>JAWNNB010001726.1:1200000-1800000 GCA_035043285.1 Drosophila subsilvestris | reverse complement strand
TAGCTTATTTCGCAATCTGTCTTAGTCATGATGACTCTGACGGTTATAATCTATATAATTCCGGTATCTAAACGCAACATTCCCACAAACTAAAACAAAACCCAACAAAAATAACATACAGACTAAAGTGCAAAACGTTTGTGGATAAAGATCCGATCGTATGGCTGGCTGGTTATACTATATATGGCATAGCACATTGTACATATGTATGCCTAGCACAATATCGTTTGAAGTGTGGGAATTTTTAGAGATCATAAAATTCGATTATGATCATAAAGGAATGGTTAATTTCCGATAATATAGATAGGCATCCCAAAGTACTTTCATTCATTTGTTGTTTATGAATGTTATTTATAGTACTTTCAAAGTAGATTTATAGAACAGAAAGCTGTCTGCGTATTATTGGGCTATAAACTTAGCATAAATTCAAATATGGTTTCCAATAATCTTTTACTCGTACTTTTACGCTAGGGTTTATCCTTACATATTCCTGGGTATTATCTTTCCTATTCCTACGCCTCACTTTACTTTCACTGCAGTTACCCCCACAAATAATAATTCCCACCACATAGATCTCTCCTCACCAAATATCTATCTATAGAAAGCCAACGACCAAGTTCCACCTTCGACAACTCAAAAAATATGAGAAACCCTCACAAAAAAAAAAACACGAAACAAAAAACTGAAACAGACGAAGAACCAAAAGCAAATGTTAAAATAAAAAAAACACTTTTTTCTGTGTGGAAGGCAAGTTCAAAAAACTTTTGTCAGCTTTTTTCGTTGCTGTTGTTGTTGTTGTGTTAGTGTTGAATGTTTATTCGGGCTTTACGGTAAAACTAGCGCAAAAGTTCATTAACATTCGACACAAAAAAACTATTTGTGTGTGGGTATACGAGGAGTATCTGTGTGTGGGGGCAAGCGATCGCTCTCCTCTCTCTGAAGGTAAAACCCAGAACAACAAAACACCGAAAAATGTTTCAGACGAAAAAATACATTTATCTATTATGAGGTTGAAAGCAAAGCAAAGCAAAAGCCACCCGTGCACTGTGCGACGCATGGGCACGCGGTCAA
The DNA here is from genome assembly GCA_035043285.1 of Drosophila subsilvestris. Lineage (NCBI taxonomy): Eukaryota > Metazoa > Arthropoda > Insecta > Diptera > Drosophilidae > Drosophila > Drosophila subsilvestris. The sequence goes on along the minus strand of JAWNNB010001726.1, from coordinate 1,798,929 downwards.
TGATCGGATGGGATGGGATGGGATGGGATGGGATGGCTGGATGGGATGGATCGTTTGTTGCTGTGCAGAGATAGAGAATACTAGGAAAGAGAGAAGTGGAGAAGAACTCTCCCTCTTCTATCACATACATATCTCCCCTACCCATATTGACCAAGTCGAAGTGCCGTTATTTTGTTGGGATAGCTCTGAAATGGATCGACTTTTGAAACTGGTCTTGGGCTGTGGTGTGTGGCGCGTGGTGTGGTGTTTGGAGGTGGGTGTTTTCAGGTGTGAGCTGCAAGAAGTTGGGTTTTTGGTGATCATGTTTGGATAGATCAGTAAAGTTGCTTGACGGGAATAACTTCCATATAAGAAATGACTTATGATGGGTTCAATGTGTGGTTTTAGGATAGTTACAAAAAAAACTCGATTCCAAAATAAGTATTTTAGTTAGAGTATTACATAAATCTGTATAATTTTGAGAGATTTATATTTCAATTTTAAATTTAAGTTTTTATTTAAATTTTAAAAATAAATTTTATTTAATTCAAATTAAAATTGTATTTATTTTATTTAAATTTGAATTAAATTAAATTCATATTTAAAATTTTAATAAAAGATTAAATTTAAAATTTTAATAAAAACTTAAATTTAAAATTTATATCATATCATTGATATTTTATGTCAACCTACAATTAGTACTTAAATATGTATTCCATATTTGAAAGAAACGTTCAATTATATAAATAAATACAAATTCCAAGCACCAGCTTTACGTTGCTTAGTTATAGATTGTTAAATCATAAAGCCAAACTAATTATGCACCTTAGACCCTTAATCAACATTAATATTTCCCCCTTCTGATTATTATATACCCACCCAAAATCCACTTAAGCTTCCATAAACACTTCAATCACCGACCCCTCGACGCTCGCGAGTTGCACCTAAATCTACAGACTCTCCCCCTCGCTCGCTACTCTACGCTACTCAACCTTTTTTTCTAGGTGTCTGATATGGCTAGGGGTTTTGAGTCTGGGTTTGGTGTTCGTTTTTTTTAGTTTCTTCTTTCGTGGACTTTTGATGGGGTCAATGGACATTTAAATATAAGCAAATTGTAAGCTTTTTCATTCTCTCTCTCTCTCTCTCTCCGCGGCTTCATTCACGATTTGTTTATGTATTTATTTCTGGGTATATTCTGTGCTCTGCTCTGGTCCCATCCCCCGCATATCCATTACAGAAATCGAAGTGCGCTCTTATTTGTATGATTTTCACTAGCTTTCAGTTTATACTAAAACAGAGTTCGATGAGCCCACGCGATTAGATAGAACTAGAGAGCACCCGTGGCTCTCCATTTCAGTGCGATACTTTGTGGGAAATCTCAATCTGAATATACTCAATGAACTGTATACTATTTGCTGAAGTTCTTTCAAACGGGCAAGAAACTAATGCTAGCGATAAGATAATGATAGTGGCTAAGGGGCGTAACTCGGAAATTCCCATGACGTTGACATTTATAAAGAAAAACATACAGTGTTTTTATGTATGGAAAGTCCCCCCGGCATATGATGATTCCTAGGAACATTTCAGCGCAACTATCAAAACAACAAACAAAAGGCTATATTTGGGGGCAAGAGCCCCATTTCCCATCGTAAATATATTTTGTATTATTTTGATTTATTTCTACATACGCTTTCTTAATTAAAATACTCTCTTCAGCGATGTAAAAATATAAAATATTATAATTGGAAAATTTTATTTTATTGGTAGGAATATTCCTAGAAATAAAATTTGATGTTGGCTGTATAGCGAGTATACGCATAGGTAAATACATATGTATGTACATACATACTACGTATATATATTTATTTATATTGCGAAGGTCTAGACACGAAGTCTGACTTTGAGCTGCGCTGTCGCCTGCCTCTGCCGCTGCTTCTGTCACTGCCCCCTGCCACCTTCAACAGCGACGCAGCTGTTAGGCCACGCACATTTTGCGTGGGGGCGACAGCGGTTGGCCTAGGTCAAAAAGCAAGCAAGCAGCAGGCGAGTAATCAGCGAGTGACTAAAACTGTGAGAGAAAGAGAGAGAGAGATAGAGAGCACAATCAAACTGTAAATGACGCAGCACAGCAGCAGGGGAAGGCAACACAGTACCAAGTGACGGAGAGGGATGGGATGGCGCGCGTGCAAATAATATAATGACAAATCTGCTAATTGTGGCGTAATAAAGTCATCCAACATTTCGATATCTTGCGAAATGGAATATTTTTCATGGAAAATGCAACAAATTTTAGCAGGAAAACTTAAAGCTGCATGCAACAAACAACCCCCAGTGACAGGTTTTCACTTTTTTTGTTCTGTAGCCAGAAAATGGCGCATCAGGCACAACCTTCCCTTTCGTTTGACATTCCTCATCCTCACTCCCCCAAGCAGGCGACAGAGGCCCACCACCACCCACGGCTGCGCTGCCGTGCTGCTGCAACAACATGCTTACTCATGGCACAAACCAGAAAAACAGAGAGAGATAGAGAGAGAGGGAGAGTGAGTGAGTGAGTATATATGGGTGAGAATGGGAGAGGTGCTGGCTGCTGGTGCTGTTGCCCAGCACGCGCATTTCTGTCCTCTGACGTTGAAAACCTATGCACGCCCTCCTTATGGCAACGCCATGCTGAGAGCTGTTTCATGCGCGCGTCGAAAACATTTTCACGCCCTCCACGTGTAGTTCAAGTTCAAGACAACAACGAGAACGAAACGAAGCGAGGCGAGGCGAGTGTGAGTGTGCGAATGGGCGACATTGAGAGTGTGAGAGTGCAGCAAAAGCTTGGCGTTGCTGCTGACGTTAGCTGTGCAGTTGACGCTGGCAGAGGAGAAGCAGTGCAGTCAGGCCTCTGCACGCAGCACGGGGGCCCCTTATGTGAGTGTGTGAGTGCACGGAGTGTTGGCCTTCTATGTGTAAGTGCACGTTTTTTGCATTGCATACTTTTTTAACCATTTTCTTTAAGATTTATTCACTTATATAATTATGAAACATGAATATAATACGAGTATTTCCAAGTTTTGCTTGCTAAAATTCTAGAATATTACTGCGTTTAAGCTTCGGGACGTGCAAATTCCCTTCCCAACGAAAAATTGCTTCCCTCAACAGAAAAACGACAAAGCAGCAGCAGCAGGGCAGGCAAAGCAACCTCATTCCAACATTTGCCATACAAAAGGGTCAACGAACTACTCGTTCAACACCAACAAAAAAGCTTCAACGATATTTTGTTCGAAAAATGTAAAGAAAAGAAATCCGAAAACAAATTGAGCATGTGTTTGTGTGTGTAAGAGCGAGACAGACAGAGAGAAAGAACGAACATTTTGTCGAAATTTCAGCTGCTGGTGGGGGCGGGGGGACGATCGTGTCTGGAGCGGGGCAGCAACAACAACCACAGTCAATACATAAAAATTTGTGAAAACCTCAAAAATAAATACATACAATAAAAATACTTGTACATTCGAGTACAATCCCCAAAAAATACCAACAGACAGAAGAGACAGAAGATAAACTGCAGAACGAAGCTCTAGATACCCTTAATGATAATTTTCTGGGGAAAATTATGTACAAAAAAAAGATATTTAAATTTCTTGCAGATCAAATGAATTTTTCCAAATTGTATTTAATTGGAATTAAACTTAATTCTTGTGATTAATTCTATAATATCCTCTCTGCAAGGGACATCATCAAAAAAATGAGGCGGAATGCACAAGTGTTTTCTTTTTCCTTACGTGCAGCCGAATTTCTTTCTTTCTTCTTTCTTCTTTGCTTCTTTTGTTCGCCCTGCAGCAGCGCAAAAGGCGTAAAAAGAATGAGGATGGGAAGAGCAGAGAGCATACACCTTACTTAAACATTTTTGTACTTTTTACGTGTTCTTCTCGTTCTTGTTCTTATTTTTAAAATAAAATTGAAATATGTACATGTTTATGACATTTTAAAAATAATCAGCAAATAAATGACGCCAGACGGACGACGGGCCCAGGTGATATATTTTTTGTTTGGTTTGGGGGAGTGCCAGACGGTCTTTGGAAATTTTCGGGATTGCATTCTGACAAGCAGAACGGGTTTCAGAGAAATGGGGAAATGGGGATGTGATGTGGAGATCTGTTGCTTCCGGCAATGGAAATAACTTCAATGATTCAAATTATTTGGAGGGCGTATCCCAGGGGGCGTGTGTGTGTGTCGTCCAAAACTGGCTCAATCTTTACTCAATTTGAGTTCGGAAATGCATTTCCTGACATCCGCTTTTGAATCCGTGATAAATGCGCCGCCTAATTTAAATCACTTCCTAAAATAAATTTAAACTAAATGCTTAATTTTATATCCCTTAAAATTCGAATTTATTTAAACATTCTTGTGATTCTTTGCAATTGTTTCCAATTGAAATTCAATTTCCGTTTTCGTTTCCGTTCGAAATTACATTTCGGTGAGCAGCAGCCACCACCACCACGTTCTCAGCTCTCGAGTGCGTCATGTGGGTGGGTGAGACATCCCCATCCACCGTTTCTTGCATTCTTGCAATTTATTTTAAACTAATCCGAGAAACAGTCACACTCGCCAAAAGAGATTCCCAAAAACAACAACAACAAATTACTATGTAGTGTGGAAGCATATAGAAAAGAACCGCCATCACACATACAAATTTCTTATATACTTTTTTTTTTTTTTGGCAAAAACACGTTTGGCAGGTTGCTTGTCAAAGACAAAACCTGAAACGATGGTTAGACGACATTTGGTGCTCTTCGCCTCAATTATCACTGACCAAACCTAAGCGGCAAAATGTTATCAACATCATTATTGCTCGTATTACGAGCACTTCACAAGTTTCCTTAGATATCTGTGCACACTGTGTTTAAATTAATCAGTGTATAATGCAATCAAGAATCACATCCCATTGCTAATTGAGTGCCAGAGCGGGATGGCCATACAGCCGAGGAGAGGAGAGTATTTTATCGGGAGCACCGCCGAATGATTCCGCCTTGAACTTGAATTTCAGCAACTGCGCTGGCAGCAGCGCAGTAGCAGCAATGACGGCTGCAGCCATGGCCTTCAAATGAAGTTCGGTACAGTGAACACTTGGCCAAACCCAAAAAATTGAGGCATTAAAGGAAAGGGTAAAACATACATAGGGAGGAAACGAATAAGTGATACCCCTTAAAGATGGGGCCATATGCAGCTCTGAAGAAAAAGCTGCAGCCTACCTCTTAGTCCTTAGACTTTCACCAAGTTTAGCATATGAAACATGAAATTCTTCTTCAAGGCCTTTCTGCTTTTGAGTCACAAAAATCTCTTAGAACATATAATACCCGCCCCTCTCCCATGGGTATAATCAAATGCGCATAACAAAATGGAAAGTTTTGTGCGAGCGGGAGCCAGAGAGAGCAAGGGAGATAGAGAGAGAGAAGCTTGCAACAGTGCACAAGGAGGGGCATTCGCCATTTTGTATGTACAGCCAACGACCAGCGTCAAAAAGTGACGCGACGCGACGCAACGCGTCGCTGCTGCAGTCTTGTCCTTGAACTTGGCAAACATTTTTATTGTTTTATATTTTTTTTGCAGCAGCACAACCAAAGGACGCACACACACACACACACACACACACACAGTGCAAATCTGCTTCAAATGCGAGCAGGCAGAGGCGCAGCAGAAGCCACAACTGCAGCTGCAGTGCTGGCCGAGGCCAGTGGCAGAGGAGGACGCAACGTAACGCATGCAACGTACATTTAGGGCTTCCATATGGGTAATATTTTAAATAAGGTATATGTATGGGTTTGTTCGTAAAAGATTAATGTATTTGTGTGCATGTTTCCAGCGACATGAAGCATTCTAATATAGAATTATCTGAATCATTGCTAAAATTATATACATAAAAAAATTGATATAGTATAAAGAATAAATTTTAGCAAACATAAAGAACTTCAAGGCAGTTCTAGAGAGTTCTTTGAACTGATAAGAGTTCTTGGAACTTTAAAAATAATGATTTATATTGTATATTTTTTTAAGTTTAAAATATGATTAAAATATCTGGATAATATGCTGCCCAGAAACATTATATTCCAGTATATTACCAGACCACAAGATAAACTCTCATAAATCCATTTCAAAACGACTTTCGTAAGCTAAAACAATGTATCCATGGATTAGTTTCCGGGCAAATACCTTATCAGAGGCATTTCCGACACGTGTTGACTGTTGGGATTTCTTGGAATGAACTTGCGGCCCGCCGTTGGTTATCATACCCCAGCGACAATATTTTTTTTCTAAATGTTAATTCCAAATAAAATAAGACGAAAACTGCAAATAGCAACAAATTACTGACCACAGAAAACTTTTTCGCACGAAAAAATTAATTATAATATAGTAAGGGGGTTGACGTGACGGCACGGGAAAGATCGAGTCCGAGTCATTTGCCAATTAGAACAAAGAAATAAGAATGAAAACAGAAACTGCTATAAAATTTGTTAACCAAGGTCAACATTTTTGTTGTTGTATTTTTTGAGCATTTATATAAGTAGCAAAAACAACAACAACAAAAACAGCCACAAATCAGAGATAGAGCGGGAGAGTGGAATTATAGGGATATGTCTGCGAACCGGCTTTTTCATATATTTTTTTCGGCGTTAGAATACAGCTTGTTTGTATTTTGTGTGTGTATCCCTCGGAAGATACACGTATCCAAAAAACAAAAACAAAAAAAGAAATGTTTTCGTTGTTGTTGCGTTGCCTGTGTGCGTTTCAATACGAAATTTAATGGGGTAGGCATAGGGTCTCTGGTCTGGTGTTTAATAAAGGTCTCTCTGTATCTCTGTCTCCCTGTCTCCGGTTACGGCTTCTCCTCCTGCTCACGGGTTTGTCATGTGATTTCTCCTACCCACCCTTCATGATAAGCGAAAGCTTTTTTTTTTGTGAATTAACTGGCAAAATACACACAAAAAATTGTCAAAAAAAAAAATTAATGAACATTTTTTTCTTTATACAGTCCGATAAGGCTTTCTTTTTCTTGTGTGTGTTTGCTGTGTTTGCTATGCCTTCAATGATATTTTATGATAGAGACAAAACACTTGACAAAAAAAACACTTTGTTGCTGCATAGAGTTCTATAAATATCGGGTGTTAATTATATTGGTCGTGTATACTCGCAGCAGCAGTCTCAAGAGTGCCAAAAATACTCGTGAAAGCGATTACGTTTGTCCATAAAGTTTGGGTTCAAAGATGAAAAAGTCCGATAAATATTAAACAGAGTGAGTATATTTATATGACATAATATCATGACAACTGTCAAGGTTTTTGTCCGCATGGCATTTTAATGGTTAAATCATTTTCATTGATAGCTAAAGCTTTTTGGTAAACAAAATGAGTTGCAAGCTTAGATTTGTCGCATATTTGGGAGTAATGATACCATAGATATCAGCGCGCTCTCTTCATTCTGTTATAACTTATTATCCGACCCACATTTATTTATTATCTATACGCAATATTTCCGCCCACCAATGCATAAGTTTACCCATTCATAATGACTAGCCGGAAAAAAAAGATACAGCATATATGTACATAAACAGATTCGGTATCGATGGGAAGTACCTGCTACTTCCTCATAAAATGGCATGCAACTAGAATAAAGAAAGATAAATTTAAGCACGGTTGCGATTCATTCCATTCCATTCATAAAAGAAGAACTACTCCCACACGATTTTTAGGTGTATATTTAAATATCATCGAAGCATGTGAGTGATAAGAATTCCCCCAATCGACTGCTGCTGCTCCCCGATAACTGTCAACAGGTGGAACGTGAATGAACGCAGCTACGACAACTCGAGAGCCCCAAGAACCCGGACCAGCGCGACCCGAAACGAATGAAGAGGCAAAAAAATCAACTCTGGCGAATAATTGTTTTTTTTTTTCGCGATAGCGATAACAGCATTAACTTTTGTGTTCTTTTGTTCCGATAATCGGTATATTTTTTGTTGGTTGTTGCTGTTGTTGCTGCTGCTGCTGCTGTTGTTTCCCAGCGACGACAATTTCCTGTGCACATAAATACCTCAATATCAGTTTCCAGAGATTAAAAAAAGAAACGATAGGAATGCTCGAAAATTATTTTTTGTTGTTAGTTAATGTTCTTTCGTGATTTGTTGTTTTTGTTTATGTATTCCCTCGGGGCCTGACGCTGGCACTGACCTTCAGACACGAAATTAGCTAAAAAATATATTTTTTTGATAAAATTCGCTATACACAATAGTACAGTGCGTTTCGGTACTGTTTAGGCTGGTCAGTTGCAAAAGATACAAATTATCTATTTTATAATTTATGGAAATTATTCATTTATTATGGAATATTTTCAGATGGAATATTTTTAGTTACGGATGAGCAATGAGTAATTTATCGCATATACTCGTATTCTGCTCAATCGATTAACTATAATAAATCCTTTGATTCCGTCTCGTCATGATAGCTTTGATTATTTTATAAATACTCGAAAATACTTATATTTAAATCGTACTTCGTCTATTATATATTAATTACATCTCTCGCCGTTCAAGTGTCTAATCCATAATATAATGACAATTTATTTATAACTCTCCATTTCTATCAGTCTTCAAGATCTTCAAGAGGAATCACGCGTGTGGCCCACACTATCACACGTTTATAGCGCAAGTCGCATGATCCTGTCAAGTGGGACCCCGTAAAAGTGACTCACACCCCGAAAGTGAATGACTCACGGAATGCTTAGGAAACCCCTCTTGAACATCCATCGAATCATTATCAAATTTCGAATACCTAGAGCGATATATATTGGCCTACTGTCATGGTGACTCAAAACAGGGTCCGATTCTTAGGCTAATTAAGAATTGAGTCACCCCAGGAATCGGTTTAGGAACAGGTGGCCCCCCGGCATAACTGTTTTAGGGGGTGTGTGTGTCTGTCTGTGTGTACTTTTATTCCAAGAGTGCACTGCATTGCGGAAATCGGTGAAATAACCATGAGGTATCATGATGATGGGGTTAAAGTAATGCATGCATCATGGGGCGTATGTGTGATTGCTCATTTATAGATCTAGTGAGATATTCTTTTTTTGTGGCCTATCATTGACGTAATAATTTTGGGTTTGACGTAGGTTTCGAGACGCACAAACGGGAGGGGAGTTTTTATTTGAATTACGTATACGCAGGGCTGGCCAAAACAGGTTGAAGAGTGTCGTTATGCCATACAAATCTGCGTTAAACAGACACCCACGAGCCCCATGAGTATTAACGTCTGTAAAATGGGAGATTTCATCCCAAAGGTCATGTCCTTTTTGCCCACATACGTCATTCTTGAATATGTCAACAGTTTTGTGTTCAAACAAAGATATTTTGAAAGCTTCCTAATTTTATAATAAATATTTTTTTTGTTAAAAATTAAATTCTTTTTCTTCTATTTTTAATAATATTTTTTTATATTTTTATATCCATTTTCAAAATTAAAACTCACCATAAAATTGAACAGAAAAATCCGCAAAATTCAGTTTGATATTCCTATTCCTTGAAGGCAAAAGTTGGTATGTAATCCAAAAAGTTGGCTTGTTGGCTTAACGGTTGAAGAAATTGCTTTCGATTTTTCAGACACTTGTTGGGGAGGGGTGTGTATTATTGTTTTGTGGGAGTCGCGCGTCCAAACCCGCGAATCGACAAGCGGCAAGTGTTTCTCATCAAGAACTTGATTCACTTTGTCGCGAATCGGAATCGGAATCGTAATCGCCGCTGCCACTGCGTTGCTGCGCCCGATGTTTACTGTTTTTCGCGCCGAACACGTCTGCACTTGAAGCTGACCAACAATATTTTGTGGCTGTTTTGCGTTAGAACAGGAACATGGTCTTTTCGAGCGAGTCGAGCCGATCGCCCACTGTGTGGGCAGAAAGCTTGCGAGAGCGAGAGACGGTCTTAAACGCGTTCGTGTGCAGTTCGTGTGCCTTCGGGTTTGCTACTCGCTGGCGATTCGGCTCGTTAGCTGCCTCTCGCCTTCTGCTGCTGCTGCTGCCTTTGATATTATTATAAAAAACTTATTATTATCAAGTTGAAAATTGTATTTCGGTTTTTGCGCTCGTCTCTGAAATTAATTGTCGCGTTGTTGTTGCTTTTTGTTGTATTTGTATTTCCGTATATGCTCTGGGTTCTAGTCACGAGTATGTGTTTGAATGTGTGTGTGTGTCTGTGAGAGATTGGTATTTATTATCTGCTGAGCAACTATGATTCTGGGTTGTTGCTGTTTCTGTTTCTGCCGTATTGCGCACATTCACACGCCACTATAAACAATATTGACCTAGGTTATATATGCACGAGTACATATGTATTGTCCGACAGGCTATATACTTGTAGAAAGGGAGCTTTGATGGCCTCTCTTTGTTTTTTGTTTTGTTTCGCCTTTTTGATTTGTAGCACTTTTTTGTAGGCTATTTTATAAATTATAGTATTTGATTACGTGCACTTTTATAGGGTATATTTTAACCTTTAAATATTGAATGCAAATTTTTTAAATTTGTTTCGGTTGATAAAGCGCTTTTATTATTTGATTTGTAGCCCTTTGTTTGTTATTAAAACGTTAACAAATCAAGTCAAATCAGTCTTTTGGTATTATTAACACACACACACGCACGCACGTATGGGAAATTGCACTTTTGTTGTTGTTGCTGCTGTATGCCTAACCTTGAACTTATAGATTTTCCTTCTTTTGTTGGTTATACTTTTGTTTCTATTAAGGCAAACGAGATCAATTGGTTGTTTAGTAATTTACAGCTGTTTTAGAAAAAAAAACTACTCGAAGTTCAAGTTCCCCCGTTACTGCTGTTGCTTTGCTGTTTGTTGCTGCCGCGTCCGCTTCTCGACAAGAAATGAGAGATAGAGAACGACCGCGAACGCCGAGAACAAAGCTGACTGCGGCCGCGACTGCGGCAGAGACTGCGACAGCGACGCTGGCGTTGGTATTGACTTTGGGCAGAATGAAAGCTGTCTGTGTGTGTGTGTGTGTGCTAACCGGCATTTGCAGCAGCAGCAGCTGCCTCTCACGCACACACCTACACAATGTATGTATTTGGCAATTGCCTTTTGTTGCTGCTTCGCTCTGCCTCCTCTGTTCACTGTTCGCTCGTACATACATACATACATACAAATGTATGCTCAACTTACTCAATAAAATTTTTATTATGATATCTACGAAAAAAACGGAAATTTGCGTTGAGTTTGAATTGTTGCTTGTATTTTTGGGCTTCGCTTCCAGTTTCTTATCGCGTTCGGTTCGCCATTGATGTATTTTGTGTTTAAACGTTTCATGCGAGCTTTTAGAGTTTGTACTCTAAAACTTCTTGTTGCATGGCATCTCACCGGTGTGCGTGTTCATGCAAGTTATCAAAACATCATCTATGAAACATCTAGGACATTTTCTACAAAACAAATCAAATATGATCAAAATATACATATATTAAATGCATTTAATGTTTAGGCTATTATTTAAAACAACAGCATGCAATGTGGATTTTTCCTACAAATACTCACTCGCATTTTAGTTCCTGTTTATTGAATTCTTTGTCAAACTTTTCTATTCTGTAGGTGTCGTACAGCAACCCGCCCGAAGCGTCACGCCAGTCAGCAAGTTCTTCTCCTTGGAAGAGCTCGATTATCTCTCTATTCATTGCTTTGAATAGTTTTTCCGGGAGCTCCAAATCGTTGTCCCAAAAGAATTTAACTAAAAATCGAATGATATCTCTCCTCTCTTCGTGTTTCAATCTTATCGACTGCGCGTCTCGGGGTTTGTCCAAAAACCCACTGGATCTAAGAAGATTTTCCAAGGATGGTGGTGATGGGAGCTTATTTCCATGCGTGCTGCTGTCCTCGACTTGGCCGTTTTTTTGGTGGTGTCCTCAGCGGCTCCTGTTGCGTGTTGCTGGGGTGGATATACATATTGGGGATATGGGCGTGGTTGAAAGGGCACGCTATCAGCCTGGATGGATGTCAGAAAGTGATGTATCGGAAGTTCAACTTCTATCAATATTGTTAATATCTGAAAAAATATCGATATTTTATATATCAAATTTTCTAAATTTAAATAATAGAAAATCTCTGAGAGTGTAGAATGATCTTCCTGGGAGTTTTAGAGCGGCATTGGACGCTCCCTGGCACTGAGCCTGGCCTGGCCTGGTCCGCCATGGGGTTCGACTGTATTCTTGAGAACGGGAGACGACCAAGAGAGATTTTAAACATAGTCGAACACTTCTATTCACGATATCATATCCCATCTCGACTTCTGCAGTCCCTGTGTCCGTTCCACTGATTTTGCACCTTCCTCGAATATTCCATCCCAACATGAGATCATATTCATGGAGCTGCAGTCATTGCCCTGCTGCAACCACCCCCACCAGGCCAGCCCCCCCTCTCTACTGCAATAAAGTGTCGTCTCACATGTACGTTTGTTATTACAAAGAGTGTATTGACCTGAGATTTCTTTTGTGACGACGATAACGGCGGAAAGCTTACAGAGTCGAGAGTCCGACAACAGCAAAAAGAATTAAAATCAAAATTATTGTGCATAAATAAACGAAGTCTGCTGCGGTTCGGTTTTTGGGTTTCAGCGGAACCAAAAATTAAGAAATTTCCGAAAAATTTCGGTAAATGCAGAAAAGGAAAGAGGAACGAAAAGAGTTCCCGTGCCCCCCGAAGAAAGCGGCAGCGACGCTCAACGCATTTCCTCTGCAGTCAGCGTTGCAGTCGGCGTTGCAGTCAGCGTTGCAGTCGGCGTTGCAGTCGCCGTCGGTGGGTTGTTGGGATGGGGATCGAAGAGGTGCAATAAATTCAAGCTTCATCCCTTTTTCGACAACGACAACGACCAACACCAACAGAAACGGCAGCGAGCCGCAAACAAAAGCCTCAAACCCAAAATGTCTGGATACGTTGCGCCGGCAGCGCAGCAGCAGCATTCGAAAAATTGTCCGCGTGGCGGCCGTGCATAAGTTTTCAACAGGACGTGCAATGGTTTTCGACACCATGCTGCTGCTGCACATGCAAGAATAGGAGAGAAACGACGAAAAAGCAGGCAAAACATGAACGAAAAGAAACGAGCCGGCAACAGTTCTGTTCTCAACATGAGTGAGGGTGTGGGGTGTTTGTCTGTGTGTGTGTGTATTTGCTGTACAGTGGGCGTGAATGTCGTTTCGAGTGCCAAGACTTAATATTATTTTAATTAGATGGGTTTGCCACGCCACACATTCTTTACTAATTAGCTCGAACATCTACATAATAAAAATGGAAATATATTTGTAAAATTCTTATATTCACTGCTTCCCTTGTGTTGCTCTGCTTCTTGCATTTCTCATCCTCCTTGATCGATATGCAGTTGTGTCTTCGTCTGCTGTCCATTGCGTGAGAGCGGGAGAGTGTGTAATGAGAGGCTCGCTCAGAGAGGATCAAAGTAGGCGTGTGGGTGCGACAGAGAAAGAGACAATGCTAATTGCCTTCCAACTCTAGTTTGCAATGCTCAGAGAGCAGTTCCGTTTTTTGAGTTCAGCCCGTGACAATTCGATTCCGCGAGTGAAAATTAGAACCCTGACCCGAAATATGTGTATATAATCAATATAAAATGCAATTTAATTTTGATGGCTCATGTCTGAATATTGCTTGGGGTCTTTACCCTCCCGCCAATCTACATATTCCATGTGTGTGGTGTGTCTGGCTGCAATCGGTAAATGTTAAAACTGTAATAAATGTGCGAAAAGTGCGCTCGTTTCCGGGTTTGACATACATACATACCAAAACATGGAAACTACTAGACACACAGTTATGCATATTTATGGTAAGTACTTTCGCAGAACATGCAGCGGAAACGCCATGAAAATAGTTGCAAATGCATTTGCAAAGTGATTCACATCTTGATTTGGCATTAAAACAGTTGTCTTAGTTGGGGGATTCCAAGCAGCTGCCTGCACCTTTGATAGCGTCCGCACCACGAGTGCAAAGAAAGGGATTTATGGGCCGCCATTTATAGATCGTACATTTTAATGATGACTGTGACAAAGTCTAGCCTCTGGGCCTCGCATAACATTTGAGTGGTTCGGTATCTATCATTGCGCGGGTTCCGTATCTTATCTGCTCATTATATCAGTATTTACAATGTGTCCAGCGCCAAATTTAGCTACATATGTACATATGTATGTACATACACTCGCCCGCCCGCCAAGTAGTAACCACAGAAAACTGCAAAATAGAATTGCACAACAAAAAATGTTGTTGGGTAATGCGATTGCGTTTCAAGTTCGTGTTGTGTCTAGGAAAGTGTTTGAGGGGGTAAATGTACCCATATTTGAAGGGACGTTCGGTATCGCGTAAATAAGACAATCGCATAAGATATCGAAAAAATTGTATTTAAAAGAACTTTGCACACTTAAAAGTCGATTTGGAAATCGGCTAAGTTTAACGAACTTGAATGAAATCTCGGATCTTTCCCTCGGTTATTTCCTGGCCCGAACTCTCGTAATATTTTTCAAGTGCAAACTGTATTTCATTCTTTCGTAACGCCCTTATACATATGTATGTATGTATGTACATACGTAAGAGAGTACCCCAAAACATAAACAATTTCGATTTCGTAAGATTGCTAACTTGTTAGCATTGTTTACACCAAGATAACAACGAAAATAAACTGCGTCGCCCAATTTACCTATTCGAATCAGATATTGTAGCTACAAAGGAAGACGCTCAGAATCACACAACCAAAGTGCAAATATTAGTATAGCCCACACCAGAGCGTATAGCATCTAAAACTGTAACTACAAAGCATCTATTACACTTGCACTCATTGTTACCACAACTTTGTAGGTATTCCCCTCCCATCTAGGGCTTTGCTTTCCATGTGGCAGGGTTGGCAGTGTCTTATCAAACGACGGAGGCCTCTTGCATAACTCGCAACTATTTGCACTCGACTCGGCAATTTATGGCATATATCAAATGTCCAACAAAATTAATTTACATACATATGTATAAAACAACATATGTATGTAAATGTGTTTGTAAACATATACAGTGAACGCTTGAGAAAGGGTCAACAACCGACTCACAAAATATTTAAAAGAGTTTTTTATTTGAAAACTTATTTTAAAAGTGAAAAAAAAAACGAAAAACTTTGCTTTAAGTAGTTTTCTTTTTTGGAAGCACTTTTATCGTTCACACCTATTAATTTTATTTTAATATTCTCTGCAACTCTCCCTTCAAGGCTCAACACTCTATGTATAAGTTTGACTGTCCTTCCAACGGAGCTCTTCCTGTACGCGCTGTACCTTGAGGTAGCCCAGCCGTAAGTACAACTATAGTAATGCCTTATTCACTGTGATGTAATTCCTATTATTGCGATTGCAATAAATTTGTTTACCAAGCGGTGCGCGATCCCAAAGAGCAGGACAGCGAACAACAAGTACGCTTATACTAGTAGGACTGGGGGTACTGGGAAGACAGAATAAGAAATATGGGTATGTGGGGGAGAGATCCACAAATACTCGAAAGAAATGATTGGATGGTAAATGCTCAACACACCCCCTTGATCCCCCAACCCCTATGTCACTCTTATTTACATGTTTATCATTCAGTTGTGGCTGTATCTGGTGTAGAGCTGTATGATATTTCTCGGTGCCTTTTCAATGTCAATGCCAGACACACAAGTATAGAGTACATTTGATGAATTCTCGCACACCTTTGCGATATCTGACATTCTGTATACTGTATGAATGGGATGTTTACCTAGGGAAATTGCGGTT
This sequence comes from Drosophila subsilvestris, assembly GCA_035043285.1. NCBI lineage: Eukaryota > Metazoa > Arthropoda > Insecta > Diptera > Drosophilidae > Drosophila > Drosophila subsilvestris. Next base: position 1,783,149 of record JAWNNB010001726.1, on the reverse strand, counting down.
TCCATATAAATACTAGAATACTAGAACATTAGCTAAGGGCTGATTCTTATTTCTCGCCCCCCCCCAAATGACTTCTTAAGTGAAGTCTAATTGTCATGCTTTTTCTTTGCTTCCGTTACTTAGATAGGATGTGGCGCAGACCCAGAGATAAGGTTTTTCAAGATTGCCAAAACATCGAACAAAACGAAATTGACTTGTATTATTTTCGAGATACGATCGTGCGATAGAGAAGAGAACTTTCAAGGAAATTGCCAGAAAATCCACCTGCAAATTCGATTTCTATAGTAAAATCATAAATCATATAGAAATAATATGGTTTCTTTCGAATTTGATTGCTTTTTTTTAGTGCGAAATTTTAAAGTCAAATTTGACGGGAAATTAAATGGCTGTAATCAACTGAAATTTTCTGGGAAATTTTTTTGTTTTAAACTAAGGATGGATTCGGGCAGACATTTCGCAGTAAAAGTGCCTACATTATTTATGTACTAAGGATTTGGGAGTATGTTCGTACATATGTATGCATGAAATGTACATTTGTATGTACGATTTGTCTTAATTTAATGACAAATACGCTAAAAAACAAGCCGGCACGACAAATGGTTGGTTGATTATAAAACAGCTTTGTGGGTCTGTTTTTGTTTGGTTTTCTCAGTTGATTATAATAATAAGAGCGTTAGTTACACTCACGAAAACAGTAGCCATAATATACTCGTAATTAGCAGCAATCAGCATTTGTTTTTTCAAAAAATAATATACAATTATAATTACTTACACATGGATTGGATTAGATTAGTATTAGGCAGGCTAGTATATCGGATCATCGAATTAAGAACCTTTTTATGCAGTTGGTTTTTGGGGACAAAATACAAATGTGTAATACTGGAGCGATGACGCGTGAAGCTCACCGGGGGGTGGGGGGGCCAGAGATCGCCATTTTGCGGGCACGTAGGCAGCAGCGGCGGCAGACTGCGTCAATAATAACTGCATTAAACGGCTACAACGACAACGACAGCGAGCGTGACAACTCTCTCCCGCTCGTACTGGCTCTCTCTCTCGCTCTCCCACATATTTTGTCATGCTGTCGGCGGCAGAGTTCGCTCTCACTGCATTTCCTCTTTGCTGCGCGCATCTCTTGTTGTTTCTTTATTGCCCCTCTGCTTTTGTCGCTGGCTCTGCGTCTCCCTCCTCCACATCTCTTTTGGTGCTACTACTACTGCTACTCTTGCTACTCTTGCTGCTTGTGGTGCGCGGTTCATTGACCGGCGACACGTGCATCGTAAACTATTGCACGCCCTCTTCCATTTTGTATGGGCGCGGACGTTGAAAACTCTTGCACTGCCTCTCTGAATTACACGTTGCATTTATCGCATGCACATGCTTGCTGCACTCCCTCTCTTCCCATCCCCTCTTGTTCTCCCTCTGTTTCCATCTCCCTCTGGCCACTATAAAATTGGCTTATTATAGCTGCTAGACGGTCGGTTGTGTCGGTCGCGGTGTTGCTGTCTGATTTTTCCCGATATTTGCTTTTCATTCGCGCGTGGCCTGCACTTGTGTGTGTGTGTGTGTGTGTGTCTGTCCATCTTTATCTTTCCCTATCCCACGCTCGGACAAAGTTGCTCTCCTATCTCAAGAAAACTAGCATTTGGATTATTTTCGGACTGTACAGTTATTTAAAGGAAGCGACCAAAGGGCGAGATTTATATTACGATTATGGAATACCCTATACTTGAATTTAAAATCAATTAAATACCCTTCACTCAGATTTAAAACTAAAGTGATAATGATCTAAAAGAAATAATGATCCCACAGAGGGTTAAAGAAAAATGACAACAATACGGTTGTGATCCCTTTTAGAGCTTGAATCTTCCATAATTCCATATACCCTACCCTATGCTCTACAAGCTATGTCCGTCTATAAATATTATCAAGCATTATGTCATCAACCGCATACATTTGTATGAGTATATCTTGATTTCCTTTGAGCCAATTATCTGTGCACCAATATTTACATACATTATTTATATTTCAATGAAACTGCGCTGATTCCGATAAAGGTACCCAGTACCCTCTCATAGCTGTGAAGAGTTCATTGTAAATTAAAATTCTTATGTGAGGAAATGCTGAGAATCCATCAACTTATGAAATTTGTTGAGGTATTTAATCTTAAGTGTTTTTTTTTTATATGAACGTATACCACGCCCAAACAACAAATCCTTCAAGTATTTCTTTGAATGAGAATATTTTGAGAATTTATTACATGAGTATCGATTTCCGTTTAGTCGGGGAACCATCCAAAGGTTTTTACTTTTTTCTTTCCTAAGTACAGTACACAGTAAAATCTCTATTGTTGGTCTGCTGCCCCTTAATGTACGTCTGGGAGAGTTCTCACAGTAGGCATTATTGGAATGGGGTAAATTAATTTCGATTTTTGTGAATGAACACCTGCGATAAGAATGGAATCAGCTGAAGCACCTTTTACCCCCGCTGTAACAATCTAATCAGTAAAAGTTCCAGCTAAGAACAACAAACTCATAATGATCTTGCAAAGTATTATAAACTTGAAGATATTTTGGCATAGAATAGCTAAAAATTAAAAACCAATAAAAATGCCAATACTCGTATTTAAATGCTGGAATTTCTGGCATTTATTTCGAATAATTTATTGCTACACTTTGAAAACACTTTCAAATAACTCTGAAATGTTCATCCATCTAAAGTTCAAAAGGAGAACATTTGACGCAAATAACATTCAAAATTGAATTCTTAGTCATTCGTCAGGGCAGATAACAGGCAGGCGACGCTAAGCTTCTGGCTGGCTCGAGGTGCTAATTAATGCTCTAGACAAGCCACAACAATGTTAGAAAACAAATTGAAATAACCAGTTTGGAACCACAGTCGAGACTCAAAGAACTTTAATTCGAATACTAAAAGTAAATATACTGCAATGTGGATCTATAAACTGCGCAATCCATCGAATGGACTCTGGGCCCATTGCAGTTCTGTTGCCTTTTGAAAGAGACAATCGCTTTACGTAAGGGACAGCAGCGTGTCGTTGGTGATTATTTATGAATCGCTTCGCCCCCCCCTAGCCACCACAATGTGAGCACAAAGTAGGTCTAATAATGCCTGGCTGGACAACGACAACTAGTTTTATAGAGGCGTATTTACCCACCGACCTTGACCACAGCCCCAAGGCCAATCGTCTGTCGTGCATTGACTCCCAATACCCAAGTATGTAGTTTGTTTCCACACCACCACCACCACCACCACCACCCCCATCCGTGCCACCCACTTGAGGATCGTTTTGTGTGTTGGCTTTTATGACCGCACGCGCAGCCGTGTACGGGCGTCAGAGAATCGCCCGTACAAAATGCAATATGGAAAATGTGAAAATTCAAACTGCAAAATGCAACTATATTTTTGCATTATTTATGATGACACGCTCTATTAGCGCAAACGGGGATTTACAGCAACAACATTGCTAACAAAATGTGCATTCAAATTTTTCTAGCATTTTTGCTGGTTTTACTCTCCGCCAGTTCCGGTGCTATTGTACGCTTTATGTGCACTGATTGGGTGTACGTGCTACGGACAATGTGGGGGCCGTAGTCGTAGCCGTGTAGCTAAAATTGAATATTCCGAAATGTAATTAGGGCTCGAAGGAAAAAAGGATTGATTTATGATGAAATGATAAGAAGAAGCCCTTGGGGGTTTTGGCTTTGGTTTTAAATATATGTAGCTACTGATTGGCAGGTTACAAAAGCGACTTTTAATAATGCAGTAGATACGGTGGCAGGGCTATAAATAGCATGATAAAATAATAAATAATAATTATTGCATATTAACATTAAATATTTGTAATATAAAATATTAATATTAAATATTAATATTAAAAATTAGTATTCAATATTAATATTAAATATTAGTATTCATTTTAAATATTATTATTAATGATTTTTGTTGGACACCAAAAATATTTGAAATGTTTCTGTTTCTTTTTAGCGTTCAATGATTAATATTTTATCCTAATTTTAGTTAATCTATAAAATTTCTTTGAACATTGCTACACTGATAGAAAGAAAGCACTGAAATTTTAATATTTTCACTCATTTATGCCATGGATTTTCATCCAAGAGTGGTTGTATTAATATTGAATATTTTTCACTTACATTTTGATATAAATATGAAAATATTTAAATTTAATATATTCTATATTTTGTTTTAATATATTTCATATTTAAATTAAATATATTATATTTATTTTAAAGTGCTTTGTATTAAGATTAAATATGAACGTATTAAAAAGCCATTTTAATACATTTATATTTGAATCAAAGTGAATTGTATTTAATTTTGCTTTTGTTTTTTTCTATCAGTGTATAACTACATATAAACAAATAGATGGATGATTCTGTAAAGTGAAACAACAAAGTGCAAAGCACCGAAACTATTGCAAAAATAGAAAGACAATAAATGCACGTAGACGACCTATAGACTATAGATAAGGGTAAAGTAAATATAGACGGTGGATCGGTGCATGAATGGACTTAGCGTGGAGTGCTATCAATCACGCGTAACACTATTCGATAAGAATCGTTTTGTTTGATAGTGTGAAAAAGGGGCGTTTGCTGGCATCCGGTTCTAGCAAGGGGGCGTGGGGAAACATAATGTGGATGTGTTGCTAGATAAAAGTCGGCCGAAATCATTTAATATTTATTAGTTTGAAAACCCAAATAGAAAACCAAACAATAATTTAATTAACCTCAACTTGTCGCTCAGTTCACTCATTCTTTTCCAGCGTCAAACAACCCCAAACATGCCACAAAAAAAAAAAGTCCCCTTCTAACAGCACTCTTTCTATAGCAATTTGTGAAAAATCTTTGTCCGGTTTTCAACAGCAGCAGCAGCAACTTCTTTTGAGTTATCAAAAGTAAAGCCTTGGCTAAGGACATCAAACGGAAATAAATATGTACATTTAGGCATACATAATGTACATACATATTTACCCCATAAATATGGCCATTCGGACACTTCAATTGCTTAAGTTGCTTATGGCTGCAGACACTTTTTGGGTGGGTCCTTGGCCTGGCCACATGGCACAGTTTTCTTGCCTTCCCTGCTTCCATTACTCCATTGTGAAAGTGGGAGAAAGTGTCAAAACAGCTTAAAGTGACAAGAAAAGGAATCAGCTGGGAGGAGAGAAGTGGTTTAGGTCCATTGGGAGCTGAGGCTTTTATGAATTTATAATAAATGGATCTTATTTAAGGTATGTAAGAGACTTGGCAGTAGTTCTTCCTCATTTATAGAGCTGTAAAATTTAACAAAAATAGACACATACGCGGGTTAAAAGTTATATTAAAAAACAACCATTAAAAAATGCATATTTGTGTGAGTTATTTTGTTATTGAATCGCTTTGATTTTTAATTGGTTTATATACAGCACGTATGTATGTACATATGTATGTATACACAATATCAATTACACAATCTTCCCGCATAGTCGAGAAATAATCAGCTTCGCCTCTGTCAAATATGTAATAGGGCAATGCATTCTACTACATTCTATAGTTGTGTTTTCCCGTAAGTGCTTCCATTTGAAATGCCTAATAAATTTATTATTGCACATTTCTTGATGATCTGTTGTCGGATTACACATTTACAGATAGAGATCATTTCTACATTTCAAGGGTGTTTATAGGTCCCTGCGACTGAGAGAGTTCAATGACAGGTGATCGATCCGGCAATGAGTGCAGCTCTAAGGGAACGTGCTAAAGGGCTGCTAAAAGGTAATACATTTCCATGATGCACATGACTTTCCTTTTAGCTCTTCTAATCACAAATATTCCCTTACACAGAACTCCTTTCGAGATCCCTTGGCTTAAGCCCAAATAGATACGATATCTGTGTGCACAACTCCCCAATAAGAAACCCAATTAAAAGTTTCGTGTCCTGGCGTGGAAGAGAACTTTTCTTTGCCCACTGTTAATGTCATAAATTTCAAATTTAACGATTCCCAGATAGAGCACAGAATACAGCGAAGTTTTATATAGCGGTTCTTCCCCTTAACCGTTTCTATTTCGTATCCCCGTTATTCGCGTTCGCGTTTTATGTGCCCGTTTCCGGTCTTTATCTGTTTTTCAGATGTTTTCGTTTCGATGTGTGTCAAATTGCCACCCACTCGGCCAAAACGCCCCACTGAGGCGGCGGCGGCTCGTTCACCTTCTCCCCATTGCGCTCCTTGCTCAAGGTGTGGTGGTGCCGGTGCCGGTGCCACCCTCGTCGCAAACGGCCTGCACCAAGACCAAAAATTTCCTTCCCAATTTTTCCGGGGGTTGCTTCTGGTTTTTCGGATGGTTTTTCCTGTAGCTTCTGCGTCTTGTGCTTCGGGTTTTCCGGCTTAGCTTTTCGTTTCTGCCCGAGGTTCATTGACCTTGCCATTTTCTTTTCACTTTCTTGACACCGAAAAATTTCCCTTTTCATTTCGAGGGTTGACTTTTCGGCAAGGATGAGGTGCGAGGGTGGTTTTTCCTAAGGCAATTGACATGCGCATAATTTTCTTTGCCATGGGGGCCAAGGCGAGGGCGACTTTTCCGCCTAAGTTTGTTTATGGAGGCGCCCCCAAACACACATTTTGGGGGAGCGGTGGACGGGTGGAAGTTTTTTGATATTGTCATGGTGGAAAATATGTGTGTGTGTGTGTGTGATTTTTTGTTTGTTTGCTTTTAATTTGAAGCTTTCACCGGCCGGCATTGTTTGGCTGTAATGGTCCTGAAAATTTAATGGGCTACGACAGACGAAAAAGGGAAAATTATTTGATGAGTCTAGAGTTGGGTGGCAGGGCGGGGCGTTCCCATTTGGGGGCCACTCACAGAGGTGAAGTGTATGCGTAATTCTTAATTACACTCGACAATTAGTTTAGTTACTTTGCAAATCTGTTGTGATTGCCAGGGCAGAGAATGCCAGGAGGAGCATGGGAAAAATATGGGAAAGGAAAATGCAGAATTGGGTCGAAATGGTTATTATTGAAAGAATTTATAGAACTATTATTATTATTATATTAGAGAATTTTAGTAAATATTTTTCAAGGGTTTTAATAGTCTTAAAGTTTAAACCCAAAAATAAATTATTCTTGTTGAATTTTTCTTATGAAAAAACTCAGAAAAGTAAAAAAACTTTCTAAATTCCTTCTTAAATCTCTAGAAAGTTCCCTGTTCCTGTGGAACTTTCCACATTGAAGCAATGAAAAACTCTATAAATCGAGTAGCACTACCCCATACCAATTTTTACAAACTGCAGCTACCCAAAAGCTACTGCCTCAAATGTGAAGAGCAATGCCATCGATCGGATCAACCATAAAATTGCCACTTGAACAAAGATATATGGGATGGGATGTGTAGCATAACTACATAAGTCGAATCACAACAACACTTGAGGCACCTCCCCCTATAACGAAAATAGAAACACCTCAAAAGAACAGCGAAAGAAAGCTCCGATCAGTATGCGGCGGCGGCGAATGGCCCCTAAAATATGTAGAAAACATGAAAATGAATTGGAAACCAGAGCTACAAGGAGAAAGAGAGGGTGAGGGGTGGAGGCGGCATGAACACGGGGGCACACGAACTTATCTAATACTATGGATACCGTTACGCGAGGGGTCACTGGCCCAGCAGAGAGCCACCAGGCACATCCAAATCCAAAGCCACAGCACTTGTACTCAAACAAGAACAGACACGCACACGCACACGCACAAAACATGCTTGGATTACTCTTCGCTCTACGCTCTCCCCACAGCCCATAGAGCCCAGCCGGTTATGTCACGTCCAATTGGATGAGGGGAGGGAAAATTCACCGTTGGGACATTTCATACGATTTGAGTGCAAGAAGTCATTTGAGTCGAATTTCAGTTTGTTGCATGCGGGCAGGGATATTTTTATTGTGTGCGCTCTCTCATTCGGGGGGATATTTGTTGGAGTTTGAGAGCAGGGCAGGTTTTAATGGCTTTGAGAGTGGAGTGGAGTGAAGTGATGTTTCAAGTTCGATGAGCGGCATGTTTTTGGGTTTGAAGAAAGGGAAATGGTTCGTCACCTATGAGAGAGTTTGAGAGACATTTGAAGTGAAGTGAAGTGGCGGGGGAGGGATATTAGATGTTCGTTGAGGCATTGGAAAATGTGGGATTACTGCTGTAAAAGAAATTCTATGGATCAATAAAAATTGCAAAGAAAATACAAAGAGAGCTCTCCCTCTCTCTCTCTCTCTCATTTGATGGATTTATTTACTGCTCTCGCTTTGTCATTTCATTTACCTCATGACGAATCATCAGAAGATCTCTCTCCCTGTGCATATTTATGATAATTCCAAAGACCTGCCAATATGAATTCATATCCATCTGCCATTGAGCTAAAGACCCTTATCAATCTTGTGCATATGACACGTACATTCTCCACCCAGCCACCCACCCTTCCGCCTGCTCAAACTTCAAACTTCTTACGCACGAAAATTTCCCCATTTTGCCAGCCATCAGCTGTTCGTTTGAGCTGCGCAAACTCCACGGCGACTACGCAATACAATTGAAATTGCTTCGGGGAGAACAGAACAGAACAGAACGGAGCAGAGCACAGTGCGTGGTGCTCTTAAGGCAGACACCACCACCACCAGCAGCACCACCACTGACAACAGGGAAATTCGGTGTTCGGTGTTTCGGTTTTTCGGGAAATACTTGAGTCGTGACCCATTTTCAGTACAACATTTGATGGAGTTCAAAGACCTCAACGTGCCCGTCGCTCAATGTGTTTGCGCTGTGGTGTGTGGAAGAAGAGCGCGACGCGACGCGACGAGTGACGGGGGTCTCTCGGGCGGACAACCCCAAAAAGCCTAGGGCTTATTTTTCAGCTGTGCTTTTCAGTGCCTTTCGCTTTCTGTATCTCATTTAATTCTTATTTTCTATTACACATACACAGAAAATGCAACTGTTTTTCAGTTTTAGGTATGGCATCCCGTATGGGGGGGTATGGGCTGGGGCCCTGTCATGATGTCATTTTAGAAGTTTGTTTTATATTTGTTTTTTTGGGGGTGGGGGGGCAGCTAGGGTGGAAATGCATAATCAGCATTCTGCTTTATTTATGCTTCAATTTGATGCGTGTCCCAAGTTGAGGATTGGTAGGGCTCTGATGGTGGCATGGTGGTTGCTATAACAGACACCCTACGCCTCCACAACCATCCATGTGCCGCTGGCTTGACCCATATATGTATGCAGTCTTTTGGGGCTTTTACGTTCAAATTGTAGCATTATTTTATATGTATGATGGCAGCGTGATAGAATTAGCATGAATTTAATCATTTATTTAGATTTTTCCTGCCTTTTAGTTAGTCTTTTATGATTAGATATGCATTGCTTGACGTGTGGCTTTGATTTATGATAAATATTAGTATTTCCATATAAAAACCAAAGAACAGATAAGATATGCCTTTGGGATAAACTTGCGGGGAAACAAATCAAAGGTGGAAAATTTTATAAAAAAAAATTAAACCTTTATTAAAGATTTTAGAGGTAAGGCAGAGCTGTATCAGTGATTCCCCCTCATCTAATTTTCCACCAAAAATAATCATCTTAAAATCTGAAAATCTTTAAACACACAACAAAAACTCTCATCAAACGATGATCCACCATCTCCGGTTCAGTGCCTTCTGTTAAAACGGAAGCTACAAATCAATTTGGGCGGGGAATAAACCGCCCCCCGCCTGCACGCCCACAGACAATGGATAATAAAAAAAAAAGAAAGAAAGAAAAAAAGCTGTGAAAAGCGGTCAAAAATTAAACGAAATATAATCTTGGCCACAGAAATTCGTGGCTGCTGTCTTTGGGAAAGAAAGGAAAAACAAATCTTTTGGACGCTGGAAAAGTTCAAGAACCCCATGAAACCATCAACACAGCACGAAGACTTGCCATCAGCCATCAGCCAGCGCTGGGCTCACTGTTGGATGGACTATTTCCCGTAGCCCCCATACTCCCACAAGGGCCCCACACCACCACCACTCCCGAGAGACAGGGAAAACTTTACCCCGCACTACAAACGAAAGTGAGTCGCTCCCTCCCCCCCCAAGCATTTCTCCATCTTCACCCTCTTGCCGGAGTGCGAGAGGAGAGAGAGAAGAGCGCACTTATTTTTGGCGCACAGCAGAAGGAAGTTCATTGAACTTGAGGGCAAATCGGAAGCGGTTTCAAAAGCTAAACACACACAGTTCTCCATTCTCCACTCTCCACCACCCAAAACTCCACCCAAGAGCATTCGATTATTTTCAGAGTGGGGTTCAGAGTTTGGTGGTGGAAAACAAGAAAAGAAACAGCCAGAAACAGTGGCAAAACATGCACAGATACGTGTTGGTTGGAGTTAAATTGGTTAATTTACTTAACGGGGGGCCATCTGCCACACCCTTTGCCAGCCTTCTGCCAAGCGTGGTGAGGGCGGGAGGCTTTGCTTTTCTTTGAAATGAAAGCGAAAACGGAACTGAATGTGTCGTTAGTTGTCTGTGTGTTGTCTTTGAAAAGGGAAAATGCTGTTGCATATTTTGTGGCGACCTCTATTATTAGATATCTGAAGAGAATGGTAAAAGAAAAAGCTTTCAGTGGGGTTTCTCTTAACTGGAAAGAGATCTTGTATGGTTATTTGGAGTCTCTTGATTATGATGGATATTATATTGCTATTATAACAGCATAGGAATCGGAAGTGTCGCATATTGGTTACATGAGGAAAAACAAAATGTGGATATTCTTAGAGATTTTGGTAGATATTTTTAGAATTTAGTAGATATTCTTAGAGATTTTAGTAGATATTTGTAGAATTTTCTAGAATATTGGGGCTTAAAAATTAAAAAAAATAAAAAAAATTAAATAAAATGGAAAATTCTTTAACTAAAATGGATTCGGAGATACTTTAGTTGAGCTTGTTTTGAGAAGTTTTTATACTTGATATATCATCTGATTACACGTCTAAAATCATTGGAAATGTAAGGGCCAGATAACGCTCGTTTTATAAATTTTAACATTTGATTTAAGATTAATTTGGAATAATTTAGTTTTAGCTATTTATCTGGATGGGCTTTGGCAACACGAGCTTTGCTACTGCAAGTGGATTAAGTTCAGACCAGTTTGTTGTTCATTAGCAAGGCGGGATAAAGAGGAGATTAGTGCAGAAGCCCTACAAATGCCATGGGCCTGGCAAATACCAGTAGCAGTTGGCTGCTTCTGCTAGTGGCTACCTTCTGGCTGTCTCGAGGTATTTCCATCCCAAAGCTATGTAGTAAATACAGCAACAGATCATGGTTCAGCCTTAAAACATTTCCAGCACACTCGATAAGCTCACAAATAGCGAAAAGAAAACATTTTAAACATTTTTTTTGTGTGTTTTTGTTTCATTTATTTAAGTTTACTTTACTCTCGTTTCGTTTTGTTCGCTTAATAGTTTTACACATTCATACAAAATAGATGTACATAAATCCTCTTCATTGTCATCTTCAGTTGTCTTCCGGTTGGTTGTTCACTTTTTAAATAATTTCTAAATTATAGCAAAATCAAATTAAAACTGATTTGTTTATTTTTTTGATTCCTTTTTGTTGAATTTAATAATGTTAATGTTAATAATACGCTTTAACATATTGTATGTATGCATGTATGGGGGATCATCAGTTCAGTGATTTTAATCTGAAATTATTATATGCCAAAACGCATCGAATGGAAAAGGAAAGAAAAAAGACTGCAAACCGATTTGCAGAGGGCCTCTACGGGAAAAATGTTGCAAACAAAAATAAAACCAAATGGTAACCCTACTCTATATCAGAGGAGCCCCGTCTGTGTGTGTGTGTGTGTGTGTGTGTGTGTGTGGAGCGGGGCTGGTACAATAGTTAAATAAGCTTATTTAGATGTCCTTAGTAGCGTGTCTCCTGCCCGTTGTGGTGCATACTGCTGCCTTACTGCTGCGGTGGCACTGGCGTTGGGTGCGGCGCCAAACGGCTGACAACGCCAATGCCGCCGCGAATGATTTTGCCAACGGCCGGTGGTGAGCGAGCGGCCAGCGCCTCAAAAGCGATGCGCAGCTCGGCAAAAGCGTTGCGGGGATAGGGATTGCGGCGTGAGGTATAACGCATTACCACATAGTGATAGTAGATAATGGGTGTCATCAGGCCAGCGTGGCTCCTAAATAAAAGCAAGAAATTAATTATTAAAGCAACGAAAAGTTGAGCGCAACTCACATGAAAGTCAACACAATGGCATAGGGCATAATGAAGATCTCGCAGAATGCGGTGGCCTTCAGTATGTTGGCCGCCTGGAACTCCACAATTGAGATGATGAAGCGGGCGCCCCACCACGAGTTCTGGCCAATCAGCTATAAAATATAAAGCACACGCATTTAGTCATATCAAAGACAACCAACTCCTTTCAGCGAGCTGCTTACATCCAACAGCTTGAGGGAATAGCTGGAGGCGTGCAGCACCGAGTAGAGCAGCACGGGCACCAGCACCAGCAGCGAGGGACGAATGTTGAAGAAGATCAGCGAGTACACCATGTAGTGACACGAGTCTTCGGCAAACAATTTGCTCAGAAATTCACGACTGAAGGAGAAGGCGGGCACACGCTGATGCAGACGCAGGGCAGAGATGGCCGCATTCGCCAGCAGCACCTTGGTGAAGGAGCTCTGTTGTGAACTGTGTTGGGAAGATACAACGATTATGGCTGCCATTCCTTATGCTTCTCCATTCGATTACTCACGTGAATATGGGCAAAACATAGCTCAGGGTAAAGAAGATCGATAGCAGACGCAGTGCCCACAGGGCGCAATCAATTCGATTCGTTTGGATATGCTGCAAGAGTTTGCCCGTTGCATTCTGTGGTTGCTGCTGCTCCTGTTGCTGCTGCTGCTGTTGTTGCTGCTGTTGCTGCTGTGATGTGCTCTCAGAGCCATTGGTATCGGCGCTATCGAAGCGCGGCGCCTGTTCGGTGGATGTGCTCATGATGAACTTATCGTCGTTTGATTGCTGTTCAGCTAACTGGATTTCTTGGTCTACAAAAAAAGAAAAGAGAGAAACGTAATGAGTTTACTTTCAAGCGTTATCAGCGGGAATTCTGTTCTTATCGCGGCCGCTATTGGCCCCCTGATAAGCTAACTCTCCCGATACCCATTGCCCTGCCCGACTAGGCAAGCACCGAACCATATCTAATGTCTGTGCTGTGTGTGTGTGTTCTTCACCTTCTTTTCTGGGTTGTTGTTTCTTTCTGTAGAGATGGATCCACACTCAATGAACTTATGACTGAAGATCTGTGACTGGAGCTGCTCTTAGGGCACGCGCTTTGGCTTTCAATTGAAATTTTGTTGGCTGTTGGCTGCTTAGTTGTTAAACCAGTCAAATGGAAAGTTGCAAACGCAGACACACTTCAAGAAAATACCACTTAAAAGACAAGTAAGAATGGGCGTGTCAAAGAGGCGTTTTAATGGTCACGTTGACTCAAAGATGATAATATGACTGCTGCAATTACAGACTATGTTTTGCATAGGCCACAAAAAAACAAAAAACAAAAAAGAAATCACAAAAAGGTTTTTAAAAAAAGGCGAAATTTAAACGCTCTTCAATTGCAGTTTACGGCATAATATTCATTCAATTCTTTAAGTGCAGAGGCAGGCAATACTATGATGCAAAGCACACTGTAAAACACGTAAAGTTTAAGAAACTTGCAATTAAATTCCACAACAGATAGACAGGAGAGCGTGAGATGATACGACTGACTGACTGACTGACGTCTGGCCACAATGTGCAGTGCATGTTGGTTACGAAATACACGTCGAAATATTAACACAGAGACAGACACACAAATATGGCCAAACAGGTGGCTGCCACACACAGAGTGCTGTGGAGTGCGAAGGAGAGGCAAAGACAGACAACACAGTAAGAGATACCGCGGAAGCAAGAGTTGGGTAACACCAGACACACACAGCCAGAGAGTAGAGTGCGGCGGCGCAGCGGTCGGTCAGTGTGGGGGGGACTCCTACTCCTACGTGTATGTAACTGGAATATGTGTACATATTACTGAATGATAGCGGGTCATTAGTTGTCATTTGATATGCAGGAGCAGGAGAATTCAGGTCGGATTGGTGGGGGGGTGGCTTAAAATATGTCATCATTATTACTATTGATTTTTAAGGAGAGAGTCCTTCAAGCGTACTCAACTGGGTCAAGTACTCAGGGGGAGGGGGGCTACACTTTGATAATTGCCTTCGACCTTACTTTTCGATTATTCATGCGAAACCACAAAGTCATCAAAAAACCAATCTGATGAAATTTCGGTTGAAATATGTATAAATAAAGTGACGTCACGTGGTCGAAAACAGCAAGGAACACGTCAGAGGTACATAGAACAGAATACACGCACGGACGGCCGCCTCACAAATTGCCTCCGATTGACATGTCTGAACTTTAAATAATAAAACAAGATCAAAACGACAAAGCAGAATACACTAAAAACCGGCGCTCAAAGTGCAGAACCAGAGGCGGCCCTGTCGCTCCACAGAATTCGGAATTGGTTGCTTCCTACTCCGCCCTCTCCAAACAGCAACAAGCTAGAGAGATCGGATTAGGGCACAGCACACCACACACACAAGAGACAGACCTGCCTGCATACACTTTGATTATAATGCCAGCAGCACTCGACTGTCGAATTGGGTTAATAAGGAACAAAGTGGGTGGGGGTGGGGAGTGGTGGGGTTTTGCGTACAGTTTTATATGATTTTGGGGACGAAAACGTTGTCGCGTGAAAAAGTTGGCCCAGCCAGGTATTCTCTATTCCTCCACTCCACCTCAGCGTTGTCTCCACACCAAATGCCCGTAGAATCCAGGCAGTTTTCAATTAAAATTTGATGGGCAAACTTACCATTCACTGAGCAAACAAAAGCGTCGAGTGTTTCTCTGTGGCGATATGGTACAAAATATGTAATTTAAATTCACACGTAAATTAATACGTCTCTGTGTCTGCCTCTTCCACTTTGAACTAGTTCGATTGCATTACAGCTCCAGCACTGAAAACTACCACAACACTGTGGAACCAGTTCGATTTCCGTTCGCTCACAGTGGATTTTGGTGACCATAGAAAAACATCCAGTGAGAGTGAGAGGCATATATGCACAGTGTCTCAACAAAACCAGCAACACTAACACAAATGTATCGGAACCGGAACTTAGTGTAGTGGCAGGCGAACATCTGTGGTTCATTTCAGAACCAGCACTTAATAATGCCAAAACGCGTAAACAAACGAACGCACATTTTAGTTGAATTTATTTTTAAAATCAAATAACAGCATATATAGTCATGGATGACGACATAGCACTGCCCGCCGATACACTAGCCATTCTAAATGAATTCCTGGCAGAGCGTTCGAAGCGCGAAGCCGAAGAGGAGGATCGCATTGTCAATCAGGACGGCAAGGAGGCAACATTTGAAGAGAATTGGGCAAGTTATTCAGGATAACTATGATTGTAGCGCCTGCTAAACGTCTCACATTTCGAATCTGCAGCAATTGAGTCAATTCTGGTATAGCAAAAAGACCAAACTCGCAGTGCGTGACATTGTGGCAAAGCTGCTGAAGGAACAAGCAGGTAAACCAGAGGAATGTACTAACTACCGCATAGCTTTGCTGTCTTGTCCATCGCTGTACAAGGATATAAAAGATATATACGAACACGGTAAGGGATCATCCAGCCAAGTGCAACTGTCCAACTTGCTGACATTCTCCAACCCCGCCTTTAGTCAGCATCTTCGAGTACGATGAACGTTTTGCAGCCTATGGCAAGGATTTTGTCCACTACGATATCAATTGCATAGACGGCCAGCCAGACTATCTGTTGAATCAGCACAAAAGCTATGATCTAATCATAGCCGATCCGCCGTTCTTGTCCCAGGAGTGCATAGGGAAAATATCACAGATTATTCTCAAGCTGCAGCGCAATTCGAGTGATTCCAAACTGATCTTCTGCTCTGGCGAAGTCGTCGAACCCTGGCTAACGGCCTGTTTGCCTGTGCACAAGTGCAATTTTCGACCAGAGCATGAACGTAATTTGGGCAACGAATTTGTTAGTTATGCCAACTTCAATTTGGACAATTATATTTAGAAAAATGAACCGAAACAAGATGTGTGTGTGTTTCTTGTGTGTGTGTGTGTGTGAGTGCGGGATCTATTTCGCGGCGAGATCAGCCTCCTTGCGCTGTTGCACCAGCTCGCGTAGGCCATCCTCCTGGTCCTTCAATGACTTTTGCAGAAATTCCTTCTTCTTTTCGAGTAGTTCAATGGCCTTTTCACATTTCTCCTGCTTGCCCTTCAGATCTTCGCGCATATTTTGAACGTCGGTGAGCAGAAACATGCGACCCACAGACTGGTATACTCTGTAAAAGTGGGAAACCAATAAAGAGGCATAAAAGAAACATTCTTAAGTCTAAGTCCAAGCTTACCTCGTATCATTGTCCAAATTGCTTGTGCCCTTTTCCGTCAACAGATATTTGTGTTTGCCCGTCTTGACCATATCGCATTTCATGTCAATCATATTGATCTTCTTGGTGGTTTCCAATTTGTTGATCTGCATCTCGGTGAAGGCCTGTCGGGCGAGAGAGGGAGGGTGGGATGGGAATGAGTAACATTTTCAATGGGGGCCAAAAGCACGCGCTGCACGCCGGCTGTCGCCTGTAGGCCGTTGCCAGTGTCCCTTACCTTCTTCAATTCAATGTCCATTTGTGCCATTTTGTTTGATAAATGCTCGCTTAAAGTTTATTTGAGTTTAATTGAATGTTTTCACTATAAATTTGCTTAAAATCTCAACACCTGCGTGCCCAAAAATGTATAATAAATATGTTGATGTATCGATACATCGATATAGAACATATTGGTTGGATTCCTAACTATCGGTGGTTTTGTGCGATAAACGCAAGTTATCGGCGTTTTATTTAAAAAAATGAAATTATAGCCGCGCTGCCATCGGCTTCCATTTGACACAAAGATTAACCTATATTTAATGAAGCCGAAGAAATGCAAATTAAATGTCGCTGAGTGCTACCAGCTTACATCAGCATTTCATTTCATTTCATTCGCTTGCTGGCATGGAACGCTGGCAGAACAAACTCGCGGTGGTCACCGGTGCCAGCGGTGGCATTGGGGCTGCCTGTGCTCGTGCCATGATTGCCGCAGGATTGCGTGTGGTAGGTCTGGCACGGCGTGAAGAGAAGCTGCGGGAGCTCAGGGACAGCTTGCCGAAAGATTTGCAGGCCAATTTCATACCCAGACGATGCGACGTATCGAAGGAGGATCAAGTCCTCAGCTCTTTCGACTGGATAGAAAGGGAGCTGGAAGGTGCCGATGTGCTGCTTAACAATGCTGGCATCACACGCGAAATGGAATTGGTTACGCCGGGTAATACCCAAAAGCTGCGCGAGGTCATTGACACCAATGTCATGGGTGTGCTCTGGTGCACCAGGGAGGCCTTCAACAACATGAAAAAACGGGACACCGAGGGACATGTGCTGATCATCAACAGCATTGCAGGACATCAGGTGCTCAACTTTATCGATGTGCTGCCCTCGTTCAACATATATCCGGCCACCAAGTTTGCCATCACAGCCATTACGGAAACGTATCGTCAGGAGTTTCAGTTGCACAAGAGCAAGGTGCGCGTGACTGGCATTTGTCCGGGTGCAGTGAACACAAACATATTCCCCGAGGAGATACACTTCTATGTGAAGGATATGGTGAGGCTGGAGCCCAAGAATATAGCCGATGCAGTGCTATATGCACTGCGAACGCCGCCTAATGTTCAGGTACGAGTTGGGTAACTAAACGTACAAAGAGATATTCATAGAGCTAAATCCATTACAGATTCACGAGATTACCATCAAACCCATGGGCGAATTATTTTAAATTTGGTTTATGCCGAATATACAGATCAAAATAGAGTGTCCCTTAGCCCTTGCCTAGGCCAGCCAGACGTTCACGCAGCGCCTCTTCGTTCAGTTTGTGCATGCATAGAAATTGTCCATTAAAGAACAAGACGGGTATATCGTGCCGAAAGAGCCGCAAGAAACGTACATTCTCCTTGCGATCGATGTAAACCTTTTCCAGCCTGAATTTACCAGCATATTTCTGCTCCAATTGGGCCACCAAATCATCGCACAAAGGACACGGCTCTTTGGTGTACAGCGTCAGCAGCGGCAGACCATCCACCTGGGTGATTTTGGGCACGCTGAAATAGAGGCGCTCATATTTGATTTGGATCATGGAACGTGACACGTGGGAGGACACTCACAGTTTTTCGAGAAATATGATCATCAAACGGCCGTCCTTGCCATCCATGTAGGCACAGCCAAGCGCGCCAGCGGGTAGGGAGTGCACCAGATGTGTGAGCAGATGACTGGCGGTTATGTGCAGACCGTCGTGGGTGCACAGCTTATTGCCGCTTGGGTCGAGATTAATGGATGGCTTGCGGGGTTCTCGGCTCGTCACCAGTTCCCAGGTGCTAATTTGATCGGGAAGAAGCGGATTGCCGCCGTGACGGTGGTACAGTGCATCTTCTCGGTTATTTTTCACTGCGAATTCACGCACCAAAGCTAGCGGCTGCAGCTGAAGGCGTTTTGCAGTTTCGTATGTGGTCCAGGCCAGTGCAGCAGCGCCCAAAGTTGGTGTGGGCTCGGAGGGATTCGCTTTGGCGTTTGGTTTGCCTCTGACCGGAACGGTCATCAGTTCATTGGCCAGCACACCATCATCCGGTTCCAGGTACTGGCAGCGGGTATCGCCCGTGATAATGCACTGCTCTTTTCCCTCCCGGAGACTATCCAGTGTCATTCGCAGTCCTGTAATTGAGCAAATGTCGTCCTGCACGGCATGTGTCTCGCAGCCCTTCAAGCCCAGCTCTTTGGCTACATTGGTCAGTCGCTCATTGCACTCGGCGGCGGATGCATTCGACGAGGAGCAGACAATTAGCTTTTTGAACTCCTCCCGCGGCACCAAAGTGCGTTTCACCAGCTCATCGATGACAATGCCAGCCAGCTGCTGCTCCTCCGTCTTAAAGGGTGCACTGGGGGTACGCACAGCGGCTGCAATTACCACGGCATTGTTATGCGTACCATCCAACTGCTTGCTAGAGTGCCGCAAGAACCTCGAAACGCTGGGAAGAACAGAAAACACATTATCAGTGTCGTTATCGAGGCTACATCACGCACTTTTTCGAGTGTTGCATGCGTAACCTGCCCAGCATTATCGCGTGCATATTTAAGCACGTCTTTTATCTGTTTTAACTATTAATTTAAGATTTTTTAAAAGCGCAAGTTCAGTTTACACATAACATCTGGTCGGTTATCGATATCGTTTATAGTGTGACCTTACTAGAGTGACAGCCCAACAGCTGTTCGGAAAGAAAAAAAAAACAACATTAACAATAAGCGTAGAGAGAAAGTTACTTTTAGTTTTGTTAACCGCTAAAACAAAGGCCAGACGCAACGCAACGAGAAAACCAGTTATTATTCAATAGCTCAAAGGCAGTCGAGTCGTAAACCTCATTGTTGAAGCGACAGCTGTATCGACAGTATCGGCCCCAATTCGAAAATCAAATGGAAGTGACCTTCAAAAAGGCCCGTTTGGTAAAGCACACAAATGCAGCAGCAGTAGCAGACGCAGAGGAGTACACCCCAGTGATGGGTGGTGGGCCTTGCCGGAGCCCGCTCTGCTGATCATCTTCGAGCGTTTGAATGTCTTTGAGCTGCTGCAGGCGAGTTTGTGCTGCAGGCGATGGCACAGCATTGCCAACGATGATCTGTTGTGGCGTCAAAAGTTCCAGGAGAACTTCAGAGCCTCACCGAGCGTATCGCTGAAGCCAGGTGCCGAGAGCTGGCGTTCGGAATACCAGCGTCTGTCCACACACATACCATTTGTTCAGGCGCAGCGTCTGGAGCCTACGGTGGAGAACAATCACGGGCATACGCATCAGGTGCTACATGTGAGCTTTGCCCACAATGGCGAGATGTTTGCCACCTGCTCCAAGGATGGCTATGTGATAGTGAGTAGTCCTGCCGATTTGCTGAATATGAATTGGGTTCTAATCACCGCAATCCTGCCTCGAAATAGATATGGAACTCGCAGCATCCATGCTCGGAAAAGTATGCGCACAATATGAAACAATTCAGCTGGAAGTACTCGCAATACTCGCAGTTCAATCAGAGTGACACACTGCTACTGGTCTCAGGTGTGCACTTTGGCTCACCGCAGTCCACATCGGGAGAGATTGCCGTGTTCTATCTGGGTGCGACAGAGTCCCATTTACGCTGCAGAGTGGTCAATCGTCCCTACGATATATTTGGCACTTGGTTCAGTGATCAGTATTTGATCTCGGGGGACCTGCATTGGCTGGCCCATTTGGTGAGCACTTCGGTGCTGTGGCTAAACAAGGCCAATCAGGAGATTGACTCTGAGCACGTGCCGATCATGAGCCAATTGTACAAGTTCTACAATCGCAATGCCAGCTCTGTGCGTGCCATAATGGTGGCCAGATGTCCCTGGCTGGACGAGAGCAACGATCCCTTGGCCAAGGTAGAGGAGGAGACGCGCAGTCCAACCTTTCCGTTTCCATCATCATCATCTAACGATGAGGCACAAAGCTCACAGGCCAGTGGGAATCCGCTGTCGCATGCCGCCAGCCTTAGGCGCACACGAAGTTCCACACCCGAGGAGAACTTCTTGCCAGACATAAGCGAGCGTCGGTCCAGAGCACGACCTGGCGATGCCACCATTCATTACCTGGAGGAGTACAGAAAGGCCGTGGCGCCCACAAGCGAAGCCAACGAAGAGGAGGACGAGGAGGAGTACGACTCCATGGATGTGCATGAGGAGTACGACGAAATGGAGAACAGCATACCCAAGTATCTCATCTTTTCCACGGGCTCCAAGACATTTACACCGCACCAGATCGGCTTCAAGCGCATTCGGAACGTTTATTTTCCCAAAAAACTCGATCCGGGGCCCTCGCTGAAGGAGCGAATTGCAGCCAAGCGCGCCGCAGAGCAACAGCAGCAGCAAGCGCCACGCAATGATCCGGATTGGTGGGACTATGATTCCGTTAAAGATCGCTTCGATCAGGTGGACAAAGTCATCGATCTGCATGGCCACATCATTGGCATGGCGCTGAGTCCCGATCATCGCTATTTGTATGTTAATACGCGGCCTTGGCCAAAGAATTATGTGATTACCAATCCGCTGGAGCCGCCGCCAATTGCACAGGAGATCGATATCCATGTGATTGATTTGATGACACTAAAGCGAGTGGGCAATATGCTGCGCGCCCATAAGGCGTACACGCCCAGCACCGAATGCTTCTTCATATTCCTCGATGTCTGTGCGGAGTATGTGGCCAGTGGGGCTGAGGACCAGCATGCCTATCTATGGGATCGCTACTATGGCATCAGTTTGGCCAAATTCAAGCACTCGGATGTGGTCAACAGTGTGGCCTTTAATCCAAAAGACTCGGAGATGCTCGTGACCACCAGCGATGACTATACAATTAAGGTGTGTGCCACACTGATATTTATATTAATTCTGTTGTTTAAACAAGCGTTTTATCTTTGCCAGGTTTGGCGTTCACGGGCCAAGGCAAAGGCCTATAATATACCCATTAATGTGAGCGAATCTTTTGAGCTCAAGCCGAAGAAATGAAAATCGGCTAGCTATATAAACAATATCCATGTGCCTGCCCTGCCCTTCCCTGCCTCATTATGACACGATGTTCATATACAAAAGTGGTTCGGTTCTTACTGCCGGAAAATAAATTGTTTGTTTATAGCTGTTTATATTTAGTTACAACTTGTTAACGTTTTTAATTATACATAATCGAATATGGTGTTCGTTCGTCCTACGACTTGCCCGTCTGTTCGAACTGGTCAATGGGTGTGGCTGGATCAGGCTGAGGCTTTACGGGCGTAGCAACAGGCTCAGCGGGTGGGTCAACCGATGGTCTTGGCTGCACTGAAGCCTGTGCCGATGTACATGGCCCATCATTCGGTTGACCAGCACTGTTGTCATTATCATGATTATGATTGTGTTTTGCGTTTCGCTTGCGCTTCTCGGGATGCCCAAAGCAGTGCTCACAATCTTCATCGTCCTCCGAGGAGCTCTCACCAAATTCCAGGGGTTTCTTATATATGCAGCAGCCTGCAAAGTTCAATACATTAGCCAATCATTATATGGAAATGGTAGAAATATTACATACACTTGGATTTCTTGCGATTCAAATGCTCATTGTCTATGACACCTTCGTGAAAAATCACCCGGCGTTCGTCTCGTGGCTGTTCCAGGCGCAAGTGCAGTGTCGGTGCAGTTTGTGACAGATTTCCATCTGTTTCCTCAGTTGTCGTGCCATTAGTTGACTTATTTTTAGTTCTTTGGGCCATTTTTTTAATAAAACAAATAACAGATTGTAGTGTGAACGTATTGTGCCGTGTCTGATTCGATGATAGCTGTTATCGGTGTGCCAGCGATATGGCAACGCAATAACTACAAATTATCTATATTTTAGTAATATAATTTGTATATTGTATGGGTTTTACTTGGATTTTAATAGATATATCATAATAATAATATATATTTGATGGCCTACTCAATACTAGAATACTTTTCATATTATATACAGGGGTGTCTACCAGTGCGGTCTCTATACAAAAGTAGCTTTAAAAAAGCCAACCTTTTTTTAGCGGGAAATTTATTTGTATGCATTAAATTTAAATGATTTAACCGTTATAACCAATATTAATTAGTTTCTCTTGCGTTATTATGATCCTGTATAACCAGACTTTAATATGTAATATTTATGTATAAATAATAAAACTAGCTATAGCTAGTAGCTATAGCTGAATTGGCTACTCTGCCATAGACAGCTGCAATTGCTGATCTGGTAACGCCAAACGCAAACGTCACATTTCAGCTGACAGTCGTCGGACCGAAAATGGCTGCAATTGTGCGATTTAATTTGTTAACCAAGCCGCAATTAGGTAAATAAACGCGAAGAATTTGTGCAACAACTATTAATTGGTGACTTGACAGTGGCATGGGCTAGCCGCTCGCTTGCAAGGCTTCTTAAACAAGTCGCTGCAAGCCAGCAAAACAATCATTTCCCTTGCAACCAAATTATGTAATTTTTGCGCAAAGCAAAACAAAACGTAAGGCAAAAGGTTCTGCGCAGTTTATTGATTTGCATTGTGTGCTTATTGCAGTTGCGGCACTTCCGGCCAGCGTGCAGCTGCAGCGGCTCCAGAGCACACAGGCACCGCCCGCTGGCACACCGCCACCACAGACGAAGACCAAGTTTGGTCCCTTGGCCGACGAGGATCGCATCTTTACAAATCTTTATGGACGCCATGACTGGCGGCTGAGCGGTGCCCTGAAGCGTGGCGACTGGTACAAGACCAAGGAGATTGTCCTGAAGGGTCCCAATTGGATTATCAATGAGATCAAGACATCGGGTCTGCGTGGTCGCGGTGGCGCTGGCTTCCCCAGTGGCATGAAGTGGTCTTTCATGCAAAAGCCCGGCGATGGACGTCCCAAGTACCTGGTGGTGAATGCTGATGAAGGTGATTATTATGAAATCAATTTCAAATGATCGGTTTTCATTCTTTTTCTCACGTTTTTTTTCAGGTGAGCCTGGTACCTGCAAAGATCGTGACATCATGCGTCACGATCCCCACAAGCTGGTGGAGGGCTGTCTGATTGCGGGCGCTGCTATGGGCGCCCAGGCTGCCTACATCTATATTCGTGGCGAGTTCTACAACGAAGCCTCGAACATGCAGCTGGCCATCGCCGAGGCCTACCAGGGCTGGCCTCATTGGCAAGAATGCCTGCGGCACGGGCTACGATTTTGATGTCTTCATGCACCGTGGCGCTGGCGCTTACATTTGCGGTGAGGAGACCGCTCTGATTGAGTCGCTCGAGGGCAAGCAGGGCAAGCCACGCTTGAAGCCCCCATTCCCCGCTGATGTGGGTGTCTTTGGTTGCCCCACAACGGTCACCAATGTGGAGACGGTGGCCGTTGCGCCAGCCATTTGCCGTCGCGGTGGCACTTGGTTTGCCAGCTTTGGACGCACCCGTAACTCGGGCACAAAGCTCTTCAATATCTCGGGACACGTGAACAATCCCTGCACCGTGGAGGAGGAAATGTCCATACCCCTGAAGGAGCTGATTGAGCGTCATTGTGGCGGCGTCACTGGTGGCTGGGACAATCTGTTGGGCGTCATACCCGGCGGTTCGTCCACACCCATTATTCCCAAAAACGTATGCGATGATGTGATTATGGATTTTGATGGCTTGATTGCCGCTCAAACATCGCTGGGAACGGCGGCCATCATTGTGATGGACAAGTCAACGGATGTGATCAAGGCAATTGCCGGGCTCATCTCGTTCTACAAGCGAAGCGGGCCAGTGCACGCCATGCCGCGAGGGCATTGGCTGGATGAACAAGATCATGACTCGGTGAGTAGACACACATTTTTGCGTCGATTATTTGAAACCAGAACCACCAGATTGAGGCATATTCCATTTCCTTTCAAATGATTATACGCAGCTTTGTCAAGGGCGATGCACAACCCGCGGAGATTGATATGCTTTGGGAGATATCAAAGCAAATTGAAGGCCACACCATTTGCGCGTTGGGTGACGGTGCCGCCTGGCCTGTCCAGGGCCTCATCCGCCACTTCAGACCCGAGATCGAGAAACGTATGCAACAGCATGCGCAGCAAACGAAGCGTGCCAGCAATTAAATAACTCTGTTTTAACGAACTTTTATTGATTTCTTGATTACTCTATGAATGGATATAAAGTGTAATATTCTTTAAATCCATGTAACCATTTCGCATTTCTCTGTCAATTGTTCGTCAATTGAGTTTCAGGCCTTGAAATGGCTTGATCACTGCCTGGATGTCTTCTGCGTCTGGTGTCTCGTAATTCGGTGGAATGCTGCACAGGCTCAAGGTGCCGCCAATATTCTGCTCCACACCAGGCTCTTCCACACAGCGAGCGGGTATAAACTCATATCTAAGTGAGATATTCAATTAGCGCAAGTTAGGGACAGTTTAGTCCATGTTCTGTCCAACTTACGTCTTGCCATTGCACACCTGTATAACCAGCAGGACCAAAACTAGAACTACTATTACAGTAAAAAACAAAGATTTTTTAACATTTTGCAAATTTCTAAAGATTTCCGTGCGTTGCCTTCAACGGTCAATTATCGACTGTCGGGCTGCTGTAAATTTACATTTTTAAGAAAACTTCATCACCGGATATTCGATAATATTAAGAATCATCTGGAATTTTTATACCCGTACTCAAAAAGAGTTAAGGGGTATACTGTATTTGTGGCAAAAGTGGATGTGTGTAACGCAGAGAAGGAAAATTTTCCGACCCCTATAAGTATATATTCTTGATCAGTATCAATAGCCGAGTCGATAGAGCCATGTCTGTCTGTCCGTCTGTCTGTCCGTCCGTCTGTCCGTCCGTCTGTCCGTCTTGATGAGCGCCTCGTTCTCAGAGACTATAAAAGCTAGAGCAACGAAATTTTTTTTTCCAGACTCATGTGATATCACACTGTTACAAGTGTATTTCAAAATTTCGCCCCGCCCCCTTCCGCCTCTACAAAAGACGAAAATCTGTGGCATCCACAATTTTAAACCTACGATAAAACTAAAAACGCAGTATCGTAGAGAATGACCATATCTATCAGACTGCCGAATCTGAACCAGATCGGATCATTATTATAGCCAGAATAAAGAAATGAATTTTCAGTTGCTTCCCCCACCTCCTCTGGCGCTGCTGACGCTATTCATTCTCTGTCTCGCTCGCACAACCTCTGCCCTGTGCAAAGCGCGAGCAACCCTGAGGGGAGGAGATGTAGAACCTAGAATATCTGTTCTCATGTATAATCTACATTTTAGATGTAGATGTAGTTAAAAAATGTAGCAAAAATGTAAAATGTATAATTAAAAATTTTTTTTAATTTCAATCATAAGCTCATAAATTTATATACTGACTGGAGCGGTATAAAAGTAGAGTCGCGACTAGAAGCGACTCACGTTCCTTCTCGTTAAGCTTTACAATGATTATTATTCCAAATGATTATACGGAGCTTTGTCAAGGGCGATGCACAACCCGCTGAGATTGATATGCTTTGGAAGATATAAAAGCAAATCGAAGGCCACACCATTTGCGCGTTGGGTGACGGTGCCGCCTGGCCTGTCCAGGGCCTCATCCGCCACTTCAGACCCGAGATCGAGAAACGTATGCAACAGCATGCGCAGCAAACGAAGCGTGCCAGCAATTAAATAACTCTGTTTTAACGAACTTTTATTGATTTCTTGATTATTGGATATAAAGTGTATTATTCTCTAAATCCATGTAACCATTTCGCATTTCTCTGTGTTCGTTAATTGAGTTTCAGGCCTTGAAAATGCTTGATCACATCCTGAATGTCTTCTGCGTCTGCTGTCTCGTATTTAGGTGGAAAGCTCCAATAGGGTCATCCACAAGCTCTTCACCCAGTGAAAATATAACAAATCATATCTAACTGGGATACGTCTTGCCATCGCATCCCCGTAGAACCAGCAGGATCACAACATTAATTATTAATATAACCATCAACAAATTTTCAAACATTTTGCAAATTTCTAAAGATTTCCGTGCGCTGCCTTCAACGGTAAATTATAGACTGTCAGGCTGCTGTAAAATTGCATTCTCTCTAGCCGGATATTCGATAATGGAAATAATTAGAATCATCTGGAATGTTTGAGCTTTACAGCCTCGTGAATTATTAATGCAACAGAAATTTGTGCCATTGTCATGGCGTCGGAATGTCGGTACGATAAAACAATTATCTAGAAACGAGTATGATCAGTACTATAATAATTCTGTTACCCTTTCCCAAGAGCATAGGTACTATAGTTTGAAGATCGCACTAAATGGTATTCGAATTTTGAACAGTCGAGCGGACTTTCATCTTGGATAAAGGTATTGCAATTAATTGCAGATAAATCTGTTTGCTTTAGGCATTCCATTTTAGTAATATGTGATGGGTAACGATTCTATGTAAAGTGTTGGCCAGCGAAATATCCTTTCCGAAAGTGCTACTTAAGGTTAAAAGCATTTCTTTTCTATAAGATGTTCTGGTTCGATCCTTAATGTGCTAAAGATTTATAGCTCTCGCTTCAGTTTTCTCCTTCTGTGAGAATAGTTTTTGTTCTGAAGTAAAAGAATATCCAACCCATCACAGCGTATTTAAATAAAACACTTGCAATTCTTTTTAGTATGTTTAGCATATTTATAGTTTTTTAGAGTTTTTCATTTGTTTTTTTTTTTGTTTTAATGAAGGTTTAGTTAAAGTATAAAATTATATTATTAAAAGTTAGTTTAAGTTTTTTCTAGCCACTAGTTTAAAGGCGATACCAACAGGCTGCTGCTTCAGATGGCTTTAAAAGAAGTTTAAGGGCTAAAATAGTTTTACATACAGTTTGGAAGTTTGGAAATTAAATGATTTGATTGACGACAGCATTGCTTTTGTAAAGTAAAGAAATTACATACATAGTATAGTACATGGTAGTGTAGTTATTCCCTCGGTGTAGTATAAAAAGTTTCTGCATAGAAAATATGTTGGAAAAAGTTGGCAACGGATAGTGGCAGATTAGTTTTTTTTTTATTTTTGTTGTTGTTTGCAAGTTGCAATTGAGTGGGCGATGACGGCAAAGGGATGAATCACTCCTAAGCTGAGTCATCTCTCCATATTGCAAATGAAACCCGAACCTGAGTCTGTTCTGTTCTGATCTGATCTGAAACTGCGCGCTCGGAGATGAATCTCTATGGATCGCTCTCCCTCCCTCTCTCTCACTTTTTCTCTGTTCAATTGCACTGTACGATATTCAAAAATGTTTAGAAAAAGTGTATAAAGAATTTAAGTCATAGAAATACATATGTATGTATACAATACTCGTTATTTTTTTTTTAGGTTTCTTTTTAAATCTTTTACCACACATTTATAATTTTTTTTTTGTTTGTTGTTTTTTTTTTAGATTTTCTTTCTTTTTTATTTATGTATGTATATATGTATGCTTGTATGTATATATGTAAGTTTTATGTATGTTTTTTCGTTAGGTATGTACTCGTATTTGATTTAGATTTTGTTAGGGTTTTTTTTTTTAATTGTTTGCTTTTAAAAGTTTTAGTTTTTTAGTTTAATTTGCTTTCGTTTCGTTTAACTTGGCTTAAAGCGTTCATCTTATTGCTTATCTATGAGAAGGAACATAGTACAATATTTGTTTGTGTTTTTGTTTTTTTTTCGTGTATTTTTTCGTTTTCTTAAAAGACTAAACAACATTTTGAACAAGTCACTAGAAGAGTTTTATTTTATTTGTTTTGCTTTTTTGGGTACGGTTTGTCTCCATTTATTGCATATGTAGCTTTAGGCGCACAACATCTCCGTAGTGTAAATAAGCGTCAACTAACACTGCTATGAGTGTGGCCTCTAGCCACATTATATACTATATACTATATATATATATATGTATGTATGTATGATCTATGTATTATATGTAGTTGTATATATATATGTATATATTGTAGTAGGTTTTTAGCCAACTAATTGCGTAGAGCTTTTGAAAAACATCTAGATAGTTCTCTTTGGTTGGGTTCGTGGGGCAAGGGGGTTGGGGGTCTAGACAGGACTCAGGATTGAGGATCAGGTCGTAAGTAAAAAATATATTATATACATATGTATGTATAGTATGTATATATATATATATATAATGTATATCAAGTTTGTTTTGTTTTAGTTTTAGTTTTTTGTTTAGTTTTTAGTATCACACTAGTAGAGATAATGCGAAGAAGCCTGAGCTCTATACTGTTTCGGTGTCAGCTTTATCAGTTTGGGATTGAATGCACCCAACGCCGCCTCATTGGTGGACGATGGCGGTGGTGGCACTGTGTGCGTCCGGAAGCGTGATCTTAGAAAATTTTGCATGGAACGCAAACGTATGATGGGCGCACAGGGCGATTGTCGTAGCGAATTGTGATTGAGCGCCCAATAGATGACCGGACTGATGGCCGAATAGAAGTACCCTGCAGTGGGTGGGAGAGAGAGAGAGTTATAGAGAGAGATTATGCACTATCCTGTCTTGGCAGTAGTACTCACCCAACAACAGACTAAAGTAGACAGAGGATTTGCTGCAGTATTGCTTGTAGCCGAAATTCTTATAGAATATGCAAAAGACATGCGGCGCCCAGCAAACGATAAATATGATGGCGGAGGCGATCAGCATGTTGGCCAAATGGCGGCGTGACCTCAGCGTCGATGTCTGTGGCAGCGGTATGCCAGGCGTGGCCGGACCCCGACCCGCCCGATTTATACGCTGGCGCTGCGAATGGGCGCGTATCTCCCGCATGGCTCTGCGGGGGGAAAGCAAATTAAATGCGATTCAAACTCAAATATCAATTAACGGCTAATCACCTGGGCGATATGGGATTGCTGGACCGAAAGGAGCCCGGCTCGAGGGCCGAACCCGAGCCCTGCGGCTGGCGGGGCTGTAGCGTGTGCATTTGTATGTCGCCCGGACTCACGGCCATTTGTCCACCGCCGCCATTCCCATTCGAGGTATCATCCACTGTGGTGGGGCCACCGCAGGCCGCCTGCTGTGCATTGGCGCAACCCGTCACAATCACCATGTGCGTCTGGCGTCGCAGGATGGGCATGGGCAGTGGCAGCTCACCGTGCGCCGCACGAGCCGTCAGCGACAGGGCGCACAGCTTGCGTCGCACCCCGTAGTGATTGAGCAGCACCCCCAAGCCGGGCAGCACGAACACGGCTATCGTGTGGAAGCTGATGAACGACATGAACATGGCATTGGCGCCCAGATCGGAGGTGCAGCTGATGCTAACGGGATTCGGTGTGGTGCTGGCATTCGTGCCAGCTCTCCCCGCTCCCGTCCTGACGACAACCGACTTGGCTATAATCTTGTAGGCGAAAAGAAACGGCGTACTGATGGCCGCCGAGGCCAGCCAGGAGATCAGCGCCAGGGAGACGTGCAGATAGCGACGCTGTCGCAGCTGGGCCAAGCGAGGATGCTTAACGGTGGCATAGCGATCCAGGGAGAGCATGAAAAAGGAAATGGTGCTGGCCGCCACGGGCATGACCTGTGCAGAGGGAGGGAGAGAGAGATTACTTAAAGAAATCTAAAAATCAAAGCTGATAAGAGATGAAACCCACCTGAATGTAATGGATGACCTTGCACAGCACCAGCGGCAGCGATCTGGTCTTGCGATTCATGGCCAGATTCAGCAGTGTGACGGGCGCCGATATGCCCGTGACCAGCAGATCGGCAATGCAAACGGCCAGCAGCAGGGGATTCCGCAGGCGCACCGACGAGGCCGAGCAGAGGGTGAGCACCAATGTGGAGTTGCCGACAACGCCGCCAAAGACCACCAGGCCATAGCTGACGGCCAGCAGGAGCAGCGTCAGCGAGGATATGGCATTCTCTGAATCACCGCCGCCGTCAGCAGCAGCAGCAGCAGCATCCAGATCGTACGGATTAATCAGACTAAAGTTGGCGTAATCGTAGTCCGTGGTTGAGCCCTCCAGTTCGATGGTGGGCAGGGTGCCGATGCCGCCCAACTGATTATGCTCGAGATGCGCATAATGCAGCTCCGTGGTGTCGAGGTCGTTGTTCGCCTCGAGATGATGACGGCGGTATGTGTGCTCCCACCATTGCTGCAGATTGTTGCTGTTCATGCTGCTGCTGCCCGTAAACGTATGCCAATCCGTGTTCGATCTTCGTTGTCGATGCGTTTGTCTGGCCGCCTCATTTCATACTAAAAGGTGACTGCCGCCCGCACAGGACACCAAACAACAAAAAGAGTAAAAAAAAGGTAGCAAAATGTAACAAAATGCCATCATCATCATCAGTCTTTTTTTTGTAACCCTCTCTACCCACCTAGCCAGCAAGGACACACACTCGCACACACACAGGAAGCAAGCAGACAGAGACAACGACATGGCATTCACAGACACAGCGACACAGAGACGAGTGTTACGACCCCTTAGTACACCCACCCACCCACTTACACTTACACTTACCCAACGCTGACACTGACACTTATGCAATGAGAGAAATGCATGCGAACAAGATAGCACAAGGGAAAGGGTTTTATGGTAGAGAGGGTAGAAGCTGCGCTGATACCCTAGCTGTGGGAACTGGTGCCAAGTAAGTGCAGCAACCAGCATACTCCTTTCGAAATGAAAGCGCATAACAAGGCAGGCCACACACACTCAGAGATTAGTGCTGCTCTTCCTTCCGCCTTTCCTTCCTGCTCGCTGGCTGGCTGCGGCCCTGCGAGCCAAATGAATGGCAACCTTGCACTTTGCGCCCTCGACAAACAACCGCAAGGTTTGTCGCTGCCGCCTCTCTGTCTCCGTAACCGGCTGCTGCTGCTGATACATCCACTGCCAGTGCCACAGCTGCGCCCCCGTTGACGTTTAAGCCCCCATCAAGGCAATGTGCGGGTGTTGGCCAAAGTTTGCACTTAATTGCGCGTTAAGGCCACCCACAGAGTACCCCCAAAAACCCGAACCCCAACCCAAAGCCGGCTTAAGCTTAAGCTTAAAGCGTGGCTGTAGTTGCAGGTGGCAGGACCAGCAATGGACCGGCAATAAATGCAGGCACAGTCCAGCCCAGCGCCAGCTATTAAAAATCTTAATTGAAATTGTTATCAAAAGCGAGTTAAAAACTCATTAAGCAGGCAGGGAAAGAAAAGAAAAGGGTGAAACAAGATTCAATTGGGGGGCACATGGACACATGCCCACAGAAGAGGCTGTCAGAAACAGAATACAAATGATGGCTATAATTTTTTGGACTCGTTAAACTTTGTGTTAAAAAATTGATCTGTAGTTAAATGTCCTGAAAGTACGGGGGTAGCTTCTGCAACTGCCTCACAACTAATATTGCATTTGATGCATTCAAGTTGCAAATAGTTCTGCGTGTTGTTAGAGCCACAGAAGTTCCAACTGTAGTCAAACATTTCTTGGTTAAACTTTGCCCACAAGTCCAACACAAAATAAAATTGAGTGCGCAAGAGATTTATCAATGAATGTTTTTATGATGTTTAAATGTTGACTGATTTTGCAAACAGTTTATAGAGCTGCCAAGAGTCACCAGCCACGCCACCCACCCACAACCGATTAATGATTTTTCGCTTTAAAGGCTATAAATAAGAATCCGGATAAGTATGCTACATAAAACGTGCAGCGAATATTTTCAATAATCATGAAATTGCATCGTGCGTCACCCTAATAAAAACCCATCCACCCCCACACGCACCCACTCGCTGAGAGGAGGTATTGCTGCTGCCTGCGTCAGTCATTGTGCAGGCAGCCCCGTCTACCCCTGCTCCTGCTCCTGCTCCTGCTCCTCCTCTGACTGGTGTGTATCAATTTTGTTGTGTGCGCGGGCGAAGGCAGGGAGGGGGCTGCAGCCTCCTCTTCTGCTCCACCGTCATTGTCCTGCGCACTGTCAATGTGTGCGTGCGGCTGCTCTTTGTGTCTGTGTGTGTGTGTGTGTGTGTGTGTGTTCGTGTGATGTCAACGCTTTTGCCTTTTGCTGTGGTTTTTTCCCTGCTCTTTGTTTTCGCCGTCGTACGCGTTGGGGGGGATATGTTGAACGGGGGATGGGGTGGGGTGGTGTAATGTGGGTGGATGATGTGAGTGACGTTTGCTTAATCTGCTTAATTTGCGTTAATTTAATCGTGGCTAACGGTGTGTGTGTGTGTGTGTGTGTGTGTGTGTGTGTGTGTGTGTGTGTGTGTGTGTGTGTGGGAAAGCACATGTTGCTATTGCCACTTTGACGCCTAGACCTTGATTTTTGCCAAGCCATTGAGAGGTGCTACCAAAGAAATACAATTACATACATTCCCATTGTTACACACACACACACATGCAGGGAATGATAATTTACTTTCTACAGCGAACAAAAGTACTAGCAGGATTTAGAGTGCTGCTCCGTTCGACATTTACTTTATGTCGAATTTATATGGATTATTTTTTTATTTATTCTACAAAATATAGTCACAATATTAAAGATAAATATGAGCTACAAATAACTGCTAAAATTATATTCCAAAACCTTTGTTTATTTTACTCTGATAGAAAAAAAGCCGTAAAATTGTAATATTTTCACTCATTTATGCCATTGATTTTCACTTACATTTTGATATAAATATGAAAATATTTAAATTTAATTTATTTTATATTTATTTTAATGTGTTTTGTTTTAAGATAAAATATGCACGTATTAAAAAAGCCATTTTAAATTAAAATTTGTAATACATTTATATTTGAATCAAATTGAATTATATTTAATTTTACCATTTTTGTATTTAAAAATCGCATTTTAAATTCAAATATGATTGTAGTTAATTTTACTTTGGTTTTTTCTATCAGTGCATGTAAAAATATATTTTCTATGGTGAAAGCTGCTAAATATCTCTGCGCGGAATTGTATGTTAATTTATCCAGGTTCAGCACTCACGCGTGTGTGTGTGTGTGTTTGTACCTGTACCTGTTTGCACCTATTGTCTAAATGCCAAAAACCTGTTGAGTGAGTCCTTATTTATTTTTGTAAACTCTTTTGCAGGAAAGCAAATGAATATCTACAGCACCTACAGCTACTGGGCCATGTGAGAGTCAAAATTGTAGCTTCAGTTGCTGCTTTAGTTGCTGCTCAACTCCTGGCAACTCTCGTTCATTAAGTTTGCTCATCCACCCACCACCGCCTACCCATAGTGGAGCTGACAACACTGGCCCGGCGGGTGTGCTGTGTTGTGCTGTGCCCGCTCGATTCGCTTATTGAAAATAAAATAAAATATGTATGTACATACATATGTATTAATTTACGTCACTCAAACGTCAGCAACAAGCACAAAAGGTGACAAAAGCTAAGCCTGAAGAGAAAAAAAAAGGAAAGAGAAGAAGATGAAGAGAAGGCGATGGCGAGGAGGATGGCAAAGCAGCTACACAAGAATGGCCATAAGAAAAGCCAACGAGATAAAAAGGAAACGGAACGAGCGTCCAACGAGTGTAGCGAGAGAGAGAGAGAGCAACGGGAGCAGCGGGCGATGAACGCCGAACGCGATGATGATGAGATTTGTTGTTGCTGCTAATATGAAAAGTGTCCGCCACAGGTGAGTTAATATAACAGACACAAGCACAGGCCCTGTCCACAGATACTCCCCCCGGTATCCCACAGATACACTCAACAAAGAGACCAGACCCAGGGAACCGGCCCAGGGAGCCAAAACACAGGGATACACATAGGGGGGAGGCGGAGCGGGAGCGTCGGCTTCTGGCTGGGACTCTGCTCGCTGCTTGCCCGCTGCTTTTTGTCTGTCTTTATTGATTTCGGCAGCTTTTATATTATAATGGTTAGGACTGGGGGTAGTGGGTGGCATGGCATGGAATGGGAGTGCAAGTACGAGCAGGAGCAGGAGTAGGAGTGTCTCCGTACTGTCCAAGCGTACTTTTGGCTTCTTCGTGACTGGCCACAATGGCAAACAAACAAAAGTCTTTTTGGCATCTTTTGGGGGGGGGGGGGGGGAAGGGCCCGCGGCATTATTCGATGAGAAAAACAATTATTATATTATTTTCCACCTATTATCATATAATTTTTGTAGTGTTTTTATCATACGAATATTATCCTCCATTACCAGCAACGTTTTGTGTTCATTCGGAACACGCAATCATTCTCCATTTATGGGCTGAATATTTTTGGCATAATATTTATAATAATTTTATATCATTATCTATCATCCGCGCGCCACAAGTTATTTTTGTATATTTTTGTGAAATGATGGGAAAATTCATTGAAAAACAATTTGAATAATTTTGTTGCACTCATTAACATATAATTTCGTTGAGAGGTAAATAATATGAATATTCATTATGAATACACCTCACACCCGTCCCACCTCACGCACACATACCAAACTATACATACATATGTAGATGTGTATGTGTGGCGTGTCCTCTCTCTCTCTCTCTTACTCTCAGCTTTAAGAACCTATGCAAACCTTTTTCGACGAACAATGAAGAAATGCGTGGGCCAGGAGGGGGTTCTTCGGGTATGAAACAGACACTCACACAACGACACACTTGCACGTTAACAATCCCTATCCTTATCACTTACACACAACGACACAGTGGCTCCTCCACAGTGGGTTTCATCCGTATAAAAAACCGACACCATAATTACTAACCATCAAAATGCGCGTGATGGAGTGCCATGACAAAGGGCACACACAAAAAATAATAATGTTGCATACCAATTAGTGGAGGCATCAAAAGGAGGCGGCACAACACACCCACACACACATACAAAATATATACACATGTACATATATCCTAGCTGCCCGCCCACTCTTTATACGTAATATTCCTACCGTGGTTTGCTTAAAGAAATTTCTGAATTTGATGCTGCTCCTCCGCTGCCGCTTTCGCTCACGATGCTGCTTCTGTTTTGCTGTTGCTGTTGAGGGATATATTTGTTGGTGGTGTTGTTGGGTGGTGATAGCGACGTTGTTTATTTTATAGAAGGCACTGTAATTTACAGTTAGAACTATTTTGCATATTTTTATTTGTTGCTGTTATTGCTGTTTCCATGCGCCGTCGGTTTTTCTTTTTTTCTTTTTCTTATTTTTTTATTTTATTTTAATTATTTTGTTGTTGTTGTTTTTTGTTAATTTATCAAATAACACTTTTAGCAAATATTTGTTTTATTTTGCAAGATTTTTGTTGTATTTTATTTTTTAAATTTATTTTGGTTGTAAAATTTGTTTAAAAATGTTGCCCGTTTGTTTGTGCTTTGCTCTTTTTTCTTTTCTTATATTTTTGAAATCATATTTGTTGATATTTCTTGTGACTGTGTGTAATTGTGATTGTGTGTGTGTGTGTGTGTGAGTGTGGTATATGTGTGCGTGTGTGTGTGTGTGAGTGTGTCGGGGGGGACAAACCAAAAAAAGAGTCCAAAAAAATAAATAACTTAAATATTGGCGTGCAAAAACTGTTCCTCAGCGGCGCACATTACTCGACAGGACTACGGAAGACTGTGGCTGGCGTTGAAAAAGTTTCCATGGCATCCAACCCGGAGAGAGTCCCGTCCACAGCAGAGTTCGGTGGAGTCAAAAGTCGTTCTCGTCGTCGTCGTCGTGCAGGATACGATGAATGCCAGGAGAGAGAGCTTTTCGAGCAAGCTTTCTCTCCCCCACATTGACTTTCGCTTTCATTCAACATTTGCAGCGCCTGTCCCCCCCCCTTCCTTTTCACTGGCAGGACTGGGCCAACAGATAAGTGACGGGCCACAGATTGACGGGTGGTCGGCGGGGGGGTACTTAAAAACTATTAAGGGAATTTCCAGCTTAGTCTTCGGGGGCATAGAGTGAGTCAGAGAAGCATTTATGAAGTCAAGTTCTATTAGAGCAAAGTGTATCCCTTCAAAAATAATACAAAACAACAATCTGACAATGAGCGCAGAATGAAAGAGGATAAGTTTCATTTACTATTTTAGCATCCCCTTTTTGACCTTTCGATGATAGTTAAACAATTATTTAAACTCCGTCTTTTAAATACTAACATTCTCTTTATTTAAATATTCATTTTGTATATGATTAAAATGCATGATGTACTTGTGTAATAGTTGCAACTTGGATTGGATTTGCTCCATGGTATACTTTATAAATGTAATATATGTAACCTACGCGCTTAAATTGTTAATTAATATGTTTGTTTTGTAGTTTTTGTTTTTGTTTGCTTTTGCCATTCGTTTCGTTCACTCTGTTCAAAATGCAGAATACTGTTCTGTTTGTATGATGATTCTTACATCGAAATAAGTTACAATGTGGATAGGGGGGGGCATAGAAGTAGATGTAGAATAGACGTACTACATTTTCTTTTGTGTGTTTCATGTTGTAAGCCTAAAGGTGGGCGGCAATAAATTAAAGGAAGGGAGGGATAGGTTGGTGTTTTTTTTTTTATCAAATACGAGAATAAATTATGGTGAAAAACTTGCAAGTTGTGTGCGGAAAAGGAAATATGTATAATATATTCCGAGATTATATTAAAATGTATGTAGCGAGTGCAGCGTTATTTACGATCTTTACGACTTATAGCATACAATGTTGATGGTTTTTGTTTGTTTGTTTTGTTTTGTTGTTTTTTTCAGTAAGTAGCAGCAGTGTTTCGATGATCAGTTCTCAGGGTTTCTCGTAGTATTTCGTGGTAACCTATGTGGAGCAGTATTTGTTGTTGGCAGCGGTATACTTATCGGTAGCAGTGTATTGCTTTTATTGCTCCCCCGTCTCCCCGGCGGGCAGCTTTTCTAATCGTCGATGGTGTACTCGGGCAGCTTCTCGTACTTCTGCTTGGTGGCCTCGTGTGTGGTATCCACCAGCAGGGCGGTGTGCGAGTAACCCATTGTCACCTGAGGTATTTTAATGCCATCCATTTTGGGCACCTCCTTGGGCACCGTCGACGACTTTTGGAACTCACCAATGGCCAGCTCGCCAAATGTGGGCGATGCACCCCAGGCAATCAGTGTGTCGTCGGCCGAAATCATGATCGATGTATTGGCACAGCCCACATCGGTGACATTCCAGCCGGACAAGTCTTGCACGGGCTTCGGATACATATTGGCCTCGCCCGTCTTCTTGTTCTGGCCAAAGAGATAGAGCAGACCCAGCTCGTTGACAATCAAGCTGAATGTGGAGCCACAAAAGACGCTGCGCCCACCACGACCTTGGGTATCGTAGAACTTCATCAAGCGCGGCACCATCTCATCCTTGGGCTCGGCATGACCGAGACGGCCGAAGCCGCCAAAGCCCCAGCTATAGACACGCTTCTTCGAGTCGATGGCCACCTGTAAATGGGTGTATTATTTTTGTTTAAATAACGTACATAGATGGGTAGATAGAGGGATTATCTTTCATACCGTGTGATTGTTGCCGCAGGCAAAGTCAACGATCTGCACACCATCCACGGGCGTCACATGGCCCTCCTTGCTCTTCTCAATGTACAAGACGACCTTCTTGGGCGATGTCTCAAAGTGGAATGACAGCTTGTTGGCATTTACAAAGTACTTGGCATCCGTATTGTGGCCCAACTGTCCGTACTCCGGCAGACCGAAGGTATGCAAATTTCCCTTGATATCCAAAACGACCGAAAACTCGGCGCCACAACCAATGCGAATGATGGGTGGACCCCGATAGTTGATCGGAGTGGGCGAATATATATTGGCATGGGCATTGCCCACACCGCACTGTCCCGACTTGTTCTCGCCAAGGGCGTACACGGTTCCCGTGTCGGTCAGGAAGAGTGTATGATGGCGTCCGACAGAAGCCTGGACAATGTTCAATTGCTCCAAGGCCGGAATGATTGTGGGCTTCTCCACCAGCTTGACATCCGGACTGAAGCCCAATTGTCCGCTGGGATTTCGGCCAAAGCCGAGCGCCTTGCGATCCATATTGATGAGTATGGTGTGGGCAGCACTCGGACCACTGGCAACATACCGATACTGCGGAGACACAATCGAAAGTTTAGCTTCTCAGATCTAGCGATAGTCCCCGTGAATAAAAAGCGACTTACCTTCTCCTCTGTAAACCGATGACAGCTGTACAAGTTTGGGCGCACTTTTGTGACATTTTTGCGATCACGTTTGCCGGTCAGATCCCAGGTAACCATGCCGGCCAGCAGCAACTGTCCTGGCGTCTTCTCCAGCGTGGCCAGCAAGTCTTCGGGCAGCTTGCTGGGCGGATCCAGATCATCGTTCGGTATGAGCACCTCCATATGGGTGGCGGCCGCCTGCCTATGGGCGGCATCGTCATCGGAGTCATCGCTGAACTCATCCTCGTAGTCGGACTCCTTCTTCTTGGGACGCCTCTTGTTGGGACCAGCTCCATTGCCACCTGCCTTGCGCTTAGCGGACATATTCTCAAGTGAAGTTTTGTTAAGTGGAGGGTTTTTTCGGCGGCTCTGGCTGCACAATAGCTGTAACGAAAGAACGAAGAGGCAGGCAGGCGTTGAGAACCAGAAATTTTGTACGCAGCAAAGCAGCAGAGCGTGACCCGGCTTTGCTCTCACACGCTCAGCTCTATTCGTATGTGTGCCTGTGTGTGTGTGTGTGTGTGTATGTGCGAGTTTGTGTGGTGGTTTTTTTTTTGCAAGAAAACAAATGAAAGCCGCTACTGTCTCTGTGAACGACGCCGACAGCAGGAAAAAACCTTTTCTTCTGCTAGATGAATCGTTTTACTTGAATAAAACAAAGCATTGCATTTTGTTGGCCAATCAAACGTCTTATTTGGCAGCTGTTGATAGAATTAGCAATAAAAGGCGGCTAAAAACATGTTTGAAAATGTTAGCGTCACTTCACAAAAACACACAAAGGCATTGCACAGAATTCACAGCATTCAGCATTACTTTGGCCTATGTTTATGTGTTTCTTAAAACTATTTTGCTGGGCGGGAAGTTTATCAATATAAACTATTTATTAACTCGAAACTTACAGTTTAAATCCCGGATTTATTGCAGTAATTTTCGGATTTCGCGAGGGAATGGACAAACAAACACTGTGTTATCGGTAAAGTATACCGTCTGACGCTCAAAAATATACTCAAATATACCAATACAAAATACCGAAGAAAATCATATGCCTCAATTTTAACATTCGATTTAATATTACTAACTAATTAGGACCGGACCCCAACTAGGACATATAACATATAATTTGATCCGATTGATAAATGAATTTCGTTCCATGGCCCAGTCGCTCTCCTTACTCATTTTTGCGTTTCATATAAAATAATGATAACATTATGTTGTCTAACAGAGTCGCTGTACCAGTTAACAGTTCGTTTTCCAAACAAATCAATTTTGTCGGGTTTTTCTTGTGAAGAATGACTCCAATGTAAGTGGAAATGAACGATTCTTATAAAAATATAAGCTTAGAGGGCGAAGACGGATGGCAGTGGAATGCAAGCAACACCAAACTACTTGTGGATCTGTACGAGGAGCGCTATCTGCGTTTCCAAGACCCAAGAGTTCGCAAGCGCGCTCTTTGGCTGGAGATTGTTGATGACATGGAGCAGGCAGGCTATAAGGGCATCTCAGCAGACATCTGCGATCGGAAATGGCGCAATATGCGAAAGACCTACCGCTCATCCAAGGAGGCAATGCTCAAGCGTGGGCGCAAAGGTGCGGCCTGGCCGTATTACGATTTCTTTGACAAAATGCATCAAACGGAGGGACGCCCACAGTCGTCGTCAGAGAAAAACTCTGATTCCGATGACACAACATTCAACATTTCAGTGGCGGACATACTGGCGGAAACCTCAGAGCGCATACCATCCACCACCACTGCAGATAATCTCACAGTGACGCAGGAACAACAACGCCAGCTGCTGATCCTGGAGCGTAGCCGCATCGCAGCCGTGAAGGAGCTGAGCAAGCGCATCGATGAGTCCAATGCCATACAACGCGAGAGGAACGATCTTCTCAGAGAGTTTTTGACAAAAAAATAGCATAAATAAACTAAGTCCGAGTATATTTAAATTGTGTTTGTAAAGCTAGTTATTAGGCGGTCGCGTTTCTCCTCCACCGCAATCATATTGTCCATGTCCACAAGCCCATGCTGCTTAACGTGGATTTTCTTGTGGTTTTCCGGCAGCATATCAAATGCCAGGATGTCATCTTCGATATCCTCCCCATAAGAGTCCAGTATAAAGTTGTGTAGCATGCATGCGGCGGAGACAACTGTGGTGCCCAGTTCCAGTGACGACACGTCCAGCGATTCCAGGCGTTTGAAGCGTGCTATGAGTGTCGCAAGAGCTCTCTCCGCCGTAGCATTCCACTGACGTATGGCCAGATTGTATTGGGCATGGCAAGGGGTTAGTTCTCCAACGTAGAGAGTCATCAGATTCAGCAGTAGCGGGTACGTTTTGTCCCCCACTATGTGTGTGTGTTCTGCCATCAACGGCGTGTCCATGTCAATGAGATCATCGAAGAGGGGACTGGCAAGCAGAATGCAGTGCTCATCATTGGCTACATCGATGTAGACATTGAGAAATCGACTTTGCGCATCACAGACAGCTTGAAGGGCCAACGACGGGTACTCCCTCGGACTGTCCTCGTCTATGCGTATGGCCAGCTTCAGGGGTATGCGACACTCGTCGATGGCGCCCACGACGCCAGAAAGTTTGCTTATAGTAGGACTACCGACTCCTTCTGCGCCATATTTTGGCCATTTAACGTAGCACGGCATTAGGGCGGCAAAGGCAGAAGTGACCCATTTGAATATCTCATGTCCCGAGCTCTTGGATATGGAGTAAATCTCGCCAGCGTCCCGAAACGAGATGCCGCCACCGAGTAGCATCAATGTGTAGAGCAACTTTTCCGGCAGGGAAACGCTACCAATGGGCTGATACTGTTCCGCTCCCGCAATAGCTCGACCCAACGCCTGCAGAAGTGTCTGCAAGAGGAATTCGTTAGTTGTTTATATACTTTATATTTATGAATCACTGCCAGACCTCAAAGGTCGTGCGCTGCATGCGAAATCGCTCCTTAAATTGATCGTCCATTTTCCGCACTGTATCAACATTTTCCTGTTCGTCTCCTTCCTCGGCCTCCTCCTTTACGGTGTCCCTCACGGCCATGTGCTGTGTCAGGCTGCCCTCGAGTGACGCCAGCTGAGCTGCCTGATGCAGCAGATTCGCGTCCAATCCATCGTCCAAAAAGAAATTTAGCAAAAAGGTTTTTTCGGCGTTCATTCTAACAAGCGGTAACAGACACAGCTGTGCCTAACAGCGTACTGTTAGGCGCGGGTCTGCGATAGAAAATACTGTCATTTTTCAAATTTTGTTTATTTTAGGAATTATGAAACATTTTTTCTTTTTTGTTGGTTGTATGGTGAAACGTAATCAATTTTTTCATTTAGCACAAAACGGATAATACATGCAATTGGCATTCTGGAAATATGCAGAACATCAGAATTGTATGAGGGGCTGCTTTTGGGTGGCCCGATACGCCACAATGCTGGGCATCAGTTCACTGCGAAAATGTTCATGGTTTCTATTAAAGTCCTCCTTGGCCTTGGCCTGTCGCCTCTTTTGCTCTGTGCTGTCGATGTGATTGTTGTTGTTGTTTTTGTTGTTGTTGACGCTGCGCGGTAATACTGTAGGTCTGCCAGCCGTTTCCGAGCTCTGATGATCGATGGGGAAGGTACTGGTCGACGGTTGTGGTGCCGGACGTCGGTGCGCCTTGGGCGTACCATGTGGACTTCCATTTCCATTGCCATCTGCAAGTGGTATATGTTTATAGCCTTGCGTTGTAAATATGCAGCAAATTTTCGAAATTATTTCGGCCAGAGGCATGTTTTTTGTTTGTTTGATTGAGTTCACACAGATAGAACTGGACCGATTCGGAGGACTACACTACTGAACTGAGCTCGAAAAGATGCGAGTGGGCAGTGACGAAGAATCTTGTGTTTTTCTTCTTCTAGAATTGCTCTTGCTCTTATCTCTATTCAATCTAACGGTAAAGAAGAAAACAGCTGGCGCTGACGTCACCAGTTCAGGGCGTGCGTACCTTGCTTACTCATGAGCTGCTCCTGCTGCAGTCGCGCATTGCTGGAGCCAAAGTAGCCATTGACAAATGGCATGGGCGACATGACAACTCCGCTCCGCAGTGCACACTCGGACGGTGGCGGCGGCGCTGGACGATTGAATGGATTTGTGCGCCTGGGCGGAGGTTTTGGCTTGGAACCTGTTATGGCATTCTGCGAAGTCTCACCTCCGTTTCCGAGCATCTCTGCAATGTTTATATACATAAAGGATTATCGTAAACTCCTGAGACTTTCGTGGCTTACTGTTCTTG
Source organism: Drosophila subsilvestris (assembly GCA_035043285.1). Lineage (NCBI taxonomy): Eukaryota > Metazoa > Arthropoda > Insecta > Diptera > Drosophilidae > Drosophila > Drosophila subsilvestris. The sequence continues at coordinate 1,740,154 of JAWNNB010001726.1, read as the reverse complement.
GAGTCCTCGATCTCCTGCAGCTGCCTCTGCAGCTCGGCCACAATTATCCGTTTGTACTCGTAGCCGGCACAGGTCAGTGCCTTCATCCATGTCTCCATGCGCTCCTGATCCTCGGCTGCGAGAATGTAGGTGCGATTGCCATTGAAGGCTATCTCAAAGCAGTAGTTGTCCACCTCATTCGACAGTTCTATGGTGCATCCCTCCACGATAATCAGACCGAGGGGCTCTTTATCCGCCCGAGCCTCAAAATAAAAGAGCAAATTGCCCTTCAGCACAAAATATCGCCGTTGAAACGCTTTATTGACCTCGCCCCGCTTGTTCAAGAAGCCTACGAAAGAGATTTTAGGTGATTAATAACAGAACAAACAAAAGATCAGAACTACCTTCGATATCGTACGGCGGCGTTCTTGCAAACACAGACAAGTTCTTTTCGTTTATCTTCATGCTGGCCCTCGGTTGGACTGGAAACTACATTCGAATTATAAATATAGTTCACCCAGATTATTTTTGTCAGTTCTTTTTTCGTTTTCTTTATTATTGTGATGGGGAGGTGAAAAAAAAATTGCCAGAATTGACGCTATCGCAGAACAGCTGTTCGGTGTGGCCGCATCAAACTATCGCTGTGGCCGCATCCAACTATCGATATCGCAGCTTAAACTATCGCTGTGGCTCTAGTCGGCGTCACATCGACAAACAAAACAAACTCGAAAACCCAGTTAAATAGAAGAAAACCAAAGGATGTCGTACCTACTCACCGAAATAGCCCTCGAAATGCTGGGCTACAAGTTCCACAACGTCCAAGGAAATTTTCAACTGACCAATTTCCAAACGAATACGCCCTCGGCAGATACCAATCCAAATGAGCCTTCTCTGGAGGAGCTAGTCTATTCGGATGAGCCCCACAAGATCAAAGGAAGCTCTCATTCTGGCAAGAATAAGGAGCCAGTGGCATCTACAAGCAAGGGTCTCTCCACCGAGAGTGCTCCCCTGCCTCTCAACACGCGACGCACGCCGGCCCGCGCCCTGGCCAAGATCATGGACTACGAAAGCGACAAAATATGCAACCAAATCCGTGCGCGACTGGCCAAGTCGATCATCAAGGGCAATGCTTCGAACAGCGACAAGCTGCTGGAAGAGTGTTTCAAGGAGGAGACGAAGCTGATACAAGAGGATGCGGTTGAAATGAAAAATTTTCGCGCGTTTTTGGAGGATCGTCTTCAGCGTGTCGACAAGCGTCCGTACGAGAAGTACACCAAAACGTTTGGTGCAGAGTAAATACCATTTCGTGCAAGCACGAAAGGAGTGGTATAAGTTTGTTCTGTTCTAAGAATAATTCTAAAAATTGCATAAAAATAGCTACGTAAAATTAAGGACAAGAAGCATTTCATTTTTTTATTAGTGTGACCGTTCCTCAAGCTTTCTTGTCTCATCGATTGCATTTCGATACCTTTTAACTCTATCGCTGTGGCTCTAGTCGGCGTCACATCGACAAACGAAACAAACTCGAAAACCCCACTAAATAGAAGAAAACCCAAGGATGTCGTACCTAGTCACCGAAATAGCCCTCGAAATGATGGGCTATAAATTATACGACATCAATGGAAAGTTTCAACTGATAAATTTACAAACGAATACGGACTCGGCAGATTCGGCAGATACGGCAGATCCAAATGAGCCTTCGCTGGAGGAGCTAGTCTATGCGGATGAGCCCCACAAGATCAAAGGAAGCTCTCATTCTGGCAAGAATAAGGAGCCAGTGGCATCTACAAGCAAGGGTCTCTCCACCGAGAGTGCTCCCCTGCCTCTCAATACGCGACGCACGCCGGCCCGCGCCCTGGCCAAGATCATGGACTACGAAAGCGACAAAATATGCAACCAAATCCGTGCGCGACTGGCCCAGTCGATCATCAAAGGCAACGCTTCGAACAGCGACAAGCTGCTGAAAGAGTGTTTCCAGAAGGAGACGAAGCTGATACAAGAGGACGCTGTTGAAATTAAAAATTTTCGCGCGTTTTTGGAGAATCGTCTTCAGCGTGTCGACAAGCGTCCGTACGAGAAGTACACCAAAACGTTTGGTGCAGAGTAAATACCATTTCGTGCAAGCACGAAAGGAGTGTTATAAGTTTGTTCTGTTCTAAGAATAATCCTAAAAATTGCATAAAAATGTAATAAAAATAGCTACATAAAATTAAGGACAAGCATTTAATTGTTTTATTAGTGTTACCGTTCCTCAAGCTTTCTTGTCTCATCGATTGCATTTCGATACATTTTAACCATCGGCCAGTTCCCATCACTACTCAGCGCACAACACAAGAGTAAAGGTTAGAGTCCCCCTCCTCTCCCGTAACTCGTCTGAAATATTCAATAATTACAGCATTTCGTGTCAAAATTTCATTTGTGGAACAAACCTAACACTGTCTGTTTATACTTTAATTTACCCCACTGCCCCTGCAGGCTGCAAGCAAGCCTAGTGCTCGGTTGCGAATAAAGAAACGAGAGTCAAACCCCCCCAACAACGCAAGAGTGACGACAACGAGGCTTGCATAATGAAAATCTGGACGTCGGAGCACATATTCAACCATCCCTGGGAGACAGTTACACAGGCGGCATGGCGCAAATATCCGAATCCCATGACGCCCTCAATCATTGGCACTGATGTTGTCGAGCGCGAAGTCATTGACGGCGTGCTGCACACACATCGCCTTGTTCAATCGAAATGGTATTTCCCCAAGTGGACGCACGCGCTGATAGGCACCGCCAAGTCGTGCTTTGCCAGCGAACGCTCGACGGTGGACCCCAAAACCAAGCAGATGGTGTTGAAGACAAATAATCTGACATTCTGTCGGAACATCAGCGTCGACGAGGTGCTCTACTACGAACCACATCCCGCAGATGCCAGCAAAACGTTGCTGAAACAGGAGGCCACAGTAACTGTCCATGGCGTGCCGCTGTCGCACTACATGGAAGACTTGCTCACATCCACGATTAGCTCAAACGCTGGCAAGGGACGCCAGGGACTGGAATGGGTGATCGGACTGATCAATACGGAGGTCAAGGGTATAGCTGAATCGGCCGCACGGGGCACAGATGAGCTGATATACACAACGCGGCGTTCCATTGATGAGGTCACAGAAAGTGCCAGGAAGGGCATGGATGAGATCAGTGTGCAGGCATCCAAGGCGGCAAAAGCGATGCACATAACATAGAGTTTATAGATGCAGGGGCTGGCGAGTAGACAAATATTATTATTCAAAGCGCAAGGATACGCTGTTTTTTTTTAGTACAACATTTAGTGCAACATCAACTACAAGCATACATACGAGCAAGCAGCCGCAAATTCGATTGTTTCTTCGAAATTCCCTGCTGATACATACATATATTTTGTACAACACACTCAATGGTTATCAGTCGTGGAACTGAAAATTGATAAGATTGGCGGGCATACATATGTAGGGTTAGGTCACCTTATCCGTGCAAATAGAATAGCAGCTGCAAAGGGAAAACCACTAATCAACTTAACTGTCAAACTATTTATTCAAATCAATTTAAGTTTAACGTTTTAAAAACAAAAAATGCCACAGCAGACATGGAACAAAAAGAGCAACAAAATATTAAAAGCGACAATTTGCATACAAATGCGTTTCAAGTTCAAATGGTTTTAATTATTTTATTTCATTTATTCGTCTATTGCGTATTGTCACTGAAGTGACCGCTAAATGTAGCAAGTGCCACGATTTTGAATGGCATATAAATAAAATTCGAGACAGCGGAATGCATTGCACTTCACCCCACCACCCCCACCCACACGTTTTGGGCTCGTTTCGTAATTGTTTGAGTTTTTGTATAGCATTGCATCTCATCTGCTTTAAAGATATGCACAGGTCGAAATCCGACCACAACCTGTGACGTCGCCAGCCTTATAGGCGCGCCGAATTCATTGATTTGTTGCTGTTGCCATACGGGGCGCCCCCACGTGCTGATAACCCCTCTGTCCCGCGGAAAGGTTTTATTTTAACAAGTGCTTTTCGTCTGGCTCATGATGCAACTATATAAGGTGGTCTTGTCGCGACATTTGCTCTCTTTTCAGGGACGATATGCTTGCAGTATACCAGCACACTCGAAGAGTGCTATCTCTTTCTTGCGCTTGTCTTTCTGAGAGCTGAGAGAGAGGGTCCAGCTAAGGGAACACCTTATATTATTGCATCATGGTCTGGCTTTTGTAGTGCTGCGCAATTGGCTGTTTTTGTATAACGAGTTGCCATGTGCTTTTAAAGCTGGCTGAAACTATCATGGCTGGCTTTTATGACACTATCAAGGCTATTAATGACGTCACTTTGTTTTTCTGTCTACCTAATACAAACTACCAGAAATCAATGTCAGCTATTTTCATTCCATGTTTCCTGCTTTCAATTGAATTCCTAAATTAAACTTAAGCCGATCAACTTTTGGCGGAACCATCGATAGTAGTGCCTTTACAGGCATTATGGAAACGCTGAATATACTTCCAGATTGGAGAGGCATTGTAAGTTTATTACTTGTAATCTAATCAAGAAACACTTTTCATTTGACTCGAAACTTAGTGCGCATTTGAGCAGCGAAAAGCTGTTCCAAGCACAACTTAATTAAATCAGAAACGCTTTCAAGAGTACCCCGAATGTCAGCTTAGATTCTCTCTCTCACACACGTGCGCGCGACGCTTATTTTATTGTTATTGTGCTTTAATTTTGGTTAGTTAGTTCGCTAATTGTTGCTGGTATGTATATTAAGCACGATTACGGGTTTGCTTTATTGAAATTCGCCTGTTTGCGATGGAAAATATGTTGACGCTGGGCTTATCAGCGGGCCCCCAAGCGGTAGATGCAAAAACAAGTTGTGACGGCAGTGCATCGCATCGGCTCGGGGGCTGTAACCTGATCTGGGTAGCGGTGCAGCAGGGCTGCTGCGGTGGAGTTGGAGGTGTCGGCTATTGATAACCCCCAGCGTAGGCACTGGCCTGGTTGTCAACGGCTTCGGGCCCAAGATCAGTCGCGTTTCGCAAAGCAAAGCGCACGCACGCCCCAAATAAACTGAACCAATTCTAGACTGTCGTCTAATATCTACTAGGATCTCTTTCAGGACTGCAACATGGTCATTCTACGCTACTACGATATGGAGGCCTACGACGAAGCCGAGCAGCAGAGTGTTCTGCGGCGTTTGCAGAAGGAGGATCCCAGTGTGGTTGCCGTGCAAATGGAACGTTGCTATCACCTAGAGTACACCACTGAGTTGAATCACTCCATGCAGCTGGATGAGCTGCTCATCTGGCTGGTCAAGCAGCCCATGGACAGTGGCAAGAGTCTGACCAGGCAGCCCATCTTGAAGTTGGCCAACAAGGAGCGGCAACTGCTGATGGAGATTGGTCCCCGTTTCAACTTCTCCACGCCATACTCCACAAACTGTGTGAACATCTTCCACAATCTCGGTTACACCGAGGTGCAGCGCATGGAGTCCTCGACCCGTTATCTGCTGACCTTTAGCCACGATGGGCCAAGGGAGCTGTCCAAGTACGCGCTCATGCTGGGAGATCGCATGACACACTGTCTGTACACAGCGGAGAATATTCCGAAAAGGAGCTTCAACGAGCAGCTACCGACTGGGCAGGCCAAATGGCACTTTGTGCCCGTGCTGGAGCAGGGTCGAGCCGCTCTGCAGAAAGTAAACCAGGAGCTGGGCCTGGCCTTTAACGATTACGACTTGGACTACTACCACGATCTGTTCGGCAAGACCCTGAAGCGCAACCCGACCACTGTGGAGCTGTTTGACTGTGCCCAGAGCAACAGCGAGCACTCCAGGCATTGGTTCTTTCGCGGTCGCATGGTGATTGACGGCGTCGAGCAGCCAAAGTCCCTCATACGCATGATAATGGACACCCAGGAGCACACGAATCCCAACAACACAATTAAATTCAGCGACAACAGCAGCGCCATGCAGGGCTTCAAGCACGACACCCTGCAGCCATCCACAGTGTCATCGCCTGGACCGGTCCGCCTGGCGACTGTCCAATCGGATCTGATCTTCACAGCCGAGACACACAACATGCCCACGGCTGTGGCGCCATTCAGTGGTGCCACCACTGGCACTGGCGGTCGACTGCGCGACGTTCAAGGCGTGGGCAGAGGAGGTATACCCATTGCAGGAACCGCCGGCTATTGCGTAGGTGCTCTTCACATTCCAGGTGAGTCGCGCACCATGCGCTAGGATTTATACACATGGGTTTTGGGATAAAAGTCCAACAGATTTATTCGTCGTTTTCCGATTCCCCATCGTTGTCACCCGACGGCTTATTGTTGAACAACTGGTAGATGCCAAACACGCCCAAAATGCCAACACCAATGACCCCTAGGACTGGCAATATATCCGATGCTGTGCTCTCTTGAGTGGTGCTGTGTTGAGTAGTCCTCGGGCGACTTGGCGCAGGCTTTGTCCTCGTTCTAGCGTTTCGATCGTAGTCCGCTCGAGTGAGCTTGTTTGAGAGCACTTTGAAGGCAGCTCCTATCTTCTTGAAATGCTCCACAGACTCGGGGTGATTGTTCTTGTCCGGATGATATATCAGAGCCATACGCCTATAGGCCTTAGCGATCTCATCTTCTGTGGCTTTTGGGCCTACTCCCAATAGCAGATAATGGTCCTCGTCCATTTTGAACTTTTCAATGCGGATCTTCAAATAAAAATAAAGTAAACACAGATACACACATATATATTTACATATTTACGATTAGTTGATTTTAATCTGTTTTGGAGTAGAATCTTGGTTAAAATATTGTATATATTTTTTTAATAATTTTTTTTTTAATCGAATAATGCAGATTTTACTGTGCATAAAACTTATCTTTTACATACAAATGTTTCTATTCACAATTGCAAATTTAATTGTTTGGAATTTCCCAATTCACTTCCTTCTCTCTCTTCTCTTCTGGTGCGATATTGATAGGCAATTTGTAGAGATCGATAGGTGCATATCAAGTTAATTTGAAGCCATGCTCAATATTTGCCATCACTAATTAAGCGTTAAATGTTAATTAGATTGACGAAACTTTCAAAAATTAACCCAAAACTTTTGTTTCCTTGCAGGCTACAAGCTGCCCTACGAAACTTCGGCTTTCAAATATCCCTCCACTTTTGCATCACCGCTGCAGATCCTCATCGAGGCCAGCAATGGCGCCTCCGACTATGGCAACAAGTTCGGAGAGCCTGTGATTTCTGGCTTTGCGCTGTCCTATGGCCTCAAGAATGCTGCTGATGGCAGCCAGCGGGATGAGTATGTGAAACCGATCATGTTCAGCGGCGGACTGGGCACCATGCCCGCCGCCATGCGTGAGAAGTTGCCGCCAGCACGCGGCCAACTGCTGGCCAAAATCGGCGGACCAGTCTACAGGATCGGTGTGGGCGGCGGTGCGGCCAGCTCGGTGGAGGTTCAGGGCTCCGGAGACGCCGAATTGGATTTCAATGCCGTGCAGCGGGGTGATGCCGAAATGGAGAATAAATTGAATCGCGTCGTGCGTGCCTGTCTGGAGATGGGCGAACGTAATCCCATTCTGGCCATACACGATCAGGGAGCCGGCGGCAATGGCAATGTGCTGAAGGAGCTGGTGGAGCCGGGTTTCGCTGGTGCAATTATATTCGCGAAGGAATTCCAGCTGGGTGATCCCACCATTACGGCGCTGGAGCTATGGGGCGCCGAGTATCAGGAGAACAATGCCATACTCTGCAAAGCCGAGCACCGTGGGATCTTGGAAAGGATTTGCAAACGTGAACGCTGCCCCATTAGCTTTGTGGGCGTGGTCACAGGCGATGGACGGGTCACTTTGCTGGAAGAGGCCGCCCCAAAGGATCTCGAGGAGGCTCTCACAGCTGTACGTGGCGAACCGGCGCCATTTGACCTGGAACTGAAGCATGTGCTGGGTGACATGCCCAAGAGGACTTATGATTTGACACGGCAGGTGACACAACTGCAGGATCTGGTTCTGCCCACGGACATACGCTTGGACGAAGCCCTGGAAAGGGTGCTCAGTTTGGTGGCGGTGGGCAGCAAACGCTTCCTCACGAACAAAGTGGATCGCTGTGTCGGCGGACTGATTGCCCAGCAGCAGTGTGTGGGACCGCTGCAGGCCCCACTGGCCGACTTCGCCCTGACCACAGTGTCCCACTTCAGCACTTCGGGCATCGCCGCCTCCATAGGCACACAGCCGCTCAAGGGACTGCTCGATCCCGCTACCATGGCCAGAATGAGTGTGGCCGAGGCGCTGAGTAATCTCGTATTTGTGAAGATCAGCGAACTGGCGGACGTCAAGTGCTCCGGCAACTGGATGTGGGCTGCAAAGCTGCCCGGCGAGGGTGCCAAAATGTACGACGCCTGCAAGGAACTCTGCCAGATGCTCGAGGAGCTGCACATTGCCATCGATGGCGGCAAGGACTCCTTGTCCATGGCCGCCAAAGTGGGCGGAGAGACAATCAAATCTCCCGGCACTCTGGTCATATCCACATACGCTCCGTGTCCCGATGTCAAGCTAAAAGCCACGCCCGACCTCAAGGGTCCCGCCGCCGGCAAGAGCACAGTGCTGCTGTGGATCAACATCGAGGGAAGCCTCCGACTGGGTGGCTCTGCGCTGGCACAGGCTTACGCCCAGCAGGGCAGCGAGTCACCGAATCTGGTGAGGAGCGATGTGCTGGCCCAGGCCTTTGCTGTCACTCAATCATTGCTGGGCCAAGGTCGCATCCTGGCTGGTCATGATGTCAGCGATGGAGGTCTGCTCGTCTGCCTCATTGAGATGGCCATTGGCGGACTGAGCGGTCTGGAAGTGGACATAGCCGAACCGATGGCAAAGATTGTGAAACATGATGAGGCTGCTAATCGGATCGCACGCCCTGAGCTGGCGCTGTTCTTTGCCGAGGAATGTGGCTGGGTTGTGGAGATCCTCGAGTCGGACTTGAAGAGCGTTCGCTCCATCTACAACGACGCTGGCGTGCCCAACTATTATCTGGGCGTAACCAAGGGATTTGGCCTCGACTCCAGAGTCTCCATCAAAGAGGGCGCCACCTCCGATCAGCTGCTGCTGGCTCAGCCTCTGCGCCAGCTCTACAGACAGTGGGAGTGCACCAGCTACGAGCTGGAAAAGCTGCAGGCCAACCCGACTTGCGCCCAGGCGGAATACGACAGCCTGGACTATCGTCAGGCGCCACAGTACAAGGGACCCGCGAATCTCAGCTCCGAGCTGGCCCTGGCACGCTCTTCCCAGAAGATTCGCGTGGCCGTCATACGGGAGGAGGGCGTCAACAGTGAACGTGAGATGATGGCCTGTCTGCTGAAGGCAAACTTCGAGGTACACGACGTCACCATGTCCGATCTAATAGGAGGTGAGCAAACCCATACCCGCAACGCAGTTTACATAATCATATTTAATTATTTCGTGCAGGTTCCGCCACCTTGTCTCAGTATCGTGGTGTCATTTTCCCTGGCGGCTTCAGCTATGCTGATACTCTGGGCTCGGCCAAGGGCTGGGCTGCCAACATTCTGCACAGTCGCCTGCTCCAGCCCCAATTTGAGGCCTTCAAGCAGCGCCAGGACGTCTTCTCGTTGGGCATTTGCAATGGCTGCCAATTGATGACTTTAATTGGCTTTGTGGGCCGTCCGGAAGACAGCTCGACTGCTGGCGCAGATACCGATGTGGCCTTGCTGCACAATCGCTCGCAGCGTTTCGAGTGCCGCTGGTCCACCGTCAAGATACCAGCCAATCGCTCCATTATGCTGTCCAACATGCAGGATCTGGTACTGGGCTGTTGGGTGGCCCATGGCGAGGGACGCTTTGCCTTCCGCTCGGAGAAGCTGATAGACCAACTGCAGGCCGAGCAGCTGGTGACACTGCAGTATGTGGATGACGTGGGTGCACCCACAGAACTGTATCCGATGAATCCCAATGGCAGTCCCCAGGGCATTGCGGGTCTCTGCTCCCCGGATGGTCGCCATCTGGCATTGATGCCACATCCAGAGCGTTGCAGCACCATGTACCAGTGGCCGTACGTGCCGCCCAACTTCGAGGTGGCCGCCACACAGGACGAGAGCCCCTGGCAGCTAATGTTCAACAATGCCTACAACTGGTGTGTGCAGTCCAGCGAGCATTAAGCAGCCAGAAACGCATGCGAAACACATTCAAAATACATTAAATGTATTTCCAATTCATCCTACGCGCATCCTACTATATACAGAGTATATCAACAATCAACCTAACACACATAACTTATCACGAAATATGAAATATGAACAATTATATATATACAAGCGAGAAGAAATAAGCCCGAGGGAAACAACATCCGAAAAAACCTAATGCGAAATTTGCAGCAAGCATTTAAGATAGTTTGCCTTGGCACCGGGTGCCATCAAGTACTTGGAGTTCCAGTCGTGCTCGTTTATGTGCAGCACCTTGTAGCCCATCATCTCCAGGTGCTTCATCTTCAGCGATTCGGGACCCCGCAGCGCAGTCAGATCGTTCTCGCAAAAGGAGTCCAGTCTCAGCAGTAATATTGCCACCCTGAAAAGCATCAATCGGTATGTAGAGAGTTTTGGCTATATTTTGTATGTATTTAAATGCTTTGCCCACTTGGTTATGCGATCCAACATGGTGGCCTCCAGTGGTGGTGCTGGCATGGGTTTCTTGTCCCGATCGAAATGTATCACAAAATCAATCTGATAGCCATAGGGCGTGGTGTGATTGCAGCGGAAATACTTATCCTCCTTGAGTAAATCCTTTAGCAATTGTTTCACATCTCTGCCAAAGGCGGCGGGCTGAGGGGACTCTACAAATTAATTATGCCAATTAATCATCAACGTTCTAGGTCTATCTGTGTGTATATTTACTCTTGCTGATCTGTGCCTCGATGTAGTTCTGCTGAAACCACGGCACATTCGCCTCCGGCAGGTCCAAGCAGACGGTGCGGTTCAGCTGCATGACTAGATTGAGCACTCTTTCCGGATAGGTGGCCTTGGAATAGCAGACTTGTATCTCATCCTCGATGCGTTGTATGAATTTCACGCAGAATACTTGATTAATCAGCGCATCGGGTATGATCTTGTAGAAGCACAACGCCAGACAGGCCTGCACCAGCGACAGGCCACTCATCTGATCAAAGTCCCTGAAAGGAATGCGATATAAATAGTTAGATTGAATGGAAGTGTGGGTTTCCTTCTCACCTTAGCAAAACACTGGCCGCTCGTTCCAGTGTCTCTGGTGAGGCGGGCGTGTAGCCCAGATTGTAGGAACAAGTCAGCACCTTCTCCACGGTATCGCCAGTGATGTGCTCGTGCTGTTCCGCAATGTAGCCAAACATAGACTCCAGCAGCTCGGGCACAAAGAAATGTGAGGCATTAAAATTGTACGCCATATCACGAACCACACGCGAGCTGAGATCCTTGCAATGCAGAGTCTTATACAGCGAGAGAGCCTGCATATAGACCACGGTGTTCTTAAGCGCTGAAGGGAATGAAGGGAATGAGAATCGTATTGTATTGTTTTGCTATTCCACTCACTTTTCCTATGGCTGAGAGTGCGTATTATGACGCTGAGCTCACTCGCCGTTAATGGCTCCTGCTCCGCATTGGCCAAATGCCGCTCCGCACAGCCAATGAGTATGCTATCCATGGTAGATAGCTGCATGCCCGCCAGTGGCGGTGTATCCTGACGAAATCTCAGCTCGCAGGCTATTTGCATGCCGCGACTGAGCACAAAACAATCCTGAATGTCGAACTGTGGCGCCATTGTCAGTATTTTGCTCATTAGAATGTTGGGAAACTTCTTCCAGGAGACTTGCGTGTGGCCATAGGCTATCACAAAGGCCGCCAGGCGGGTCACCTTGTTCGGCAGCCTGCCAGCTATATCCTCCTCAATGGCACTCATGCACATTCTACTCAGCTTGCGCTCCACACTAAAGTGGCGATACGTTCCGCCCAGGTTATTGTTGAAGTTCATGTAACGCTGACAGTGGCCCAGGAATCGCAGATGCGTCTGCTCCTCTGGACTGGAGTCCAGTTCCCGGATGACACCCGACCAGTAGGTGTTGCAATAACGTACATCGGATATTTTCAGTGTTCGCAGTACGCTGAAGAAGTGGCTACTCGCATTGGGCAGCAGCCAAGCGGCGTCCGAGTAAAGCAATTTGTGAAACATTTTCAAATACTTTTCCCTCTGCAGGGGCTCGGCAAAGGGAACGGCACAGGCGAGGGCATCGGGAGTTGCTTCGTGCGCCAGTAATTTCTCTGTAGCCTCCTTCAGTGGCTGCATCAGTTCAGCGGGCTCCTGGTGATGGAGAAACGCACGACAGATGCTCTTCATGTCTCCCGATTCCAATTCGTGCAGACATGGCCGCAGTGTCAGCATAATTTCCCTTATCAACTGCGTGTGGCGTTGGGACCACACTCGAATGTTGAGCATGTGGAGCAGCTTCAGCAGGGCTTTGGGTGTATCACAGCTCAGGATGCCGCGTTGCAGCAACTCGCTCACTCTCTGCTTGTAGTCCCTGAGCAGTTCCTCGTCTATGAGCTGGTGCAGCTGAAACAGACAAGTGGAGAGCAGGCGAACGTGTTCCTCGCTATCGCACTGGGCTATGTGCCGCTTCAGATGCGGCATAAAGTTGCGGCACACGAGCGGCGTAAAGAAGTCGCGTTCCAAATTGATTCCCACAGAGAGACGGGATAGCGCCGTCAGGGGGACAAGCTCTCCCTGCTCCTTCGTATTAATAGCTCTTAATGCACGCCCTAGTATAGTCTCCACGGTGGACTCACAATTGCGTATGTGCATCTTGCGCAGATATAGGTAGCTGCAGCTCAACTCATTGATGTCCATGTGGCTTACATGGGGATCTATGCGCTGCAGCACTTCCTTGTGCACACGTTCTGTGAGGGCCTCTCTTTTGGGCGTACCCAAGTTCAGATAGTGCAGCCACAGCAGGGAAAGGCTTTCCACCAGATGCTGTCGCTCCAAGTTGTCCGCTGCTATCACCGCCAAAAGCTCGTCGCTGTTCTTTGTCTCCCTAAGCCGCATCATGACGGTATCCTCTTCACTCCTTGTCGCTGCACTTCTGTCCGCTAGACTTTCCATACGCTGGGAGTAATATTGTAGGTGTATCCGATTTGCCGCCACTGTTTGTATAGGCGGCTTTGCCCCAATATTGACATGCCGTCGCAGCAGCTGCAGTTGACGCATTTGCAAAACGTATTGCAAGTATTTCCATTGCGCTCGAGGTGCGTAATTCAAGTACATGTCTGATTTCACTTGATTTATTCAGAAAAAATTCGTTAAATAATAACGAAATTGCGACTTATAAACATGTGAGGCAAGGCAGTCAGCTGTTCGCAACATTCAGAACTCGGACCGCCCTCTCTACGTCACACACCTTGCAAGCTGCAACTTTATTACGGACGCAGACAAATGACGAATAACCAGGTAATTGTGCTTCAACCTGGTTACTCGCATGAGGATGAACTTGATGCGACTGCCATGAGGGCGAACTGCACCTGCACGCTGGTACGCTGCAGAGACGGCCTAAATATCATCGTCGACACTATGACAGCTTGGGATGGCGACCTGTTGCAATCTCTGCTGCGGCACCAGGGTCTGGCAGTCGAGGACATACACGTTGTCGTCTGTACCCACGGACACTCGGATCACATTGGATGCAATTATCTGTTTACAACGGCGCGCATTCATATGGTCGGAGCTTGTGCCTCCAATCGGGATTTATACTTGGACCATCTCTCCAGCGACGACGAAAACGAGCAACTGGCATTGGATACAAATGGCGAGGTTGTGGTCAAGCGGACGCCCGGGCACACGCTTAGCTGTGTTTCCGTAATCGTGCAAAACACTCAGTTTGGCGGCCGCGTTGGTATTGCTGGAGATCTCTTCGAGCGGCGTGAGGATGTGGCGGAAGAAAACATTTGGCGGAATGCCGGCAGCGAGGATGAAAACAGTCAGCGCGTGGAGCGCAGTAAAATGGCGATTTTGTGCGATTACATTGTGCCAGGACATGGTCCGATGTTTCCCTTAAGCAGGGAAATGCGCCTAAAGTTAAACCATGACGCGGAATTACAGAAAGTAAATAATAAATAAATAATAATTTCCCTAAGAGGGAAATTTTACAAAACAATGGGAAATTTGTTATTTTGTCACCACCCTCTCTAGCTCACACACCTTGCAACTTTTAATGCATATACTAAATATCGATAGTGATATCGATGGTGTTTCTGTCTTTAAGTCCCATCACTATTTAGTGTGATTTGCATTAAATTTAGATTTAAAAGTTTGTTTAACAAGCGAAAAAAAACACAAATTGCCTACTACTTGTGCTCCAACGCGCAATGGATCCTTCCTCAAGTCTGGCCGACAAGTTGGCCTCAAAAACGGCCAGCAGCAACTCTCTGGACAGCAGTTCAAAGTCGAGTTCCCTTGGCTCCAAACACGGGGGCGGCGAAAATGGTGGACTGCGAGACACACCCTTTGCCTACTTGGACGGCGAAGAGGACCAGGATCAGAAAAACGATGTTACTTACGTTTGCCCCTACCGCGGACCCGTCTTCGGAGCCTTGACCATAACGAACTATCGCCTGTACTTCCGTTCGCTGCCTCTGAGGGATCAAGAGCCGCCCGTTGTGGTCGATGTGCCGTTGGGTGTGATTGCGCGAGTGGAGAAGATCGGCGGTGCCACGTCGCGCGGCGAAAACTCGTATGGCATCGAGATCTTCTGCAAAGATATGAGGAACCTGCGTTTCGCGCACAAGCAGCAGAATCATTCGCGCCGCACGGTGTTTGAGAAGCTGCAGGCGAATGCGTTTCCGCTCTCCTACAGCGGCCGCCTCTTCGCCTTTGCCCATGCCGCCGCCAATGCTGTGAACAGCAGCGGCGGCTGGGACGGCTGGGCAGTGTACGAACCGCTAGCGGAGCTGCGTCGCCTGGGCGTGCCCAACGACATGTGGAGGGCCACCAAGATAAACGAAGCCTATGCCGTTTGCGATAGTTATCCGGCTGTTTGGGCGGTGCCCAAGGCTGCATCCGATGACTTTCTGCGCCGCGTGGCGCAATTCCGTTCCCGCTGTCGTCTGCCAGTGCTGTCGTGGATGAACCCCAGGACCCAGGCGACCATAACACGCTGCTCCCAGCCCTTGGTGGGCGTGAGTGGCAAAAGGAATGCGGACGATGAGACCTACCTAAGCTACATCATGGAGGCCAACGCTCAGTCGGACAAATTGACGATTATGGACGCGCGGCCCAGCGCCAATGCCATTGCCAATAAGGCCAAGGGTGGCGGCTACGAGTCGGAGGATGCGTACAAGAATGTGGAGATCAATTTCCTGGACATCCACAACATTCATGTGATGCGCGAGAGTCTGCGCAAGGTGAAGGAGGCCTGCTTCCCCACCACAGACGACTCCAAATGGCAATCGGCCATCGACAACACACTGTGGCTGAAGCACATCCGATGCGTCCTGGCCGGCGCTGTCCGCATAGTCGACAAGGTGGAGACCATGAGCACTTCGGTGGTGGTGCACTGCTCCGATGGCTGGGACCGCACGGCGCAGCTGACTGCCCTCTCCATGCTGCTGCTGGATCCCCACTATCGCACTGTTCGCGGCTTTGAGGTGCTCATCGAGAAGGAGTGGCTGTCTTTTGGGCACAAGTTCCAGCAGCGCGTTGGCCATGGCGACAACAAGCATTCCGATGCGGATCGCTCGCCCGTTTTCCTGCAGTTCATCGACAGTGTGTGGCAGGTGGGCCAGCAGTTCAGCAACGCCTTCGAGTTCAATGAGCATTTCCTCATAACCATTGTCGATCATCTCTACTCGTGTCGATTTGGCAGCTTCCTGTGCAACACCGAGGCCGAGCGTGTGGCAGAGGGTAAGTGCCTTTTGAACTTCTCTTTTTGTATCAATGTGGAGGGTAAAATTCTTGCAGATCTTAAGCACAAGACTACATCCCTTTGGACGCACATTAACTCCTCGTTGGATCAGTATTTAAATCCCCTATTCCCCTCGTTCACGCACGGCGCCGAGCTCGTATTGCGGCCCATTGCCAGCGTGCGTGCCGTGCGGCTGTGGAAGGGTCTGTACTGCCGCTGGAATCCGGGTCTGTGTGCACCACAGCATGGCTGTCAACGCACACGCGAACTGCTCTCCAAGCAGGATCTGTTGTTCAAGCATGTGAATGAGCTGCGGCTCAAGTCAAATAATCGCAGCAACAGCATGCAGACAACAACGCGACTGGCCTCGCCAATGCATTAGCACTCGTAGTATTTTCTTCTCTTATTATTTTTCCTTTTATAAATATTAATCGTATAAAATATACATATATTCAATGTGACCTACATGGGACTAGTCCAAATAGAGCTAAAATAAGTTTAAAGTAATCTCCAATTGTAAGGATAGGCACAGCTATCCAATGTTGACTGGCCCCTGCCAACTGTTGCATGCAGTCAGCCCGTTTTCATTCATAAAATCAGTGACCAGCAGGCGCCTGCGCCTTGGACTACGCACAGGCCACCCCTGCCGCCGCCCCACCAGTTCGGCTGTTCCGTAGCTGTTTGCGCCAAAATTAAAATCACATTGCTTCAGTTTCAGTACGTTTTCGCACGTTCATTAATGCAGTCGTGCGCGGTCTGCGGAGGCTACCATTGAGCGCTCTGTTGCGATTAGTTGCTTTTAAAATGTGAATTATAATATGTACGCGTTTAATTATCGAGTCGAAAACTATGCCTAGTTGGTGCTGGAACCGTGTGCTGGTTGTGTGGTGGCTTTGGTGTCTTTTAAGCTGTTGCCATGGCTGGACAGAGGCTGCCAGTGGAACTGCCACTGAACCTGCAGAGGTGCTTCTGGTCATTGCTTGTCCGCCGCTGCCCCGTCGCTCACTGGATAAATGTTTTGCGCTGTCCGACAGTTTGCGGGAGCAGCAGCAGCAACAACTGGCGGGGGACATCCCCGGGGATTATGTCCTCAGGTTCCACATAATGCATGAGCTATTCAATTATTGGACATTGCTGGACGCATTGCCAGGCGAGACACGTTTTTTGCTAAATGCGCGCACGGAATGGATTATTTGGTGTCAACACAACACGCATGTGGCCTCGCTGCATGGCCTGCTCCAGCAGCTGCACAGCCAGGACCCAACGGAGGTGAGTAGTTGGCCTTCCGCCTGGACTTCAACTTACTCACAATATTAACTTTCAGGCTGCCTACTACGGCCATGCCCTGTACGACACGGAGGCCACGATTGTGCACCATTTTGCACACTACAAGAATCCCAGATGGTTTCCGTATCCCCTGCTCAGTGCCGGCGTTGTTTTCACAGGTGTTCTGCTGCGCAGGTAATTCCCTCGAGAGGCAGGGGCACTACTGGCCATCATCCATAACTCATAATGAAACATCCATTAAACAGGCTGGCGGAACTTGTTGCTCTTAATGCCCAGAATGGCAACCGGTACAGCGAGTTTGCCATAGACGCCTCTCATGAGCTGGCCCGCTTTATATTCGACAACTTAGCACCTGACACACCCAGCCCAGGGCCGAAGGACGACGCCGTAGGCGATGGCGAAACCTTGGAGCGGAAAATCATTTTAAGAAGTGCTGCCTACATATGTCCCACTGCAGCAGGGACGTTGCCCCGTTCCCCCGAGACGAAGCCTGTGCCTTGTATGATATATGCAAAGCCAGCAGAGATGTTTGCTCTGCTGCCATCGACATTGGGGCATCGGAATCGGGTGAAAGGGGTAAGTTTATTTATGCTGCATGTAGTGCGCTTCCTGTTTCGCCCGTGAGTGTGTCTGTGTGTGTGTGTTTCTAAAGGGAACTTTGATTAAGATTAAGCCTCCGATTCTGACTGGGTATTTTGTCAATATTTCGATTCGCTTTATTTGTTTTTGGCACCTCTGCACTCTGCAGCAACGAGCAGTACAATTTGTGCTTTGTTTTGGAAATTCTTGAATTTTAAAGCACACAAACACACACGCACACATATGGACAGACGGATACTGGGACAACCCCCCAAGCAATTAGCATTTGAAACCTCTATAACCATAAATTCTCTATCAACATCAACTTGATTCTCCGATTCTCTCTCTCCACTCTGCACAGCAGGTGGAGGTGAAGGTGCAGTTGCAGGCGCAAACAACAGGATCGCACATCTATTTTGCAATCAAGACCTGTGCAAAATTCCATAAGGAACGTATACCAATCATCGAACGCACCTGGGCGACCGACGCCCGGCACCGTAGATACTACAGCGATGTGGCAGGTAAGCGGCCCACCCCAACCCATCCCATCCCCAAAACCCGTTCCGTGCGATGAGTGTCCCCCCGTTGACAATGAGAGGGCAATTAAAGCAAATGAGGGTGATGCAGGAAGAGGAAATGGCAGTCATCGTTGTACGAACCCAATACATATGTATGTACACACATACATGCGAATATTTACCCATGTGAGGACATGCATTTGTGTGCGTGGGGCATTAACAAAAACACGATGAGGCGCAGTGACAGGCAAACAAAACACACGCACACATCCATACAGGATCTGTGCTTTTCGGTCCGTCCTCATCTGCTCGTATCCCCAATGCTACAATATTCCCCGTCCCCCCCCAACCATCCATCCATCGCCAGCATCACCCTTCAACGAGCAGTCGAACTTATTGAATATTCATTGATTTGACTTTGTGTGTTCCCTCCTGTCTGCTGTCTGCTGTCTCTTGTCTCCTGGATTCCAACTGCCACCCCACGCCGTGCCGCCTGCTCTAAACCGCAACAGAAGTCGGCATACCGACAATCAGCACTGGGATACCCAATGTTCAGACTGGACATTGTGCCAAAACATTGGCAATTTTACAATTATCCCTCAAGGATATCAGCGCACAAAAGGACACACACATACGCTGGCTCATGCTCGTCGATGATGATACGCTGCTTAGGTAAGTCACTCACTCTGCGGGAACTGCTGTGGGCAGGGGATTATGTCTATTACCATCGATGGGTTTTGATTGATAGTTGGTTGATCTACTACTAGCAATGGAAAGGTGGATTGATGGCAGGAGGAGGCTCTGCTGACTATGGAAACTCCATCCTTAAATTCTTTAAA
Source organism: Drosophila subsilvestris (assembly GCA_035043285.1). Taxonomy (NCBI): domain Eukaryota; kingdom Metazoa; phylum Arthropoda; class Insecta; order Diptera; family Drosophilidae; genus Drosophila; species Drosophila subsilvestris. The sequence goes on along the minus strand of JAWNNB010001726.1, from coordinate 1,721,010 downwards.
AGATTTCCTTCACATCGATTTAAATGCTGCGCACCCTCCAGTCGATCCTCCTACCACCTTGACTCTCAGTTGAGATATTTTTATTTTCCAGCTTAATCGCATGACGGCGCATTCAATTAAAAATATTTGTATTGATAAATCCGCACTCATCCTTGCAACTGCAAATTCCCTTTGCTCTCTCTCCTCTGTCCTCTCTGCCTGCAGCGTGCCTCGGCTGAGCGCTCTGCTGAATGGCTACAATCACACGGAGCACATCTATCTGGGGGAACGCTACGGGTATCGTTTGTACGCCCCAGATGGCTTCAACTACCACACGGGAGGCGCTGGAATTGTGCTCAGCCTGCCGCTGGTGCGACTCGTACTCGAGCACTGCAGTTGTCCGAGTGCCAACGCCCCGGATGACATGATACTGGGCTACTGCCTGCAGGCGCTCGGAGTGGTGGCCTTGCCAGCCGCCGGGCTGCATCAGGCCAGGCCTCAGGACTACGCCAGCGAGCTGCTGCACCTACAGCCGCCCATTTCCTTTCACAAGTATTGGAACACGGAGCCGGAGCACACGTATCGCAGATGGCTGGGCGGCTCCAGCGGCGGCAATCAGAGTGTGCCGCAGGCCGCGACTGGCAAAGAACGTGCGACTGTAGCTGCTGCTGCTGCTGCTGCGCCACTGCCGCTGCTTGGCGGACGACTGCAGCTGCCAGGTCTTCCCACTGGCCTGGGCACGGCAGAGAAGCATTTGGATCTCTAGTCTGCCGCTGAGGTGAGTACTAATTATAATTATAATAAAAAACAAATTCACTCCGGCTGGGGGTTTTCGGTTTGCGCTGCCGGTGACAGTTGAACAAAAGTTGCCACCGCCACCGCATTCCCAAAAACCAATCTACAGCCAGCCATCAAGCGGCTGCCAAGTACACGAATTTTCATTTTCTATGGAAGCGAAAGAAAAAAAAAAATATATATAGAAAACTTGTCAGGTGTCGCGTTTGGAAGGAAGGGGCCATGTTCTTCTGTCTGTGTTGCGGCTTTCGTGTCGGTTTAATTAGTGAAAAGACTCAAATGCGGTTGCGATGCGCCACGACGAGGCTGAGGGTTGACTGCGCCTCTGATTGGGGAGATTTGTGCCTGTTTTTATGTAGTTGGAAATGCCCCTAAATGGGCTTTGCAAATGGAGCTCCTGTTGAATGGTTGAAATATCCCTTTATATATTCTACTTACCTTTTTTTTTCCTACCAACTTTTAATGGACTGCTCTATTGGATAGCACCCATATCAATATGCCAAATCCATATAAATCCTATCAGTCTGCACTTGCATATAATTTGCATTCAATTTCAATTGGGGGCGACACTCGAAAATCCCAAAGCTCTTTGCTGGGCTTCCGCTTAGCTTGGGGATTTGTCACACCTTCGATGGACCTTAAACCTCATTAAATGTAAATTTTGAAGCCATTCTCTGAATGGCTCTCGCTCGCATTCAGGGGCATCAACAGTTTCCGCTTGGGTGCACTTTTCGAATGGTTAGCTTAGCCCTGGGGCGGATATTTCTTCCCCTTCCTTTAGCCCCACTGCCACTTCCACTTCCTTCCGCGATTGAAGTACGGAGTATGTATCTTTTGAGATAAAACAAACAAAGCGCACCATTTAGCCTGGCAGACAGACAAGCCCAGGAGCCCAGGTAGCCCCAGTAGTTTCGTTTCAGTGGGCCATGTAAACCTCCTCCGCAAGCAAGCAAGCAACCAACCACTATATAATGCACATTGTGCATCTATTATTCAGGCACTAATCAATAGTTTTCGCAAGTCTCTCAAATGTGGACGACAAGCGGACACGCCCACACCATTTCAGGGGGGAAATGGCCATCTAAATAGGTGAAAACATTGTGACAGTTTTGTTTGGAGAGCCCGTTGACAGAAGTAATTGTCCTGTGGTGCCTGAATTATTTAGCGACTGAGTGAAAGTTGTTGTCAGGTGTGCAGGCAACAGGCAAAAAAAGAACTCAACACAAATTCGATTTGGTCATATAATTGTGTTTAGCTTAAGTCTTTAAGGAGTTTCACCACTGCAGTAATTCAATATTTGGGCACATTTAAATGATTAAATGATTGAACGTACGCTGACCAGAACGAAGCTGTGAGCCAAACAGATCTTATCCGTTTATCATTAATCCTTGAAAGAGCTTCTCTTTCCGTTTACCGGAAGAGGCTTGTGAACAAATCAGATAACACTCGGGGATATATATTTAATACCGAAAGAGCTTTGCTCCATGTCCGAGAGTATAAGTATACTCAACCAGAAAAGCTTTACCGAGTATGTGCTCTTTGAGCAAAGGAAATTTAATAAAATGCAATTCTGTTAATTTTTTCATGTGTCTGCCTGTCTGGCTGGCTGGCTGGCTGTTTATTTGCTCTGTTGCCCCTCGGCATCGCCGCAAGTTGGTTTTATCTCCTGCCTGCCAGCCAGCAAAGGCAGCAGGCAGCAGGCAAGGCACGGCACGGCACGGACTCTTGTCACCGTGTCATCTACGTCTACGTGCTTGCACCTCCTTGCATCGCTTACTCCGTGCGTCCTAATTAGTTGTGGATTTTTCAATGAATACGAAGCCAGACCCCAGACCCAACCCAAGCCCAGACTCAGCGCCGAGCTCAAAGCCACCGCCAGCCACATGGCCAAGCCACTGCGACAAGTTGAATTTAAAACAAAATTTAATTAACAGCTTGCAGTTAAATAAATGCTGCATGCACACGAGAATACGAGGACCCTGCCTGGGTCCCACAAAGCTAACAACTTTCTGTGGTAAAAGTTGCACCTTGGCTAGATTTCTTTGCTTCTGTTGATTGTAGATGCGGGACAGCATAGAGGCAAAGGTATGTGGTCATCGAGAGAACTGAGAATGAGATAGATAGATAGCCGGGAAAATGTTTGAATAAGCCTGGAATATAGGGATTTACCAAGCCATCCAAAAACTACGCCCAACTGCATGATGCCCCCAAATCCAACTGTTGATAGTTTGCTCTCTTTCGCTGGGCTTTATACCTACAAATATTTTGTGGAACGAGGCTTTTAATTAATTTCATTTTATGGATTATTTTATTAGGCAATAACTGTCCCTTTTTATGCTCGCTAATCGTTGGAAAACTATGGTCTATTGTGTTCTTGTCAATGCATGAGTCAAAAGAGCGTTCTTTTATTTTTATATTCTATAAATTTTATTGGTTTTCTCTTTTCATTAATCCAGCAGTCACAATTTTATAGTTTTGTTTGACCATCACAACTTTAATGAGTCTTTGTGATGTCTTTGTGTCTTTGAACAAGTTCTGTAATCTTTGGAATTTTAGTTTTTCCTTTCTCTTAGAAGGTTTTGAATATATTTCTTGCTTTATGTTTTGTAATTCTAACACACACAAAAAATGCCGAAAAAAATGCTACTCCCATTATCTTGAGTGGGAAAAGCTGCCATGCAGCATTTTCTTTTGCATAAAATTACAGTTTGTCCTTTCGCACACACACACACACACACACACACAACATGGGTGTGTTGTGTTGCTTGTGGCTACTCGAAAGTAGATTATGCTGAACAATGTCACATCACAGACAGAGAGAGAGAGGGTCCAACCGGAGGGCGCAGGGTAAGCTCTGTTAATCTGGCTTGAAACATCAAAAGTTGAACCATAAGAAAATTTAAGCAACCCGCCCTCAAGCAGGGCAGTGGCAGAAACAAAAAAAAAAAATAGAGAACGAAGGAACCCACACAGAAAGAAATCAACCATGAGATGAAATTGTTTAAAAAGATTTCTTTACACAACGTGCATCAAGTCCTGTGAGATTTGTGAAACAGCTTGTGTCCGGGTCGAGGTCTGGGCTTCCCCAGGCCCTGGTGGGGGTGGTGGGATTCTGGCTTCATGTTGGACTTTTCGTGTTTGTTTCCTTTTGGTTGGGTGCAACTTTTGGCGTCCAGCGTCCCCAGTTGGGATTAGACAATTGTTTTAGTTTTATGCTTGTATTTTGCATTTCTACGCTCGCTTTACGATGCGATGAAATCAATATGGAGCGAAGGTTTAAGATTATGAAATATGCATTTAAAAGGTCTACAGCCTTAGTAAGACTAACAAGTTTTGACTTGGTTTGTCAACCACTTAAACTTTCAGTGAATCCTTTTTCCTATCCCCTGGATTCATCAATCAGAACTTGGCAAATTCACTAAACTGCCTCAAGCCATTTGCCAGCCACAACTTACAGACAGGCAGACAGACAGACAGAACTTGGCTCCCATCTAGATCAAGTTACAACGCCTCAAAGTAGTAGGCAACTCCATTCAAACAAAACGCAGGACACACAATCCTTTGGCCCACTCTGTCTCTCTCTTTCTCCTTCCTTCTCTCTTGATGTCTCAGTTAACGTGCAATAAATTTTTGTCCCTGTCTAAACTAAAGTTGAACTGGAGGAAAAAAGCATTTTGTGTCTATCAGGGCGTCTAATCTGCAGTCCAACCCATCTAACCAACTTACCACTTGCAATAAATTTCTAAGGCGCAACGTCTGCACTATTTTCCCTCTAGCCTGGAGACTTTTTTCCATGGAGCAAACGGATTTCTTCTCACTGCTAAGCCACGCGCCCGTACGTGATCTGATAGGGGAATGAACGGCAACCGCAAACATACATAGATAGACACAGGGACGTCTAAGACGTCGACATGTGTGCAAACTTTGGGCCAAGTCGAGTTGCCACATTTGTTTGGCCTAAAGAAAACGCACCTGTGTCCTGTACCAACCCCTCCAAACAACCGCCCCACACCCACACCCATTGTGGTCTTCCACCCGCAGCACAATTCGACAAGCATTTGGCATTGCGCTAATTTACTTTAAATTGGTTTTTTTGACATTGGTGTGCCTTCCACTTCCTTATACGAATTATCAATGATAAATGACTTGGGCTTGGTGTTGGTCGCGGTCTGCTGTCCTGCCTGCTCTTTGCCTGGGGTAGTCTATGGGTGTGGTGGTTCGTTGGGGTTCATTTTTGGCTTAAGATTCAAAGGTTTAATGTCAGAAGATGTACTTAAAGAGTAAGCATTCTCGAGCAACTTAAAGTAATCCAATTATACTCGAACTTTACCTTTAATTGCAGACATCCTTCGATCCCAATGATGAGATCCAGTGCGACTGAAGCAAAGGATGAATGAAATTAATCTTTCAGATCGAGGCCCGTCAGCAATGCCCACAGCGGCAACAATAATATTATTTTTAGAACGTAATGATTTGAATGTAATCCTATCTGAAATTAAAATTTAAGAAATAAATTCACATATCCCTTTTTTATTGAATTTGTATGGAGGAGAAAATTTAATTTTTTTTAATTGGGAAAAAGTCCTTGATCCTTGCCAAGGACTCTGTCAAAGGAAGGACTTTATGCCGATCACAGGAAGCCATCGCACGCCAAGATCGGCCCACAAATAGCGGAGAAAATGTATTAGTGGGGATAAATGTCCTTGATCCTCGATAGGGACCCTCGGGACTGTTGCCAGTGCAACAGAGGAGAAAATTGACAACTTTGATCCTTGACGTCCTTCGTCCTTGCCAAGGACTCCATAAGATCAGGGACGTTGTCCCGATCACAGGAAGCCATCGCACGTCTAGATCGGCCGACAATAAGCTAATCTGTCGGTCCAAGTCGGGCCCACTAGTGCACAAGTAGCAGCATGTAAAATAGTTAAAATATGCCCAAATACCCAACTTTTAAGCTGAATTTTGCCAAGTCTTTTTACATTTGACGAAACCTAGGCGGCGCCACTTTTTTCATGTAAAATCGCACGTAGCTCCGCTCCCAGAGGTCCTAGCAGGACGTGCTATGTGTCGTCGGGAGCGGAAAAATCACGCGCATCTGCCAAACCCATCAAGGATCCCGAGGACCCACAGGATTGGCCAGGAAATGCAATTTTAAATAGACTAGACTAAAACGCATGTGACTCTGCCATTTGCTGTCCGATTTGGGCGTGCCGCCCCTCCGCGTGATCAGAAGAAAGTCTTCTGTCGTTTGACACCAAGGACAATAAGGACATTGCCTTGGAATCGTTATAAATCAATTATTCCTTCGCCATTATTCGAAGGATAATGGGATCGGCTATAGCCGATAGACAGTTTGGATCCCTAAGATCCTGGAGAAGTAAGTCCTGCGCCGATCGGAGCTCATTTGGCCGAGATATAGTCCCAAAGAAGAATACTGTTTTTTTTTAATCAAGCTATATCTCCGCCAAATATGGGCAGATCTGGGCGTGTCATGTCTTGTTGTAATCAGGAGAGCCCATTCTATCGATCCCCATAAAAAAAAGGACATTCGGCAAATACCGGTTTTTGCAAAATGGATGATGGTTACATCATGATTATTGCGAAAACCTGTATTCGTCGAATCTGGGTTTTTTGGATGCCGATCGATAGTCTGGATCCTCACGATCCTAAAAAAGGAGGTCCTTCAAGGATCTGCCCCTATTTGGCCGAGATATAGCTTAATTTAAAAAAACCATTATTTTTAGTTGGGACGCTATGTCTAGGCTATTAGGCAACCGATTTGGGCGGGCCACACCTTTCCGTGATCAGGAGAATCTCCCCGATTGTTTGCCACCAAATTCGTTTCAAGGACATCAAGGATTAAGGATTAAATTTTTATATCTCCGGCATTTCTCGTCCGATCCTGGCGTGAATCATGTCCACATAAGCGGAAGGGTGTCCTGTATCATTTGAAACCATCAAGGACCTCAGCGCTGCAAGGATTCGCCTGTTACACGCAATTTTGTAATATAAAGGCCGAATATACCAGCCTGAAAGTATGCCATACTTTTTAATAAAGAAAACCCCAAAAGTATGCCATGGTATTTTCTAACATTTAGTTGACTTTATTTTTAATGCTTTTTCTCGTCCGATCAGAACGTGCCACACATCTCCGATCGTTTGGCATCAAATTCTTATTCAATATTTTATTCACATTCATTTTAAGTGCAACCGCAGTAACACTTCCGTTTGTTTTCCAGTCGGGCTCTGAAATTGGGGCACCTTATAATCGAAACTTCATTGATGGAGACGTCCTTGTCGAGAATGAAGGATATTTTCCCAGTCATCCCATCCCCGTTGCACCGCCCTTACCCCGTTCTTCATGTTTCTGGCATTTTATTTGGCGCTCAGCAATTTCTTTCCGCCCAAAATGTCCCCATTTATCGCTAATGGGATCTCTCTGGCTTATTGTGGGGGGTTAATAAATCGGTAAATAAAAATTAATGCAGCAGAAATTACAAATAACCAATTGAACCCAATTCGGTCGAGACGAACCTCTTGACGAATTTTCTTTTAACGAAATTTATGTTGCTATTTTTGTTATTGTTGCCTTCCATAATTAATGAGCAAAGTTTTCGAACCTTTTGTGTCAAGTTTTTGCGACTGCCCCCAAGCGGGGGGCCTACAAGTACGAGTCCTGGCCAGAGTCCAGGGTTCTATTGTCGACATGATTGGCTGCTTATCGGCGCAACGCCATCGGAGTGGGCGTGGCATGTCAGCGATACTAATGAGAGGGAGAAGCGCGACCAGACGAAAACTTTTCTTACCATATTTCGATTCGTTTTTTGTGTGTGTGTATTTTGCCTCTCTGCAAAGACATAATTAATGAAAATATCGTTAAAGGAAAGTGTTTACCCGATTAATCATGGGGACATAGTGGTTCTGGGTGGTTCTCCCATGGCAAAGAAAATATAGCCATTGGTTTGGTTTGGGTCACGTTTCAGCGGCAAACATTTCTGCATACATTTTTGGGTCAATTCGACCATAATGACCATCAACCAAAATGGAACCTTGAATTTTGGATACCCTTTAATATCCATTATTCCTGTGGAAGATTTATTAAATATTAATTATATAAATTATTATTAATAAAATATGTACTTACAGTTGCGTTCCTTTGAAGAGTTTGCCTTGCAGAAATTTGATCAGAATCATAATACCCTCTGCAGGTGGGAGCATCAAAGCTGAAAAGCGGGAGAGTTCAATGCAATGCGTTTATGGTTGGTGTGGTTGGGTTGCCAGTGGGTTGTTTGGATGCTCTGACAGCATATTTTTAGCTATTATGTACATACACACATATATAGGCATCCCTACTTAGCATTTGTAAATATTTTCGTATCAATAGCATAAACAAACCGCGCCCAGCTGGTGGGATTACCAAAGTAGATATTCAGGACATTTGTGGGGCACCTTAGTCAACTGCAATTTTTAGTTCCACAATTTTAAGGGGCTCTGTTTTTTTTTTGGCGTGGAATCATGCCAATTGTTATGGCAAAATAAATTAGTTGCACGTGACGCCTTAAATGGTCGCACAGCAAATGGGGTTTGCTAGGATTCCCTAGACCACACAAAAAAAGAAATGAAAAATAAACGAAATAACGTTTTGTGAACCTCAATGAGAATGAAAATTGCACAAGCATTTGTTGATTCGCTTGGGGTCGGAGTGTGGCTTTAGCTGTGGCTGTGGCTGCCGCACAAATTGCGTGCCACAAATGGACGCACATAAATCATGCGTGCGACAAAAATCGCTTGGGAAGTTTTCACGCACAATTGGCCAAAATCGAAAAGCTCGAACTGGACAAGTTGAAGTCTCCAAAAATCCAATGACTGTGGCACAGGTGTTGGCATTGGAGCTCCTAATTCAGTTTGAATTTAATAAAAATAAAGATAGAGAGAAAGAGAGAGAATCTCTCAAGAATGTACAACATGCACCCAGGTGTTGACTTTTACTTCAAAATGAATATATTTCATAATTTGCATTAACTCATCCTCCCCCCTCCCCACACAGCTACGCGTCAGTCAGCTAAGCGAAAATTTTTAATGAATTTCCCCAACTTGCAACACTTTTACAGAAATCAAAACAAACCCCTGGCCCCCTTTACACACCTCAACACTCAGACACACTCGCTGAAAAGAAATGCTGGCACTTTTTTTTTTTAGCGCTTGAAGCCTCATAAATTTACTCGTACTTTTTCTCCAGCTTAGGGGTTGTGGCACGCCCCACGCTGTTGCCACAACATGCACTAATTAGTCAAGGATTTGGCATTAAGGAAACAAATTCTCGACCCTCAATGGAAAGAATATGGAGCACGTGCCGCGCTTTTTAAATGTACAATTTTTGTTTTTCTTCTCGTTTTTTCATAAGCAGACTTAATAAAGTATGAACAACGTTTTTAAATTATGTGCACGTACAACAAGAACAGAAAAAGTTAAAGAACTTTGCATTTGTTATGGTTTTCAGTTAATGCTGGGGGCGTGGCGAGGATTTTAATGCGGTTTTTTCATATAAATTTAAACCTTAACCAGAATCAAATATTAATAAAAAGCATATATTTAGGTTGATATACATATATCAGAGCTGGCTTCGTTATAACCTGCTTGACCCATTCTGAACTCCTTCTTAAGGCCAAATTGTCAAAGCAATTAAATTCATGTACTTAAAGTTCAGCTGCAAAATTGTTGATCGAATTAACACTGGCCTTTTGGCACAGCATTTGCACATTTAATTACACTTGAGACTTGCTATACAAAATCAAACCGCATTCAAATTGCATTATTCAATCAGCTTCCCCCCGATGGGTGGCATTTGGCCATGTGGTGCCGTCGCAGTGTGATAATTCTACAAAAACAATGTCAATCTGTGCTGCAATTAAGGTCACTTTGTTATACGATTTTGATTAACGAATTACGTTTGCCCATTCACTTCTTTGAAGCTGAGGCTTTCCCTGGAGGAAATCAATGAAACATTTTGAATTCAACTTAAGACAATAAAAATGCAGCAGCCTTCAATTAATTAGCATCTATTCGCTGTACACAGGGACTGTGGACTGTGGACAGTGGACAACAAACGTGCCTGGCAAACTTCCGCCTTTCAGCATGCGGCAACGGTGGCCGTTAAATAAACGCAGGCTGCGGTCACTGGGTGGCGGCGAGGGTGCAGTTTTTGTTTTCGGACCATTTGACGGGTACATCCCTACACACACACACACACGCACACACACACAGGGCCTGGGATTGCAGTAGGACACAGCCAGAAAGAGAAAGAAGGAGAGCTCGCTGGCAGTACAAAATCGTCCGAAAACCAAAATACGTGCAAAGTTTACAAAAACCATTTGGTTTTGGCTCGACTGATGCCGCATCCTGCTTCTAATTCAGCTGCTGCTCCTGCATGTTGTTTAATTATTTGCCGTTTGGCGTAGTGCATATGCACACGGTCCATTTTGGCCTAAATGAAAATGGAAAATGCTCGGATTGCTAAATTTGATATGGCTTTCTGCGATTGAACCAACTGTTTTTGCTGTGGGAACAGCAGAAAAGAGAATTTCTAGACGAAAATATATCATCACATGTTTTTAGCTACTTTTAAATGTTAAAATCTTGAAATAAAGTAATTTCAAACCGATTTTCAAATACGGCGCCAAGTTTCAAGAACAGAGCTGCCAACTGGCGGGAGGAAGTAAAGTTACATGTATCGCACCAAAGTATCGATATTTCAAACATCTACCATATCGATATATTGATATATTTACATTTAACTTCTCATCTCTATTGGCCCAAAACGTGTTTATTTAATTGTAACAAAAACTAAGCAATAATGGAGGAAATCGAGGGATACACCGGTAAAAACACACGAATAAACACTGCCCCGACTATTGCTAATCATAAATACCTGACTTTTAGTTGTTCCGCTGCGAATGAGCCACGATGCACAGCACTGCCACAGCGTTTACATGCGGGAGCACTTCATCCGGCTGATGGATCCGAACAAACCCAAGGGGCGCACGTTGTTCCTGCTCAATATACCGCCCTATGTGACGGAGGAGAGCCTGAAGGGGTTCTTCAAGCGGGCCGGCAACGTGGAGAGCGTGCAATTTGCAGCGAAGCCTGGAAAGGATGAGACAATCAAATGGTATGAAGGCACAAGCGAGCCCTTCGCCAATGTGCGCCCGCCGTTCATATTCAAAGTGGCTTACGTGGTGTTCCAGAAGAGCAGCAGCCTGACCAAGGCCCTGGCTGTTCCGAGCATTGACCTGTTCGACAGCAACAGCGGCGAGTCCACCATCAAAACGGGCATGGATCTGTGGCACGAAGAGTACGAAAATCATTACTTGCTGGACGCGGAGCAGACAAAGGCACAGATCGCCGAATACATGGCCGACTATGACCGGAGAGAACGAGCGGCCGCACTGGCCGCCAAGAACAGTGAAGCCGACGCCGATGGCTGGGTCACTGTGGGCAAAGAGGGTCGCAATGCTGGCTTCGAGCAGAAGGAGTCCGTCATCGGTCGCCTCGAGAAGAAGCGCGAGAATGACACAAAAACGAAGGAGCTCAAAAACTTTTACACCTTTCAGATACGCGAAAGTAAAATGCAGAACATCGTCGAGATGCGCAAAAAGTTCGAGGAGGATAAGCGAAAAATTGAACTGCTAAAGCAATCGCGACGCTTCAAACCGTTTTAGTTCCGTAAGCAAAGCATAGGTTAAGAGTTGAATAAAAGCCTCCTTTATGGGGCAGAGACACACTGTAAGACCGTGACATGACCGCTGGCTGGGTCCTGGGTAAATCCTCATAAATTTCGTGTTTCATGCCATTGACACTTTTGCCGCGAACCACATCCAATGGCCAATGCCATAATTTCGCAGCAATGCCATAACTTACACATAAGCGAAACGCAGTCAGAGGCGTCCATAAAAGCTTATAAAAAGCGAACAACGAACAAAAAACGAGAGGCGTTGGGGCAGCAGAGTTGTTGGTGTTGGTGTGTTGTGCCTGTTGTGGCCGCCACAACAGCCGCTGAGCTTATTGTGTGATAATCGCATATGGTTTATGTTAATTTGAGAAATGATAAAAATATTTCGCTTATCAATTTTAATCATCATAATCGTCGCTGTGCCGTCGTCGCGACGCGCAACGCACATTGAAACCAGGCAGGCCAGGCCCCCCAATCCCCACACACACTCAAACAGCACGCGATCGAGGAATGCATTTTGGGACACGCTCAGGGGCGGACTATATTGGAAGGGGATCCGTAGAAGTATATAAGAATTAATTGTAACTCTTTTTTTCCCACACATTTAAGGTCTTGGTCCGCTCCTGAACTCTCTCGGGTCTTGTGTTGGCGCGCGTAAATTTCGTGAGCCTCTCCCGCGACCAAAAGGTAACCCGAGCGGAGTCTGTGTGGAGGCTTGGGGAGTGAAATACAAACGAGGTACGCGTCGGATAACGCATGCTGACGATCATCGCTGTGGCTTGTAGTCGTCGTCGTCGTCGTTGTCGTCCGGTTGCCTGTGGCTATGTGGCTCTGTGACTGTGTGGCAGTTGCTGTTGTTGTTATTGCTGGCCTACTGTGGAGCCTAAAGACAGCAACACATTCATAATTTCTTCCGATTTGTATCGTTTTAAACATTTTAAATTGATTAAAATGCGATAAATCATAATCGACAATGTCTGCGCCAGAGACGAGACTCGGGGGAAAACGGCAACGGGAACCCATCGACAAGAACCCTCTCCCGATACCATGTCTGGGTGATGGAACGATTTATGAGCCTTGAACATAATAAAGTGTTAACGGAACGAGTTATTAAGGTAATCTGAATGCGCATAAGTTAATAAAGGCAAAGACGATTTGCATGGGCAGCAGCTCAGTCTCAGCCTCAGTCACAGCCTCAGCCTCAGCGTAGCTACAGCGCAAGAGAGTCTAAGGTTGCATCTAGGAGGCACATATCCCAGGCCCAGTTCAGAGCTCAGCGCTGAGCGTTCAGCCCGTTCATCGGACACACAGATGTCGAAAAATATAACATAAAACGACCACACGTACGTCTCCCATGCCGCACAGCAGGACTCCAGGCTCAGGCCCCAACGAGCAACGAGTACAAAAAATATCAGAAACGCCGTGTCTTGTGAGCAGAACAATCAATAAATTTGAACACGTGAGCGGACGCGGACGCGAATGTGTACGGCACACAACAGGAGAACGATCGGTCTGTGTGGACCAGCCCAGCAAAGGCAGCAAAAGCAGGGCGATAAGTGATCAATGCCCCGTGTCGACTGATTGGGCAGAATCAGAAAACTCCACGCGAGTGTTGGGGAATGGTGCGGAATGGGCAAGGGAAAGTGAGTGATTTTGGTCTGGGTTTACTCAAAATTATACAAATCATTAAAATATGGCAGTAAAAGTGAGTCTTAATAGATGGAACACATGATGGTATATTAAGCAAGGTATTGTTTCAAGCAAACATGGGGATAGCGAAAAGAGGCAATCAAATATTTATGTGTTCAGTTTTACAAGATATAGTAATTATCTACTAAGTATATGTGCTTAGTTGGCTGCTCTAGTGGGTGTTCTGCACATGCAAGCTGTTTGTTTATTTAAATTATTTTGCTTCGAAGTAAAAGATCTGATTTGTATATCCACTCTAGGCGGGTCACGCAAAGAGGAAAGAATATGAGAATATTTATTATAATAATAATTATGTGAAAAATGTGTTCAAATGATTCGTCAGACAGACTTAAATATACACCGATAGACAAAAACCCTGAAATTTTTATATTTTCCCTCATTTATGCCATTGGTTTTCATCCATGAGTTGCTGTATTTATATTGAATATTTTTCACTTACATTTTGATATAAATATGAAAATATTTAAATTTAATATATTTTAATATTTAATTTAAATAAATTTCATATTTAAATTATATATATTATATTTATTTTAAAGTGTTTTGTATTAAGATGAACGTATTAAAAAAAACCATTTTAATACATTTATATTTGAATCAAAGTGAATTCTATTTAATTATTTAATTAGTTTGTATTTAAAAATCGCATTTGAAATTCAAATATGATTGTAGCTAATTTTACTTTGTTTTTTTTCTATCAGTGTAGATGACTATCAAGTATCCATCAGGATAATTCCAACAATGGTCATTTATATTGTAAAAACTTTATTGGAAGTAAAACTCTGTGCAGCTAACAGCATGGTTGTTCTTCAGAGAATCTTACGGGAGACTAACCAATTCCAATTTATTGCAAAGTTCATTGAATTCTGAATTTCCGGTTAAAAATGTTGCTCAGAAAAATCGAAGTGTAATCGAAAATATATGGCGCGAGACACAACAAGGAAAGAATATCATGAGATTTCTTTTGTGAAAAATGTGCTTAAATGATTCTTGAAACAGATTTATATACCTATAGATGACTGGATGGATAATTCCAACAATGATTATGTGTATTGTGAAAACTCTTTTGGAAGAGCAACGCTCTGGAAATATAAGCATTGGGTGTGCTTCAGTTCAATGATTTCCAAATACCCAGTCCGATAATCTTGTTCAGAAATATATAAAACATCTAAATTTAACTATTTTGAAGCCTATTATACAACTTGATGCAGCGTGAAGTTATTTATGTGCTTGCTATTAAGTAATATTCCAAGGAAATCTTTAGAATTCATATCCTATCATATGTAGATCCCCCTGCTTGCCTATCAACTGGCTTCAATAAACTCAGAACCTAATAGCAATCGCCGAAATCAAACCAAGATGTGGTATCCACATCGTCCATGATGATGGGCTCCCTGCGTGCCGTCGACGGACCGTAGAGATTGTAGCGCCTGGAATTGGCCAGCACCTCGCGATATCGCCTTATGGGCGCCCTAGCCATATGCAGCTCCATCATATCCCAATCGTTGGTGTCCCGAAAGACGGAGCGTATCATGTGCATACGTCCCAGCAGTTCCGTTTCGCGCAATCCCTCGTAGCTTCTGCCCGTGCGGGCCCTGAAGGTTTTGTACACCTCACTGTGCTGCTTTGTCTCCGTGGCTAACTGCAGCTCCTTGCGGTAGAGAGCTCGAATGCCACGGCCCAGATGACGAATGTGCTCGAAGTTGCGCACATTCAGCGCCACCAAGGAGATGGCATCGAGATTCAGCAACTTGTGCCCATCGATGTGGTTCTCTTTGAAGGTTTGCTACACAAAAAAAAACAAGGATATCCTTTCAGGCTGTGTCGCTTTGAAGCACCCCTCCACCCCCGCACTCACTTCGTATTCGGGATAGCCAAAGTCGCGCAGCCAATCGGCCACATCATTGATGCTCCACTTGAACACCTCCGTGCGGCCCTGGGCATCGACGACAGCAGCACAAAGATTAAAGAGCGAGTCCGGCGTGGCCTTAAACGGCAGTGGTATATCGTCCTTGTCGTAGGCCACATCGGGAAACATATAGCTGGGATAGCGAAAGCTAAACTCCTCCGCCTCCGCCTCATCCTGCGGTGGATCACAAAGGTTCAGGCTCTCCATGGGCGATGGCAACGAGAACATCGAGGACAATGATGACAACGGCAACGAGAACGACTCCATCCAAGCGGATGGCACGTACTGTCTGTTCCTGGCCTAACCCAAATTGAGTTGCCTCCGAACTCTTTTGATTGCGGTTTACCCAACGTCCTCGGTGTTCGTGTCTGTTTACTTTGTTTGCGTTCTGTGTGTTTTCTTTTCCATTTATTATATTCCCTGCCCCTATGCAGGGTATTCGGAATGAGCGATGGGTGCGATGTGTGTGGGGCAGAGGATACTTCAGAAATCAACTTGGGTTTCATTTAAAGAAGTGTGTCTAGCAGGTATATCTTAGCTGATTTATATTTTGTGCCCTGTCTTTATTTACCTTTCCCCCAAAAGAGCATTGACAGTGTCACCGTCACCCATCCTACAGTTTAGCTCCCGTTTTCATTTACATTTTTCCCCACTTTTTGTTCCCATGAATTGCATTTGCATATCCGATTTTTTCGGGGTCAATTTGTGGGCTGTGCTGGGCTGGTACTAGGGTGTGATGGCGGCACCCACTGGGTAGTGGATTCAACGCTTGAAAGTATGCTAGGTTACGTAGTCACGAGAGGGGAGTGAGAGCGGATGGAGAACTTGCCATTAATAACACGATTTCCGCTTCGCAATTTTCTTTTCACTTTTCACTTTATTTTTTGCGACTGTTTACTTGCGATAATTTAATGGCACACACACACACAGAAAGTTGTATGCATTCTGACGATTTGTTTATGTTCTCAGAGGTTTTTCCATGCGGGAATGCGCTTGGATTTATGACCTGCACGGAGGCAAGCGGCGGCACATGGCACCGTTACCCACTTTATTAACAACGGAACAAACCCCAGACAGCATGGAGCTCGAAGAGTTCACAGAGATCGCTCAATCCGCAGGCCAATTAGGCATGCCGCATTCCTCGTGCGAGCAACAGAGACACAGCAGCAGCAGCAGCAGCATCAGACACAGACACAGCATATCTGGCAGCTCTCTGGCTCCGCCCACTGGCATCGATCGATCGATCGTATTGGCTCGTTGCTGCCAAGCCATGGCCTCTCCACGAGTTGTGGGCGCGCAAAGGGAACCGGAATCAACAGCAGCCGAACATCTCGGATATCGCATGGGTATGTGTGGATGGGCTGTGTGTTTGTATGTTTGTGTGGGGAGTACAGGGAACATATGGAGAAATCGGGTAAACAAATCTGAACAGCAATCGGTGGAAACAATCTCCGACTGAGCTAATGACACAACGGCGCGGGGTGTTTGTATGTAAACAGCCCCCGCGACTCTCATGTGCATGTGCGGGGCAAACAGTGGTGCAAACGTGTTGGAAAAATGTAAGGCAGAGGAGATTTATGGGAATTAATAACAGCTATGGGATAATAAAAGAAATCTAAGAAACAAAATTGCTGCTAAATGTCTTGATTGTAGGATTCTGGGGTTTAAATGAATAGAAGCATACGAATTTTGCTTCTAATTACGACTTTTGGGTCTGTTTCTGACCTAGATACAAATAATTCTTGCATAAATCTAAATAGAAGATAAAAAACTCACCTGTTTGCTATGCTGAACCTCTGAATTACCTTTTGTTTGAAGAAAGTGTCTCCTAGGCTGAGTGTTCCCCCTAGAAAATCACACATTTAATTCCTTCTTTAGCTAAAATAAACGCCACAAAACTTACCCACTCTGATCATTTTTTTTGCGCCGATATCAGACCACTGTAAACACTGCACAGCACACACACAATCTCAGCGCGAAGATTTACCTAAACGCCAGGCCAGGCCGGTCCAGGCCAGAGACAATGCCCATGTACCATGCATGTCTCGTGTGCGCCAACGGCAATCGATCGCTGGTTGGGTATGCTCTCGGCCGGTTTCGTTCCGATCAGTTCTGTGTGGGTTGTCTTCTGATACAAAACGGTTTAAGCGGTTGCTGTGCAGGTTGCTCCCTTTAGCACATTTTCGCGAGCGTTTCGAGCGACGGTGTTTGATCAATCGGCGATCTGGAAGAAGGATCTGTGATTGGGATCGTTACAAAAGTGTTTAGACTCTAAGCATCAAACTGGATAGTATTTGATAGTCAAGCAATGTTACTGCAACACGAAAGTGCCGCCTGCAGCATGGAACAGAGCATGCCCGAGAATCTCAGCACTCATCATGCTTACGGCGAGTGTGAAGTGAAGCAGCTGCCATCGCCGGATGGCGATCGCGATCGTTGCGATCTGTCGCCCAAGGCGTCCTCCAGCCATAGCCCTGAGACAAGTGCAACCAGTCCAACGCCTCCCATTACCAGCACCACCACAAGCAGCACCACCACCAAAGTGAAACTCAGTTTCAGTGTTGATCGATTGCTCGGCTCTGAGCCCAGCGAATCATCTCTGACAAACTCTTCAACCTCCTCCACCTCCTCCTCATCGAGGTCCTGCTGCGATGGCAGTGTCTACTCCTGCTGCACATTTCCACACTGTTACAGTCAATCGAATGCAGCAGAGGCTGCCAAAATGGGACACATGGCACTGCCACAAGCGACAGGCCATCATTATGCCTATGCGGGATTGGATAAGCTGTACCCGAACCTTTATATGGATTACAAATCAGTGCTGAGGCCCACGCCCATTCGAGCCAATGAACATGGTAAGCAGAAGCTTTATAAGAAGGGAAAGATTGGATAAAAATAAAGCTTAATAGTGGCTTACACACTCCGGGTGTTCTTAGGCCATAGCCAGAGTTAGCCATGGCCAGGGCGCTCATTAGCAGAAATTTTAATGGATCTCAAGAGAAAGATAAAGCAGATAGAGATGTTTAAAGATTTTTAAAAATATCTAAGGATTGACTCTATTATTTTATGCATCTTCAAACCACAGTAAAATTCTTTGTCTATAGAAATCGATCTATGAAATTGATTCCTAGGATGTTTTTTACAACTTTAACAGTTGTGTCAGCCCCTTGCTTAATTTCATACATAGATTCTCAAATCTCAAACGCGTTGAAATTTTCTTCATATGATTAAATTAAATTAATATAATTAAATAAAGGATTTTTCCGATTCAAGAAACAATTAAATCTCTCTCTGCCTGGTAGATTTTGATCTATCTTTAGCTGACAGCTTAAAAGCGTTTAAAGGATTCTACCGATTTATAAATCAATTAAATTGATTTGTATTTCTCTCTAAAATAGATGCATCAATTAATGCAACTTTTGACGATTGATCAAAGCCAAATCATTGCAACATTTCCAATCATATTTCCCGATATGCCAATCACTCGGCATTCCAAACGCAGCAATCTTCAGGATATCAGACGAGTACGAGTACGAGTACGAGTAGAAACGATCAAAAGATCTAAACTGATCTGATGGGAGAGAAGTTTCCCCATTTGCCAATCAAAAGATCCGCAGCTCATTACGTGGCCATGCACTGCAATTACGTACCCAAATGTAGCCGCATTACAAAGGAAATTCATAGGAGAGAAAACGTAGAAAATGTAAATTCCAGGGAAACACGAACGCCTGGCCCATAAATCGTTTGTTTTTATTGGAATTATTAGTTGATCTGTGGCCATATTGTGCAATATTGCTGGGCCAACTGTTCGGCAACTCTTGACGAAAACAATCCATTTGTTGAGCGAAGCAAAGCAAAGCAAACCGAACCAACGAAAAATAGCCAAACCGAATGGAATGGAATATCTCGATATATTTCGAGTATTTACGTTACTTCCTGCTGGGTTTTGTATACCAAATACGAATACGAATACTATCTGATCTGGGGACGACGACTCCACTGCTCATGGACTGCCTGCCAGGCCATGCACTTTGATCTTGTTTATATGAAAAATAGTGAGAAATATACATACATATACGGGAAGGAGGCATTTCAAATAGAGATGGTTCATTGTTCATTGTTCCGAACAGGCTGCAAGCAGTTGGGTTTTGTTTTATATACAATATCATATCAAGTGGGTGCTAAAGAGCTCTGCTGAGGACTTTCAATCGATTTGGAAAAAGGAAGTTCGGGGGGCAGGAAGCATGCCCAAACATATTGTCGAAGATTGTGAAAGGAAGGGCAGGGCCTCAACACAAGCCATGGAAATGTCTTATGGAAATGTGGTTTATGGTGTGAGCAGAGCAGCTACATTTGTTTCACATAATTATATTTCAGCTACCCATTGCTCAAGGGTTACCTTGCCCGCCCTTTAGCTTCATCTTCAAACTACATTTAGCCATGATATCATTTTATTTTGTATAATTTCTCATTGTACATAGAAGCAGCAGCAGCAAGGAAATCTTTTGTTTTGAAACAAATTAGCGGCACAATCGAAATAAATCGAAATCTGCCCACTTCAATGGGGGTGGGGGCAAGGAACATTTATGAAAATTATCATCAATATTAAACGATTTTCAAACACATTCCGCGCCAGGTGAAAATGGAAGGGCAATTAGTAAGTGGAATTAAATTCGACATTTCCTCAATCAACAAAGCGGCGCAGATCGCTTTGGTTCGCGGTAAAGAAACAAACGATCGTTGAAAGTGTTTCATCAATCCTGTGGGGGAACATTAAATAAATGAAATTCAAAAGAACAGCAAAACAGCAGAGAGCAGCGCAGCGCAGAGCAGAACACAGTCGAAAATTAACAGCAATTTATGAACAAATTAGGAATCAGACTTTAAAAATAAACTTCAAGCTGCCAAAGCGATTGGGCTGAATGGGTGAACAAATTTGTTTATTTGCTTGAGCAATTGGCCCGTCATTCATGGGCAGATACAGATAGCTATCCATCTAATTGCCTGCCTATAATGAATTGTTCCGCTTGCCACAGAGGTAGGAGACAGCCAAGCAGAGAGGCTGGAGAAGAACTTTGGCCCCGCAAGGAGACGACTGCAATGATCCCTCTCCCTGATAGATGGGGCGCCATTGGGCCCAACTACTGTGACTCAACGATGCTGCTGCTGCTGCTGCTGCCGCTGCCGTTTAGGCTAATGACAGCGCCTGACCCATCGACTGATTGAATGAGTGAATGACTAACTGAATGATGGAATAACTGAAGCTATGCAGGTATTTTTAGGGGCCAAGCCAGAGGCCAACTATTTACACAGCCACCCACTGTGGAGCGATTGGCCAGGGCTACCTGCAGCGAGCAACCTGCTCCAACCGAAACTCTTCTTCCTTTTCTCTGCGCGGATTCATTTCTTGATGGATTGATCGCATCGCATCGCACATCATAAAAACTTTTGGGGCCAGAGCCAGCAAAGAAGATCTCTTTGGGCTGGGGATATCTCTCCCTCGATACTTTAACTATTTGTTGCTGTTTGCCTGCCTCGCCTGGTGTTGAGTAGTTTGTTTGATTGTTTTTACTTGGCTTTGGTTTGGGCTTTTTGGGAGGCAGAGGCTGGCGATCGATCGATCGATCCATCGATCCCCCCCTTAGCATTAATGCTGCATGGAGCTGAAAAACGTTTGTCTGTTATGGAAATGCTGATGTCTGAGCGATAATCTGGCGCCGTTTGCCTAATTAATTTACAATTTATATGTTAATCCAATTGCTGGCTGTAGCTACATGGAGTTTCCAGCGTTCATCAATGGACATGAGAGACAGACAGAGAGAGAGAGAGAGGAATTGGTAGTTGTGGTATCAAAGAGTTCCCAGCAGCAGGGGAGGATTACTTTTAATGATGGGGATTAACTAGATTTCGATTGTGTTTTACTGTAAATAAGTGTGCATGGAATGATGGAGTGATTTGGCATTGTGATCTATGATTTTAGTTGGGATGTGACTGCTCTATGAATAATTGGCCTAATGATATTTTCTATTTGATTTCTATAACTTTTCTTTTGATTAGGAGAATATAATATCAATTTGGATCACTTGCAATCAATATAGAGCATGCAAATAGCTTATTATCATCAACAGAATGAATATTTAACCACTTATTCCTGATCTGCATGGTAAATTTATACAATTTTTGATCACCATATGAATATGAATATGTCTATGATTTTGATCGAAGTTAAATAATTTATTCAGCTTTACAATTCATTTTCAAACTCATTTAAACACGTTATCAACATTGATTTATCTAAGTAATAGAATATCCAAGGAAATACCGAAACAAGTTAAGAATTCTGTCTCAAATCGAACCAAAACGAACCTCTTTTTATGCACTGATAGAAGAATGGTATATTTAACAATAAATTAAATATTTAATTTTTAATATTTTTAATTTAAAAATTTGTTTTTTAATACATTTATATTTAAATTAAAGGGAATTTAATTTAATTTATTTATTTTTGTATTTAAATCAATTGATCAATTGTATATTTGATTTAAATATTTTTCATAATTAAATAAATATATTTCATATTTCAATTAAAATTTTTTTAAATTTAAATTTAATATATTTCCTACAAATTTATATATATACATATATATGTACATATATATATATATATATAATATAATAATATAATATATAATATTAAATTTGTAGAAAATATATTTTATTAAAATTTTTTAAATGTTAATTGAAATATGAAATATATTTATTTAATTATGAAAAATATTTATATCAAATATATTCATATTAATGTCCATTTTAACATTTCCAGTCTCAGTGCAAATAGAATGGCCTAAATATTTAAGTTTAAGCGAAACTATTCGGTTCTCAGCGCTTTTTTGCTGTGGGTGTTAGGAAATCATAAATTTAAATTAATTTGAGGTCTCCTCTCCAATGTCTTAGCAACTATTTCAGCGAATTCCTATCTTGTCTATGGCCTTGCACTTATTTAGCACATTCCTAATCCTAATTTACATTGTCAGAAAACTCATAAAGTAATCACGTAACTTGCTCTCGTCAGTTGATGGACCTGGGTTGTACATCGTATGTACAGCCCGCCGATCCCCATGCACATGGCCCACCAACAGCGTAGCGTTTCGGTCAGTGTCGAAAAGTCCATTCGCAGTTTACCCCGAAAAAGAGAGCACAGCCACAGCCAGAGCACTGACAAAGAAAATATTCGCCAAGCCATAAATATGGCATACCCCGGGCAATGGCAGGTCAAATAAATCGGTAGAAATGGAAATGGAAATGCGGGCCCCCGTAAATTCAACACGGCACACAAACAGACCTCAGATCAGATCCTCCCGGGTGTGAATGCATCCGCATCCATGCAGGGAGCAAGACTGCGGGGGTGGGGGGCGCACTACTGGAGTGATTTAGCATCACGCCTCGGAATTATCACAACTCATTAAGATATTTACCCATGCTCAAGCGATGGGCATGGGCATGGGGTATTGGGGCGCTCGATATTTACAAATGTATCTGAAAAGTCGGCAATTAAAGAGCACGCGCTGTGCCAAGGCACAGCTCACCCCCGCCCACCGAATTACCGCGTAGGTGTTGAAAATCGATGGAAACTCATTATAACAAACCGTCGACGAGTTGACACAAACCAAATGCCAAAAAAGGCTAATTAACGCAGATGCAGATGCAGACACACAGATACAGATACAGATTGAATTGTATCTGCAGCAAGTGCAGCCCGAAAGCAGCGCGTTTCCGCTGCAATGTAAATAGCAGCACGAACCACACCACCGAACCACACGTCGAGTGTTTTTCTAGAGTAAATAAAATGGCTCGCCATGAAAATAATTAGACGCATGCCGCGAGAGCATACAAACAAAGCAAAAAAATTCGGAAATTCTCTGCCACTAAAGCCAATAAAAAGATGCATAAACTAGTTTGGGCAAGAACAAGAAGGATAGGAATAAGAAGCATCTCTTTGGGATATTTAAAAAACATTTAAACGTACAAAAAGGCATTTAATTTTGGCCTCTCGACCTCCACACACAACACCCAAACACCCACACACACACACATCTCTCTCGTGTGCCCCATGTCGTGTTCGATTACCCCAAATAATTCTTTGGCTCTACACCCAAAAAGAATACAATAATTGTTGTTCTTCTGAATCTCGTTTAGTATTGGGTTGGGTGGGGTATAAACAAATTGTTCAGTTCACTCCGCCCGCCGCTCATTGTGAGCCTCCTCAATGATTATTTCCAATTAAGTGGAAAATTTTATTATAAACAAACTCATTTAAATATTTTCAACGTGCGTTTTTCATTGAACAAAATAATTTACTCAGCCAAACAATTTTTGAATTTTAATATTTTTCAAGCGGAACGAAACGAAACGGAAAGGAAAGGAATGGCATAATATTATCTTTATGCTTTTCCTGCATGCGGAAATGCGTAAATTTTGAGGGGGGATTTCAGCTAAAAAATACTAATATACAATATATATTGTTTCCTCCGGATATGGGCAATAATTAATGAGGGGAGGATATAGCGCGCATGCGAGGCTGGGTTTGAAAAAATAAATAAAAGTGAGTGAAAAATGGCATAGAAAATATGTTGCTAAATTTATGCCAGGTAACTGAAGGGAAATAATAATTTTTAAATTCTATTTTAACAACTTTATATAAAGAATTTAAAATATTATTAGGACCTTCAGGTCCTCGGTTCTCGTTTATTTTTATTTCATTATTTTCTTGAATTTTATTTAATAATTTTGTATGATGATCAATAGCAAAGGAGGAGATAGCCATGATCCTTTTTGATATCTCTGTTCACTCCCGTGATAGTTTCACCCCTTAGAAGGAGAGAAAGTGGAGCCTGTTCTTCCTTTCTAATAATTAACATTTTCTCCCCCTTCTTTCAGCCCCCACCTATCGCACTCTGGCAACCAACGCTCTTCTACGCTTCCATCAGCAGCACCACCACCACCAACAGCAACAGCAACACCCACAGCAGCACCATCAGCCGCACCTGCATCAGCAGAAACCTGCCAGCAATGCAGCTTCCACAGCTTCAGCGCTGTTGGCGCCTCTTCATGGCCTCAAATCGCTGCAGTTGTCGCAGCAGCAGCGATTTCTGGGCAAGTCGCAGCAGCAGCTACTGGACAACATTCCCACATCGCAGGCGGCAGCTGGCACACTACAAAATGGCAGCCAAAATGGAGGCGGCAACGGCAGTAGCAACAGCAACGGAAAACGGAAACGCTCCTGGTCACGGGCTGTCTTTACGAATCTGCAGCGAAAGGGCCTGGAAATACAGTTCCAGCAGCAGAAGTACATCACGAAGCCAGATCGACGCAAGCTGGCGGCACGTTTGAATCTGACAGATGCACAGGTGGGTTGAAGGCACAGAGAACTTTGGTGGCATTTAGAGATATTTATAGATATTTATTCCCTGGTGCATAGGTCAAGGTGTGGTTTCAGAATCGCCGCATGAAATGGCGGCACACACGCGAGAATCTAAAAAGTGGCCAAGAGAAGCAGCCCCATCCACAGCAGCCCTCGAATGCGACTGCCACAAAGCCCACGGCCCTAACAGGTGGCGGCAATCTTGCACAGGAGCAGCTGGACTACAGCTCCGACAGCTGCTCCAGCGTGGAGCTCAGCGAACAGGCCGACGATGATATAGAAATTGATGTCGTGGAATAGCCATCCAAATTCTACATACTTATCTACATGCATGTCGCATGTCTTGTGTCGTATGTGTAAAATACAATGTCAAGTAGTTGTAGCATTTGTTTTGCCACAATTAAGCCATGTAAAATAAATATAAAAAAAAATGTGAATTTAAATTATTAAAAAAAAACAACAAAATGTAATAATTTAAGCTTAATTTATGTTACTTAAAATATTTATATAATTTTTAACTATGAAATAAATGTTAAAGTGCCAGAAAGTGCAGAACCACAGCTGGGATTAGTTGGGTAAATATGGATGGGGTGGGTAAATATCTAACTGTTTACTTGGAGCAACAACAAAAATAAGTTTTGCTCTCTCATAATTCCTATGAAAATACGAGTATAATACGCAATGCCATATGCCAAGACAACAGCCAAGACAACACAACAAAACAGCTACAAAAAACAGCTACAAAAAACAGCTACAGAAAATTTAATTAAGGAAATACTGCGGCGATCAGCAGAAAATATGAAACGCTTCTGAGACCTTCTCTAATCAAGCGAACGATAAAACCGATATGAAACTGAATTAAATCCCCCCCCCCCCCCTCCCCCTAACCACACAGCAATCCACCATCAAGCAGTTGTCAGCAGCAGCTGGTCAAGCGCGGGTGCGACGGGGCACAACAAATGGATGGGCGAGAGCAGAGTCTACGTAGAGGAGAGAGTATCTCGGAGCGCAATAATTAGACAAACAGTGAGAGTAAATTGTGGATGCACGACATTGAAATATTACTCATACACAGCTTATGGGTTTTAGAGCTACACTGCCAGGGAGTTATGTGAGTCGGAGAGGCAGTTTGTCAAGCTTATTGGACACTGAAGATATCTATAACAGGGAGGAACCAAATGTGGGCTATACATTACTAGAATTATTAGTGATGCTTTTCCAAGCTTTTCATACCCAATGTATACCAGAGGAAGAAGCTCTTATCCAACGAATAAATTATATTTCTTGAGCAATGTAGCCAGAGGATTCAACCATTTATTGGTCATTATCCTAGTGCTACTGCTTCCTGGCTGAAGCAGAGCCTAAAAAATAGCTTCAAAAGAGCATTCACACATCGGTTTAAATAAAATTGTAAACCCACTGTCATTCAGCTCTTTTTCTCCAATGCTCTGCCTATGCCTTTCGCTCACGTTCAGTTCTCTGAGGCAAAGCGCAGCGAGCGGTTCAATTTCAGATCGAGTGTTGGAGTGCTGAGTCTTGTGGCCATGTGACGGCTTAATTAAAGTAAAATAATAGAATTTTTATAGCATTACACAAGCCAGAGAACATGGGCAACGTGCAGCCGCGTCCATTGGAGCCGCGCAATGTGGCAAACCGGCGAAGTAGTAAGTGGAAACATCAGAGAGAGCTTGAAGATCTTTTTCAAACACTTTCGCAGGTATCCTTTGGAACTTTCGATACTCAAATGCAGCACGCCGGCGGGAGGATCTTGCCGTGATTGTGCACAACTCCAGGATGAGCATAGCCGAGTGGTTGGATCTCTTGGAGCTGCAGCAGTACGAAGGTTTGGGGCTGCCGCCGACCTGCCCTAAGCAGCATTTAAATTGTGTCTTTCTCTGCTCGCTTTAGGTAACCTGCAGGCCTACAGCACTGTGGATGATGTGGTGGACATTACGGACAAGGAACTAAAACGCTGCGGCATACGCAGTGCCCATCGCCAGCTGATGATCAACAGCCTGTTGGGCGTGCGTGCAAAGCGACGGCAATCCATGAACTTGGAGGGTAAGTCCCCAAAGTCAATTCATTTATATGGATTATGTTTTTGTTCATAGCTTTCTTTTCGAACAGCCAGCAGCAGCAGCAGTGTGCCGCGTGCTGTGCTGCGGCGCAAGAATTCCTGTCCATTGGTTTATCTGGAGGAAAGTTCCAGCGATATCGCGGGAAGTGCCGATAGCGGACGAGGCTTGATTATAACCAAAAGTGGCAAGGTTCTTAAGCAGCTAGCATTTGATGATACAAATACCATGTGAGTGGAGTTTCCCCCTAAAATATATTTCAAATTTGGTTTGCTTTTGGGGTGCCCTTTTTAGCTTTCAATTTATCTTTTTCTTCGTTGAATTTTAAACTCAAATATAATACGTTATCCCTCGTTATATCCACCCTGCCCTGGCCCTGCTGCACCCGCATTTCCCCTGTATTCTTTCTGAGACGAGAGAATTACACTCGTATATTTTCAATAACAAAAACTCTGCGCATGCTCCAAGAAATTTCCCAGCTAAAAAAAAGCCAACACTAAAACTGCCTTGAAGCGGCAAAAAGGAGTCTTAAAACAAAACCCAAAACAAACCGAAACAACCCTCGCAAGGACATGCGAATACGAACCCGAAGGGGAGGACATGGACATGGCCGTAACATTTTCAGAGCAATTGCAAACGGCGCAGAGTTCACACGGACTACCCGACGGTTCAGGCAAACGCGAAAATATTGAAATAGGATTTTTTTTTTTTAATAGATTCTGAATCTGTGTTGTAAAATCTAAGCAACTTGTGAATGGTTTAGAATGCTAAAAAGTTTTTTAAACTTAAAGAAGAGTCTGCCCTGCTGCTAAATAGTTTTGGGGCGTGTCCCGTTGCCACATTTTGATTTGATTAGAAAGCTTAGGTATAGCCAAAATGGGCGTAGCAGGTGAGTGATAAGAAATATGGAGAAATATTTAAAGCAAATTGCACGCCTAAAAGTTTGTAAATGTCTTTTTGGCTTAAAGAAATGCAGCCAAGCCGGTGGGTGGCTGGCTGGCCTTACAACACTTTTTTACTACAATTCGATTTGTATTTTTTTGCACTTGAACTTCAGACAAAAAGTTGTACATATACCCAAGCACCAAAATGTCCTTGTGCGAGCAAATTTCCCCTAAAGAGTGCCGTGCCGCACAGTCTGAAATTACCCAAAATAAGGGAAATTCTGGAAACCACCCACTCACCCACTTTCTCCCCTTGCATCTCTCCCACAGCTACGAGGAACTGAGACCGCGCTCCAAGTGCAACAGTCCCCATTGGGCCATTGACAGCGAAATGGAGCAGAATAGCGGCAGCAATGCCTCCACACCGATTGCCGTCAATTCACCGAATCCCAATGAGCAACAGGAGGCCATTGCCCTGAAGAAGGCACTCGAATGGGAGCTGAGTTTGGATGCACGCGAGCTGCGCTCCCATGCCTGGTACCACGGCCCGCTGCCCCGCCAACGGGCCGAGGAGATTGTGCAGCGCGAGGGCGACTTTCTGGTGCGGGACTGCGCCTCACAGCCGGATAACTATGTGCTCAGCTGTCGCTGCAAGCTGGCAGTGCTGCACTTTGTGCTCAATAAGGTGCGTAATCCATGGGAGATCTTTGCGACTATTTCTCCAGCTCTAATCCTGTAATTCCTGCAGCTGGTCCTACAACCGGAGACTGTGTACGAGCGTGTGCAGTATCAGTTTGAGGAGGATGCCTTTGACACGGTGCCCGATCTGATCACCTTCTATGTGGGCTCTGGCAAGCCCATCTCTGCCGCCTCGGGCGCTCTCATTCAGTATCCGTGCAACAGGCGGTATCCACTGTCCTTCTATGGCCACAAAATTGTGGGCAATCAGCTGCACAGCCAAATGCTGGCCGGGCTACGTGGCCTGAGTCCCTTGAACTCACCAATGGGCGGCAGCAATGGCGCAGGAGCTGCAGTCTTTCGCTTTGATCCACAGCAACAAGAGCAGCAGCAGCAGCAGCAGCAGCAACAGTCGATGGCATCGCCGGGCAGTCCACACTGCTCGCCACCACGAGCACGTCGCGAAGTTCCTCCGCCGCCGCGGCTGCCCTGCAAGAAGCAGCAGCGTTCCCAGAGCCTGACGCCCGCCCAGGCCATGGTCGTGAGCAACATTAACAAGCTGCAGGAGCAGCACCAGCAGCAGCTGCAGCTGCAGGAGGCGGCGGCCAATGGCAATGGCATGGCACGCTTCCAGACCATAGCCAGATGCAATCCCACCAGCGATTTGCAGCAGCATTTGGAGAATAAATTCACCACGCACTCGCTGCCAAGGCCGAGCACTTCGGCCGCCCAAGCACTGCGTCAGCAGGCGGCAGCGAGGATGTCCAGTTTGGCCAGAAACTGCAGCCTGGACACACCCTCTGATGCGAGTCGGCCACCCAGTCCGCCGCCCAAGCCGCGCAAGGAGCCAATGGCCGCCGCCGTGTTGGCCTATCAGGCGAGTGGCTCCGATTCGGGCAATGGTTCGGGCGACTCGGCACTGGGCGATGGCAGCGAGGTGAGCATACAGCGTGGCGTGATCATCAAGAATCCAAGATTCATGAGCAGCTCCGTGTCCAATGGCACACTGAAGAGCTTCACCGAATTCGATGCCATGGCGGCGGAGGAGAATCTCTTCACACTGGCCATTGAGGAGGTGCGAGTGGTGAGTGGCTGGACGAAACCCAAGCAAAGTAATTCCTCATGCAATCCACTCCTCATTCTTGTTCTTCAGGGCAGCAAATTTGACTTTGAGAACTTCAGCACATTGCTGCTGCCTTCGGTGGAGAACAAACCGCTGGATGGGGATGCGCTGAACACCTTCAAGATGATGCTGCTGGAGACGGGTCCCAAGCTGCTGGCCGAGCACATAACCCGCATCGATATCGGCCTGTTTCTGGAGCAGCCCGACAATGAGTTGGATTACTTTCTGAGCTGTTCGGGGCTGGAGCTGCTGACACTGCCGCATGGCAAACTCTTTCGGGAGGATATCATTGAGCGGACGCAGTGCATCAAGCTGATGGTGGCCGTCACCATACTCACGTGCCAGACGGATCTGGATCGTGCGCAGTTGCTCAGCAAGTGGATACAGATTGCCGTGGAGACGAAGACGGCATTGGGCAATCTATTTGGCTTCTGTGCCATTATGCTGGGTCTGTGCATGCCACAGGTGGGTTCACTCCAGAGATTATACCCAAAAGAAAGATACAAATTTTCCCCTCTTCTATGTTTAGATACAAAAACTCGATCAGGCCTGGCACATTCTACGGCAAAAGTACACGGACAGCGCCTTCACATTCGAGGCCAAGCTGCGTCCCACTTTGAGCAGCATGAACGAGGCCTCCAATCCGCAGGCGCCCAACACCACAGTGCCCCATGTCCTGCTCTATGCCCTGCTCATCGATCGTCCCGTTATGGATATTATCAATCATTCGAATATGGACGATCGTCCGGCTCTATATCACACCTGCATTGCGCCCTGGGAATCGAAGGCGGATGACTTTGGCATGTCCATCAATTTCCAGCATTTGGATGCCTCGCGTGGCTTCCTCAAGAGCCTCGATCTGTATCGCAAGAATGCCAAAATGATGCTCGAAGATGCCAGCACGAGACTGGATGAGCTGCTATCGGATGCTTTTCGGTAGGCTATCTCTTCTTTTCCCTATAAAGTTTGTCCCCCCCCCACTAATTCTTTGACCTTTACAGAACTGAATTCCATGTAAAGTTTCTTTGGGGCAGCTGTGGGGCGACGGCCAAGCCCGAGGATCGTCATGGCAAGCTGGAAAAGGTGCTAACACTAATGGCCGACAAGTTCTGCATGATGGCAGAGAAGTAAAGTGAAGTAAAGTGAAATAAAAGCAAAACAAAAGCAACGATATGATATGGACTCTAGTTTCTAGTTGATAATAATTACTAATCAAAAAAAGATCGTCATTCCACACACTTCCAAAACTCTACTATACACTACACTAAACCACTCTATCAATCAATCAATCAATGAATCAATCAATCTACTATCTATCTATGTATCTCCAATTGTCTACAGACCCTCCGCAAATTTGAATTTCGTGCTGTTCTCTACCTCAGCCTCAGCCTGGGTATTTATTCTGTATTTATATATACCTATATTTAATTTAAGCCAGAAACCACACACACACAGAAGCACTTTATGTTACAGTTCAAAATATTTATGTATTAATCCTTAGTTAAGCCAAAAAAACTCTAGCTATACGACAACGGAAAGGACGAAAAGGAAAGGAATCAAAATAGAAACCTACTACAGTATATACGAGATATGTATTTATTTATCCAAGCAACTCTCTACAAGAGGGCAAGGCAAGTCTTCTAACTCTCTGAACACTCTGAACTACCAAAGTCTAGTACTTAAATTATATATTCAACTAAATAACTTATTAAACTATAGAGCGGACAATATACCATTAATCAAAGGCAACATATTTATAGTATCCCACACTACGGTATATATGTAGGCATACCACACCCGCCCCCCCACTAAGAATGCATAATTCTTTTGCAATTTTGATAAGTGATAGTGCAGTAAATAAAATGCAAATAAAATATACAGAAAATATTATAAACAAAATTTAAGAGAATTAAATTCGTTATCGGTGGTTGGTCGGAGTGCCTTGAACTTTTATGCTTGCAGCGTGGGATTGTGTGGGCAAAGGAATGAATGAATGAATAACTACGGAATACGACACTTTATAGAAGGTTTGAAAAGGGAAAGGGATTATGCTACTTTTTTATAGAATTATAGCTTTGATCTTTATAAAAAGCTATCGCAAATATAGTTGCATAAACTTGAAATCATTTTTAATCATTTTCAAGACTATTTTTAATGCAAAGCAATATAAAAAATTGAAAATATCAAGGCAAAAACTACACACTGATAGAAAAAAACCAAAGTAAAATTAACTACAATTATATTTGAATTTAAAATGTTATTTTTAAATACAAAAATATTAAAATTTAATAGAATTCACTTTGATTCAAATATAAATGTATTAAAATGGCTTTTTTAATACGTTCATATTTAAACTTAATACAAAACACTTTAAAAAAATATAATATCTTAAATTTAAATACAAAACACTTTAAAATAAATATAATAGATATATTAAATTTAAATATGAAATATATTTAACTTAAATTAAAAATATATTAAACTTAAATATTTTCATATTTATATCAAAGTATAAGTGAAAAATATTCAATATTAATGCAACCACTCTTGGATGAAAATCAATGACATAAATGAGTGAAAATATTAAAATTTCAGGGCTTTTTTCTATCGGTGTACAAATAAGTAATTGCCATACAAACAAATAGCCAAAATAAGTTCCTTAAGCCCTAAAATTCGTTCCCAAACGATAGGTGAATACCACACTAAAACAAAATTAACACAATCTGTAAAATATTCCATAGGTATTCCAGTAGATTACCCTGCAGCATTAGCCATTAGATTCTAAACGAACCAAAAAAACAGTATAGATTACTTGCAACATTAAGCAGATTCGATGGGATACTTTTATAAACCGCACACACTTGAGAGAGCAAGCAGCACTTGGACGCTAGAGGTTGTTATTATGACGAGGAAACTTAAATGACGATTACTCGAAAATGAGCAGCATTATCAGAGGAGCCTCAAGTGGCGAACCCAACAACAGGCTTTATCTCAACGCCAATGTGAAGGGAGGAAGGGTGCGGTGGGGTGCGGTGCGTGCGCCAAAGTGCCATACGGGAATTAGCTCTGCCCGACACTTCGCTTGACATTGTGCCCTGGTCAGAGCTGGAGACCGGTCGTTTATTTCTTCAGTGCCAAAAACAAAAAACGAGAGCCAACTTTTGTGAGCTTTAAGCTTTGTGAGCTGATCTTCGTTTTGTTTTGGGAGCCATGAGCTGTCGTTGCACTCGAAAGCTGACACTGGCCATGAGCGGCTGTGTGATTATTTTGGTGATCGCCCTCACCGTCGGCCTTTGTGTGGGCCTAGGCGGTGGAGAGAGCGCGGCCGAACGTGAGGTAAGAAAAATTACACATAAATATTGGCTGGCTGTACACTGGGTGAAACTCAACCTGGGCTTTGCATTTAGGATCCGCCCATATTCACAATCGATCATGCGGCCAACACTTTCCTGCTGAATGGTGAACCATTTCGCTATGTCGCTGGATCATTTCATTACTTCCGTGCGGTGCCCGAGGCCTGGAGGAGTCGTTTGCGCACCATGAGAGCTGCGGGTCTGAATGCAGTGGACACGTGAGTACTCATTAGCTTGCACAATAAAAAACCATAATTTAGCTTAGCCTTAAAGTAGCTATGGAAAAATTTACTGTCGTCAGTAGGGAAAATGTTTAGAAATTTATTTCGAAATATTTTGCCTTTGTTTCGGGCACAGAGAAGCAGCCTACGCAAAAGCAGCCAAAAGTGTGGTAGTTTTACCATTGATCATAATGCAAATACATTCTTGCTGAATGGTAAACCATTTCGATATGTCGCTGGTTCCTTTCATTATTTCCGTGCTGTGCAGGGGGCCTGGCGCAGTCGAATGCGAACCATGCGAGCAGCGGGTCTTAATGCATTGGATACGTTAGTATTTGTCCCTCTACTATCCCTCTACTATATCTCGGCAATTTCTGCATTTCCCCCAGCTATGTGGAATGGTCGCTACACAATCCGCACGATGGCGTTTACAACTGGGAAGGCATTGCCGATGTGGTGAAATTTCTAGAGATTGCCCAAGAGGAAGACTTTTATATAATACTGCGCCCCGGGCCCTATATCTGTGCAGAGCGCGATAATGTAAGTGGATACTCGACAATTAAAGCACAGCAATTAATGCTTGGGGTCTTATTTATCTCGTAGGGTGGCCTGCCCCATTGGCTGTTCAGGAAATATCCGGGCATAAAAATGCGTACCAGTGACAGTAATTACATGGCCGAGGTGGGCAAATGGTATGCTGAGTTGATGCCACGCCTGCAGCATCTGCTGATCGGCAATGGGGGCAAGATCATCATGGTGCAGGTGGAGAACGAGTACGGCGACTACGAATGCGACAAAGTCTACCTAAATTGGCTGCGCGACGAGACGGAGAAGTATGTGGCTGGCAAGGCTCTGCTCTTCACGACGGACATACCCAATGAGCGCATGAGCTGCGGCAAGATTGATAATGTGTTTGCCACCACGGACTTTGGCATTGATCGAAGTGAGTTACCCCACCCCTCGAAACCAAGCCAAACACTCAACACTCTCTCTCTGCCCCGAAAACAGTTCACGAGATTGACGATATCTGGGCAATGCTGCGCAAACAGCAGCCCACGGGTCCGCTGGTCAATTCGGAGTTCTATCCAGGCTGGCTGACCCATTGGCAGGAACTGAATCAGCGACGCGATGGTCAAGTGGTGGCCGATGCCTTGAAGTGGGTGATGGCAAGCCCTGCTCTTAGGCCAGTTATTTCCACTAATTGCGGATCAATTTCAGGACCATTCTAAGCTACAATGCCAGCGTCAATCTGTACATGTTCTTTGGCGGCACCAACTTTGGATTCACGGCCGGAGCCAACTACAATCTGGATGGTGGCATTGGCTATGCGGCGGACATCACCAGCTATGACTACGATGCCGTGATGGACGAGGCTGGGGGCGTGACCAACAAATATAATCTGGTGAGGCAGGTGATTGGTGAAGTGCTACCCCTGCCCGAGATCACGCTCAGTCCCGCCAAGCGTTTGGCCTACGGCAAAGTGGAGCTGACGCCCTCGCTCGCCCTACTCTCTGCGGAGGGACGTGCAGCGCTGGCCAAGGGCAACCCCGTGGATGCGGCAAAGCCAAAATCCTTCGAGGAACTCGATCTGTACTCTGGCCTGGTGCTGTACGAGACGGAACTGCCCGGCATGGACCTCGATCCGGCTCTGCTGAAGGTGGATCAGATCAACGATCGTGCCCATGTCTTTGTGGATGAGCAGCTGGTGGGAACACTGTCCAGAGAGGCGCAAATATATGCACTGCCATTGAGCAAGGGATGGGGCAGCACACTCCAGCTGTTGGTGGAGAATCAGGGACGCGTCAACTACTACATCGCCAACGACACAAAGGGCATCATGGGTGAGGTGAGTCTCCAGCTGCATAATGGCGGCTACCTGCCGCTGGAGAACTGGAAGAGCACTGCATTCCCCCTCGAAGCAGTGGCCGTGGAGACCTGGCGGAAACAGAGCGGAGAGCGGGCACTGGATGCATTCCTGGCCAGGCAACACATCCTGCGCAATGGACCCATCCTCTATACGGGCAGCCTCAAGGTGGAGGAGCTCGGCGACACCTACCTAAACATGGCTGGCTGGGGCAAGGGCGTGGCCTATGTGAATGGCTTCAATCTGGGCCGTTACTGGCCCGTGGCCGGTCCCCAGGTCACGCTCTATGTCCCCAATGAGATTCTCAAGTTGGGAGATAACTCTGTGGTAATTCTGGAGTATCAACGGACGAACAAGACGGCTAATGGAGAGGATCTACCCGCGGTGCAGTTTGATGCAGTTGCTCAACTGGACGGACAGTCCGGCGATGTGCCGCTCAAGTGACATTTTCACAAAGGCAAGAACCTATTTTAATTATATAACTAATAGATTTGGGTACTGCATTTGAATAAATGGTTTTATGATCCTCAGACAATGCGGTGCCTAAATTATTTGCATAATTTAAGGAAGGATTTTTTCTAGCTTTAAGCTGCTTTTATTACTTCAAACAAATCCCTGTTGTGGTTTTAATATGATCACTCAAATCCAATTGGATATTTTCACTAATAACATAAAATAATAAAGAGAAAAGTCCGCGTTATATTTACTTTAAAAAATCAAAAAATATATATCTACTCCATTAGAAAGTAATTTTTTGATTGATTTTGATTTGTTTGCATCAACAACCTTTGTTAAGCTTTATTATATATATATTTGCTAATTTTCTCATTATAAATTTATAATTGATAAATTCTATATTTAAATAAATTGTTTTTTGTTTTTCTTTTGTTAATGTGCTTGACTGACTTGCATTTTAGTTTCAGCTCATTTTCAATTGACTTTTCCTTTACCATTATTATCCTATTTTAATTTTACTTGTTTTTGTTTTTGTTTTTTTTTTAATGTATACTTTGATACTTTTTGTGCTTAAATTTTGATAGATTCCTAATTTTTAAATGGGCTTTATCATTGGCAAATGGGAAGATTCTCAGATTCAGAGTTCTCTATGCAAAATTGAGCATTAAATCAATTAATGTCTTGGGCTTTCTTTAGATAATTGGGAGACTCGTAAATGAAGCAGAAAATCCATTCCGAAATTTTGAGATTATTTCATTCAATATCAAGTAAAGCAACAAGGCTGATTTCTATGGCAGTCATTTGTTATAGGGTTTGCATTTTTATTAAAATACTTGGCAAAATACCCGCGTATATGTAGCTTTAATACTGATTTTCGGAATGTTTTGGAATGGATCTTCAGTGGGTAATTAAAATATAGTTATTCAGTAGTTGTTCAGTTGTTGTTCTGGGCAGTGTTCAGGACATACTTATGTAGGATGTGAGCTCCTATCTAATGGAAATATATATATATGTATGTAGGTATAGTTCAGAATCAGGGTCAATAATTAATATTATTCAAGAACACAACTCGTGTAGTAAATCTTCATTCAAGGTACAAGAACGAATGCATTTTGTGCTCTTAAGATTGCGCTTCATCATAAATAAACCACAAACTGAACTCAAGATAAATCACAAGCGTAGTTTTATATCAAGTTTCAGTTTGCGTTTGTTTTTTTTTTTTTTGCAAAAATATACATATAGCTTACTTTTTGTTTTTTGTTTTCTGTTTCTGTTAATTTTAAGCTCTTTTTGAAATGAGAAAAGCAAGCTACATGGTATGCGTTTTACTTTGTTTTTCTTATAATATTTCTATCTGTGCGTCCGTTTTTTTTTATAAAAATAATTATTATAGTGTTTTTGCATTCATGATAGATTTTTTGTTGTTTTGTGCTAGGTTGTAGTTTTTGTTTTCAGTTTAGGATTGAGTTTCGTTTTATGTTCGCTTTTTGTTCTTTTGCCTTTTTTTTTGTTGTTTGGAAAATTGTTGCATATAATTTCTGTTGTTTTTTCTCACTATCTCTCTCTCTTTCTCTCTATACATTCATTAAAAATATATCACAGCTGCATTTCGAGTAAAAAATGTCTTCCCCTTCTCGTTTACTTTCATTTGTAAAAATGTATAGAAAATGTCTTCAAAATGTTTTGCTTTGAGTTTTGTTTGTTTTTGTTTCACCATGTTTTGGTTGATTTTGGGCAAAGAGAAAGCCGACGTAAAAACAGCAAAAAATTTGGCAACCTAGTTAATGTGTTTTTGTTAGTTAGTCAATGTCCCCACACACACGAAGACGGAATGCGTTTGCGTTTTAGTTAGACACGTACATAGCTAGCTACAGTATAGGCATACTCGTGTATACGAGTACAGACACATATGGGTAGTAGATAGTATAAGGTATTTATAGTATAGTTAACTAACCGAAGCGTAGATGAGTATTTGTAGTGTTTTTCCTCCTCGTATTCCTTCTCCTTTCATTTGTCTCTAAAGTGCTGTGGGTGCAGCGAGGGCCATTTGTCAGTGCCACTTTGATTTTTGTGTATAAATGTCGGCACGCAAATTCTGTGCAAAACAAATGCCCAAAATCTACAAGGGAATTGAAATATTAGTAGCTGTTCAATGGAAAAGACAATAAAAAAAACCCAGAAAAAGTAATTAAAATCAAATAAAACCTGGAAAAACATGACCGCAATGACAGCCGTGGAAATGATAATCAAATTATGCTCCATCCACTCTTCGCCAGCCTGAACGCAGCCTTTTTCATAGATGATTTTGGACAGCTCCAGGCCCTGGCAATGAATCAAATGAAAATCAAATCAAATATGGAATACAATAGATCATAAATAAATACAACTACAAAAAAGATTAGGGTATCACAAGGTATTTCTGTTCGTTCAGCACCTGCATCATCAGCAGGCCAACGCATGCCGCTGCTACACTTATTAAATGTGCCTCCAGCCAATCCTCACCAGCGCGCAAACAGCCACGCTCATGTATATTCCTATCCACAGGCTGCTTGCACAGATTGTTTATGGATGATTACAGGATACAAAATGAGTAAACCTAAACCTAAAACCACTTACATATCCCTCTTTTCGCACATCATAGCCGCATTGCTTGTTTTTGATAAGCTCTTGCGGACGGCGACGGCAACAGGAGAAGGGCACCCCGCAAGCCTCACGGCTGCCAATGGCAATGGACGAGCAATTGAAATAGTTGTTGCTGTCCCAGTCCTTGGGGCCATCAATGCCGCAGCACTGCAGCCAGTCCTCCTGTATCCAATCGATGAGATTCTGCTGATCGGCATCCTCACGATAATGTCGTATAAAGGCCTTGAGCCCCTCAGTGGCTTGGTCTTTGATCTGTAGTATGGCGAACCATTAAAATTAGTTATCTTGATTATGGAGAGACTTACCCAGCCCTTGTCCTTGAGCACAAATGCCAAAGCACAGAAGCCAATCTCAGCTATGAGCAATATAGTCAGAAAAATGGCATACTACAGAGAGACAATATTAGATGGGTTTTCATGGAAACCATTTGCATACCCACCGCCGCCAAAAGACAAGTATTCTCCCGCAACGCGCCCACGCTGCCCATGAAGCCGAGAAGGAAGGTAATGCCTCCCAATATAATCAACACAAAAGCCGGATCCAAGGCTATGAAATTAAGCTTGGCAAAGTTGCGAAACATATCTTTCTCGCTCCAAGCCCAGATACCCACGGAAAGCACCATTAGAGCAGCCATCCATAGAAAAACATTGCCCGTGAAGAGCATATATTTTAGGCAGCAACTGATTTCGCTTGTCTCGCGTCGATATTTGCGCACGGCAGGCATCTCCGGAATGATTTAAACTTGATTTGTACACTAATTATAATGACTATGACTAAAACATAAACCAAAACGCTATTTTCACTTATTTTTACTTATCGGACTTATCGATAAAATGTACCGTCGACCCTCAAAAATATACCGAAATATACCCTCTCATTTTCATAATATACCATACATATTCCGCAATTTTGATATTCCACTTAATATTACAAGCTAGTTAGCACTCACACCACTAAACTTATAATTTTATCGGATAGATACACTAGTTTTCTACAATTGAGCATGATTTAAGGACTCCCATCTATTGGATAGCTTATGAAATAGCAATGACTTTTTTGTATTCGTTTGATTAGATTCCTCACATATGTTAGTTAACCCACTAAAAAACTTTGAAAATAAATGGCTGTATATCTCTGGACATGGCTTGAACAGGAAGGTTGGCAATAAGAACCCTATGGGGAAAACCATGAAGTTAGCATGATAAAATTGTACATTACAACGTGTTTCTATGCTCAAAATCTGGTCGGAAATATTTAGGCTTTGTGCTGTACCATAAGCACACCATTGTTTTTTAATAAACGCACGAATACTAGGTACTTTTTTTTAAGCAAAGAAAGCAGCTTGGTATATTAATTTAACATTAGGTAGGATATACAAATATCTATACTCATAGCCGAAACATGTTTGATCAAGAACAATGAAGTCACATTCCGAATTTAATGCTTTGACTTGTTTTGCTTAAACACTATTTTGTGAACCTTCCAATGAAAAGAGTCCTCCATAGTTATCAATCTCGTGAAAAATTGATTCTTCAATCGGATAAAATTATATGTTTAGCGTTAGAAGTCATAGTTAGCTGGTAATATTAAGCCGAATATTAAAATCGAGAAATATGATATCCGATCATGGACAGCGAACGTTTAACCCATTACCGACTACGAATAATTTGCAACTTAAAAAATTGTTCACGCATATCAGGTGATATATTTTTCAGGTAATATTTTTTGTTGGAGGTTAATAGAAATGATGGAGATGGAGCGTATACAAACAGTACTATTTTCCGCGGTTCAACTCGAGTTGCTCACCTGGTTAAATAGAGCGGGGTTAAGTGGGCTAAGTTCGTTGATTTCCTCGGTATGTTCACGGTATATTACGAAAATGAGAAGGTATATTTCGGTATATTGACTTCATGCGGTATCGATACACCCGCGGTCACACTTAACGGCAGGAGGAAAAAACGCAGACAAAACGCAGGAGAATTAACAAAATAAATACATATTTAATCAAGTTTGCAAGTGCTGTGCTCGGTGGTTTTGTGAAACATTCAGTTCGTTTTGCCAAGCGTGCGCGGTTATTGCTACCTATGACGACAGTGAGTTTTTCCTCAGCCTGTGCAAGTGTATGAGTGTGTGCGTGAGTTTTTGAGATTTACTGATGGCTGAAAATGTTTAATTAGCAACGAAAATCGAAGAAAATGCATACACTACCTTGAAATAGCCGATATACATGAAGGAAATTCAGCGAAAAATGTAAGAAAAGTTGATATTATAAGCCCTGTAATGGCTCTTAGGGCGAACAACCCCCCGCATTTAATCAAAGAAAAATGTTTGTATGTGTGTGCTCTCCCGTGCTGGCAGCGCAGTTGACGGCCGAAAAAATTTGTAATAAAAAGTGAAAATTCTTCTAATTATAACAATGGTACGACTCTGCCAGGTTGCAAAGAACAAAAACAGATGCGTGGCGGACAGTGTAAAAGTCAAACAAGCAAAATTATGTGAATCGCGTATCTGGCGCATGAGTTACATACATACATATATGTACATACGCTAGCAGCAGCAGCGCGACAGCGCTGTAAAGTGCGTTGCGTCGCTGCCGTGGTCGCCATCATAGCAAAAATAAAAGAAAAAAGGAAACGAAGTATTGTGATCCCACACGGTTGGAAAATCATAATAAAGCCGTTAATTGTACGGAGAATATACACACAGATATTTGTCGAGTAACTAATGTAATGGGAGAAGTAAACTTTTGTGAAAAGTACAGTGCTGCATTTACTTTTGAACGAAACGAAACGAACCAACTCAACTCTCTTCTTTCCTTCTGCCTCTAATGTGCAATATGGTAGAGCAAATGCGTAAAAATCACAACGTCAACGATTGTTGTTACTGTTTTTGGTGTTGGTGTTGGCAACACGCTCTCTTGAGCTGCAATTAATTATTGAGCGAGTGCGTGCGTGTGTGTGTGCATTGGAAAAAGTAACAAGATTTTTAGAGTCAATTTCGCTATAAAAAAAAATCAAAAAAAAATCATACATATTTATGTATAGAGAAAACGCAACGGTGTGTGTATATAATTGTATACCTGTATATATCCACATGCGGATTTCTGTGTGCTTGTCTATGCCTGTGTAAGCTGAGTGCGTGCATGTGTGTGTGTGTATGTGCTGTGAGGCTGAAAATGGAAATTATATAAAAGAAGCTTTCGGCTTAGGCTTTACTTTTGCCTGTAACCCAACCAATCCACACGATCAATAAACCAGAAAAAACAGATTCGACTTCCGGCCAACTGTTTGTGTGAAATTCTAGAGGTTCGGGCCCAAAAAGCCTCTTAATAAATATTCTCCGATATTAATTTAAAAAATATTTTCAAATAGGGGGAAACACTATCCCCCAGCAACAAAAACAAAACGCAGCATGCGACGTCGCTGCTTACGTCGCCGTCGCTGCCAGTGTACTTTGCTCACTTGATACACAAAATACGGTACTCTCATCTCTCTAGGAGAGTGTATGAGAGGGAGAGGCAGACGGCTCTTCCTGATCGACTCTGCTCCCCCACCCACTTTTACTCCCTTTTTCGCATGTTCTGCTGCTGGCTGGGTGGTGCGGTGGGATTACAAGCGCCCCACATTTGTGTGTGTGCCTCTGTGTTTTGTGTGTTACAACAACCACCAAAGCCAAAGGCAAAGCTCGTTGACGACTGGCAGCAGCTTCCTTTTGTCTAGCTAATAAAACAAAAAACACACAAAAAATAAAAACTGCAAAACCCTAACCGGAACTTGAAAGACAAGCAGGCTGACGTTTGTCAAAATGGCTTCATTTCCGTTTTAGAATTTCGTCAGAGCCATTTCAAATTTCGCCAAGATTTACTTTCACCTAGCGAAAAGCATATGTACATAAAAATACAAGTGAAGTCTCTATTTATGTATGTCCTGACGGGGTGTATGATTAATACATTACATTTACATCCACATGTACATAAAAGCATATTGAATTTGCGAGTTTATCGGTCGCTATGTTATACATACTCACATGTCGCCCCCCCTGTGCCCTTTGTGTCGTGGACGTGGACGGTGGTGTTGTGTTTGTGTTGGGGTGCTGTGGTGCTCCACTTTTGTATGCAACAAATTCAGTATTTTGCTGCTCAATCGCTGTTGCATACTCCCCTCCCCGCCCCTTTCTCTATCAGTCACACAGAGTCTGGCGAGGGATGGAGATAGGTAACAACAAAATGAAGCCTGTCATTGAACGTCAGAGCGTCTCACCCTTCCAATTTACCTTTATGTATGTACTATTCTTCGATCATGCTAACATGTGGCAACACTGTTTCGGATTTTACGACTAGCGTTTGAGGGAGAGTAATAACTAACGGTGCTACAACGAAAATGCACTTGCCCTGTCTTGTCCGTAAATATTTGTTTACCTGCCTCTGTCGCTGTCAGGGCGGAGGGTTCAGTACATGACATACTATATATACATATGTGCCTATGTAACCGTGACTGTGTGCGTGTGTGTGTGTAGTTTGATGTACATACAGTGGGTCACAGGTTATAATGGCAGATTTTTAGATCAATATAAAGACAAAGGTGCAATTGAAAAGTGTTTTCTTTACTTACACTAAATGCAAAATTAAACCACTGTTTGCGTGTGTATCTCTAACAAAAAATGTGTGTGTGTGTGTGTACAATAGTTGTAAATGAAAGGAAAAAAAGACAGTTGAAAAGACACTGCCACAGTGTTGCCATATCAATCAAACGCTGCGGGGATAGGAAAGTGGGATGTTCAACCCCAGAATAAAATATAGAAAAAAAAAAAGATACAACGTTTCAGCATTTAAAACGAACCAGCCTTAACTACAACAAATTGCTTATTCGTTAACTTGATTTTATT
This sequence comes from Drosophila subsilvestris, assembly GCA_035043285.1. Classification (NCBI taxonomy): domain Eukaryota; kingdom Metazoa; phylum Arthropoda; class Insecta; order Diptera; family Drosophilidae; genus Drosophila; species Drosophila subsilvestris. The sequence continues at coordinate 1,678,286 of JAWNNB010001726.1, read as the reverse complement.
TCAGAGCAGAACGCAATACTTTTAAACTGAAATCAGATTAAAGCGATGTCCGCCAAAACCGAGGCGGACAATACAACAGCCGCCAGCTCCGGCGGCGGTGGCAGCAGTAGCAGCAGTGGCGGCGGGGGAACGGGCAACACATCCTCCTCGAATGGAACCGCCACACCGGCGCGTCGTCTACGCACACGCAACTCCACAGGCAATGGTCCGGCAAGCGGCAGTGAATCCGGCAAGAAATCCAATCCAAACGATGAACCCTCAACACCAGCTGCTGCTGCTTCGGCCGCCAGTGGTCATGGCCCGTCGCCGGCTGCGGCCACAGAGCGTCCCATGCCGAGCGTACCCATGAACCATGCCAGCAGCAGTGTGTCGGCGAGCAGGAAGTACCACAACAGCTGCCCCCATCCCACGCCCATAGTGCACAAGAAGACGGTGCACACGCAGCCGCACAGCAGCAATAAGTTTGATCAGGGCAAGAACGAGGAGTTCCACTTTGATACGCCGCCCGAGTGCCCCGTGTTCCGGCCCACGGCAGAGGAATTCAAGAATCCGCTGGCCTACATCAGCAAGATACGTTCGATAGCAGAGAAGTGTGGCATTGCCAAGATCCAGCCGCCAGCGTCATGGTCGCCACCGTTTGCCGTGGATGTGGACAAGCTGCGTTTTGTGCCGCGTGTCCAGCGGCTCAACGAGCTGGAGGCCAAGACCAGGGTGAAGTTGAATTTTCTGGATCAAATAGCCAAGTTTTGGGAGCTGCAAGGCTCCTCCCTCAAGATCCCCATGGTGGAGCGCAAGGCCCTCGATCTGTACACCCTCCATCGCATCGTACACGAGGAGGGTGGCATGGAGCAGACCACTAAGGACCGCAAGTGGGCAAAGGTGGCCAATCGTATGCAGTATCCATCCAGCAAGAGTGTTGGCGCCACCCTCAAGAGCCACTACGAGCGCATTCTCCATCCCTTCGAGGTGTACACCTCGGGCAAGGTTCTGGGTCCAGCTGCAGCCGCTGCCGCAGCCACGGCCAGTGGCACACCCACGCCCGTGAAGCTCGAAGATGTGGGCACCGAGTACAAGGCCCACGAGATAGCCACCCGTCAGCAGATCGCACCGCCCAATGAGACGAATACACGCCGCTCCAAGCGCTTTGGCAACTCCACTGCCAGCTGCGGCCTAGCAGGCAGCGCATCCTGTGGCAAGGATGCGGGTGCGGGTGGTGTGGTCATCAAAACGGAGACAAAGGAGGATTTCAAACGCGATCTGCTAAGCAGTTTCAATGCAGTCCAAGGCATCGGTGGCACGCCAGCTGGCGGCACACCTGCTGGCCGTGGCGGCCCCAAGAAGACCAACAACGAACCAACGCCAACTGCGCCGCCACTCATCGATCCACTGATGAAGTACATTTGCCACATCTGCAATCGCGGCGATGTCGAGGAATCGATGCTGCTATGCGACGGCTGCGACGACAGCTACCACACGTTCTGTCTGCTGCCGCCCTTGACCAGCATACCCAAAGGTAAGAAAAGCACACACAACCCCCACCACCACACCACCCACACACTTATCGCAACTCCAACTAATCCCCCACCCCTATTCCATTATCAGGTGAATGGCTTTGTCCGCGCTGCGTTGTTGAGGAGGTGAGCAAGCCGCAGGAGGCCTTTGGCTTTGAGCAGGCCGAAAGAGAGTACACGCTGCAGCAGTTTGGCCAGATGGCGGATCAATTCAAGCAGGAGTACTTCCGCAAGCCAGTGCATTTGGTGCCCACCGGTTCGGTGGAGCGTGAATTCTGGCGCATTGTCTCCTCAATCGATGAGGATGTGACCGTTGAGTATGGAGCCGATCTGCATACAATGGATCATGGTTCGGGTTTCCCCACCAAGAGCTCGCTGTATCTGCTGCCCGGTGATCAGGAGTATGCCGAGTCCAGCTGGAATCTGAACAATCTGCCGCTGCTCGAGGACTCGATTTTGGGGCACATCAATGCCGATATTAGCGGTATGAATGCCCCCTGGATGTATGTGGGCATGTGCTTTGCCGCCTTCTGCTGGCACAACGAGGACCACTGGAGTTATTCCATCAACTATTTGCACTGGGGCGAACCCAAGACCTGGTACGGTGTGCCCGGCTCCTGTGCCGAGCAATTTGAGGAGACCATGAAGCGGGCAGCACCCGAACTGTTCTCCTCGCAGCCCGATCTGCTGCATCAGCTGGTGACGATTATGAATCCCAATATATTGATGAACAATCGCGTGCCTGTGTTTCGCACCGATCAGCATGCCGGCGAGTTTGTCATCACCTTTCCGCGCGCCTATCATGCGGGCTTCAATCAGGGCTATAACTTTGCCGAGGCCGTTAACTTTGCGCCCGCCGATTGGCTAAAAATGGGCCGTGAATGCGTCAATCATTACTCCATGCTGCGTCGCTTCTGTGTCTTCTCCCACGACGAGTTGGTGTGCAAAATGGCCTTGGAGCCGGCCAAACTGACCTTTGGGATAGCCACCGCCTGTTACATTGACATGGCCGAAATGGTGGACACCGAAAAGAAGCTGCGCAAGTCCCTACTGGAGTGGGGTGTAACGCGCGCGGAGCGTCGCGCTTTCGAGTTGGTCAACGATGACGAGCGGCACTGTCAGGAGTGCAATACGACGTGTTTCCTGTCGGCAGTGGCCTGCGAGTGCAACGACAAGCTGATTGTCTGTCTGCGGCACTACACCGTCCTCTGTGGCTGTGCCCCAGAGAAGCATACGCTCATCTATCGCTACACGCTCGACGAGATGCCGCTGATGCTGCAGAAACTGAAGGTCAAAGCGCACAGCTTTGAGCGTTGGCTGTCGCGTTGCCGGGACATTGTGGATGCGCATACACCCTCCTCGGTGACACTCACCGAGCTGCAGGAGCTGTGCAAGGAGGCGGAGACCAAAAAGTTTCCATCATCGTTGCTGATCGATCGCCTCAATGCGGCGGCCATCGAAGCGGAGAAATGCGTCACAGTCATCCAGCAATTGGGCATCAATAAGGTAAGATATATAGCACCTCCTCCCCCTGTAGATGGACCCTCTCAAACTTTAGGTGTTGCTCCTCTGATACTTCAGGTACGCACCCGTTCGGATCACAACCAGGAGGCGGCCCAATACAAGCTGACGATGGAGGAGCTCGAGCTGTTTGTCCAGGAAATCGATAATCTTTGCTGCATCATCGATGAGGGCACCTCGGTGCGGGAGCTGCTCGTTTTGGGCAAACAATTTGTGGACCGTGCGGAGGGGCAGCTGCAGCTAACGCTCGAGGCACTGGAGGAGAACGAACTGGAGACGCTGATCAATGAGGGGGGCTCCCTGAGGATTGAATTGCAGCAGTTGGATCAACTCCAGAAGCGTCTGAAGCAGTGCAAGTGGTACAAACGCTCGCAGGGATTGCGGGAGACCAGCTCCAAGCTGACATATCAGGATGTGAAGAATCTCCTGCATATGGCAGCGGCCGATTTGGATCCCACCGATCCCTATGTGGACAAGGAGATGCGCAAGCTGCAGCAGATTGGCGCCGACATTGAGTCATGGGAATCGCAGGCGGCCAAGTATTTCCGCCGCCTAACGCAACAGCACGAACTGGCGGAAATTGAGCAGTTCTTGAAGTCGGCGGGCGAGATAAGCGGCCAGGTACCATCGCATACGCTGCTCAAGGATGCCCTGCGCAAGGCGAGGGAGTGGCTGCGTGCCGTGGAGCAGCTGCAGCAGAACAATCATGTCACCTACTGTCACACGCTCGAGAATATGATTGAACGGGGCCTGAATATACCCATCCAGCTGGAGGAGCTCAGTCGCATGCAGGGCCATCTGTATAGCGCCAATCAGTGGAAGGATAATACGGCGTGCGCTTTCCTCAAGAAGGGCACCTTCTATACGCTGCTCGAGGTGCTGATGCCTCGGGCAGACGCCATCAACATTGACTCGGATCTCAAGCCGCGCTTCCAGGTAGAGTCGTCGAAAGTATTCTTTGATTTAGATTGCTTTAAAAATCCCTGTTGCAGGATGACTTTCTGAAGGAGAAGAATCCGGCGGAGATTGTCGACAGTTTCAAGCATGCCGAGGAGCAGGAGCTGCTCGATATGCGCGACCTACGGCGCCAGAATATGACCAAGAACCCCCTGCGGGATATGTTCTGTCTGTGCAAGGCCGAGTTCCGTGGCCTCATGTACAATTGTCAGTTGTGCCGCGATTGGTTCCACGAGGACTGTGTGCCACCGCCACCCTCGGCATCGAGTCAGAATGGTTTGCTGAATGGAGGAGGAGGAGGAATCGGAGGCGGCGGCATGGTGCCGCCCACGAATCGGCCCAAGTGGCTGTGCCCCAGCTGTGTGCGCTCGAAGCGGCCTCGCCTGGAGACGATCCTTCCACTGCTTGTCCAGCTGCAGCAGCTGCCAATACGTCTGCCCGAGGATGAGGCTTTGCGTTGCTTGGCGGAGCGTGCCATGAACTGGCAGGACAGGGCCCGCAAGGCCCTCAGCAGTCCCGATGTGAGTGCGGCCCAGGAGGCGATTCTCGCCCAGCAGCAGAAGCGTCGCTCGGAGGGCGGTGGCATCGGTGGCGGCGGCGGTGTTGTGGGCAACATAAACAGTCCCCGCAAGCCCCGACGTCGTGGCAGCATGGCCAAGGAGGCAAGCGGCTCCACAGAGTCGGATGCCGATGATGATGACGACGATGACGAGTGCCGGCTACGGATCGTCGAGGATGGCTTCAGCAATGACGAGGATGAGCTGCCCCGCCCCGCAACGAACACCGAATTGAATTCCGATCTCCTCAAGCTGCTGTCCGATAGCGAAATTGAGAATCTACTAGATCTAATGATGGAGGGTGATCTCCTCGAGGTCTCACTGGACGAGACGCTCGAACTGTGGCGCATACTAGAGACGATGCCCCCCACAATGCTTCAAGCGGAAGCCAATAGCCGTGTGGCCCAACACATGCAGCGCCAGCGACAGCAACCGACATCTCTGCCGCCCACATCCTCCAGCATTCACTCAGGCGCCGAGGACTCCAACGACAGCCTCCTGGTGCAGAACAGTCCCAATAGCAACAGCAATAATAGCAGCATACCGGCCACGATTACACCCAGCAATGGACGCAACAAGAAGCGGCGTTCGAACGATGCCAGCGGCGGCAATGCGGCTGTGCCACGCAAGAAACAGAATACGCCCAAGCAGACGCCCAGCAAGAAGAATGCCGGCGGCGGCGGTGGAGCGGCTGCCAATCGGAAGAGTGAGGCCAAAACGGCGACCGCAGCAGCAGCAGCAGCGGCGGCGGCAACGACACCTGGAGCGGATGCCGATGCGGAGAACAAGCAGGCGAATGGCGGCAATACCAACTCAAATATATCTCCGGCTACAGTGGCGGGGGCGGGAGTGGGTAGCGGTTCGACCACACCCACGCCTACGGCCACGCCTGGTTCGGCGCATAAGAAACGTAAGCGCACCTCCACCAACAATAATAGCAGCAATAGCAACAACAACAACAACAATAGCAACACCAATAGTAACAGCAGCAGCAGCAACAACAACAACAGTCCGAGCACTCCCAGTGGAACGCAGGCAACGACAACACCGGCAGCAGCAGCAGCAGCAGCAGCAGCACCACCACCAACAGGTGCGGGTGGCGGCGGTGGCGGTCAGAAGAAGCACGCCCAGCGCAATCAACAGGCAGCCCAGGAGGATGACGAGGAGGAATGCAGGGCGGAGAACTGCCATAAGCCGACCGGGCGTGAGGTGGACTGGGTGCAGTGCGATGGCGGCTGCAACGAGTGGTTTCACATGTACTGTGTGGGTCTAAATCGCAGCCAGATCAAGGCCGATGACGATTACATTTGTATACGGTGCACGAAGACCGTCACCGTGGCGGTGAGCAGTAGTAGTAGTAGTAGTAATCATGGCATGGGAGCGACAACGACAACGATGGCGACGCCGGGCAAGCAGCGGGCAGTGCAATCGGCGCGATAGACAGAAGAGGGATGCTAAAGGAAGAAAGGAAGATATTGGATTTGCAAGCAACAGCCGTTTTGTGTTGAGAAAGAAGAACTATTATTACTACTACTACTACTACACACACTCACACACCCACACACACACACACATTTACTAAGTTTAGTAAAAGTCACTTGAAATGAGAGTTTTTGTAGTACATATTTACTAATTATTATTGCTATTATTACGCATTCGAAAACGTAAAACAAACACCCACACAAACACACACACACAGACACAATTGCAAAAGAAAGAAAAAAAACCAGAATAAAACAAAAAAAGAAAACAAAAATTTATAATTAAAAGAAATAAAATTTAAGCGAAAATACACACACACACCACACACATACACTCTTGTAAAATGCAGAATAGAAACTTTTGTTTTTGTATAATTGAGACCCATTCTTTTCACGTTCGTTAAACGTTCTTTTACTTTTACTAAATATTATTATGATTATAATTATGATATGATAATACCATTACCTGCTATTCTTAGTTTTTGTTAATTTAATTTCACTTTTTTGTGTTCGCCTTTGAGTTTTTTTGTACAATGCGCGCGCCGTTGAGTTTTTTTATTTTAGTTTAAATATATTCATTATATATTTTTTAATATAAGCATTATATTTAATTTTTCGGAATTTCTGCTCTGCCCCTCTACTCGTGTTTATCCTTTTACTTTTGTACAATTTTTCGTTTTGCAAAAAAAGCATCCATAATATTAATTATTACTTTTAATATCAACAACAATCTTCCAATATGAACGCGTGGCGCCTTGTAAGCAGACAAAACAAAACCCAAAATGATTTCTTTGTGTTTTTTTTTGTTTGTTTCCGCACCAAGAGAAAACTTTTTTGATTTAAAACAAAACCAAAACAAATAACTGTAGCATAAAGAACCACCACCACACCCCCCACGCTCCCTCCCTAAAACGTTTAAATCTAACATGCAGAAAATGTTAATAACGCGATCATAAATATATATACATATAGTGCAGTAGGCAGATAAGTTTACACTTAAAAAATACAATGAAAAAATGTATAATTTTTAATTTATAATTAATACGAAATGTAAGTTGACACGCGATAACAACAACAACGGCAACTTTCCACAGAAAAATTACAAATAAAAACAACACAAAAAAATTGCAAAATGATCTAGATAACATTTAACGTACAACAACTAAAAAAAAACCAAAACAAAAAATACAATGCTTAGGATTTATGCAAAAAGGAAAACAAAACTACAAAAAAAAAAGGGAAAACACTTTGTAAAATCATTTTTTAAATGTGTATAAAAAACAACTCAAAATGAAAGGGTTCCACAATGCAAGCAGCCCAAAAATATAAAACAAAAAAAACAAATCCCCAAAAACCATTAAGGATAAACCATTCTCTTTGATTAAGGCCGATCATTAACTATTGTTTTAATGGATCCTCCTACACACCCGCCCCCAAAACAAAATGTACGAAAAGCCACACACAGAAAAATATATCTTTAACCCTCACGACACCTCTCCCCCCTCAACAAATATGTAATTCTATCATATAAATAAATTATATATAAATAGTATTTAAAAAAAAAAATCTCTACGTATTTTGAATGTTGTGGAAGCACACGGGACAGACCATACCATACACGTCACCTCCACAATACTCGTATGATATATTCACAGGAAAGTCTACGCTGCCACCGCCACGTGCACCACTTGAAAGTCAGTCAGGTAGGTGAATTACTCATGCAGACAGAGAGTTGCCTCCCCGCAGCTTGACTAACGCTTAAACACCTGGCCATAACAATACTCTCCCAACTGATAACTGATTTATCAGGCAAACACATATACATACGTACAAGGCATTGGATACTTTTGGGGAATATTGTTTACTGCCCGGCGTTTTGTTTTGCTTGGAGCTTACCATTGCTGTTTTTGGTGTACCCTGACCTATTGTTTACACTAAGGTGTTTCGCTCGACTTGTTGGGTGGGCTTCCCACAAAGCCCTCACAATATCTAGACATCGATTAGAACTGATGGACATAGATAGATCCAATTAAATATGAAATTGTGAAAGGTTTTCCTTGTTTTAAATATATTTTATGGCTTTGTATTAGACATATTCTGGCTCTTAATTATTTGTTATATATTATGTTCGTGTCATTGCAAATTATATAGAATTTCACAGTTGTCTGATTTGTGGTTGGACTTTGCCATCATCGTTTTACACACGCTATACTCGTAGATTACTAAATGCAAATCGATCTGACTCGGTTCGTACTTTGAATTCGTTCCAATTTTACGGAACCACAAACCTATTTGGCAATCAGGCAGATCTTTATCTATTCATAGGCATATCCAAAAGAGAAACCCAATTATCCAATATTTAAAATGGATCTTCATTCGGCCTATTGCACAGATCCTCCTACAAAGCACCGATTACACAATTCCAGTCACCTTTTTGAAGGTCTATTAGCCCCAAGCTTACCCAATCGTACATATAAACAAGAGAATGCCTGAGTTTTCGTTTTGATAGACGAACGCTTATCGGAGTTACTATTATTATCAGTTGATGGGTCTACAATTTGCAACACAATGACTCCCCCTCACACATGACGTGCGGCATGCAATCGCCGTAGACAAACTGCTCCACGTGCACAGAGATTCAACAATTATTGGAATAGTATTTTTACAATTGGTTCTTTGTTTACGTTTCAATTTTATTTTTGTTCAAATATTAAGTGCCTGTCGTGTATGCAAACGACATACATATGCCCGTCCAGACAGCAGATTGGTCTTTGACTTTGACTTTTGATTCTTAGGTAACAGTTTTTCCAAGAGGCTATCAAAAATACATGATTTTGGCTACTAGCTGCTGACCATCTGGGTGGGGGGAGTTAGGGAACAGACAGCACACACACACACACACAGAGCGTAAGGGATATAAAAAATGTGTGTGTGTTTTAAGGAAAGCAAAAAAATATATATAAATATATGTATAGAAAATACTAAAGACATTAGTATAATATATATAGGACAAGTATTACACACTAGATTTAACAGGCTTTCCAACTTATGAGGTAACAATTAATTAAAGCGCTCGATAGTGCGCCCTAGTTAGTCCTTTGCTGGACACACTAAGCTCACACAGTCTAGCATTAATACCAGATATTATCTTCAGATGGATCTTCATTCGGCCTATTGCACAGATCCTCCTACAAAGCACCGATTACACAATTCCAGTCACCTTTTTGAAGGTCTATTAGCCCCAAGCTTACCCAATCGTACATATAAACAAGAGAATGCCTGAGTTTTCGTTTTATATATATATGCATGGATAGGCATATGCATGTTTTTAATAATTGGAAAATTATACATTAGTCGTAAATCAACTGATCTATTAAATCCATCAAAGACGCCCTGTCCTAGAAAAGGGCAGAATGATGGGTTGTAGATATTATATGAATTAACAGTCACCAATGATTGCGTTTGCATTCCACTCACAATGTTTACTGTGTTTAGGAAATTATTACGCTGGTTCCTTTCTCGCTCCATTGAATTCATAGCATAATTTATCAAACTATAATTTGCTTCCATAACTCCGGGATCACCCAGGCATCGAAGCTCTACATATTTATGATTTATATTTTCCGGTTTACATGCACGCTCTATAATTGATAAAATTGTTTCATCCATCACACCGTTGACCGAAAGCTTTTCCATAGGATAACCTAAAGCATTAGGGTCACTCACTCTTTCATTAAAAACCATCACTGATGGCGGCTCTCTTAAGATTATTAAGGCATTTTCAAATCTTTTAAGTTGTACTTTTAACATTTCGACGAAATATTCAGAAATTTTTGTGAAGTTCACAAAATGTTCTGGATTGCGACAAATGTAAATTTTTCGATTGGGTACATCTTCCCACGCGACATAGTACTGAGGGAGAGACGTAACTTCTTTTAAAGTAAATTCGTCCTTCGCACCCAAAAGGCGCCAGACGTCCATGCTTGCTGCATCACTTATTTCACGTTTTCCTAGCTGAATGAATTCCATCATTTGAAACGTGTCGACAAGCTTATCAATGCTCGCGACAATGTGTTTCGCATCATCCACATCTGCCTTAGCAGAATCGGAGGGATTCGAGCTATTTGGAACATGTCTTGTTTCCAGTGCCGATGCTGCGTCTGAAGCGCGACCCGTTGGGGCTACTGTTTCATCTTTTGCAGGATCGACTTTTTCTGGATGTAAATCATCTACTCTTTTTAATTTCTTTTCTTTCGCATCAGGCCCTTTGGCCGGTTGAATGTTCGGTATGTTGAAGAGATGTGGTCGCAAACGGGATCTCTGATGTCATATCCAGCTTCACGTAGAAGTAGGATTGCTTGTGCTACTTCGCACTCCTTCGCAACTATCTATGATATATTATATAACGCTAATGAAAATGACAATTTTAGAAAAATTCTTAATGTTTTTCAATTTGAAACAATTCCTTTGGCGAATTGTTTTTCACCATTGCGAACTATAACTCCGTCAGTGGAAGTGATGTATGGTATTTTGCAGAGTGCATATATTAATTCATCACTTAATTGGATAAACAAGGAAGTTATTTTGAAGAGTATGAGATTACATGTCCCGTTAACTAACGCTCGTACTGTTGATACGGGGCAAGTAACACGTATCACATATAGAGAAATTGAAAATCAAATTAGATGCCGAAGTTTCTTTTCATTATTTTCGAAAAGTAACGAGACACCCTTTTTATTGAAAATCAAATTTCCATATGAATATAGCCAGAAACTTTGTTCTTGTAATAATGATAAATCACTGGTTAAAGCGATTAATATTACTACTGATGTTTCATATGAACATCACATTACTAATAATAAATTAAAAATACTGTATGCGAGTATAGATACATACAATATGCTCAAATTAGGCCCCATATCTAATCTGCTTGTTTCGGTTTTTCGTGCTCTCGTTATCGTCGTTCCGTTTTTGTGTGTTTCTGGTTCAATCGTGTGGAATATGTATATAGAAAAACCCCACAATTGGTGCGGATATCTAACGCTGAGATTACATTTAACGACAAGAAACCTTGAGTAAAACCAAAAAAAAAACCGACAGTTTAGGAGGCCAGTCCGCGCTGACGACGCTTCACACGTGCATAGGGACCCACAGCCGGATCCATGATGAAGTCGTACAGCACACGGCTCCAGCTGGTGTGCTGTGGCATCGTCTCGTAGAATTCCGGGGCAATGCGCTTCACCTCTGGCAGCCGGGAGCCGGGCACAGCGGGAAAGTCATGATGCTCGTTGTGGTAGCCCACATTGAAGGTAATCCAATTCAGTGGTCCATAGTACGAGTACGTCTCGAAGCCCTTGGCGAACATGTAGTGCTCCGATATAAAGTGCCCGGCCACCGGGTGCAGACCCATGGCCAGTATGGAACCAATTAGCAGATAGGCCAAGGGCTTCCAGCCCAAAAAGTAAACAATCACAGCGTTGAACGTCAGCTGCACAATGGTATTGATGATCTCCAGGCGTGTCGGTGGCTTCGGATTAATTATCAACGGACGGAATATATAGAAGAATGGCTGCAGGCAGACCCAAAGGAATTTTCCGAATGTGGTGTCAAAGAGTCGTGCCTCCAGCAGTGTGGGTATATCCGTATCGATTGCCTCGTCGCCTTGGTAACTGTGGAAAGGGTACAAAAAAAAACTATAATTAGTCAAAGGATTCAATCAACAAGGCACTTGATCAGAGATTAGATATAATTTTTAGCCCCTTATCGGGTGTGTCCACACTGTAAACAAAAATATTAGTTACGTACATACATACATATGTATATGGAAATATATATAAGTATGCCAACAGTTTAGTAATTCAATTGGGAAACTTTTGCAGCTGATAAGCGCTTGAGAATGACGCAAATTGAGTGGGAAATGAAAGAGCTACGTGACCAATTGAGGAAATGCAAGGATTTAGACATGCATAAGAGCTTTCTGGCCGAGCCCTAAGCTATAAATGTGACGGGGCACTCATCTTATCAGACACTCGACAATGTCCAGCCAATTTAATTGGAGCTAGACAGCCAAGAAATTGACTCACGGGCTGAAGCTTATCATGGGGCGTATATTTCAACTTGAATTATGAAGGCGGCAGGCACCGGGTGCCCGCAGTGTTGTATAACGTACAACGAACCGGCTTTATAGGCAAGCAAATGCAAACAATTGTACAAAAGGGCAGGGTGGATGGTGCTTCGGCACGCTGCGGAGTAGGGGCCCCACATTTATAGTTCGCTTTTATGACTACGCCCCAGCAACAACAAATTAAAGCTCAACTGTCGCAGCACCTCCGTCACCGCAGCCACAGCCACAGACCGGCACGTAACTGTAAACGATTGAATGTCACTGTATGGGTGTGAAGACCTACTCATATACGAGTATATATGATATATACATATAGCATCTAATACGTACCGATGATGTTCCAGATGGTACTTCTTGAAAGATATGCTCATTGGCAGGCCAATCGGGAGGTTGCACACGAATCCCAACATTCGATTGTGCATGGGACGGCTGTGTCCAAAGGCCAGATTGTGCGAAATCTCATGGACAGCCAACATCAGCGAGTGGTTGATGATGCCGCCAAAGCAATAGGCCGCCACTAGAAGCCATGACCACGACAGATCCTTGACAACGAACAGCGCCAGTATCTGTGTCAAGACCATGGCGCCGGCAATCCATTTGAAGTTCGGGTCGTGTCCGAAGAGCTTCTTGATTTGCGGATACTTTTCGAGTATGATTTTACGGCGCGAGGCATGCGGCTCCTCCGTGTACACCCATTCAAAGTCGGTGCGCGACACTTTTTGGCCCATTTTGGTAGGGTTTTTCTGCTTAAAGTGAGTTGTCAGAAATTCGAAGTTACTGCACTGACATTATCGATCGAATTGAAAGGCAAAACAAATGATTAATAATTTTTATACAGCGCTGGTTGTACGATTCGACGGGTGGGGGTGGAAGAAATGGTGGGCGGCCCAGCAGGGCCATCGAAGTAGGGTTGTCAAAAATATCAAATATCAAAATATCAATATATCGATATTTTCACAAAAAAAAAATATTTATATCGGGATATTTTGATATGTTCGACATGTCTTCTGCAGGGAATTATTTTTCAGATTTGACTGAAAAAACTGGAAAGTTCGCAAACTAAATCTGAAATCTGAATTTTGGAGCACATACACCTAAAACACACACACACAGAAATACAATGCTACCTACATTTTCGCGCGAAAGCTTAGTTTTTTTTATTGAGTTATATGTATCTGTATGTAGACCAGCTCCTTGGAAGCTTCCTTGAATATGTTTTAGTTTATTAGAATTTAATACCTATGTATATGAAAACGAAGAAATATAAATAAGATATGGGATATGAAAAATTGTTGTCTTTTCTGTATGGGAATTCAATTTCAGGATTGCTGTTATGTTAAAAAACAAAAAAATATATCGAATATATCGAATATATTTCATATCGTTTTGATATTTTTTTAAAAAAGAATATATCACTGATATGATATTTTTCAAATAATTGACAACCCTAAGCGGAAGCGGATAATAAGGGTTGAAAAAAAGTGTCATCGATTCACCAGGGAAGTCCGGCGATCAAACGAGACTTAACCCACTTAACACTACTCTATTTAAAAAATGAGCCGCCCTTGTTAAACCACGAAAAAACAGTACTTTTTGTGAAGGTTCCTTGTAGCTCCAACCTCCTCTTTACTTACAAAACAAAAATGACCACCGACATTATTGACCTGTAATGCTTAAAATTTGTTAAAGTTACATAAATTTCGTGGAAATACTAAACACCCCTCTGGACGACAATGGGATAACGTTCTATTGTATTGATTGAAATCGTATTCCATGATTTTGATATTCGATTTAATATTACTAGCAAGTTAGCCCTTTCAGACCTAACAAAAACAATTTTATCCAATTCCTCAATCAATTGGCTCAATCAACATTGGCTAGTTTTCAGAACTCCTTTTCATTGGATTGTTTACATAATAAGGTTCAAACAAAAACGGCCAAAGCATTAAACGAAAGTGTGAACTCCGGTCACACTTGGTCATTGTTGCTTGTCAACCAAGCTTCTGCATGCGTATGGACATTTGTATACCTTATTTCCTTGAATATATGTTAAATATGTGTGTTTCAAGCTGCTTTGAAACATTAATATTGAATTTATCCTAGACTTGATTTGTGTTCTGTATATTTATATTTATCCAGGTTCCGATACCCATTATTGGTACGCGTAAGCTGCAAGATTTTGTTAATAACATTGAAACAGAGACTAAGTAGTTTCTGCACTAATTAAAGCCTGAAATTACAAACAATATCTAAATTCGATACTATCCATTTTCCCAAGGTATGCAGACTGTTGCTCATTCCGTTCCAAAGTTGCAGAACAATGCTGCTAATTCTTTCAGCATGCTGCTGAATTTTTTCCCTTGCAAATCAAATGTATCTAACAGGTATGAAATGACGCAAGAATGAATCTTTATTCCATACGGTTCCCGTTAGGAACATATGGCTCACACCACGATAAAAAGAGGAAATTTTTAAAAGCCACGATTTGAGAGCGAAAAATGTTGGTATTTTATGTGCGCTAAATGCAGTTTGGCGGTCATTTTGAAAATTACTTTAATATATATTAAAAAATAGATTGATGAAATTGATTATATATAGTTTTATATACCGTAAATATACTATATACTTTGACGTCAAAATATCCCGTAAAGTATATAATATACCGTTTACGGTCACCCTGAATTTCAAGTGTAGTGCAATACGATCTATCGCTGTCACAGCTATCGATAGCTAGAACCAAAATGCAAGCATGCTTAATTTTAGTCGAACATTTAAATTTAATTAATTTTAATTCTTTTGCATATTGCAGCTAAATGAAATGCAACAACAACAACACTATAAGCTCTGCTTTTGTTCGCCATTTTTATACAATTTCTTACAATTGGTATAATTTAGTAGTAGTAGTAGTAGTACATTTGGAAAACGTTTTAGTCGAAATAATTGAATTAAGATTACAATCAAAAGGGAAAGCGACACCACCAGGTGGCTACTGCCGCTGATATTATAGATGTTCTTATGATCGGCACGAATGGCCAATATGCCACTCCTTAATATGGCTGGCATTGCTCTGGGGGGTGGTGGTGTGCTGTGTGGGTGGGGTGGTTGGTTGTTCTATGGATGGCTCCTCAGCTGTTGGCTGCTCTGTTGCTCGTGGGCTGAGTGTAGTTATATTTAAACATAAATTGTATATGTGTAGGTTTTTGTATTGTTTTTAATATATTTATATCAATAGTTCTAGAAAAAGCTAAAACAAAGGTGTGTGTGTGTGGTTGCAAAAAGATGTTGGGCTCGCCAATTGTTCGCTTTCAGTTTGTTTTGTTTGTTTGTTTTTGTTTACTCTTTCTTCAGATAGATGCAAATGGGGGATTTGTTTCATATATATGTATTTGTATATATTTGTTGCTGCTGGTTGACGACGCAGTTTTAAAATTGATGTTACACAGGTGAAAGAACTAATTGGATATGGGTGGAGGATGGGGGTGGGGGGTCCAATCCACGGCTAGGTTGATGGTGTTTTGTCCCGGCCGATGCTGACTGCTGCTTGGTTGGTGTTTGCTGCTGCTGCTGGTGCTGATGATGTTGTTTGCCTGGAACTCCTGCCCCCCTTGTCTGTAGTCCTTCTTGTTGATAGGTGTTGCTGTTGTTGTTGTTTGCTGACCCTTTTTGTTTTTGGATTGATGTTTGGATAAATATTTTGCTTGAAGTTCTCTTTGAATATTGGGTTTGTAATAGTTTTGCGCTTTAGATCTTCGATTTTATTCTCGCTGTTTTGCTCACTCACTTTATTTTATTTTTTATTTAGGATTCTCTCGATCTATCTCTCGCGTTTTGTTGTTTCGTGGCTCAACAGAAACTATTTAAATCAAATCGGCAATATTAGCAGGCATTTCCTCAATTGTTGTGTGATAGAACTGTTCAATATCCTTAAGGATTCGTCGATCATCATCCGTAATGAAGTTGATCGCAACACCCTTGCGACCGAAACGACCACCGCGACCGATTCTGCAATAAAATAGAATTTTAAGACGTTTCCTTAGAGGAAATGGGGGATGGGGGGGTGTATATTCTCACCTATGAATATAATTCTCGCGGTTCGAGGGCAGGTCATAGTTGATGACCAGCGACACCTGCTGCACATCAATACCACGCGCCAACAAATCAGTGGTGATAAGGACACGGGACGAGCCCGAACGGAATTGTTTCATGATGACCTCACGGTCGCGCTGCTCCATATCACCATGCATGGCCGACACAGTGAAGTTGTGGCTGGACATCTCCTGGGTAAGCTGATCGACCTTGCGACGCGTATTGCAGAAGATGACCGACTGGGTGATGGACAGTGTGTCGTACAGATCGCACAGTGTGCCCAGCTTCCAGTTCTCCTGCTTAACGTTCACGTAGAACTGCTTGATACCCTCAAGGGTCAGCTCCTCCTTCTTGACCAGAATGCTGACGGGTTCGCGCATAAAGCAACGGCTCACCTCGAGCACATCTGGCGGCATGGTGGCAGACAGCAAGATCACCTGCACATCTGGGGGCAGCATCTTGAACACATCCTGGATCTGGTCCTTGAAACCGCGAGACAACATCTCATCGGCCTCATCCAGCACGAACAGCTTAATGTGCTGAGTGCGCAGCACCTTGCGGTTGATCATGTCATAGACACGACCGGGTGTACCCACCACCACATGGCAGCCGGACTCCAGAATGCGGGCATCCTCGCGCACATTGGTGCCACCAATGCAGGCATGCGAGTGCACCTTCATGTACTCGCCAAGAGCCATCACCACGCGCTGAATCTGCGTGGCCAACTCACGAGTGGGGGCCAAGATCAAAGCCTGGCATTCGCGCACGGCCGTGTCGATTTGCTGAAGAATGGCAATCGAAAAGGTGGCAGTCTTGCCAGTACCTGAAGAGAGAGAGATGGGTAAAATGGTTGTTAGCATTGTTGAATGGTTCAAAGTTACTTTTCAAATGGTTTTCTTTGGTTAATTAGGGGAAATTCCCTGGAATATGTGACCTTGAAGGGAAGGATTAGTAATTTCTGATGGGAAAACATGGGTATAGAATGGTAGGAAGCCCCAAGGACGGGCCTAAGTAAAAGCCAGAAGAATGGATTAGATCTGCTCTGAGTGCTGACATTTGCATAGAAGGTTGGAAAACAGGGTGGAAATGGCCATTTTCTTTAGGAGTAGATCTGCAGGTAGGGCCAACCCTGCATCCAGATCATGTTCTTTTATAACAGCACAGCTGACATTTGCATTGATCTTTGGCCGTTTTTCTTGCAGGTAGAAAGAAAGTCTTACTCCCATTTCGTGGCCACGACCACGACCTTCTTTCCAGGAACTTTCTTCTGCAGCAAGAAAACAGAAAAACGCGCGCCAGCCAACAGAAAAGTGGCGCGCAAGCGCAAAGACGCTAAGAGAGAGAGAGAGGGGCCGGCTGAGAGAGGAGAGCGAGAGAGCTCGCTTGAGAGAGAACACAGTGCAGCTGAGTCATCGACGCTGCTGCTGCTCCAAACTCTTCTTTGCTTTAATTTTTTTTTGCAACTTTTGCACTTTCTCGAAACAATTTTTCTTTGTTGCTGGATAATGTGGATATATAATGTATAGGAGGGAGATTACTCACCGGACTGAGCCTGGGCAATGACATCGCGACCCTTGACGCACGGAATGATGGCGCGCTGTTGGATGGCCGATGGCTTCTCGAAACCATAGCCATAGATGCCGCGCAGCAGCTCCTCGCGCAAATTCATGTCATCGAAATTGTCGTAGACCTCATGCCAGGTCGACTCGATGACACCCTCGGGGTCCATGCCAGCGGGACCATCCTGAGCTATCTCACTATTCCGATCATCCCTGGAAAGGAAAATGTAAAGGAAAACCAAGAATTAACACACACACTCAATTTTCTGTATGCATATGGTGTATAGAGACGGGGGTGGGTGGCAAATTTTCACTGCACTTTTCCCCATTTTCCACACACACACACACACACACAGACACACTCTCCCCCTCTCCCTCCGCGACAAGCACACATTTGTTGGTTAGGGCGAATCGCGCTTGGCAACGGGGCGGCCGCCACTTACATTATCAACAATAAAGGTTTGACTAGAGAAGTTTTTATCCTGAATTTCGACGGCAGCCAAACCGTTCACTTAAACAATTTGTCGTGTTTTCCTACACTTTGGAAAAGTGAGTAACAAAGGAATGGAATCTGTTCACTTTTTTTGTGGGTGACTTTTCTCCAACCGAACGCGTTTCGACGATTTTTTTCTTTCTTTTCTTTATTCTTTCCGTTGTTGTGTGTGTGAGAGTGGTGTTCTCTGCTCTGCGGTATTTTAATGTATAAAATGCTGCTGCTAGGTTTCGACGACAGCTAGGCGGCCTTTTTCGAGCGTAGCGTCCGCCCATGAATGTGTGCGAGCGGGACAACGATAGGGGGTGAGTGTGTCAATGTCAGTGGTTGCTGGCATTGGTGAGAGCAGTCGAGCAGTAGCTATGAGCGAACATAACTGTGGCTGCAGTGTTGCCTAACGTTTTTATTTGGTTTGCCAAATAGTAGTAGTGGGAAAATAGTAGTAGGGAGGGAAAATTAAGCCGACAAGCGAAATTTTCCATCCCATGTTATGCCGCCGCTGAGAGAAAAACAGAGAAGAGAGCGGCAGAGGGCAACCACCAAATTGTTGAATTCGGCGCTTTCGTTAATAGAATTGTTACCAAACCGCTTTGGCATTGAAGTGTCCGAGAATAAACGATTGCCGTTGCCGTCATTGTCCAGCCATGAGTCAAAGGCATGCCAATGCGTGCGTGTGCGAACGGGTATTCAATCACTCTCCAGAATGACTCAACTATTTAAACAACGTCATCTGACTCTCCTTGATCGTTTGCCTTGCATTTGCATTAACAAAAAGTATTAAATATTTGCCGTAGAACAACACACTCATGGAACAACCACTATGCTCTCCGGCTCACACTCTCTCTCTCTCTCTTCGTCCCTCTCTCTGGGAGCGCTGACATTCGGACGACAGGCCGTCGTGTTCAATTTTTTCACATTTTTAGCCGTCACAAATTTTAAAATCAATTTTTCTATATTGCTGCACATTTAAATTGTTCTTGACTCGTGGCTAAACGGTGCCAAACGGGCTCGGCTGATCGCTTTTCACAAATTTGACGCTTAATTTATGGTTTATACTAACATTTTCAGAAAATTATTTGGCACTTTTTATACACGTGCTGCTACTGATTTGTTAAAATCAAGCAAAAGAGACTCCATCTTGCCAAAGTTGCAGTGACGTCGAAAACATCGCCACCTATCGATAGTTGGGGGCGATATATCGAGGAAATCCGGCGTTTCCGGCTAGATTTCATAATGCTCGAGAGTTGTGTTGCTACTGATTAATCTGTAAAAAATTAACTAAGAATTTGGAGTCGAGTATGTGGAAGATTCTTGTTAAATTAATATATTTGTAATATGTCATGATATTGGCGCTGCCACCCATATATAATTGGTTACACAGGGATGTATTCGGTTGAGGTGGTTGCCAGATCGACTGAATTACTTGACAGTCACTTATCATATCATATCCCAAATTTGTTTTTTTTTCTTTCAAACCTGGTGGGTTTTGCTTTCTTTACTCTTTTCCGTGATTGTTCTACATTAGTTTTCAGAATTATAAACTGAACAATGTAATTGTTATCTCAAAACAACGAATTAGTTCAAACTAAATGCACGTTACCGCCTAATTCGTTTCGCTTATCGCACGAAAATAACGATTTGTTTATTAAGGCTATGGATCGATAAGAATAATTAAATGTCGCGGGTATATGAAAGAAAAGAAAACAAAGTGTAAATTTGCTCAAAATTAAACCAGTTCCGTTCCTAATATATTATCATACCCAAAATCCAAAATTATATGAGCCCACAAATATATTATCAACAGAAAATATATATCGATATATGCATGTATCAATATATGTTTATCATCCCTACCATTTTGTCGGCGCAGCGTGAACAGTGTGAGTGGCTACGAAGAATTTTTCCAAATCCAAAATTAAAAGCAATTTATTTCATATTTAACGCACTGCTTGCCCAGTGAGTTGATTAGGTAGTTGAGTGAGTAAAGTGTGGGTGAATGTGTAATTTTAATGCATATAAAACGCTTGAAACGGAGTGACAAAAGAACCACACACATGTACGCGCTTTTGGCCGACGGCGTTGGCTGTGCGTCGTCGAATTACATGAGTGTGTGTGTGTGTGTGTGTGTATAGTGTGCAAAAAATTAAGTGGGAAAAGTTCAGCGGCAGCCGGTCAGTTTGCTCAGAAAAAAACCACTGAAGGCAATTTGTCAGCCATTGGGAATTTATTACCCATGTAAATAGAATTCTTGTGGACAAAACGTATAGCTTTATATATACTCCTGGCATACATATATGCATTAAAATTAAAGTCTATTTTTAATTTATGACAGTTACTCAGTACCGGCCAAAAAAGCAGCGGCTCCTCCATCCGATTCATAACACTCACACACACACACAGACGCACTCAGCTCTGCGAGAGAGCAAACTGTGTTGAGTCATCGTCTGCTCTCACTCACTCATTTGCATTAGACGTTGCCGGCTGATTAATAACGGCTCGCCATCTATGCCTTTCTCCCTCTGGCACACGATCCAGCTGCACTGCAGTGTGTGGCTGTGTGAGTGAGAGTCGCGGACAGAAGCGGGGTGAGTGAGTGTGAGTCACGTTTTGAGTGCTTTTCACTCGTGGAGCTGGTTGGAGCCTTTCTGCATTTCGAATCTCATCCAATCGCTTTTCTCAAGTCGCTCAAGGCGGACGTGGAACGTGGAAACTGTTATTTCGCTGTCTGTGCGTGTGTGTTGTGTGGCTGTGCTCGCTCTAGTGTGTGTATAAGTGAGTTTTTTCAAACGAAAAAAATTGTTGAAATTAAAGCAGTCGCTGGGCCTACAGTTATCCCCATACCATACATACCCCTCCCTTTTATAGCATAACTTATTCGATTCCAGTCACTTACAGTTGTTGCTCACAAAGCCTCCGCGGCTAGGCCCGAAACAAAAAAAGACGACCAAAAGTATAGTTAACTGGAAATAATTGTTAATAACCGTCTATCTCTCTCTTTTCAACCCTCTCTCGTTGCAGTTTGCACAAGTTCGAAACAAAAACAAATTGTAAGCAAATAATCGTCAACGTAGCGGTTTTTTGCTTTGTCTTCTTCCCCCATCTTCTACACTGCGCATAATAATTTCGGTGGCGTGTGACTCCCTACTCCCCCCTCCGGAAAGCCGACAAAAAGTGTCAAGTGCAACTCTATAAATTAATTGCCAACGCAATAAGTTAACAACAACAAATCCGAAGCATCAACATGAGCTGGCAAGATTATGTGGACAACCAACTGCTCGCCTCGCAGTGCGTGACCAAGGCGTGCATTGCCGGACACGATGGCAACATCTGGGCGCAGTCTGCAGGCTTTGAGGTGAGTAAAACTAACGGTACTATTGCGTTTGACAATGAAATTTTTTGCGCAAGTTCAAGGGTGTGACCAGGCTCACACACACACATACACAGCAGTCGGAGCAGACAGATAGACAGACACAAAGGAGGCACATGCATGTCCGCCATGATTACTTTCATTCGTTGTGATAAAAGAGCCAGAGGGAGCAGCAACACTGCCACCCCCTCTGCTGTGTTTGAGTGCTTGTGTGTTTGTCGTCGTCCACCCCCCCTGCAGGCGTTGCTCTCTGTGCGCAGGCCCTCTCCCACAAGGCAGCCAGCAGCCTTGCTGGGTGTGTGTGTGTGTGGGTGTGTTGGTGATCGTGTGAAATCTCTTTTCTGCTCGCTCTCTCTCTAGGGTTAAAGCCTGTATGACATTTAGGGGACCTTCGGCTTAGTGACATAGAATAATAAAGCTAGATAAGCCTTTCAGCGAGGGAGGGGAAGATTGGTGCTCGAATATCCACTGCTTGTAACAAGAATATAGGGGAGATGAAAAACTAAGTGCTCAAATTACTAATCCAATGCTTTGCCCAACAAGAGGCAGTAGTTTCAGGCAGATGAAACCAGTTTTGATATTACATTTCTACGAATATTCGTACTGCTTGACACTTTTAATACGAACTGTTCAAGGAAGATGAAACTAGTTTTTAAATGCAATTGCTGCTTAATGCTCTCTTCAATTGTAAAATGAACTGCTGCTTGTTTTGCTTCCATCGAAAGGTACCTGTCGCACCATACCACTTAAATAAAGTGCGTTTCCATTAGCTAGTGTGACACAGACTTTACTCCGGATGGTTTCCATTAAATTTTAGTTTTACCATTGCTGCCTGTCAGAATGCGATAAGCGCTGCCAGTCATATGCCTTAATCGCCAATAGCCCAATTAGTCCCGTCTAATCAAACAAATTTGTTTGCTCCTCTCTGCTGCTGCTTTACTATCAAAATCTATATGTGTGTTTGCTCCGATGATTCACTTAGTTGGATGATTCGTCATTTGGTGGAACGGCAGGCAGCTGCTACTGCTACTGGTGGTGCTGCTGCTGCTGCAGTTGCTCATTTGAGAACCATTTTCGTTCGATTCATCATCAAAGAAAAAATGCATTCCATTGAAAGGTGTTTTCAGTAATCTGATAGCAGCAGCCGGTACGAATATAGCATTTACCAACACTACTGTGATTTGTGATAATGCAAAAGCGACACACACTCCCTTTTTTTTCGTCAGCAGCGTGAGAGGAGAGAGCGTCAGCCGTGAGAGAGCTCCCTTTTTTTTATCAACTTCACTCAATAGTTTGATATGCGCGTACGTTGTGTGTGAGTGTTTGTTTAAGTGTGGGTTTTATTATCTCTGTTTTATTTTTTTGTTCGTTTCCTCTCTGCCGGCAACAAAAAAAAAAACAACTCTTTATCAAAAAGAAGGAAAAATATCTTGGAGGAAAAAAGCGCAGCCCCAAAAGCGAACCCACAAATGCCGCGTCATCAACAGCCTCGACTCTTCAAATGTTTTAAGAATTCATTTTTTTTTGTATGCGCGCCACGTTTTTTGCGTTTTTTGAGTGGTTGTGTATATTTGTGTGAATGTGTGTGTGTGCAACTTCCTGCTGACTCCACTCCATGCTCCATTCCATTGCCATGTGCTTTTATCCTGCTCTGGCTGTTGCGCGCCCCATTCAGTGGGTTCGGTTTGTGGTGTGGTGTGGAAGGGGTATGCGGGGTGGGGCTAGGGACACTCCCTTTTTGCTTTGTTGCGAGCATGAAAACTCGATTATTTTATTGCATTAGATGAATCGATGTCGATTTCGATTTTTTGGGGCCATGACATAAATTTCCCAATGAGTTGGCACTCGATGATTGCAATAGCAATGAAATTTTGGCAATGAGTTGGCAGTCTGTCGTCAGTCAATTTCCATTTTTAAGCCGCTTTTACGTTGACTTTTTTCTCCGCCCCGTCGTGTGTGTCAACGTCATCATCTTGACCACACAATCATATCAACCTTTATTGTGTCTCTTTCTCTCTCTCTGCCACATTTCGCTCGTTGCTATTCTCCACGCGTACACCTCTTGCCATATCACTTTCATTTCATTTTGTTGCTGGCTCTTTATCTCTTACCTTACTGCTTTTGTTTCGTTTTTTTCTTTCTTTACCTACTTTTGGTTTTAGTTTTAGTTTGATTTTTATTTTATTTTTCATCTTTACCGATGAATCATGCTCAAAAAGTCATCAAAAAGTATTACCAAATTAAGTTGTATAGTCGAATTTTTGGCTTATGATCAGCTGTTAAGGCCTTGCCAGACTGTTTTAGGAAATCTATAAGGCTTTATGTGTGTGTGTGTGCGTGTGCGTGTGCGTTTGAGCCAAAATTGGATTCTCGTTCTGGAAGCTTATCAAAAAAAAAAAAAGGTTTGCTTTATTTGCGCCAAAACCATATGAAAAACTTGCTCTAAAAGGCAACATCAGCTTACCACATTCCACAACTACAATATTTGTTCTACCCCCAAGAAAAAATCGTTAGAGAGAGTATGTTTAATTAGTAAATAACACAACAAAAAAAAAGATTTGCTTCTTGTGGAATTTTTTGCCTTATCTCGAGCTTTGCCTGAAATTTGTGCCATTTTATTAATTGAGCTGCTGCTTAATTTATTAAAACATTTTTGGCATAACTTTTGTAGGCAAGAAACCGGCTTTTTTGAGACTCGGAAATCTCTTTCTCTCTTCACACACACACACACACACACATGCGATTCGAGTTTTTTATATTTTGCACTCAAATGGAAACTTCTCGATGCTTATTTTTTATGCTCCTCTCTGTAGAGAGAGAGAGAGAGAGAGAGGAGAGAAGAGTGCGCATGTGTCACAGTTTTGTTGAATCCAAAATGAGTAACTATTAATCATGGTTTTATTATAGCAGCAAAAAAAAAACAAAGAAAATTAATCGAAGAGCAGCTGTTATTCACAGATGAGAGAGTGAGAGAGAGAGAGAGAGAAGAGGGGCTGCTGTCCTTTTTGGTCAAGGCTAATGACACTTTTCTCTCCCTGTCTCTTTCGCTCTTTCGCTCTTGTACAAGTCATTCAAGTGTGCAAAACTTGTTTTAATTTTTTGTTTAAAGAATCCCAAAACCAAGACGCACCAGCGCCATATACCCCAACCTTATCCTCATCCACACGTATCCCTTGGACGACGACGACCGCATTTTGTTAATGAGTTGGCAGTCGTCGATATTGCTGCTGTTGTTGCCAACTGTTTGCGAATGGGTGGTTACAACGGGGTGGTGGTGTTTTCAGCGGGGGTTGTGGCTGGGTCTGGGTCTGTGCTGTGGCAGTGGTTGGTTCAGGTGGTGGTGGTGGTGGGTTTGTGCCTTTGTTTGATGCGTGGGCTGTGTTGTGTGGTGCTTGCGCCGTCTGTCGCTGATTACTTTGATATTTTTAACAGAAATTAATGTATTGTGTATGCCTCAAAAAGGGCGCGCCAACACCAAAAGCACTCCCCAGATCCTTTCTGTTTCCATCCACAATATTGCAACACACGCGCTGACGCATACAAATGAATATACAAAACGTGTCCGGCCATGCGCCACCTTCTTATAAAACACTCATAAATTCACACAAATTTATGGAATTTGTGCGTGACACAACACTGACTGACGTTGGCTTTGGCTTTGGATTTTGTGGGATGTTGATGTTTTATTCCAAAAAAATATCTCTACTAACATCTCCCATTTTTTCCCCCCTATTTCTGTTTACAGATTACAAAGGAGGAGCTGTCCAAATTGATCAGCGGCTTCGACCAGCAGGATATCCTTACCAGCAACGGTGTTACATTAGCCGGCCAACGGTACATTTACCTCTCAGGCACAGATCGTGTGGTGCGCGCCAAGCTTGGGCGAAGTGGAGTCCATTGCATGAAGACAACACAAGGTAAGTTTTTTTGTTTTAAAAGGGGTTTTTATATAGAAGAAAGCAAGCAAAGCAACCTTAATGAACAGGCCATTCAGTTTAAAGACTTACAGAGAGAGGATGTTCTGAGACATTCTAGAGGTTCTAAGCAGAAAGAAGGATTTATGGGAACAAATACAGATCCAAGTAGAGATCCAATGGAGAGTTAGGAGTTCTTAATAAGAACGAGAAGATTTCTCGCATTAAAAAGCATGCCAATGCAGAGACCCCAGAAGAACACATAGCATTAAAGCCAGAAGTAAAAATATACCTAGGTTACGAAATTTACTAAATGATCTCCACAGGGATTGCTCTATAACTGTGATAGATTGGTTCTATGACTAAAGATAAACCAAGAAAGCTCCCAAAGATTGTGTTTCTCCACAATCTAAACCGATTTCAGCACAGATGATGACTGATGAATTGAGTACACTCAATGCTAAGCAAGAAAATGAACCATCTACAAGCTCTACCCAAAGACCATGCAATTATATATTATTTATATTATTGTTTTGTGGGGCGAAATATTTTTCTATATTTTCTAAATATTTTGTATGGGGGGAAATACCCTTATTTCCAGAACCATACAAGTGCAACCGAACACACCCCATGCACACATACGAAGGTTCAATCGTAGCTGTGTGTGCCATCGATTGTCAATGTCTGCCCAAAAGTCTCCCTCCGATAAGCATTATCAGCTGCTGCTGCTGCCTGCTTCTTTGTTTTATGGCCACGCAACCAACACACAGCGGCAAGCAAATAATAGAAGAAAGGCAACTGAGTGTTTTAATGCCACTAGTTCTTGCGTTTCGCGGGAAACGAGGGAGGGGACTTATCGTGCAAGTGCAAAGCACTTGATCCAAAGCCCAAACATGGCTCAAGATAAGTGGCCTGCCTGACCGCCCTGCCTACCCTACCACCACCCTGCCTATAACCCGCTGATAACTACATATAACTATGTATGTAAAAACTGAAGCAAAGAAAAGCTCATTAGTCACCCACCCAGAGATGGGTACGATTACTGCTATGCTGCTCGCACATAATTATGGCTAATTTGTTGCACTTACAACAACAAAAAACAAAACGGAAAAACCAGAGCCAAGTGCTAGGCTGCAAATGATGGTCCATTATTATTATTGTGTGCCTGCCTGCTTGTTGTTGTTGCTCCATTTTTCCGGTCAACAAGCAGCAGCAGCAGCAGAAAGCCCCGACGACGCGCGACGTTTCGTTTTTCATCACCTTGTTTTCTAGCCTGAAAAACAAGCTAAAAATGTTTGAAAAAATCTTGGCCATGTTTCACAGCTGCTGCTGCTGTTGCCACTGTGGGACTATGCCATGAAAATACAGTGGAACAAGGCTAAAAATAATGATTTAAAAAAATATTTATTTTTGAAATCAAAGCTAATTTATGTTTGAAATTTATTTTCTTAATTTTTTTCCACGTTATTTCTATAATTTTTTAATTGGATATTTTTACAAAGATTTCTAACAAAAAAATCAGCCAATTGGAAATTTAAATATTGTGATTCAAGTCGATTTTTCAATTAAAATTATTGCCCTTTGTTGGCTCTTGATTTAACAATATTTAATAGTCAAGTCTATTGGTTTTCCTCTTATCGAACTACCACTGTATTTATATTTTTTCTTTCTTTTTTTTTCGCATTTGTTTTTTGCATTTTACGACCAGTTTTGTTTGCTGACGCGTCAGCCTCGTCTCCATATTTGTACAGTTTTTGTGGCAACTGTTGCGCGCACACACATCTGAAAGCCCCACAGTGCCACACACACACACACACACACACGAAAAGCCAATGTTGGCCGCCGCCTCACGCCTCCCGTCGTTGCAGCCACAAGCTCAAGGTTATTGCCATAATCCATTTCAAGTGCAAATGTTGCACAGTCTCTGCTGTGTGCTGTATGTGCCCCATGTGTCTCTCTGTCTCTCTGTCTTGTAGAATGTGTGTGTAGAATAAACCGCAAAGAAACGCAAAAAAAAGAAAAAAACTAAAAAAACGGAGAAGCCGCCGCATAAAAATAGACATAGAAAAATAGGCAAGAAATGGCAAAAATAGGCAAAAAACTGGTCTAACGTCTGGACGGATTGGCTGTTAGCTGACTGTTCGGTTCTCTGGCTTTGACTCTGGGTTTTGGCTATGGCTATGGCTTTGGCTATGGCTTTGGCTTTCGTTTGTGGTCGGGTCGGTCTGTGACCTAGCTGTGGAGATCTGGCGCCATACATAGCAACCACACACGACACATGTGTGTGTGTGTGGCAGTAGCAAGTCGCGGTTGTGGCTTAAGTACAGGGGAAATACGTTAAATGGAACTATTATACCAACTGTTAGTTGAATGAAATTATTATCTATTGAATTTAAGACATTAAATAGAGGAAAATGTGTAAGGAAATTTTAAGATTTATTTGAGATTAATTCTGAATAGAGGAATCTGATAGATGAGGTGTAATATAAGATATAGGTTTAGATTATAACTTAGGGTAATTCTACTCCAGTAAGTTTTGTAAACGGATGCATTTTCTATAGGTTAATTTTCTACTTGAAAAGTAGAGTAACGAGGAAGACAAAAATGGTGCAATAAAAACCAATTTCTTGCAAGCACAAAACGAAAAATTCGAAAAATCTTCTAAAGTATTTTCATACTTTAAATCCCAGCTGATTGTGTGAATGTTTGTGTGTGGTGCCACTTCCTAACAAGTATATTACACAAGCACAATTTCACGCTACTTGCATTTTACCGCCCCATCTATAGATCTAACCCTTTAGTTCCCTGCTGTGAGGAATTCCCTGTACAGAGTGTGAACACGGACTCCCTACCGATAGTGTTGGTTTACGGTCGAAAGACCGCAACAATGTTGCCTGGTTGTGCAAATCAGATTATTGTTTAATTATGCAACTAACAAGGCATTTAAAAACAAAGCACAATTTGATATGCTACCATTCGTTATGCTTCAAATACTTTTCAGAGTGGCAAGGGGAGAATTGATGTAACAAGATTACAGATTCAACAACAAACTGTTTGGCAGTTATCATTTATAGATTCTCCGCAACGAATTGGCAGGTCTGTGCCTGTGTGGGTGGGCTTTGGCCGATGACAGCTGTCAGGTGACAGCCAAAAGCTGTCACATACCTCACATACTCTGGCAACTCAAATGCCAGAGAGATAACCAACTGTGGCGACTGGAAATGCCTGCCAGAGACATTGGTTTATTGACCCCTCGGGCCGGTGCTTTGTATCTCGGGGCTTACTCTCCAATTTGTGCTCCGCTGTGCTCGCTCAATCAATTAGGCTTCTTCTCCATCACATTTTCTGCTCATTTGATTAATGTATTAGCCACTCAACCCGAGACCGAGGCCGAGACCGAGACGACTCTCTGCTCTCATCTGCACACTTTTGAGCTAAGCTCCAAGACCAGACTTGTCTTGTCATTCATGTTCCTCCACCTCCTCCTCCTCCTCATGTCGTCTCCTTTTGTCGCTGTCATTGGGTTTGGGGTCTGCGCGATTTGTTCTGGTTTGGTTTTGTCTGCCGCCTGTCCGTCCGGTTTTCACCTGACGATAGAGACGGACGGGGACACTCTCTTTATTGAGCGCTTTTATTCATAATTTCTTGCTGCTTCTCTAGTAAAAGAAAAAAACTACTGTTAGTTCTTATTTCTACGAAGCGGCTGCTACTGCTGCTGCTGCTGCCTATTGCCACCGGCTTTCTCTTCACATTTGAGAGCATTTGATTGTCAACCGGATAGAGGTTTCTTGAAGAAGAATTACAGCAAGAAAACTGCAATTTATGGAGACGTTGAAGGAGATTTTCGTAGCTATAGTGAAAGCGGTAAAGAAGAATCCTAAAAGAATTCCTGACGAATGTAGAAATAGGGGACACTTTTGGAACTTTCGCTGGTAGATAAAAGTAGGCTCTACTTTGGAGGATGAGAAAGGATGAGAAAACCACTCGAAGGAAATGGAATTTTGTTGTGAGTTTAGAGTTGATTTCTGCTAGAGTAAAAGACATATAAGAATGAAGTTGTTATGCATTTGATAGATTGTTAGGAAGGTACCAAAAATTCTCTTCCAATTTTTTTAACAAATTTTTTTCCTTCCTCTAAATTTTTTTTAACAGCCGTCATCGTTTCCATCTACGAGGATCCCGTACAGCCACAGCAGGCCGCTTCCGTTGTAGAGAAACTCGGAGACTATCTGATTACTTGCGGGTACTAAGATAGTAGGTGAATAGATCAACAACACAAAACAACCACAACACCACCACCCCCTCCCAAAACAAAAACAAAATAAACACCAACACCTCCATCAAACACACAACCAGCAAAAAAAAAAACACCAACCAACCAAGCAACCAGGAAACCAGGAAACAACAAAAGCAGCAGCAGCAACTTTGATATGAAGATGGATGGATGGATGGATGGATGCCCTGAGAGAGAGGAGAAAATGCTATTAATAAAAAAAAACGTAAAAAATGGAAGTAATTATTAATATTTAAATTATGGAGTAAATTCCCTCCCCAAACTAAACGGCCAAGGCGGAGGAGATTTTGGGGAACGCGAGAGGATGTGCAAACCGCAATTCTGTTCTGCAAACAAAAAAAAAAAAGGAAAGAAAACACGCAAATCAATTACCCGCAAAAAACAACAACAAACAACTACAACAACAAAATTATAAAATTCTCTGCATTATTATGATTAAAGAAAAACTTTTGGTTTATACGATAAAATAAAAGATAAAACAAAAAACATTAAATAATTCCAGTCCTCATCTAAAATCCGATAATTTGGAAAAAATCATCTTAGAACTGTAAAACAGAAAAGAAAGAACAGAAAAGAAAGAAAGAACGAACGCAAAGCAACGCAGGCAAACAAAATAAAAAAAACAACAATTTTTGAAACATTTTTTGTATAGCAATATATACACGCAATGGTATATATATATATATATACGATAATATATATATATATATATACGATAATATATATATATATATATACGATAATATATATATATATAATATATATATCTGTATACAGACAGAAATGATGAGAGAAGATCTCGGATCTCGGAGAAGAGAGAGAGACTTTTGAGGGTAGACAACGCAGAGAGAAGAACTCACAAGCAAAAGAACGGAAATAATCGAAAATAAATATATGTTCTATATATATATATTTATATATGTAAACTATTTGGAGATCCATGCAGATGCTCTATTTATACATATGTATGTGTGTGTGTGTGAGAGAGCTGTGTGGTATGCACACGTGTGTGTGCGCGCGGTGTGTGAACACTTTTTATACGACTGCGAAACTTACATAAAATAAAGATTCTAGATTCTGTGTTTTTTTTTCTCTCCTTGCTCCTTGCTACTTGCTCCCCCAAACCACGCCATTTTGCCATAAGAAAATTAAATTTAATATAATCACACAATCGCTCGCTCTCTCTCTCCATCTCTCTTACTATCTACTATAACTCTTTCTTATTTTGTTGTTGTGTGCGCATTGCTTTTAATGTTTCGAAAATCCTATCCATACTACATCATACATCATAAAATACAAAAAAACAAACAAAAAAAAACAACTTATATGTAGACCGTTAAGTGTGCAGTGTGCGCAACTCTGTGGTATGCGTATGCGTTGCCCAACACTGCCCAGCCGGAGGAACATTCATTGCTGAAAGTTTGCAACACTGAAGAAGAACAGAATTCGGCAGTTAAATCGCCATTAAAACACTCTCTCTTACCATACGAATAACGTAACAAACAAAATGCATGTGTAACAATTAAACATACGATTACCATACTACAACAAATCATACATTAATTAATGTGGCTTTTCCAGAACAACCCTCCCCCACATACCCACATACTACGCCCCCATTCATACTCCATACTCTATCCCTTACCCTTAGCCTCCACCCCCCAATGAGTCCAAAAACACACACACATTTTTCGTACAAGCAACAGAAACGTGAAGTAAAAACCGAATGCATAAATATATGAATATAAAACATAAAAACAAAACAAACAAACAAAAAACAACAAAAAGAAAAAGCAACATATATAATACGATACTTTAATACTATTGAAATAAAAAACTCGAGTGAGAAAAAACACAAAATTCTCCTCATAAAAAATTAAAACAAAAATGTGCATTTTTTTCTAGGGTTTGTTTTTCTCTTTCAGGTTTGCTTTTAAAATCGCGGGATATCGATGGATTGTTGAACTTTTGGGCTGTTATCGCCAGTGTTATCTAAAAAAAAAATAATACAAATTGATTCTTTGTGGCTTTATGATTGCGTTAAATTTATTCAAATTAATTTTGGTATAGTCTTTCGTTTACTTCAGGTCTGTTCTCCATACGGTTATCGTATAATCGATAGATCGTTGAACTTTTGGGATGTTATCGCCAGTTGATGATTCTTTGTGGCTTCGATTGATTGGTTTGCGTATTTTTTGTTTGCTTTTCAGATCTGCTCATTGAACTCTTGCGCTGTTATCGCTAGAAAAAGCAATTTGAATTTTTCTTTGATTTGACATTGTTCTGGCTGCCCACCTTCTGGTAGAGACTGTCGTTTGCCTACCTCTCTTTCAGCTTCATACATAGATTGACAGATCATTGAACTCTGTCTGCTGTGTTGTTATCGCCGCCCCTCGTACTTTGTAGCTTTCATGGATTTCTTTCAATTAATTTATAAGACATTGCTCTGTCTCTGTCTCTGCCCATTTTTGGGTCTATGCAAATTGTCAAGTTATTTTTATCGCTGCATAATCATTCTCAATGCGAAACGCCTGATGCCTGACGCAAGTGCGCAATTATTTGGGGGTCAACAAATATTATAGTACATAAAACAGAGATATTTATTTATTAATTTTCAGTGAATATTTTTTTTGCTGTGTGGGGGTCTCCTCTCCAATTTTTTGCAGCTGGCATTTCTTTCAGTTATTTTTTTTTATTCGTTTTGGCGCTTTGGCGGCATCCTCCGCTACAGCACAAAACATTGACCCAAATTATTTGTATTTTGTAAATGTGTGAAAATATGTACAGATATTTTTCTGAATGTGCTCATCCGCTTGCTGTTCATCTTTCACTTTCGCTTTCTCAATAGCTCCCTCTACTCTCCTCTCCTCTCCTCTTCTTTTTTGTGTGTGTTTCTTCTCTGCTATTTTTGGAGAAAATCAAAATGATTCAAAGTAAGAGCTGGCCGCCTGGCTTCCCCGTCTCGAGACCTTTTTTTATCGGCACTACAATTAATCATATATTATTATTGTAACTTTTCTTGTGAGTGGCCTTTGGCTGCCCCTTCCACCCATCTCTCTCTCTCTCTGTGTTGCTGTAATTTGAGGCGCGTGTTTTTTTTATTTCCATGTCTAACGGACAAATTCAAATTTTTGTGTGGCCGCGGGGTAACGAGCGGAGCGGATGAGCGGACGCGAGATTGATTCATTTAATAAAATATGCTAATGTTAGTCGTTGCCCAGACGTAACTAAAATGCTTTCGCTAGTTGTTAGAGGCGATTTGTAAGTCGTTAGAGTGCTTAAGAAATTATTTTTGAGGGTACGTAGGGCAGTAGATATTTCAATTATCAACCCAGGAATCATTCAGTTTTTGGTACACAGCACGAAGAAGGGTTCTAAATGCACTGATTGTCCAAGATTCAGACACGAATGAGGGCTTCCCGGGATTGAGTTTTGGGCGCAAAAACCTTTTACTAGGCGTCTGCTTGCCGAAGAATAAATCTGAGAGAAATCAAAGCTCCCTCCCTTGCTCCCTACATAATTTCCCAAGTATTTTTTCTCATCCCAGATTGCTTTTGAAACACTAGAAAAAAAAGAAGACACACACACACACATCAGACCATAAACTAGTAGTAGATTCTAGCAATTTATAGTTTAAATATCGAATAAATTTGACGTAACGCTAAAAGAATGGACAAGGATCCAGCTAAACACTGGATATTAAAATCCAACCGCATGGACAGGCGTCCGCAATTGCCGCCAGTGCATACCACTGAACCGCTGACGGTTCGTTCCGTGCTGCAATTATATTTCAACACCTTTCTGGGCGCCAACTTTGCCGAGACTTGGGTGTATCCCTTGGACGTGGCCAAGACCCGCATGCAGGTGGAGGGCGAGGAGGCAAAGAAGACGGGCGCCAAGATACCCAATGCCCTGGCCACACTTCGGAGTATTGTCAAGAACGAGGGACCCAAGACGCTCTATGCTGGATTTTCGGCCATGGTTGCGAGGAATTTGATCTTCAACTCCATGCGGGTGGTGCTCTACGATATCTTTCGGCGAAAGTTCATACGCGTGGATGAGAACAATAAGGAAACTCTGGCCGTATCCTCGGCGTTGTCGTGCGGCTTTGTCGCCGGCTGCATTGCCCAGGCAATGGCCAATCCCTTTGACATTATTAAGGTGCGCATGCAGACGGAGGGTCGCCGTCGCATTCAGGGCCACAAACCTCGTGTCAGCAATATGTTCAACGCCTTCACGGGCATCTATCGCGAGGGTGGGCTGCCGCACATGTGGAAGGGCGTAACGCCCAGTTGCCTGCGCGCCTGTCTCATGACCGCCGGCGATGTCGGCACCTACGATCTGAGCAAACGTTTCTTCAAGGATCTCCTCGAACTGGACGATGGCATTCGCTTGCGTTTACTCTCCTCCATGTGCGCTGGTCTCACAGCCAGTGTGCTCAGCAATCCCGCCGATGTTATTAAATCGCGTGTGATGAATCAACCAACGGATGCCGCGGGCAAGAATCTCATCTACAAGAACTCCATGGATTGTCTGATTAAAACTGTCAGTGAGGAGGGTCCCCTGGCATTGTACAAGGGCCTGCTGCCATGCTGGTTCCGTTTGGGTCCCTTCTCTGTGCTCTTCTGGATGTCCGTTGAGTTTTTACGCGATGTGGAGGGACAAGTGGGTTTCTAACTAGGGGACCTCAAATTTATAAAAGAAATTTGTGAGCTTTAGAGGGTGTAAAAGAGGAGGATCGTTGATCATTTAGAGGAGCTAAAAAAGTGGCCTCACTGCGGCGCATGTACGGCATAAATTGAAGAGAATCTTTGTGTCTTGTGTTCGTAAAAGAGAGTCTACTCTCTTCTATATATTATCAACAAAATTTGCAATTTAATACTCATAGAAATATGTCTACAAAATTTTAAGCAGCTGTGGTAGCTGTGGTAGAGGGTCAGCTGAAGAGGATCTTTCTGTGTGCACATTTTACCATTAAAAGCGATTAAGTAATACCCGTAGAAAAATCTGTAGAGTGTCCTTCAGTCTCAACGAAGAATACACAATAAATTACTGTCATAATTTGATAAATTTGTCATTCAAATTGTCATTTAATAGTTCGAGTTTCGTGCGTTACAAATAATTCGTACATTCGTGTTACATTCTTTATTGTGTTTTTATATATTTCGAAATTTCTTTGCAATTTTACAAGAATGGCCCGTGATAATAGGCCACTGAATTATGTGCGCCAGAAATTTCTCTCACCGACCATTCGCTATGTGAAGGAGGCCAAGGCGCAGCCTTTCGGTGGCCTCTTTGCGCTGTATTTGAATACCTTTTTGGGTGCCACAAATGCCGAGTTCTTTACGTATCCCATGGATGTGACCAAGACGCGTCTGCATTTGCAGGGCGAGGCAGCGGATAAGTCGGCACAGGGTAGAGCACGACGTGGCATGCTGGGCACTGCGCTGGGCATGGCCCGGGAGGAGGGCGTGAGCGGACTCTATGCCGGCTTGTCCGCCATGATCATCAGGAATCTGTTCTTCAACGGTTTGCGTGTGGTGTTCTACGACTGTCTGCGCCAGAGATTGGCCTATGTGGATGCGGCCAGTGGCAAGGATGTTTTGACAGTGTCCCGTGGATTTGCTGCCGGCTGTCTGGCTGGGTGTGCGGCTCAGTTTATAGCCAATCCACTGGACATTGTCAAAGTACGCATGCAAATGGAGGGACGGCGGCGGGCACTTGGATTTCCGGCGCGAGTGAGCAATGTGCGGCAGGCCCTGACTGATGCCTACCAACATGGCGGCTTGCGATCGTTGTGGAAGGGCTGTGGCCCCAGCTGTGCACGCGCCATGCTAATGACAGCTGGTAAGTGTAACCAAAAAATTATATCGGACGACAACTACATCCTAAAAACTACAGGCGACACAGCCTGCTATGACCTGAGCAAGCGTCACTTTATGGCCTGGCTACAAATGCCCGATGGTCTGCTCATTCAGTTTCTATCCTCTGTCACGGCGGGCTTTGCGGCAAGTGCTTTGAGCACGCCCACGGATGTGGTCAAGTCGCGCATAATGAATCAGCCCACGGATAAAATGGGCAAAGGGCTGCACTACAAGAACGCCTTCGATTGCTACATCAAGCTGATCAGCCAGGAGGGTCCCACGGCCATGTACAAGGGCTTTATACCCTGCTGGGTGCGCATTGGTCCCTGGTCGGTGGTGTTTTGGTTTACATTTGAGACTCTAAGAAAGCTGCAGGGACAAACGGGTTTTTGAAATTTTAAGCCACAAGGTTACAGGATTTAGAGCAGTGTAAAAATATATTTAAATGATGAAAAATCTTCTTTGAAATATAAATAAATTATGGAAAATTCGTAGGGGTTCTGTGTGTACAGCTTGTGGCATATAGAAAAAAATTATAAGAGTAGAAATATTTATCATGGATTTAGCATGCATTTTATCATGGATTTATCATGTTGCTTTCATTCATTTATTTATAGATTTTCATGTATCTTTGATGTATCCATTAAGGATCTATGCGATCTCTCAGGGACCCATTACTTGCTCTATTATAGATTTATTATGAATTTGTGGATATTTTATGCATTTAACAATGATCTACCAGGGATCTATCATGTGTCTATCATTGATATTTGTATGGGCTAACTAGGGATGAATCATCAATATATCAAGGATATATTTATTGTTCTATCATAGATTTATCATGGATATATACACTGGACTATCATGGTTCAATCATGAATCCATTATGTTTTTGGTCATAGATTTATTTATGGATCTATCAAAGATCTACTATGGGTGAATATTATGATGATATTTTTAGACTAAAATAAGCTATAAGCAATACGATCATCATTGATTAATCCCTGATATGAATTCTTAATTTATTTATAGAGTCTGTGACTCTTTGTACTCTATTTATACATATTTTTAATTAATTCTTTAAGTGCTCCCTGGTCTTCCGGGAATTACTTGCTCAGCAGAGTGACTCTTCTTTGGGTGACTTTCTATCCCAACTTAAGCCTAAATTAACGCCATTTACTCAGTGTTTTATCTAAAAAGGAAACGAAAGGTAATTTCCCTTTTGGAAATCTGCAATCTCAACTGCAAATTTGGATACTTTCTATATAGAAAATGCCCACACACACAGTGCCCAAAAATACCCCAAAACTAATGATTATATGATTCGATTTGCAAGTGCAAAAAACCCAACGTTCAGCTAGTTGCTATCTATAAAAGAAATATATAAATTTGCGATAAGCTGCAAAAGGTAGATTGGTAGATAGACGTGGAGCAGTAGTGGGAGTAGGTCGGGTGTTCCGACCACACCCTTGCTTGTCTACGGCGGCGCTTAACCTGATTATTAATAAATGATAATGCGCCCTGAATGTAGACCACATAATGTTGTGCCCTGCTGCCTGGCTGCCTGGCTGCCTGCCTGCCTGTCGACATATGTTTTACAGCGTTGCAGAAGCAGCAGCAACAGCAGCAACCCCTCCTGTACATGGGTGCGGTTCCGTTCCGCTTTCTTAAGGGGGAGCCACTCAGTCTATTGCCTGCCAGCGCCCATACCACCAACGTAGGTGAGTAAGTGGCAAATGTCTGACATAATGCGTAAATCCTACTGCTCACGGAAACCCTTGCCCCACTTCAAAGGTCTTTAGCACTTTTGTTAAATGAATGTAGGAAACGAATGGAGGGGGAAGGGAAAACGGTCGGAAATGTCGGAATTGTGGGTTCATTTCAAGTTCTTCTGCTTAAACACACACGCACGGGTAATTGTTCTTTCATTAGTCATCAGAAGAGAGCACTGGGGAGAGGGGGTTCGCTTTATAGCGTTCGTTTCTGTGTCTCCCTTTTGGCTGAAGGTTTCCATGTATGTGCCTCTCTTTTTAGCCGCTCTTCGTGCTGTGGTTTTCTGTCTCTATTTGGTTTCTTTATGGGTCAGGTCAGTTACAGCGAATTGGAATCTAACACCCGCTGACCCAATGACCAATTTATCGGCTAATAGCTAATGTTCAACACCATGCAAACATTTTCCATAAAACCCCAGACGGTTGCTGGTAGAACTTTAGGTATAATTCTTTTGCTGACTTTGTAGTTCGATTTGTTGAGGCGCTGGCAATCGGAGGAGAAGTTTGTTGAACTGCAAACACACGCGAAATTTGCAATTGCGAGGATCAGCGTTAATTAGTGGTAGAAAAAAAAAGCATTTGGCTATGAGGAATGGTTAATGCTCTAACAAGGGCAAGGAATGGTAGAGATACAGATAGAAAACTGCTGAAAATGTTGCTTAAATTTAGTAACTTAAATTAAAGAGTAACTGGCAGCAGAAAACTTTCATTAAATATGGCAAACATTTACATAGCTGTAAATAATGCTGTAAGGAAAAGAATTTAATTGGCTTGTGAATACGATTTTTTTTAGGATTAAATAAGTGAAAGTATCATGCTAGAAAAATTCAAAATGTTCAAATGTTCGTCAAGGACTCGATGAGCGAAAAAAAACAGCTCGAATAATATGGAAAAAATCGTTAAAAAAGAAGAGTAACAGCAGACAGAAAGTGAGCAACGTAGAGGAAACAATCTCAATGGGAAAGCCAACTCCAGTTTCAAGTTCTAGACAATAAAATTCTTCCCAATTTAAGCTAAATGGAATATTGTTTGCGAAAGTCACAGAGCTTCGAGTGAAAGTGTTAGAGTGATGCCAGAACTATCAAAGTTATCATGCAACTTTAATTGCCAGAAGCGTATGCCACATTCAAAGTAAAAACCCTCTCGGATCAGGTCGACGTTGCATTCGCTTTTATTCAGTCATGTGATTTGCAAGCGAATGAAACTCCAATTACGAGTACGAGTGCCCAGTGCAATAAACCAGCAAAAAAAAAAAAAAAAAACCAACCAAAAAAAGACAGGAGAAGGAAAATTCAATAAAGAAAAGCTGCGATTGGGAAAGACACTACGAAGAACTCTGTTGGGCAAGAAGAACGTGGATAGGTGGGTGTTTTTCCCTCTGGATGGAAGAACAGGGCACAGAAAGAGATTCTAACAATTGACAAACAATTCTATTGCAGTTATACCAGAGGAGAGATATAGCGGCAGAGTATATAAGCGACGTCTCCAGCAGCAGCGGAAATTAGTAAGCGGAAGAAAATGGTTAAATATTCACAGTGCTGGCAGACTTTGCTGTGGCTATGGCTGGCCCTGGGGCTTTATGGGGTGGCGGCAAGTGAAGATCGAACCATCAGGCTGCCTGCACTTGAAGTCTCTAGTGGCAAGGATGTTGCCTTGCCCATTTCTGTGGCCTCAGCAGCCGTAAATCAAGAAAAGGAACCCCTCCATCGCTCCAAGCGAACTCTAACCACCATTTGCGTGGAGATCAAGCCAAGTGGACCGCTGGAGGAGCCCTACTACATGTGCAAGGGTGAGAATTTTGGCACTGAGAACAAACAGAGCTGCGTGGAATTCAAGCCCGGTGGCGCCCAGGGCGAGCTCTACTACATGTGCAAGGGCAATGATTTTGCCAGTGGAAATGGGCAAGCTCCCTCTCCATATGGGCTGCCCTACCAAAAGCAAACGCCACCAGCTGTGGCACCTGCGTATCAGCAACAGCAAGCAGCACCGATTGCACACACCTTTCCGTCGTTTCCCGCCTTTGGAGGCGGGTTATTTCCAGGCCAACAGCAATATGAGGAACCCAGCAGGGAAACGCAAGCGACGACATACCAGGAGCAGCATTCTAGCCAAGGGGAGCAACAAAATCCACAACAGCAGCAGCCACAATATACGCAGCAGCAGCAGCCCTACAATTCCCAGCAGCAGAGCTACAGTCCGCAACAGCGGCCCCAAAATGCTCCTCAGCAGCCCCAAAATGCTCCTCAGCAGCAGTCCCAATATCCCGAGCGACCTCAGCAGCAGCCCTTCAATCATCAACAACAATTTGACTACCCTGGCAGCACCCTGGCTCCCCCTCCGGCTGCATTTGCTGCGCAGCCAAATGGCCTGCCAGCAGTTCCTCGCCCAAATCCAGGCAGCCCGTCAGCACTTCAATACGGAGTTGCTGCAGGCGCAGGCCCAACGGCCACGCCCACTGCATTTAATGCTGCAGCAGCTCAGAAATCGGCGGCAGCTACAAAAGCAACGCAGGGACAGAAATACGAGAGGCCGCCAGTGGTAGGAAGTCGCCACCAGCCGGACATGGATGGGGATGTGTTAGGAATGCCCAGAGTGGGTTTCCAGACAGAGGAATTTAGACAGCGGTATCGCGGTGCCATGGCAGAGCCACCAATGCAGCAGCAACAGGCACAGCAACAACAGCAGCAACAGCAGCAGCAACAACAGCAACAGGAGTTCGCAGAGCCGCAAATGGTTTGGTTACCGCCTTCCCCAGTGGGTGACCTACAAGATGATCCCGTAATGAGATCGTTTTACAATAGCCTGGCGGCATCAGAACCAA
This sequence comes from Drosophila subsilvestris, assembly GCA_035043285.1. Classification (NCBI taxonomy): domain Eukaryota; kingdom Metazoa; phylum Arthropoda; class Insecta; order Diptera; family Drosophilidae; genus Drosophila; species Drosophila subsilvestris. The sequence goes on along the minus strand of JAWNNB010001726.1, from coordinate 1,637,965 downwards.
TGGTAGGAGCAGCACCACCAATGATAGGAGCAGCAGCACCACCAATGATAGGAGCAGCAGCACCACCAATGATAGGAGCAGCAGCCCAACCCCCAAGGACACCAAAACTCATGGAACCTGTGGTGGGTCAAAGCTATCAGCCGTTCTACGGCCCAATCGCAGAGCCTAAAGCACCGCCAACTCTGCCATTGCCACCACCTGCTTATGCCAGGCCAGAGGTGCCTCCTTCCAGCTTGGAACCAGCACCAACTCCTGGCTACAGCTCCTACTGCAGTGGCTGCAATACTCCGGTTATCCCCCGCCAGTGTCCAGCAGACACTGGTGTCAGCTACAGCACAATGTGCCCCAGCTTTCAGCCTGTGATCATAGCCATGCCCTGCTACGAGCAGCAGCCCACGCATTATCTGGCGCTGCCAAACGGAGGAGGAGGCATAACCAGGACATGTGGCAATGAGCTGCCTGCTGGCAGTCCCTATGGATCGTCTTACGGTATAAATCAACAAATGGGTAGTCCGTATGGCATGGCGCAGCAGGTGGGCAGCGCCTATGGATCGCAGCAGCAGATGGGCAGTCCTTTTGGCGCTAATCAGCAAGTTGGGAGTACTTTTGGAACGCATCAGCAGACAGGAAGTCCCTTAGGAGCGCATCAGCAGGTGGGCAGTCCTTTCGGAGCGAATCAGCAAGTTGGCAGTCCTTTTGGAGCGCATCAGCAGGTGGGCAGTCCTTTCGGAGCGAATCAGCAAGTTGGCAGTCCTTTTGGAGCGAATCAGCAAGTTGGCAGTCCCTTCGGAGCGAACCAGCAAGTTGGCAGTCCCTTCGGAGCGAATCAGCAAGTTGGCAGTCCTTTTGGAGCGCATCACCAAGTTGGCAGCCCATTTGGAGCGCATCAGCAAGTTGGCAGTCCCTTCGGAGCGAATCAGCAGGGTGGCAGCCCTTTCGGCAATGCTCCTCAGGTGGGCAGTTCCTTTGGAATGGCACCACAGATAGTGCCTGCCAATAGTCCTGGATTCAACTTGAACATGGGCGCCCAAGTGGGCAGCCCCTTTGGCCTGGCTGGTCCTCAGGTCGGAGCTGGCTTCGGCATGGGCCTGGGTCCCTTTGGACCATTTGGGAGCCTGAATCCGTTCAATCCATTCAACAGAATGCTGGGCGCTGCAGCACCCACAACGCCACAGCCCCAAAAGAATGGTTTCCAGCGCATTTTCCAGTTTGACAGCTCCACGACGCCGACGACAACAACAACAACAGAGGCACCAACCGTGGGCTCAACTGTGCAGCAATCCTCGGAAAAGACGGGAAAACTGAACTTTTCCAGCAGCACACCGACGTCTGCTTCGAGTTCGGCCTCATCATCGGAGCCCAGCTTGGGGACTGCACTCGATGGCGCTGCAGACGAGGATGAACACGAGGAGGATGATGAATATCCTGTGGGGACGACACCAGCAACCTCAAGCGAAGAGGAAGAGGTATCCTCCCTCGAGGCTATATCCTCGGGAAAGCTCACTGCCAAGGAACTCATGAACAAGGCCGAGGAGAGTCTCAAGACCAATGACCAGGGACCCACCGAGAATCCATTGAAGACCGAAAAGCGCAAACGCCACAATGGCCGTTCCAACAAGGGGACTAACCAGAAGCGAAAGTATTTGCAGCAACTGTAGAATTTTACTCCATTTTTCTATGAATAAAAAATTTAATTTATAAATTTTGGTGGAGTTTTCCCATTTTTGAAGAGGTTTTTTATTTACTTTCAGCCTTAATCTTTTGCGTGGATCTAAGGAGAGGCCACATTGGACTTTTCGTGCCAATCAACTTGATGTACAATTTAATGTTGGAACGTAAATATTTTTCTTTAATTAAAAGGAAATTTTATGAAGTCTGCAGTGGGGTTTTTCCTTGTGAATAATTTGGGTGGAAGCTTTATGGAAATATTTCTAGTAATTTTCTGGTGCTACAGTAGAATTTTTTCTACATTTTCTTTTCTTTAAAGATTTATGGGAGATTAAATAGAGGCTTTGGGGATTAATGGAAATGGAAGGAAGATTTTCCATTTTCGTAAATTATTTTCTTCCATCTAACTATCTGTTTTTGATATCTGTAATATCTCCCTTCAACCTTCCCCATCAATCCCTCTTCTATACCTCCATTTCCTCTACTATTTCCACAACATATTACTTTTGTAAATAAATATATCCCACTCGCATGTCTGTCCATCGACTGCCCAGCCCCGAAAACGTTTAACACAAGTCCGATGTATGAATAAGCCAATGGCCAAGCCACTTAAGGAAGTGTTTCCTATGGCCAGCAGATACTTTGTATATATACAAAGTAAAATATATACAAATGTTTATCTTGCTGGCTTTTACCAATGTGCATATACTTCCGTTTTGCTGTGGCTATGGCTATGGCTATGCCTCATGGCTTATGGCTTATAGCTTATGGGCTGGCTGTGTGTTTATGGCCAACACCGACAGCTACGCTCCACGGATCAAACAGGAACCAAAGCCAACCCAACTCCAGCCGCTGCGCTGGGGGTTTCAGCTGGCGATTAGCAATTTCGAGCACGTAACAGAACAATTTAAATAAACCATAAAGAAAAAGTTAAGCAAAGAAAAGGAGAAAAAAAATTGTAAATGAAAATACAAGTAAATAATAATGCTTGAAGTCAATGCACTGCAGAAAAGTCTCTTGAAATGTGCGGAGTGCGAGGTTGTTGGATCTTGACTCCGAGTCTGGCCTGGAGATTGGGAATGAGAACACACAGCTGTGTGTGTCTCGGATTGGGGCGGCTACCCGCTTCTATTATTAAGTGGGTTACACTTTTCAGGGGGCTTGCGAAATCTGAGATATACGCGGGGAACTTCCTCATACCAAGCGTACCCATTATGTTCTGAGAAAAGTGTAGGTATTGAAGAATGCTAGATGCTCTTTATAAATATGAAAGGTTTTAAAGGTGAAGAGACAACTTTATTTAGAATTAAGTCCTTAACTTAATCTTCAAAGTCGAATTTTTATTTACATCTTAAAAGATTCCAGGAGATATATTTTTAAGCATAAAAACAGCATAATATAAGCCCAACAAAATATTAAGTTAATACAATAAAAAATTAGTTAAAAATATTAAAAATATTATCTAAAAATATCCCAAAAGGTGCAGCAAGATATAGAAAGATGTAGAAAAATATCAATAAAAAATTACAAAAATAATATCAACCCAAAAAGGTTAAATTCGAAATATTATTGTGCTTGGATTTCGGTTTCTCCTTCCGTAATTTTTCAGTTTTTGATTATGTTTAGAGTTTTTGAAATATTTGCAGAATGTTATTTTTTTAGGTAGTGAATAATCGAACAAATTTCATGCCTAAATGAAGACATTTATTCTCTTATTTTTTATAAGAAAATTCGTATCTCTTCCCATTTGAACTCTCCCAAAATCTGCCATTCAAAGAGCTATACCCTAATCCAAGGCAGAGCATTGCCCACTGCTGACCTTGCAATAATATGCCCTGCAGTTCTACCTCTCTCCAAATGAAAACATAGCCACTGGCAGTAGTTGCGGTTGACAGTTCGCGACGCGTGGTTAAAGTTACACACCGGGGGCTTCTAAATCCCTTCCAAAATGATGAGCACCTCAACAATTCTTGTGGTACTCTGTTGTGCTCTGAGCCTCTGCCAAGCCATTCAGGAGCTGCGAGATGTGCCAACCAATAGGATTGCAGGTCCAGGCGAACCCCAGTACTATCTGATGGCCGATGCTGGCTCATCTGTGGGTCCCAACGATGCGCTGAAGCGCACAAATCGATCGCTGCTCAAATGGTGGGACGATCTCTTTGGCCAGAATAATTGTTGCAACAACAACAACAACTACAACAACAACAACAACAACAACAACAACAACAACAATGTGTTGTATCCCGCTGTGGCGCCTGTTGTCCAGCCCCAAACGAATTGCTATGGCAATAATCTGCTGCAGGATTTGGATCCCTTTAAGCAAATTAAACTGTTCAAGAAGATGCCCGATCTCTTTGGCAATCCGCTCGGCAACTGTGGCGGCCTGTGCGGTGGCAATTGCGGACAGCAGCCGCAGATTAATTATGTGGCACCTGCTCTGCCGGCTCCTGGCTATGGTGGGGATGACGGCTATGCCAAGCCAAATCCCGAGTACAATGGTCCTGGTGATGGCGACGCGGGCTATGTGGCTCCCGTGGTGGCTCCAGCGGTCACCTATGATGCTCCAGCGCCTACTCCTGCCAGCTATGAGGCGCCTGCTCCTAGCTATGAGGCGCCTGCTCCTAGCTATGTCGCTCCCGCTCCTGCTGCTCCTAGCTATGTGGCGCCTGCTCCTATCTACGATGCCCCTGCTCCCGTCTACGATGCACCAGCTCCTGCTGCACCCAGCTACGAACAGCCTGCTGCCACGCCAGACACCTATGGCAAAGTGGTAGACTATTCGCAGCCTGCCAGCACTTATCCTGCCGCACAGCCACCGCAGATTGTCTATCAGCCCATCATCTATGTGTCTGCACCGCCAGCAGCCAGGACAGAGGTGGCCACCAGGGTGCAGGTGGATGAACAGAGCTACAACAGTCAGCCAGCAGCTCCTGTTTATGAAGTGCCAACAACGCCAGCGGCTCCTGTGTATGAAGCACCTTTGGAGCCCACATATACAGCACCACCACCACCAGCACCTACTGCAACGCCCTGCGGCAGCTATCTGCCACTTTGGGGCGTTCCTGTCTATAATTATGGGGCGCAACCAGCGGCACCAGCAGCTCCAGCTCCAGTGGCTCCTCCGATCTATGCACCAACTGCCCCTCAATCACCTGGCTATGCAACGCCCAGCTGTGCAACGCCCATACGACTCTCGCTCATCGATCAACCGTATCGCGTGGCACCCGAACTCTTTGAGGAATACCACTATCGCCTGGGTTTGGCTGCACAGAATCGATTATAGGCCATAGAACTTTATTCGCTGACAATCCTGTAAATAAAATGCATCTAACGATTTGTGGATTGATTGGTTCTACCTTATTTAGGGAGGGGGTAATTGCTAATTGCTAAGGGAACTTTTGCTGGTCAAATGTGTGGTATAAATATGTCATTTAATCATATCTGATTTGAGATATGTTTTGTGAAGTGAGCACTGATTGATTTATTTATTTATTAATTGCTCTACATGATTATTGATTCATGAATTATTGTGTAAAGAGATTTATTGGTTTTGGCGGTAGAGGGAATTTTGAATGATTATATATTTCAATTGTTTTTAGTTATGGAAGATTTTAAATATAATAATGTATTTAAAAACTCAAGGAATCTTATGATATTGTAGGTATTTATTTGTATTTATTTATTCAGGATTTATACTTTTATTTATTTATGCCTTAAAATTTGGCATATTTAAAAGACAAATATGCGATCGTATCTTTTTATTATTGAAAAGAATAAATACTTGTAAATATAAACAACAATTGTAAATATATACTTATGTACATACATATGTATGTATGTATGTATAGGTATATATTTTTCTTTGACCGATTTGTTCTACCAAAGCGAATCAGTCATCTTTTGCACTTTTATATCCGTTCTTGTACATATATACGAATTAATATCGTCATCATATAAATTTGTATTAAAAGTAGAACGAATATGGGGGTTCCAATAGGGTTCCAACTGCTCTTTTGGATAAGCAAATATGCTGTATATTACAATTATACACACCAAACTCTGCAGCAATTTGGTTGGTTCCAATTATAATCATTGAAATTAAAGGTTTCATATTATGAATAAATATTATAAATAAATATATTTTTATTGACCTTATGGTTTATGTATGGTTTAGGAGGCCCTAGGAGGAGCTTCCAAAGCTCGACATTACAGTATAAATTTTGAGAGCTGTTAAGTATGAATTCAATATACTTCTTTTGTTCGAGAGATGACTAAAAATCTCCTTTTCAAGAAAAAAGTTAGCCCAGAAAAACGATATCTACTTGTCATACTGTTCATATTATTTATAGATCTTATTTCATATTTTTTCATGCTTAAGTATTATCAAAATATGATCCCCATAAACAAATAATTAAAGAGAAAATACGGAAATACGGACTCAAATTGTTTTCTTCAACATACTGTAATTTGCTCCTTGTTTTTTCAGATATATATTTATTTTCTGCTTGGGTTTTACCAGTTATAACATACATTTATTTGTACAAACATTTCCACAGCCTATAAAAGATCATCGTATCTGCAAAACCAATCCGCTCCCGCTGGCACTCCGACTGTTTGTACAGTTGTGTGCAAGCGAGCAGCGATTTCCGTTCGACTTATCAACATGTGGCATACCACAGATCGAGTGTAAGTAAGTATGAGGCAGGCCACACTATCGCATGTGTGCAAGAATATGATCGGGGGGCAAACAACGAAAAAAAAAAAACCCCGGGAGTAAGTCAGTTGGTCGCCCGCCTCTTGGTGTTGTTGCTGGTTGCTGGTTCCTTTGTTTTCATTTTCAATTTCCAATTCCATAACAAATTGCACCAAAAGATAAACAGCAGAGAGTTTTGCCTTCTTGATGCGGGGCACCATCAGGGCGGTTCTGTGCAATGTGATAATAACATAGAGATAGACGCAACACAACACAGCACAAGCCATTTCCCATTCCCTCCATATCCATGACCATGACCATGACCAAGTGAAAGTGACTGCAGCCTTGCCTCGCCTTGCCTTGCCTTCTTCCCAGCAGCTCCCCCAACTGCTGCTGGTCATCGTCCATGACTTCAATCTGTTGTCTGTGCCTCCACTTTGCATGTGGCACGCACGCACTTCTCTTCTTTCGCCCAACGATCATCACTTGGCCCCACATTCGCACAGGCCCCCCTTCCGCCTCGTGCATGACGCGCTGATGGCTTATGTACATAATCTCTCTGGTCTAATCGCTTGTTGAGTGAGCGAGAAATATGGTTAATAAATTAGCCACGGGGCATGTCTATGTCGTAATCTTTTGCGGCAGAGTCACAGATCAAGTGGTTTGTGCGAAAGGAGTTGCAACGCGAGTGGAGAGATCATAAAAGATGGGTATTAAGTGATCTGTAAGGGTAATTCGAGAGTAATTCAATTATTAAGTATTTTAAAAAGGTTAAGGGGCAAAGTGGATTCAATAAGTGGGGAAATATCTAAAGAAAGCATCATAAAATGGAATTCCTTAAATGATTATTCTCTGTGAAGAAATTATAGCCCATAATTGGCCATTGGCCATGCCAGACTATGAACTGATTTTCGCGTCACAAATTAAGAAGTTTTGTCCGAATAGACTTGGCAAAAAGTATTCTTCAACGGGAAAAATAGAAAGATTTGATTTTTAAAGGATTTTTAATGAAATTAACAGAGTTTTAAAATTTATAATCAATGTTACAGAGACTTAAAAAAATAAATGAGGATAATGTAAGCTAATTTCAAAGAAGGTACTATTATTTCCGGCTTCCAGAATTATAAATTTCACTTTTAAACTAGAAATTATAGTAGAAGAGAAAACTCAATGGAAAAGTACCAGTTAAAGTTACAAATAAAATCTATAAAAATTGTTAATTTCATCAGCAGAACATCTTGATAGTCTCTTAAATTCTACCACAATTTTCTGCCTACTTAAAACTCAACCAAAATGATCAATCACAAGCAATTACCGAACCGATTTCAAGCATATTCGAGTACATAATTATATTTGAAACTCTGGATTAAGTGATCAAACTTCAAAGAACCGTTTCAGATCATATCTGAGAGAGATATCAGCGATCGGGGAAACATGAGTTGGAAAAACTACCCCACACAGATTTTCTCAGAACTCAAAAGTCGAGCGCGCCGCCGACACCCCGATGCTGTCGAGCATAATTGAGTGGAGCGGGGGCTGGGCTGGGGATGCCAAGTGGCATGATCATAAAAAATTTAACAGAACATAAACAACAAAACGCAGAAACATCTATCTCTCTGTCTCTCTGGTAGTATCTTCATGTGGAAGAGGGGGCCACTCAAAAATAGCGTCAATGCTGCTTTAAAGTGAGAGGATCTTGCCCGATGAAGATATGTAGTTGCTTTACTCTATAAATGATAAAAGAGCTGAAAGATTATTATCTATAACTTATTTATGGGATGGAAAATGATTATTCTATTTAAATTTTATTGATAATTTTGGGTTAGTTCTCTTTCTATGTATTCCTTCTCTTTAGTAGAATTTTACAAGGTTTAATAATTCCCATTTTGTATACTGAAAAATTGTTCGAAATAAGTTCTGTAAAATTCCGTTTTCATACTGAAAGATCCCTTCAAAGAACTCATTGAAAAGTGTATTATAATTTCGTTATAACATATCCACAAATCCTCTCCCATGTGCCAGGCGAGGCGTTGAACTGTGTGAGTGACGAACCCCAAGAGTGGAGTACGAAGAACCGTCTGTCTGCCACATATTTGTGGAGTGAGTTTTGTGTGGTGCTTTGTGGCTCTGTTGACTCGATCTTCGAGTGGTTTGCCACTGTGGGGGGGTCTCCTTACATATTCATACACAAATATATAAATATAGCTACATATATGTACATGTGTACATATACTTTGTATATGTACATATGTATGTATAATTGCTTTCGTTGTATATTTTGAGAACATTTTTGGTTGGGGAACATTTTCATTTGTTTTATATTTAATTTTCGTTTGTGCATTCTTGAATTTTTATATTTAATTTTCGTTTATTTATGTGGCATTTGCTATACGTAATAAATTTCCAACCAGCCCATTCCGTCGTTATATGTGGGTCGTTGGCGTTTGATTGCATTTTCAATTGGCTTCTAGAGTAGAAATTGTGGGAGCATTGGAGAAGCATTTCCCAAGAGAAAATTCATTGAAAACTCAAAATCTAATTACAGCACTCAAGTTGGGGGCTTAATCTGTCTCAGAAACTACCAAGAAACTCTCCTAAAAGCGTTCTTATGCATCAGAATTGGGTACAACAAGTGGAGCTTATGAACAGACGAACTTTCGTTGTCATTTTCTGCTAAAGAAGCAATGCATAAAACGATTGGGTTGTGTGGGCTCTTAAATTGAGCAAGAAAATCTACGTTTTAAATTAAGTTTTAATGAATTTTAAAGGGATGAAATAATTATCCTATTTAAATTATTTTTAAATAAGAATGTATTTTAATAAAAAAAAACTATAATTTCCAACGTTTGGTTGAATTATCTTAAGAAACTAAAACTTTCTCTTACAAAGACTTTTGGTTTTAGCAATCATTACTATGACAGCTGTATGATATAGCTATCCGATATTAGCGAATTTAATTTATATACTTTCCGAACCAAATTGAAGAGCACATGCAAAGTTACAGCCAGATAGCTGGAAAACTGAGGGAATTATTTGCATATTCATACATTTTTACATAGATATGTACATATGTAACTATGTTGCCAAAAGCTCTTCCGATTCATCAACCTGCATTCCTGCATCCCTCTTGTAGGAAGGTGTTTGAGTTCGAGCTCGATTTCGAATCTAACTCTCATTGCCGCCATTTTGATCATCGCGCACGGCTAAGTTTTCTGCGTCGCTCCAATTAGTGCATTTGTCTACGCGTTTTATTGTGTTATTTTGTGCAGATTTGTGTGCCTTCCGTTTGTGCGTTACTCCTAGCATGTAATAGTAATTTTGGATCAACAAGATCAAAAGCCGGTGTTCTGTTTTCGTCAATTGCAGTTTTTGCAGAAGGCGCACGCTCTGTTTTTACAGCCTCTTGCGTTCTTCCTGCCTTCGTCTCAAACATGTTCGACGTCGCTGTTGCTTGCAGTGCAGTGCAAATCGGTTCGATCGCGTTTGTTGTCTAACTCCCTCGCATCAGCGCCGCGTGCTTTTAATCTATTCGCCGTGTAATTCGCCGTTTTTAAGCTAATTATTTGTCTATTTTGTTTAGTGATTGTGTGAAAAATGTGTTGGAGCAGCTTCCCCACGTGGGCCACTGCTTCTTCTCTGTGGAACACCTGTTTGGGCTGCCATTTCGCGCGTTTTATTTGTTTTTTTTTTAAGTTTTACAAGTGCGTTTTTGTTGTTGGTGTGGTGCAAATTTGTTCGATTCGATTTGTTTTTTTTTCCGCCGCGTGGATCGGCTAAGCCGTAATCCTTCGTCCATTGTGTGCAAATGTGTGGGAGCACATTCTCCACTGGAGTAGCCTCTTGCCTTGGTGGAGCACCGCTTTTTTTTTTCCATGGAGCACCTGTTTGCGTTTTTGCCATTCTCCCTTTTCGCGCGCATTTGTTGTTGTTGTAATAGAAAAAGTCCGGCTCGAGTTGCGCCTGCATCCTCTCTTGGTTCGCCCACTCTCTCCTACAACTTTCGGCTCGCGCGCCGGTTCGTGTGTGTGTGTCAAACCGACTCTTGGGTGCTATCGCACCAAAAAGAGAGAAAGAAAACAAACAAAAAAGTGAGTAATTTACATGCATTTAAATTAAGTAGTGTATAAAATATTCGCCTAGCAATAGTTTTCGGGTGCTCTCTCTGATCGCTTTGAACAGCTTTAATTTCAAAGCGAACTTGAGCATTATTGTGCCCATTGCATATGGGTAAAGGGTTTTATTTTAGCATTTAAGAGATCATTTAAAGAGGTTTCATTAAATATTTATTAGTTCTTTATCCCATAAATAAAAAATAATTATACAAAGTCCCCAAAAACCAAAGTCATTGCATAAATGACGTGTGTTCTACTTCTTATCGAACAAGTACTTAATATTTCGCAACATTTTTGTAGCTTGTAACCAGGCCGCATACCCGTACCCCCTCCACTCACTCTCTCGTACTCCCACCCACTCCCCCGTAGTGCTGTGTGCCAGAATTTCTGAAATGTTTGTACCTTTTCGTCAACCTAAACGTTAATTTCGTACAAATAATGACCCCAAAAAGCTGAAAGTCAGCGGTATATATTTTGTGGTGCATTGGAGCTGATGGAGCAGAAAAATACTCTAAGAAGAAATGTGAAAGAATTAGTTCAAGCCACTAACTGCCGACTAGACAGATTCCAGGGGCTATATAAACTAGGGAATCGGTGGAGAATATCATCAGTCACCTTTGGTCACTTCCAACAGCTCCAACCAGCTTTTCTTCAGCTTCCAGCTTCAAACTTCAATCACCAAATCTTCAATCAAGATGAACTCCTTTGTGTGCTTCGCCCTCCTCGCTCTGGCTGCCACCGCTCTGGCCACACCCACCAATGTTGGATCTGCGGCCACCAATGCCGGCTCCACCGTCTCCCTGTCCGCTCAGGATGGCGAGGTTGAGGGCATCACCAACCAGGGCTACGGCGATCTGACCCGTCTGCGCAAGTCCGCCTACGGTGGCAGCTCCGGCGGCGGCGGCTATGGTGGCTCCAGCATCCCTGCCCCACCCTGCCCCAAGAACTACCTGTTCAGCTGCCAGCCCAACCTTGCCCCAGTGCCATGCAGCGCCCCCGCACCTAGCTACGGATCCGCTGGCGCCTACTCCTCGCCTGTGGCCACCTATGTGGCACCCAACTACGGCGTGCCCCAGCACCAGCAGCAGCTCTACAGCGCCGCCTATGTGCCCCAGCAGACCTATGGCTACCAATACTAAGGATCGACCAAAGGATTCCCATTAATGGATCACGAATACGATTGTCGGACGAAACACACAAAAATCTTTTGCTAGGTTTTCAGAAAATATCAAAAAAAATATTTATTGCAAAAATTAAAATTACAAAAAAAAACTTAACTAAAAATAGTCTATTTATTTATTTCCCCTGAAAATGGTTCCTATAGGTATCGATTTACAGAAACATCAATTGTCAAAGCAATCATTCATTCAATGAAAATTACACTGCCTACAGTAGTACCTCCCCATACAAAATTTGGCACTTTTGATACAGTAGAAACTTCCCACCATGAATAAGGAAGAGTTTTTTCTTTGCTGTGGATATTACTTAAAGACCTTAACTGTATAAACTTTCGAGGGAAATATTAGCTAACTTGTATCAATATTTTTTATGGAATGCATTTTTATGGAATTTTTCGTAGTCATATTAAAGCGGTAATGGTGCTCTGTCTGATCGAATTTATTTAAACTGTGGGTTTATCTATAGTTTATAATTGACAAAGGCAACATTTGACCTCCTGGTGGAAACGTTTTATCCATAGTTGTATTGCATAAAATATAACCTTTTTTTGTATAAGCTTTATATAACTAAAAGAACATGACTTTTAAAGGCAATTTGTTGGTGTCAGCCACTTTTGAAGAAAGTGAATTCTAAATATACATATACACAAAGAGCGTTTCATATAAAAACTGCTGGAATTTTTGATTAGAACCGAAATTTTATATACTCTTTTAGATTTCAAGAAATATAAATTAAATTTTTAAGACAAAATGCTTCCTGATGAGCTGATGAAAATTTGTACATGTTGCGCTTAATACTGATATAGTTGTACAAATACCGTCACATTTGTTTATACATAGATTTACATGGTATCTTTACCGTTTTTATAGATCCTCTGATCAGAAATACCTACAGAATTATCTAATTATGATTCATAATAGTCTTCCGAAAACATTCATAGTTCCAACCTTCTTAAACAAGTTAAAGTACTCTGCCCAATAGAGTATAAATTAAAACGCAAGCAGATTTATAATTAAATAATCCACTAATAAGCATTTCCTACTTTTTTAAACAATTTTCTTGCTGGGTCTCTGAACCCCAAAAGTTAATGCTGCAAAAAAAACCCCAAAAAATGTAAAATTTATAAAATCATTTGGGATATTGCAACACATCCGCCGCACGAGGCCCAAGAGAGACAGAGACGACGACCCAAATCCACGTGCAAGAAGCGGAAAGCCCAAAGTGTAAAAGTGCAAACAGTGTAGGAAATATGATATCCCATACAAGATCCCCAATCAAATGGTTGAATGGACAGAAGGGGGAGACGAGGCGACAACAAATGCAACAATTGCTGACCTTCTGGTTTCAGGTGGCACATACAGTATCGCTCGGCAGAAAGCTTTAAGAATAGTAAGGTTTTGACCAGGGAATGATTAGGATGTGGTACGCACCTTTTTATAGCGGGAATTTCAATGCCCAAGGAAACACTTTCCATATTGAAACTTTACCCTAGGAATGTGCCGCATATTACAGCTTCTTTCCACCCTAGAACTCTGTCACAATTCTGGCTCTTTAAACTCCATTCTCTCCACTAGAAATATGCCACCTACTAACCCAAATTTGTGGGATGTAATGCTGCATACTGAAGCACACCTTGCCCCCGTTGTTGCAAGTGTCGCTCTTTATCTGTTGCTTTTCGCATGGCATTGCACTTTCCACGGAAAATTCATAAAAACCCACTGACCATCGCCCCAATCGCTAGAGTCTCAGTTTACATCTCGCCGCAAGAGTAAATCCAACAGCAATCCGAGTATGTGGAAGTATCTGTCACTGTTTTGGGGGCTCTGGCTCTTTGGCTGCAGTGTGGCGCCATGTCAGGGCTATATCACACGCTGTGTGCGGAGCCTGCCCCTGCCGCTATATCATTTCATACCCGTGCGCCTCTACACGCCGCAGACGCTTTTCGAGGGTCTGCATCAGGAGGAATTGCTGCGAGACCGGCGACAGCAGCAGATCGTACAGGAGGTCATTGTGGAGAACAATTTTGGTGGCGGATTTGGTGGACCTTCGTTTGGATCGCCGCCGTTCGGACGTCCTCAGTTTGGTGGCGGTGGCTTTGGCCCTGGCGGATTCGGACCTGGTCGTGGCGGCTTTGGCGGTGGTTTTGGCGGTGGCTTTGGTGGCTTTGGCGGTGGATTTGCTCGTAGCTACAACCAGGAGGAAGAGAAGGTTCAACTGCCACAGTACAGCGCGCCTGCTGCTCCAAGTGCTTCGCTGTACAGTGCGCCTGCTGCCCCATGTGCTGCTCCTGCTGCTCCAAGTATTCCTTCTCCTGCACCTCCTGCTCCCAGTGGCATCCCATCGCCGGAATGTCCAAAGAACTATGTTTTCTCCTGTGAGCCAGTCATCAAGCCCGTGCCTTGTGCTGCTTCCAGCTCTTATGGTTATTGAGAGAACGAAACGACTGACTAATAAAACAAAGAAAATTGAATGGGAATTTATGAGAATTTTTATTTGGAATTTATAGGAGAAAATAAAGGGAGCATAGTCTTTAATATGTGACATAATTGTTAGATCTCTGTTAGAGTTTTGGGAAATAAAGGGTAGGCGAGTTTTAGTGTTAGTTGGGAAACTCTTTTTACTTTTATTGAAAAGTCAGGCACTCGTTTATCGATCTGGGTAGAATATATCTTTAATTGGTTATAGGGAACGTATCGGTTATTTTATTTTCCATGAGATATACAAGTTATTTATCCATGATATATCGATCGATGATCCCAATAGCCAAATGATTTATCACATCAAAGGTGCATAGGATGCTGAGATTTCATTAGAGTATTCTGTTAAAAATCTTCCCATAATAATCTTTAAAAAAGAATTTTTCGTAATCTAGAATTTTTTTAAATCTTTAAAATTTGGAAAAGAGAAAAAAATTATAAAAATATTAAAAAGTTTTCTACAAATATTGCTCTATGGAAATTTATGTATTCAAAATAGACCCAGAGATAGAATTTTCATTCAACTGCAGTTCGATTACCATGTTGTGATTTGATAGTGGAATCTCATTCCTTTGTAATCCTTTACGGCAGCTCAAAACTATAAAAAGATCTTTAAACGGTCATCTGTTCAATCAGAACAGAACTGTTCTAAAGATCGTATGAAGATGGAAAGATTTCTTTAGAATTATAGAAAAAAGTATATAAAAAATGAGAATCTTTTCATATCTGCCTTAAATAAATTAATGAACACATAAAAATGCTGCTTATAAACGTTTAATTTTATTCAGATATGGATTCAGTATATTCTTTTTCGTGGTTGAGTCCTTACAAGAACTCCCTGACGTAGGGCACTGCGTACTGTGGCACATACTGCGAGTAGGCGCCCGAGGAGCCATAGGATGGTGCTGGGGCCGAGCAGGGGACGGGCTGCAGAGAGGGCTGGCAGCTGAACAGGTAGTTCTTGGGGCAGGGTGGGGCAGGGATGCCTGCGGGGGCAGAATACGACGGGGCGGCGGGTGCAGCTGGTGCGGAGTACGATGGAGCAGCGGGTGCGGAGTATGATGGAGCAGCGGGTGCGCTGTACGATGGAGCAGCGGGTGCAGAGTATGACGGAGCAGCGGGTGCAGAGTAGGATGGAGCAGCAGGTGCGGAGTATGATGGTGCAGCGGGTGCAGAGTAGGATGGAGCAGCAGGTGCGGAGTATGATGGAGCAGCAGCTGGTGCGCCATAGCCACCGCCATAGGCGGCTCTCGACACACGGATATTCTCGGCCAGTGGTGCCGGGATGAGGATGCCCTGCGTCGGCTGCAGCTGGATGGTTTCACCGGCAACGGCGGCCACAGCAGCGGCGGCGACAATGAGGAGGAGGTTACCCATGTTGAAAGCCATCTTTGGGGAGTTTCTTTGTGCCTGTCTTTACTTTGCGAACGAAGAAGGTTGACTGTTGGCCAAGTTCTCTGGTGGAACGAACTTTATAGCCCCGTTTGGAAAACTGCAGACATGGAAAAACTGCAAATGGTAACAGCAGCAGTCCGCTGCGGCAGTCGGTTCCCAAAAATTCCCAAAATGCTGACAATCCCAGTCTGAAGCTCTCTTCGATTCGCTGTGGAGGTGACACTTTGATTCCACATACAACACCATTTTGGCGATGATCTACTACTCGATACTGCTGGCTTGGATGACCTTAAATCTGATGGATGGCTGTGCGGTGGTGGCTTCCGCATCGATGGCACAGTTTCTTCAGCGACCACACGAGGCGGAGGAGCAGAGCTGGTCGTATCTGTTGCCCACAAACTTCTATTCGGAGATAAATCAGCAATATTATAGAAGATTTCGTAGGAGAGCGAACCTTAAGAAGGGTTTTCCCATGCCATATAGATGGTATCCCTATGAATATGCAAGATATATATGAACAAGCGATGAATATATTCACATTCCTCTGAAAATAAAAGATTTCCAATAAAAAGAAATGTATATAAAGTAAAACTCGTAAATTTTGAGGTTATTCTATCACACAACGGTATTTTCGAACGTTTACCAACACCCAGCGCTAATCGATAAACGATTGTATGGCAGAATACAGCGCATGACCGCTAGGAGGACGTCACTACGTTTGACGTCACTACGGTCGAAGGACAACAGACACAAACAAACCCCCAGGACAACCGAAAGGCTTGACATTTTGGGCAACGCACAGAAAACAGAACAAACAAACATTTGAGGACATTTAAGGACTTAAAATGAAGCTCACACGCGGTCGTTACACATATCTTTTGATGCTTCAACTGTCACTACTCGCTGGAGATTTGTTCTTCAATGCCTTTGGGGCATCCCTGGCCAAGAATCATCTACAGACTTCCATCTTTTTCTTTGTGTGAGTACAGCAGAGGTGTAAAACAGAGAGAGTTTTATTTACGAAGAGTTTTTCGCCTCCTGCAGCACCCAGGACGCATTGATTATTGTCGAGTATTTGCTGTTCACTTTGGCCCTGCATTCGACGTGTGTCTATCAAGTGGGAGCCTCGCATATTATACTAAGGAATTGCAAGCTCTTTTTGGGTAGCATTACCATATATTTTCTGCTCTCGGCATCGCAGCATTTCTGGATCATCTATCAGAGTCGATTGTCGGCGGCGGGAGAGGATCAAAATGGTCCGGAATGGCCTCTGGGTCTCTATGCCTTGGCTGTTGTTCATCGGATAAGTGAGTTTCGAGGATTACTCATAAAGGATGGCTGATAACTGATGATTTTTCTACACTTTTTTAGTGTCGGTTTTCTATTATTATAGCTCCAAGTCGACGGCTTTGACTATGGCAGATCCACGCTATAAGGAGGAGCATCTTGATTGGATTGCAGAGCAATTGGGGGATAAGTAAAGGGGATGAATCCAAGGATATGTTGGTGGAATGGTAGATAGCAGAAGTTCAGAGGAGGGGAATAAAAATGGGAGCATATTGAGTGAATAATTAAGAGATATTCAGTGCTTAAAATACAAGAAATTTCGAGCAAAAATTGTGATGGGAAATGCGCATAAACTATGTAATAGATGTACATATAATATAAGTAAATATTTAACCTATGAACAAATCAAAATTATTAAATTATCTACAAACTAAAATAATCTTTGAATATTTTATTTAATTTTGAGTTTTACAAAACAGCAGCAATAAACATACCACATTGATACCTTAATTATTTTCAAAGGGATCTTTACACAAGAAATTGATCTGAGCACCCAACGTTTCTTTTTTTCTCTCATAATTTATAAACAATCCATTTAATTTTTAAATTTTTCATTTATATACAATGAATTTGTTTTAATTTTCTCATTTTATATACACTAAAATACATATATATAATATTCTCTTTATTAATTATTATTGCAGAGACTTTTCAGTGATTTCATAAACTGGATAATTTTTATATTCATAAATATATACATCGTATCGAGCTCGTATCGTGGGTAAGCACCAACCATTTTCATTACATTTGAAAGACATCATCTACATACAGCCTAAAACGTATAGCGAGTGGATTTTTCTGGTTATAATAAAGCTAATCCACAGAACTTTCTTTCTCTATATTGATATATTGGTCCCTTAAATACACAGAAAAGAGAGATAGGAAGAGAGCTACGAATGCTACGTCGAATGTTACGTTCCCGAGTAGCTGAATGGCACACCAAAGAGCTGCTCCCATGTCTGTCCGATGGCATTCAGAGAGCATTCGGCATTGGCATACGTTTCAAAGTTTAGTATCCACACTTCGCACTTGTTTTCGGTTTCATCAATAAAGTTTATCACGTATTTCACATCCGTTAGACGCTCCACATCCACCAGATTGCTGATGGGCTGTGTGAGACTTGGCTCTAGGGCTGCTGGTTCTTCCTTCTTTTTCGTTGACATCCAATCCCATTTGCCATTGCCACAGATATGCAAATGGGAATCGGTGCTCAACAGCAGGCAGGGTTCAAAGGCAAGACCTTTCTCTTCGTTACAACTCCACTGACAGCTGGCGAGAATGGCACATAGTTTGAGGGGCTCCTTTGCAAGGGATTTCAATGCGGACGTTGACTGTTGCAGCACTTGGCATTGCGATGGCAGGGCATTGTCTGTGGAAAGGGAGCAAGAAAAAGGGTTAGAAAATATACATAAATATGTGTAAATACCAGCCCCACTTACCTTGCATATAAAGCAGCAAACTATCAGTCCTTAGAATGTCCGGCAACAACAGTCCGAAACCTCCCCAATCTCTGAGGCTAAAGGATAGACCCAATTTCCAGGCTATCACACCAACGGACACCAATCGATCCACTGTGACGCTGACGATCTGCCTCAACCACTTGGCTACATCGTCTTGCGGTGCAGCAAAGGCCTCCATGAGATACAATTTACACGTGGACATGACAATGAGACCCTCGCTCAGTGTGTGCGTTTGTTCGTTGTAGATGCGTCCCTTGGCCAGCCATTTGAAGTGTTCGTTCTGCTCCTTGAATTTCGTTTGATAAAAGTACAGCTTCAGGCGATGATCGATGTCGTTATAGTTGCTGTAATTAAATTTGTAGGGATGCAGGCCAGCTGCTGCTGATGAGCCGCCTGCACTGGTGGCCTCTGAATCGATGAGTTTCTTCGAGCTGGACATCAGCAGGTTTGTGGACTGAAAGACGGAAGCAAAGGGCAGCAGGGCTACCTCTTCGGCTTTCTTTAAATGATTATTATTGAAGGATTCCTTGGCGACCTCCTTTTGCTGTTCGTAGGTGGTGCAAATGCTGTCCGTCACAGAGCCCGAAGACGAGCTCTCTGTTAGCTGCACTTGTGCCACAGCTGGCGGTGGGGGTGCTGACACAGCTGCTGCTGCTGCTGCCGCTGATGCAGCTGCTGCCTCTTCCAGCCTCATCTGCTGCCCAAATTCACGCTCTATAAAGCTCTGCGTCTCATCGTGCAACGCCTGCAGATGCGGCAACTGCGATATGCGACGATCTTCTGAGGTCTTTCGACTGGCACTCTGCACACAATTTGGATCCAGCACCTCAATCGAGGATTGGCTTGGATTCGAAATGATATCCACATCACTTTCATTGGCACGAAATTCCAGATCTCGATCTGTATTGGAGCTTCCCACCACCGACTGATTGGAGTCGAAGGAGCTCTGGGAATTGGTGATTTTCGAACAGGAACTGCTTTCATTCAGGCTATTGGCGGAACCTATAGATAAAGGGGATTACAAATAATATATTAGTGGGGTTTGCTTGGGGTTTTAGTTTTATAATGGAAGCAGCATTGGTTTCTAGGAATTTTCATTATATTTTTGGAAAATTTGGAAAACAAAGTGAGAAAAGTACCAGGAAGCAGGTGTTTTAGAGGTACCTCTAGGCATTTATATATTACAAAAATTACAGATTATAGAGACCTCTAGGAGAACACCTTTCTCCCCATATATTTTAATGGCTTCACTTTTCTGCCCCAAATGCTGCTTCACATCATCTCATAAATTTAAAGAAAAAGTAAAACGGAAAAGCAAAATGCAAAAATTAAATGAAATAAGAAAGAAAAGAAAAACTTAGTAAAAATCATTGGCATATTAACTTTTAGTGGCTTGCATCAAACTCCTATGCTTGGGTGTGTTTTTAGCGGTTGTTTTAAGCCTGGAGAGGGCCACTATTAAATATTAATAATCAAATATATATATATTACAATTATTATTACAGCAATTATTCAGGTTATTTTGTTGGGTGAGAGAAGAAAATATTTAAATATTTAAAGAGCATGCAAAAGAAATAAACAAAAGAAAAAATTTATAAGAATGAATGTATAACAAATGAAATAATTAAAAATCTATTTCAAATCCATAAAACATAAAATAAAACTACCAAAAATCATTAAAAATCTACTTAAAACAATTAAAAATGAACTAAAACTTTCAAAATCCACAAAACAAGATTAAAAACCTTTAAAAATATATTAAAACTCCACTTAAAACCATTAAAAATCGACTAAAAATCCATAATATGCACATTCAATGGCAATGAAAGTTAAAAAAATTGAATGGCAATAAAAAAACACAAACGAAAAATGCACAAAAAAATGAAACCATAAACCATAAAAATCTAGCAACAAAATTAAATAAATATAAGGTGAAGGTTTCAAAATGTTTCCAAAATCTGATCAAAATAGAAAACAAGACTGGCCAAGGACTTGCCAATGCTATTGGTTTCCTCCTTAATCGATGCTGCACCCACAGGTGGCGACTCCTCCACAATTAAAGCGGGCGAGAGTTTGGGTTCGGCGGCCAACTCCACAGCGGCTGCTTTATCCAGCGTCGTGGAGGGATCTGTGACCTCTGCCACATGCACACTGTGACACTCGGGACAACGTAGCTCTGACAGAGGGTTAAAGTATATTATTTAGGTTCGTATCTCTATCGTATTTTCGATCTTACGCTCTGTCTTATAACGCTTGATCTTTTGTTCCATTAAAAATTGTTTCAAACAATTCACACAACGATAGACTTTGATGTTCATTTCGGTGAGATTACGCTGGGAGAGTATGTCACGAAGTTTCTTTTCCAGTTCCTAAACAAAAATAAAGAGAATAATAGTTGAGAATATGAACTGGAATGGGCATGGTGTGTGTGTACCTGACACAATGTATTCTCCACACAATAGATACGCTCCTGTTTATCCTTACGCAGCGTATCGAAATTTATGCGTAAAGTATTTGATTTTAAACGTTCGCAGGATTCAAGAATTTTGAGGCTCCATTTGGTTTTGGTGCTGAGGGGAAAATAAAAGAGAGGTTCGAGGTATAAATTTGAGAATTTTCTAATCCACTTTTTTCTCTTTTTGCCATACCGTTCACTCAGCGTATCCTTTTCGCGTATAAAATTGGAAGATATGGTCAAAAACAAAGGCACACTGGGCTTGTGCTCGTGATAGACAATGTAGGTCTCCTCATCGGGCTCCATATCGGAAACTGCAAGGGGGAAAAAGACTGGATATTGCAGAGATATGCTATAACTTTTGTAAGAGTAAATCCCCTACCCGGTTCCTCTTCCT
Organism: Drosophila subsilvestris; assembly: GCA_035043285.1. NCBI lineage: Eukaryota > Metazoa > Arthropoda > Insecta > Diptera > Drosophilidae > Drosophila > Drosophila subsilvestris. The sequence continues at coordinate 1,616,782 of JAWNNB010001726.1, read as the reverse complement.
CTATTGCATTTGAACCGCTTGCATAGAGACTCAATAACTTTTTGTGCTTATCCTGAGAATGATCGTCCTCCTCCAGCTGCTGCTCCACTTGTTTCTGCTGCTCCGCGTACTCCTTCGTGCTATTGGCGATGCTCTCGTATTGCGTCTCACCACTCTCATCACAGGTCTCGTAAAGCGTTTGATTTTCTGCCTCCTGGCTCGCCGGTTTAATAGGCGTCAAAGTGTTGTTGAAAGAGGCGCCCCACGTGCTGCTGTTGTTTGTGGGAGTGGAGCTAACATTCAGAGCAGTGGGCTCTCCTGCTGCTGTCTGGATAGTTGCCTGCATTGGGGCAGAGAATTCCCCCAGAAACTCGTTGAACTGCTGCCGTGAGGCATTCCTCTCTTTCTCGCTGGGCTGTGCCGACTCTATGCCCAGCACGAGCTCTGCATTACCCGTCTTTAGCCACTCATTGCCGTGGATACGTCGCAGGGCTTCGATTTCTTTCTTGGTCTCCAAATGCGATGAATCTGTTGCGCATTCCTCTGGCTCTGCTTGGTGCTTGGCTGGGGTTAGAACTGCTGCTGCCGCTTCTGCCACATCGTCGGTGTCTTCGGAGATGTCTGCTCGACGGATTCTACTGAGACTTTTCTTGGTGTTTTGCTTTTTGCTGGTGTGAGACATGTCCATGGATGTCGTTTGCTCCGTTTCCGAGGCGTAATCCTTGCCACGAATGGAACCCGAGGGCTGCGAACCAAAGCTCGAGAACTGTGAGCCATCGCTGGTGTTAATGGAAGTCCGCGAGCTGTTGATAGACACAGGACCACTTCTGGGCACACGATGGGAGCCTATGAATCGCCACTTTTGACTGCCAGTCAGTGCTTTTTCCGCCTTGTTGAGCGGCTCAAAGTCCAGCACAAACTTCACCGTTGCCGTATTCTTGTGCAGATATTGGGCAGTGGCCTGTCGATGTTTCCGGTTGCAGGACAAGGGATTACCCTGTAGATTTAGCATTGTGAGGGTCATCAGGGCACTCAGCGGCAGCAGCTGCGAGTGCTCCAGCAGACAATTATCCGAGAGATCCAGTGTGGTCAAGGCATCCAGCTTGGCCACATCCAGCAGCTCCTCCACATAATTGTTGCTAATATTGAGCAGCTGCAGCTTCTTGCACGCCTCTATGTGGAACTGCGGCAGATATATGAGGCAATTGTAGCTCAAGTCGAGCGTCTTGAGATGTGGCAACCATTTGATGGCCGCCACCGAGATGAGCTTGTTGTGTCGCAGATTCAAATGCTGCAAATGTTGGGCAAACTCCAGGGCAGTGTCCACACTCCTCAGCGAATTGTAGCTAAAGTCAGCCGTTTGCAGTTCATTCCACACGAAACCATTGGAATTGTCACCTCCACAGCGTGTGATTATATCGTCGACACTGGCCAGACTCTTCACACAAATCAAATGCTGCAATTGGCCACGCAGCGGCTGTATGCCCACCACTTGATTAATGCTGATTTTGTGCACTTCCAGGCGTCGCAGTGCCCGAAATTTGGCTATATCGATGGCACCCTCAAAGTACAGTTCGCTGGGGAAATATACTAACTTTAGCAGCGTTGTTTTCTGCACAAAATCGTGCAGCAGCTGCAGATCTGGGAAGACACTGGACTTGGCATTGATGGGTTTGACCACCTGAAAGGTGGGCTGATGCTGTTGCTGATGATGATGATGGTGATGATGATGCGTCCCGTGAGTGCCATCTCCAGCTATGATTTCCGTATCAGCAATCAATGTAAACGAATCATTCAAAGCGCGCAGCAGTGAACCTGTGGGGGAAAATGTGCTGTGAGAATTCAGTGATAAGGCGGGGCACTGTGCATCAGCCAGTGAACGCATGTTGGCTGTCATTTTCTGCGTTGTAGTTTTTCCCGATTTTCTCGCTCTCCTCACCTGATAATGTTAGCGTAAACTCGGAGCTTAATATTTTATCACCATTTTGTCGCAGTAAATTTGCCAATTCGGTGATTTTTTGTGGATCCATGACGACGGACGCGACGACGGGAAGAAAGGAGTACAAATCAGCTGTGACTTTGTTTGGATTTTCTTTGCTTTTATTCTACGATATTCATTTTTCCCAACTCATTTCCCTCCCCATATATTATGCATATTCTGGGTTTATGTCACACACACACACAAATATTTGTAGTACGTATTTTTTATGTCGGGTGCAAGCAAAAACAACAACAACAAAGAGAATTATGACGCCATTTGTGGTGGCAGGTCTGAATAATAAATGAACATTTTTCCCGTTCTAATTGTGGATTTATCTTAGACTTTGCTGCTATTCAATCATCAATCATATGATATTGCTCATTTTGTTGCTATATTGCGGTTTGGTACGTTTTCTATGTGGGTGGAATATTCCACTTTTTTAAGTGCAAAAACAGAAAAAAATTAACTTTTGTTATGCTTCTTCTTCTTGCCAGTTGTTGGCAGCCACAGCGGAACGCGGTACCCCAGAGTTGCTTTGACTTGCGAGCTAGTGTGGCAAAGCGAAAGCAGAAATTTTAATTTCGATAGTGTTGTAAAGGATGTGAAGAGCGCGGTGTTTGAATTTTAATTCAAATTTAAAACATATTTTTGGAAATATTGCAATACCATATAAAAAATAGAGTGGGCTGATTCAATGGAATCTGCAATGCGTTCGATATATGTGGATATTTATTCCCACATAGATTTACAATTCATGTCGTAAAAATTCTAAAACAGCCTCTGAAAATGTAATAAAAAAATTATATAATTAGATAGAAATTAACACTTTTATTTTTAACTACTCAGCTTTTATTTATGTAACACTTTCGTTTTTGTAATTTTTACATTTACAAATAATTTTTATATTTCTACGCAATCTTCAATTAAAAAAATTGCTGAAAAGACGAACCAAAAAATTCGACTTTCATTCGATCCGTTTCCGATTGTTCCATTCGATTGTTGCCGTTTTGGACGAGTAATACTCTTGGCCACAAATATACATCCTTTGGTTTTATTTCTTTTATTTAGGTACACGCGCAATATATCTCATGGCTAATTAAAATTTAAAAACAAGGCTAGGCTAAATTAAAGCAGACTTTTTGGTGGTGTTTTCTTGTTAGTTGTTCTTCTTGTGGTTCACTTGTGGGGATATGCGTTGGGGATTTGGATTAAAAGAATTAACTAAATTAACTAATATAATAACAACCTATGCAGATTCCTTGCGATTTTGCTTCTTTACAGTTTTTGTTTTAAAGAGTTTTTTGTTTTAGTTAGGGGAATCTTTTCTCTGTTATTTCTGTGGTATTTAGTGCACTTTTCCTTACAGTTGCTTAATTTATTTGTGCTGAAAAATATACATTTATTCTCTCTGTTTTTTTATTTTTGTGGGTGCATAAAAATGTTAAAAACTTTTCGCCTCCAAGGCTCTACAAAGTTTGCCTGGGAAAAAGAGAGAGTTTAAAATATTAATATACATTTTTTTTTTTGGTTTAAAAATTAATAACTTTAAAACATTCTTTTGATTGAAAAGTATAAAAAATTCGTGCTTTTGGAACTCAAACTGAAAATTGCAGAAAAATTGATTAAAATTTTGTTTCTAGTTGATTTTCCGATACGTACTGCTCTGCCGATTTTGATAGCTGCCAATATTTCAATATTTTTGTTTTGGTTTTTTTTCGTAGGAAAATACGAATACGAAATGAAGGATAGACATTCGGTTTTTTTTTTGTATGGTATGTACAAAATATTATATATTTTTTTAATGTTTTATTCTTAACAAATTTCATTTAATGTTTCAACAAATATATGACACTTTGATGGTTTTTGTTTTGTTTTTTTCCACATAAAAAACACTTTTAGACGATAGAAAACAATTGAAAAAATAATGAATAGAAAAATGCGTTGAAATGCATTTTGATAGGTCGTAGAAAATATGTGAATGAATCGATGACTTGACTTTTAACTTTGGATCGATTAATGGTCGATAGATATCGAGTAGTATTTACAATCTTTTTTGGGGGGTTTAGTATGGTGGGGTTTTGTTTTAGAGTTTTGGCGACGGCATGATGGACGTATCCCTATGAGAAAATAATATATAGAAAAAGAAGAGAAGAAAAACAAATAGTTTTATGAATGAAACAATAATTGTTGTTGTTGGTTGTATTAGCAAATGTCTACAAGAATGTGGATGTGAATATTAATCAAAGAATGGAGAGATACATACATATATTTATGACTGAATAACAAGCTGAATAATGAATGATATTTCTGATATAATGATCGGAGGATATGTCTTCGATTGAAAGAAAATGTACAAAAATTTCATTGTTAATTTGGATTCAGTTTTTTTAATAATTTTGAATTTTGCTTTGAGCTTGTTTTTATTCAGCTTTTGTTTTGGGTGTTAAAAATAGGCTTAATTTTTAAATACAAATTAAAATGCGGTTTAAAAAACATTCCAGAAATAAGAGCAAGTGCAAAAACTTAATAATAAAACATAAGGAAGAAAACTTAGGACAACAGAAAGGAAACTTAATTTTAAATCAAACGAAAAAGTAGAATTTTAAAATAAAATAGGAAAGATAACTAAAGTTTAAATCAAAAAAGAAACGGCAAATAGAAAACTAATGTTTTATTCAGGAAAAAAGAAGATAGACTTAGTTTTAAATTAAAGAAAAGTATAAAAAGGAGGAAATGTTCAGTTTTAATCAAAATAAAATAAAAAACTTAAGATTTAAACACAAAATAAGAAGAAAACTTAAGTAAAAATAAAGAAGAATTCGTAGGTTTAAATCAAGGAATAAAGGAAAAACTTAAGACTTAAATCAAAAAGAAAAGAAAAGGCGAAATACAGAGGTTACAAGAAAAAAGCAATAGCCAAAAGAGCACTTAGGTATTGGGGGAGTGTTGCTGGGTATATAAGGATATTCAGTATCAGGATACAGGATACAGGCGAGGATTCAGAACGTAAACGCAAGTGCAAAAGAAACGAATACACTGAAAGAAACGCAAACGAAAACACTTACATATGCTCGGGATGATTGCGTATGCAATCGATTAAATCTTTAGGCTTAAGCTGATTTGTGCATATCTTATGAATGGCCGTAAACAGGGGGAATCTAAAGAGAGATGAGAGAGAGAGAGAGATATATGATAAATATAAATATAAATATATATGAAAATATAGGGAGTATCCTTACTTCTCCTCCAGTTTCTTGTTCTTCAACATATAATTGACTTCCTCGGCAGTGGGTGGGCCCTGGAGTTTTTGGCCATTTAACATTTCCTTTTCGAGTTCTTCAATGGTTTTGCCCGATGTGACAAAAGCCTCAGAGACGCGACGATTGCGACCACCTGAGGGACAGAGATAAAGGCAGATTAGATACATCAATCGAGGATATATCTTTGGCTTATACCCACCATAACACGTCGTAATGAGATCCGCTACACCGCAGCTCTCAAAGAAGGTCGACAGCTTGCTGCCTGGATAGAAGACATCGACAAAGCGAATCATTTCCATCAGACCCAATCGAATGACAGCCGCCTTGGTGTTGTCGCCCAGCTTCAGGCCATCGACAAAGCCCGCACCGCAGGCCACAATATTCTTGAGAGCGCCGCAAACCTCCACGGCATCGGCATCGTCGACGACAACAACACGGAAATGATTCGCCTGGAAGAGATCACGCAACACCTTGCCATACTTTTTGTCCGTGCAACCGATTGTGGTCTCACAGAAGTTGCCCTCAGCCACTTCATTGGCCAAATTGGCGCCCATCAAGACAGCGCATGGTATCTACATGGGAATGGCAGGGTAAAGAGATAGATGTTAGACATAGATATAGGGGGTCACCTTCTCGTATCGTTCGTTTCGTTTCGTTTCGGTTTGGTTTGGTTCGATTTGCTTACCTTCAAGTGACGCGTGATTATATGCGAAATGAGATCAATGCCGCCTCCTTCGGCCTTATCGAAGCCCTTGATCAAAGATATGGCAATGGCATTTGGCTTGATTTTACCCAGCAATTGCTTGCAGAAATTGGGAATGAACTGATGTGGCACTACGAAAATGAGTATATCAGCATTCTTGGCAGCCTCCACAAGATCGGGCACGGCCACCTATCGAGAGAGAGAGAGAAGAGCAGAAGAACTTGGCTAATTAATTGTACTTTTTATTGTTGTATACTGAATGATAAGAAATAAATAGCATACAGCAATGACATAAAAAATAAACAGACTCTGATAAGCGAGGGAATATTCCGTTTATCAAGGTTGAATGAAGGGAACGAGACTTTTCGGAAGGCAACTCACAAAATCAGGGAAATCATTTTTTAAACACGTGCTCTTTTTTGGAGGCACGTCTCTGGCTCAGCTCGGCTCATTCGATTGCCCGTCTAGACTATGCAAATCGCGGGATTCCGATCCATTTTGATTATAAAAATATATTATATATATATATTTACATATACAATGTAGTTTTTTCTATATATAAAACAAAAACCTGTTTGCCCCACGCTTTAACGTTTGCTTTGTCGCTTTTTCCAACAACTTTTGCTGTGACTCTTTCCTTAATAACTTTTTGCTTTGTAGCTTTTGCTCTATTAACTCGTTTTGTTTCTATTTTTGTTTTGTTATTATGCATTGGACCCTTATATAAGTGTAAAGTTCAGGTTAAACGTTCAGGCATTTTGCAATGCCTTTTAAGATAACACACCGTCTGTATGTACATAGATTGGTTTATTTATTTTTGCAATCATTTTCATACAAATAAAAGCAGAAAAGTGTTTTTTTTTTAAATCTAAAAAACAACACATTTGAGGGGAAGTATATTTCCTTTGGAAAATAGCTAAAAATGCTTTGATTTACATTTTTTTCTACCATAAAATAATAAATCAAATGAAATATTTCAAAAATCTTTCCATTGATAAAAGCATGTTTTTTGGGGATATTTTTTTAAGGGTGATAAAGAGTCTTATATCATGCTTTCTTTTCTGATTTAATATTTTCAAGGAATTTGCTAACGCAATTCATAGAAATTAAATCACAAATAGCCTCTAAAATTATTTTCTCCTCCAAATTTTAATCATTTCAGCAATTGCTAATTAAATTATCATATTTTTATGGCAACTGGAACCCCAATTAGCAGCAATTGGAACTCAAATCTTTCCACTTATGCCTCGAAAATCTTTGAAATTTCTAAAATTTCTTAGTTTTCTTGATCCCCATTAACCGTTTGACTCATTTTCTTGTTGAGCTTTTTGCATACTTGTTGCATTTCTGACATTGGTCTCGCTTATTGTTTGTATAAATATACTTTTCTCATTTGTTATTGCTGCTGCTGTTGTGATGGTTGCCCCGCCAACCCATTTCCCCATTTAACACCCTCGCGCGAAACAGCTACTGAGAGTTTGCCAATTTTATGTGGTACATAATATATGGCACAACATATGTATAAGTATGGTACATATGTACATATAGGTGAAGCTGTCTAATTATACAGACAAACAAACGACAAAAACAGAGTATCTATAGAATGGGGGGTATGATCTATCGTGTCTCTCTTTGTGTACCCTAGAAAATGTAGAGATAAAGGAACTTACATCACCATAAAGTGTTTGTATCTTTGATAAGAATCATAAATTATATTGATAAAGTGACTGTTTATATGTAGGTTGCACTCGTATATTAGTTTTGTTTGTCTCCTTTGGTTATTCACCCTGAAAAGGGGTATCGAACTCTTCTAGACAACCGCCTTGGATTCCCATTTTGTTATGTTTTCCATATATTATATTTTTATCAATCCACGGCACTAACGCATGTCTGTCTCCCACTACAGTTGTGTTTAATCTATAGGGCGCGGGTCTCTGAGTTTATGGAAGTTTTGTTTTGTCCGTGCTAATAACCAGAACTTACAGGCTGTTTACAGCGAGCAAACATTGTGGGATACACACGGACAGCAGACAGTGGACAGTGGACATTGGACATGGGACGGGGGCGGCTGCTAGTCTCTGGATGGATGGATGAATGGTTGGGACTTTATCAGCGATTTATGTGGGGTTCATGTTCTACATGAACGGCAACAAGTGCTGGCTGGCGCGGGCCTTATCGATAATCAGCAAATGGAAATATTCGAGTGCTTTTTTATATACACAAAAAAAAACGGCAATTTCAAGTGGAATCGTTTGTCGTCTATAATCGGTGCGTCTCTTATCGGTTCGAGACAATTATTGCTTAATAGAATATTGACATAGCCTAACCGACGTGCCCTTTTTCCAACCCCTGAAAGGGGAAAGGTCTTGCTCAACTTGTTTAGTAATTACACCTTGAGCAAAGGTCCCCAAAGGCGTCATAGAAAATGGCTTTTGTTCGAAGGCTTTCAAAGAAGAGAGAGAGAGCCCTAGCCGGCCTTGACCTACGTCAAAGACAACTTAAGAGAAAGCCCTGAAAATGTTAGCCTAAGAGAATGCCTGGGCAGACAGTTGGGAGCTTTACAATAGAGTGCAAGGGAGATGGCGCAACATTTAGAGAGTGCAAAACCAATTGGCAGCTGAAGAGAGAGAGAGAGAGAGAGTGAGTGAATGCAGGCCAAAAGAAAAACAGAGAAAGGCATACAAAAGAGAGAGTGAGAGATAGTTCTGCATTGAAGGTGAAACTTTGCATACCCTTGAATGGTAAATTGATTTCAAACAGATTTTTGCAGCCAATACAGGTAAAGGTACATATATTCTTGATTAGAATCAATCAACGTATCGATGTGCTTCCATTACCTTTCCTTTTTTGAAGGTGTTTTTCTATAATTGTTTCATGTTTATCTACCATAGCAACCGCATGCGTTCCCAAAGGGTATCTTTATAGTCGACGACCCCATTAAAAACTAACCTTGTTTTATCTGTATTGTTTGTTGTTGTTGTTGCTGGCCCTGAAAAACTGCAGCGAACCAGCGAAAAAGAAGAGCAAGCATTTGAGTGCAAGCAAAAGAGAGCAACCAATAAAAAAAGGGGGCGCGAGAGAGTGCGCGCGAGAGTGTGTAAAGGTGTAAAAATAGATGTGCAGTTGTGTGATTAGATAATTTGCCGCTTGCACGAACGATGACGATGGTCAAGATCAAGGCAAAGAGACGTTTATGTAAGCCACATGGCTGGTAATCCGCACAAACACACACACACACACACACACACACGGGGAGGAGGGATTACATAATGTAGTACGGAATTCCAATATTGTTTTTTATTTAGCCTCTAGATAGTGAGAACTATAACCCCCCCGCAGCTTATTAACAGCTGTTTTGTATGCTCTTATCACACTTACCACATTTGGTGGCAGCTTGTGTCCCTTCAGATATTTGACATTCTCGTGCGTCTCATTGATGATTTCCGTGAGCTTCTTGCCATCAATCAGCTCCTCGTAGACGAACATTGTCACACGCTCCTCGAATTCGGGCAGTGCAGAAGCATTGGCGCCCACAATTTTCGCTATCGCCGAACCCCTGGAGCGAGGACACGAGAAAGGAGGATGCAAGGTTACAGAATGTGGGGGTAGGGACAGAGTAGAGAGGAGAAGCATAATTCAATTATTATATAATTAAAAGAGGGGCTGCCAGGGGGGGTTTGGTTGGACACTCACCAATTGCCGGAGCCCACAATGCACACGTTTACTTTATCCGCCATAATTATTTATGTTCTGTTCTGTTGCTGTTGCTACACTGCTATTTATTTATGTATTTCCTATAACTTATAGCTTCTCACTTCGTTTCGCGTGTTTGGCGCCCGCTAGTATTTAATTATTTAATTTCTAAAAATGTTGACACGTCGAACGAGCCACGGCGAACCACTGTGAAGTGAATGTAATTATTTATTTTGTTTTTAATTTTTATGCCATCGATGTTATCGATGTTAGCTGCAGCCATCGATGATTTTTCTCAAACATCGATGTTTTTAGTGGAATCATATTTCTCGATTTTAATATTCGGCTTCATATTATTAGCTAGCGGGGACCTCTCAGCACTGAACATATTATTTTATCCGGTAAATAAATTAATTAGACTCATTTATGCGTTTAAATATGAGCTGGTTCTAATGGAAGTGCTGTAAAAGGTGCTTACTGTCATAGTAGCTAAGTGTTGTTAAATGTTTTCTTTTGGGCGCGCCATTTGAATGAAATTTAACGCATCTTTTGTAGAAATATTTCCGCATCGGTGGATTGATATTTTAAGAGAGTGTCCCCGACATTATAAAATAATAAATAAATTATCATTTAAAAGTTTACAAGAAAGAGCTGCGAATATCCCTTCCAAAATGCAGGGGAAAAAAGTATCAAAAATACTTTAAATGTATCATCTAATCGCTAAGGTCGCTTGGACATGGATTTTGAGGAAATTTCAAACTATTTAGTTGAACGTCCAGTCATGTAAACACTTGCGTTTCCATAAGTAATCGATGCCTTGTACAAACTGCATATTATTTCTACAAATTCTACTTATTTTCTACGGTTAACTATTCCCCCTTGAAAGAATTTCACCAATGCTAAGACCAATTTTACATTTAACTTTTAATCAAGTGGTATCCAGAATTACAGAAAAAATTACTGTTTAAATAAAACAACGCCTATTGAGGGTCCTCTCCCAGGCGGCATATACCATCAAATCCGTAGCAACCGTGGGCGAGACCATTGGCGAATCCATCATCCATTTGCACTATATTTGAATTGTAAATTTAGGAAATTTTTTGGTTAGCAATTTAATGGGAAAATAAGGATATTCAGGGGCAGGGTAAAAATGCAATGTTTAAATTTTGTATTATGATTTTTGGAGGATAGATAGAAAAAAAGTTGTTTTTTAATGTTTAAAAATGTAATTTCGTTGGCTGTGAATGTGCTAGAATTATAATAATTTTGTGTACTTGGGTAGATCAAACTTTAAGAAAGAAATCACCAAACCAAAGATAAGAGTGGAAAGTTCCTGGGAGCACAATTTGCATTAGCTCGACTTAAAAATATAAAAATTATTTACTTTAATGAAATATTTAATGCCAAAAATTCGCTATGGTTTGCTGGTTCCGCTTCGCTTTTAAACATGTAATTGCATGGAAAAATTAAACGAAAAACAGTTGTAAATGATGTCCCGCACCGAGTGGCTAGCTTACTTTCAAATTGTGCTGATATTTAGCAGTAAATATTCGTTAATTATTACTGAAGAGCCTCCTTTAAGCACAATGCTCGTACCTTAGCGCTGCGACACGTGGATGCTGATGGAATAATGGGATTTGTAAAAAAACACCTGTTTAAAGCTCTCTTAAAGGCTGGCTTCCTTATCAAAGTGGCTTCCCGTACAGGCGAGAGTATGGGCGATCAATTGATGATCCTAAGCAATGTGACCTTAGGCCTTGGCAAGACGATCAATACCCTGTTCACGAGTGGCGCCAGGGAACAGAAGCCCCCAGATGATGATCCAAATTGTGAGAAAGGAGGAATACCGTGTAAAGTCATGTCTATTTTTGGGCTGAAATGGCTGACACAAAAGTGAAGGAAAAGTACTTTGTGGATGTAAAGAAAATATGAAAACAATTATTGATTGTATGGAATAAAAATGAAGCTCCATTTAATGCACCATCAAGTGGTCTTAGGGACATCCAATCGATGCTTCTACCAATACCAGACCGAGGGGCGCTGCTGTATGTAGCCACAATTAATAGAAAACTCAGAGACTTGCACTTACAGCAGAACAGAGGTGCTAAAAATCTTTATTCAACATTTAGTTACGCTCCAATTTTAGTAACTTGAACTAACTTAATGGAAAGAACCTGAAAAGATGTAAAAATTCAGCGATTCACCAAACGAAAGTTGCATTTCGAGGCTGTGCTGCAGAAAAGAGCCTGGGCCATGCCACACCCCATGGCCATGCCCATGCATGGGGCACACACATAGAGAGGAGAGGACATGCAACCCATTCCGCATGGCGTTGACCCATGGAGGTTAATCATGCAGCGATGTTACGCGCTAATACCTTCATGTGAGCTGGACCACGTGCTGGGCGTGTTCCTCCTTACCGCCACTCCTGATACTCCTGCCACTCCACTTTCTCGTTGCGTGTCTAACGCTGTTTGCCCACCATTCAGTGTGAGTGGCTGGATGGGAGGTGGGAGGCTGTGCCTCTGCTGGGGTGGCTCTGCTCTAATTCCACTGCCGCATTCGAGGTTGTCTCCTGGTTGTTGCTGCTGCTGCTGCTGTTGCCACTGTGCACCCGTAAAATTGATTGCGGCGAAAGCTGGAAAGTTGCACGTTATGCTCGTGGCCTGACTTGGTATCTCTTCTCGGTCTGGTTCCGGATACTGCTTGCTGCTGCTGCTGCTGCTGCTGTGGCGTGGCATGGAGAGAGATTGTGCTGTAGAATAGCATAGAGAGTGTGTGGCATGGAGTGGCATGAATGGTAGTGGCTCTTGGTTCTTTTGTGTGGATGCTGTGCCCTGCTAAAATGTGATTTTGTGCAGCAACCAAAGCGAGTTTCTGGTTGGAAAAAAACCTTCTTCATTCTCTTCATGAAAACCCATTTTTCCCCCCATTTTTCCCTCCCATTTTTCCCACATTTTCTTGCATGCTTAATGCATGGAAATTTGTATTAAGGGCGTGGCGTATAGCAGTAAATATATAACAAATTTATGGGCAAAGTCAGAATCTGTAAGAAGAATTTTTCAGCTACAGAAAATTTAATATTCGTTCCACCAAATCCGCGAGGTACCTGTGGCTCCCATTTCCCCCACCCCGCTCATGTCGCCTGTCATAGATTACAAGCCCATAAAGTGTTTACATCCAAATTGTATCTCACGCCCCACTAGGCGTATGGGAAACATTTCTATCCATACGAAAATGCGTTGAAAATTACCATGGGGCCATCAATCCTTTACGGGGTATGCTGCCCATGCTGCCACGTTTTTCACAGGATGGACAAGTGCCACAATTCACATCATCAAGATTTCGTGGAATGCTTGTACTCACACACACACACACGCACACACACAGAGAGAGAATATATATATGTGTGTGTATATGAAGCATAACCCATATCACACATCGGATAACATATCCATCCTTCACACAACATCCAATATGCAAGGCCGGGCCCACCTTTTTGGCCATGGCGATGTCATGCGATGACGATGACGATGAAGCAGCGGCTCGTTCATTCGTTCGACAATGACGATGATATAGATAGAGAGGGTGAGGAGTAGGTTGGGGGAATTAACCTAACCCTTTATTCCTCTCTCTCTGTGTGTGTGTGTGCATAACAATGTGTCTATAAAAAACAATGACGGACATTTGGGAGGATTTCTTGGGCATAGAATAATAGTACATCAACACACAGGCAATGCAGAAATAAAATCATTTACGCAACAACGAGAGCGACCAGACCAGAACCCAAAAATGAAAGGCAAGAAAAGGCGATAAGGAAAAGGAAAATGGTGTTACTTAAAAGGAAAATGTTGAATGCACTTTCGTGACTGCTTTTTAAGGGAAAAATGGAGGAGAATACATAGATTTAAATGGGAGATAAATAAACGATAATACATAATAATACATACATACAATTTTGATAATCAAATCTAATAATAATGAAAATATTAAAAATTCCATTTTTTTAATTAATTATTTTAATTTAATTATTTGAATTTAATTATTTTAATTGAATTAATTTTAATTAAAAAATATTTAATCTAAATTTTAAATTTGTATAACTTAAATTTAAGGTATATTTCATATTAATGCCAGAATGTACGTAAATGAAAAAACTTTCTGTTCACCATTTTCACTCTCGGAGCACAAATTAATTGTTGAAATCTTAGTTTCGTTTCGAATTGGCAGCAACTGATCATGTGCCAGTCCCAAAGAGTTGAGTTTACACCTCAACCAAATTCAATTAACTAATATTTCCATTCACATTTAAAGGGTATCCACCCACAAACAGGACTACTACTAGAAGAAGACAACGCTAAGCGGATGTAGCACGCTTATCCTTTTCCCACACGAACATAGAAACACATCCACACACACACAAAGCGAAGGAAAGAGAGCGGGAGAGTGCAGTCGGCTGGGGCTTTGGTTTTATTCCTATTTTTTTTTTTTTTTTTTGCATTATTATTTTTATTTTATTTAAACCACACAAAATACTTAAGACGATTTTGTGTTCTGTTTTGTGGCCCAAGACGTATTGCCCATGGCCATAAGCAGTAGCAGCAGCAGCAGCAACAAGAAAAGTGTGAAAAGAAAACCAGAGAGCAAAACGAAACAAAAACGAATGCTAAAAGTTTTTCCAATCCCAAAAAAAAAAGAATGAATGAAAGGAACTAAAAAGGGTAATATGCAACATGTCCGAGTGGTCTGTGCGGCTGTCCGGCTGTCACCCCCCCCCCTTCAGCCTGCCTGCCTCCCCGTTGAGCGGACAGCTGGAGGCGTTTGCATATGCAAAATACTCGTAAGACTTATTCCTTACCTTTTGCCAAAGACATTCGCCCTGAAGAAGAAGGAGGAGAACAATAAAAAGGGAAAGGAGATGGGCGGGCGTTGATGGTAGGTCCTTTGATGACAGGACAAGATGTTCAGACACGTTGGGGGCATCAATAATAGACACATAGCACATGTCCTTTGTCAAGGAAATACCCTCAAAATTTATGACACCCTTGACATCTCCATCTCGACGTATCCGTCCGTGCCCCCCTGCCGCAACTTGGACAATCCTTGTGAATATCCTTCACAGAAATATGCGACAGCATACAAATTGAGGATTTTTATTTTCATTTCATTTGTGTTGGTTTTTTTTATGATTTACATTTTCTTTTCTTTTATTTTTTATGATTTACATTTCGTTTTGGTTTCATTTTTTTTTTGTTGCCATGCAAAAATGTTTTGGGTTCTCTTTTTTTATTTTTTACAAGTAATTTATCTCGTTTTGTTTTTTGTTTTGTGCGCTTTTCCTGCTCTGCAAATAGTGTGGCAAGCACTTAATTGTTTTAATTGCCTCGAATTTTACTTATTTTTACCATCTTTTTTCTTTTTCGCTGACAAAATCCGTCAGTTTTTGCTGCCTTCCTTTTTTTTTTTTGATGGTTTCGGCTTGTTAGGGTTTTCAGTTTGTGGCGGACTCTTGTTCTCTTATTTGTTTAGTTTTATGCGAAATTAGCATAATTTTTGTGGCAATTTATGAGAGGGTGGGGTGGAGTGGGGTAGGGTTGGATGGCGGCTGGTTGAGTAATATTGTGGCAGAGAAGTGGGGCTTTTCGTTGGTTTTTATAAGTGGTAAATATGCAGCTCTGATTTAAGATATTTCTGGGGCCGACTTTCAGTTCTGATTTGATTTATATTTTTCCCCTTATTTTTTTGTATCGAAGCAGGCTGTGCCAAAGCCTTTTAAACGTTAGGAATCTTTCGAAATACAATTAATTTCAGTAACTTGTTCTGTTCGCATTGAAAGCCGAATTTTTCTATAAAATAAAATTAACGCCAAAACTAAATTCAATACAAAATGCCCAAGCTGTCCGAGGAAGCCAAGGAGCGTTTGATGATTGTTCTCAACGTGTTCCAGAAGGTAATCCACTGGGGATTTGTGCCTTTTGTGGTGTATCTGGGTATGTTTTCGAGGTTGAAGTAACGCCGCCACAGATATTAAATTTAGTTTTGCAGGTTACCGCAAGGGTCCAGAGGCAGGCATGCCGCCACTAACCCTAACGAATATTTTGGGGCTCTAGAAGCTACTCGCAGATACCTACTAAGCAGAACCCCTTAAGCACACTTAAATGCAACCTTAAACACATTTAAAATTCCAACAAAATGCTCTTCAACAATATTTGAAAACTTTTCTGAACACACACTCCAGACTAGAGACTGCGAGACATCCAGTGCGTGCAAATAAAATGTCTTACCAATATCCAATTTATGAACTGGGTTTGTTTTATGAAAATTCTTTATTTCAATGAGATCTTCAGAGCTTCTCTCTCACGCATAAATGGGAGCTGCTTCTGCTATTTACAGCACAAGGGTGAAAATTTAATTTCGTTTTTCCGCCGCTAATGAAATTAATAGTGTATTTACAGTGGATAACAAAAATATTTGGTTTTTTTTTTCAACTTCAAACTGTATATTTAAGCTTGTAATGTTACCTTTTCATATAGGTATACATATATTATAAAGATTTTATTTTAAATTAAAAGTAAAAAATTCATAAACAAAAAAAACATCAAAATTTGAATTGTAAATCGCTCACAAATAGCAACCGATAAAGACAAATGACTGAGTGCTTACCGCACTCATTCTCGTGTTTCAATTCAATTGCCTTCGTTTAGTTTTGGACACAAAAGCGTCATCTATGTGTTCCATAATCTAACTGCTCGCAAGGACAGGATTATTAAAAGTTCTGCTTGACATTTGCTAGTAAAAAAAAGGTTAAAATTGAAGGAACCATATCTATCCATACTATCTATAGAAATGCAGAAACTATATTCCAGCTTGCAGATAATTTGTCTTTGTCAGATGCTAACGAACTAATGATTGTTGCCCATAATCATATTTTTTGTTCCAAAACATAGCCCAATAAAATCCTCTTTGTTTATTTATGTGTTTCATATCATATTTAAATTTATTCAATTTCTCTCAATATGCATCTTTGTTGCTGCAGCGTGTTTTACATTCATTTCTAGTATTTATATGGTTTCTTTTCCAACTATTTTTTCATTATTATTATTATTCGTTTATTCTATATCTAATATCGCTCGTACCAAAAATTTTACAACATTTCAATGTGCAAAAATCAATTATAAAGCGAGTTCTTTTTTTTTTGTTTGGTACAAGTATCTGTATCTATAAACAAAGCCACACACACACACACACACTCATGCACATGTTCAGTTATACGCGTATATATATGTATAGAAATAACTGAAATATCAGAGATCCAGAGAGACTCGAATCGTAACAGCAAAAACATAAAACATAAATACTGTGCCCTGCGGCAAAGTTATTTTTTCATTTTCATCATTTGACGATTTCTAAACGCGGCTCGCCCATTCTCCGCGGGAAATGTAACGTCAAAACGCGATGGCAAGAAAATGATACTACAGCTGCAACGGAAGTGGAACAAAAACAAAAACAGGAAGAAATCGGGAAAAATGTGAATGGAAAATGGGGAACCAGAAAAGTGGAAAGGTACAGGGAATAGAGGGTAACGAGTGCTCACAGGAATACTATAATTGGTGCAATGGGTATGCCCTTTAAAAAATGAGTTTCCTTACTAATCACAGTAAACCATAAAGAAATCTAGGATTATAATTTGTGGACAACATTAAAATGTAAATAAATTTGAAGTCACATTAAAGTTTGTGCCATTTTTGTGGATACAAACAACTTGGATAGGGAAAAAGTGAAAAGGAAATTAAATATAAAATAGAAAATAGGCGCGACAGCTCGTATCCGTAACCGAACGGGTTCTATCGTTGTTATCCGCTTTAGAAAATTATTCTTTGTATTCCTTCAAAATTCTTTGATTTAAACGAAATTTCCTAAGCATCTAAAGGACTCTTTTGATTTGGAAGCTTTTAATTTCAAGTTTTCTTAGTTTAATTGTACATTTGTCAAGAAATTATATTAAACAAGCACTAATACATGATGATATTTTGTTTAGTTATAAGTGTTACATTTATTATACAGAAATTCTAGTTTTAATTATAAATCAGTTAACATTAATACACGAGCATGACCATTCAGGGATCAATTTTTCATTACTTCAACTGCAACCAAAAGGCATACAAAAGCGTCCGTTACTCTTCCCTTAAAGAGTAAATTTGGTCCAAAGCCAAAACGCGAAAAAGGTAAAAACATTTGCCACAAAGGCGAAGGGGGAGCAGGTGCCGTAGAGAAGGGGGAGCAGAAGCAGAGTGAAGGATGTGTAAGGATGGATAAATGGATGGTAGATATTTCTGGTCCCTGGTCCCTGGTCCTTTCTGCCAGCTTGAAATAACATGAGAAATTTTTAGAAAACCAACGACAAAACGTCGAATGAAAGATAAATAAAGACCATGCCGCGTCACACAGGGGGCGACGGACTGTCGCCAAAAAGAAAGCAGAAAAAGAGCTGGCCAAAAAGATGGAAATAAAATAAAAATATTAGGAATAAAAATGCGCCAACGGAAAAAGCGTTAGAAATAAAAGTAAAAGAAAAAGCTGAACAATTTTTCGCGTAGCTATAAATCAACGTAGCAAATGGAAGTAGAAATGGCAGCTGGAGGCGTGGACACAACCGTGCAAATGGATGTTGCAGATAGAGGAGAGATAGAGAGAGAGAGACGGAGGAGGCGTGGCATGTATCTATCGTATATATATATATCTATTACATGGTCTTTGTGGCTCCTCGTCCTGTGAAATGTCACAGCTGCTTGCAACGGAGGAGTCGACGAGTTAGTTACAATTTTTTTTTTTTTTTTGTATGCCACACAGAATTTTTCCACCATTTTCTCTTGCATTTCCCTTGCTCTTTTGGGTGTACAAATATTTTGGCAAGTGACGGAAAAATTGTTGCCCTCCAAAAATCGATTTTGATTACATTTTTTGCGGGTGGGGGGGGAGCACCCTCTGATTGATGCCTCCTCCTCCTCCTCACTTTTCGTGAACCACTTGGGCGGGCTCCATGGTGTACATGTCGCGCAGGAGCCGTGCTATGGGCACATTGCCAATCGTTTCCTTGAAGAACAGCGCCTCAATGGTCGAGGCCCGGATGGTCCTTAGCGATGGCAGCAGCAGCAGCAGGCGGCCAAAGCGTGTGGCCTGCCGCGAGTAGCGAAGCCTCACATGATCCGACAGGATGCACTGGGCCTGATCCTGCAGCATCTCCACGGGCTGCACGTCGCACAGGCCAGCAGTTTCGGGGGCAAACAAAGCGATGGCCTTCATGCAGCCCACTTCGCTGCCATCCGGTGTGATCTGGCGGAAGCGGCAGAGAATCTCCTGAATGGTTTTCATCTCCGTTTGGGTGGCCTCGTCCTGCAGGACGCGCTCCTTGATCAGAGGCGACTCCAGAATGGGTGTCAGGTCCAAGGGTATTGTCCATTGGGCGAGATTTAAGAGGAAAAGCTCTTTCCAGGATTCCTGCAAAGAAAAAGGAGTCAGTTAAGGATTCCCAAGGATTCTGGGAGTGCTCTTACCTGCAGCAGCAAATGCTGATCATTCTTGGAGAGCGTCTGAAATGGCATTAGGCACTTGACCCATCGCACGGCCATGAACAGCAGACGGGCCGTCGTCTCCTGAAGCATCTCCCAGGAGAGGAGCCGCGAGTCGAGCAGCTGCTGTGGCAGTGGCGGTGGAAACAGCAGCGTATTGTGCTGCACCTGATACTGGATGAGCTCCTGGCACTTGTCCGGGCTTAGGAGCAGCTCCAGGAAGCCATTCGAAGCAGCAGCCGAGGCCGCCGATGGGTGGCAAGGACGCAGCCCAATTGTTGGCGGGTGTGCAGCAAGCGGTGGCGGCGTGGGCGTCGTCGGTGTGGGCGAACCCGATGTAAAACTCGATAGTTTTTGCTCGCCACTGAGGCTGCTGCTCCCCTGATGGTGATGCTGATGCTGATGATGCTGCTGATTGTGATGGTGATGGTGATTATTGTGGATGCTGTGCATCAGCAGAGAGGCATGACTCGGTGGCGTTGTGGCGCCACTCAAGCTATGCTGCGATGTCTGTCGTGCGGGATGCTGGGGCGAGCCCTGCGAATCCGTCAGCGTGGGGGCGGGCGAAATGCTACCCGCACTCAGTGGCGGTGAGGCCGAGGGCGAGGGTGTCTCCGTCTCCACATTGACACGTGGACTTTCGCTGCCCCCCACACTCCGCGAGCCAATGCTGGAGATCGATTGAATCGAGTTGCTGGGCGAGGGCGAAGAGTAGTTGTTGTTGTTGTTGGCCCCTTGCAGGTGGCCATAGGGGGAGGTGGCAGCGGCGGCAGCAGCGGTGGTTGTGGAGGAGACAACGGCTGCCACTGCGGTGGCCGTGGCAGCTGTAATCCCCGGCAGCTTGCTGGCCGCCTCCGCAATCAGATTGTGATGCAGCAGGTGCGTGGGGAAGGCCGTGCCCGAGCTGACACCGTTCTGTGGCACCAGCGAATGGTGCCCCGGATGATGGAAGGCTGTGGGATGTGGCTGCTGTGGATGGGGCGGTGCCCCCACACCCTGCTGTTGCTGTTGTTGCTGCTGCTGCTGATGGAATCCCTGAGGATTCGTTGGAGCCACTGGCGGCACCGACGGATGCGTGGATATGTGCTGCGTGTAGTTGAAGGACGCCGAGACATTCGTCACCAGCGACACGGGCAGGTGTCCCCCGGCGGTGGCATGATGATGATGATGCAATCCCGCCGCTGCTGCTGCAGCCGCTGCCGCATGATGTGCTGCCGCCGCATGGGCATGGGCATGGTGATGATGATGATGGTGATGATGGGCAGCGGCATGATGGGCCGCTGCTGCAGCGGCCGCTGCATGATGATGATGGTGATGCAGCTGTGGATGGAGCTTGGGTTTCCGAGGACCACGCTCGTGTTGAACGGCTGTAAGAGAGAGAGGGAGCGAAAGGGGTCTTAGATGTGAGTCAAGAGTCGAAAGAGAATGAGCATGTTTTTTGGCTACTTCTGTAGGTGGGAAAAATATTGGAAAATATCATTAAAAAAAATACCAAGAAAATACTAAAATTAGGAAACGGCTAGAAATATTACCAAGATAATATTTAAAATAATAACAGGAAAATTTTAGAAAAAATAAAATTTTTTTTTAAATTCAATAAAAAATAAAAAAAATTTAAAAATATTTCCAGAAAAAAAATGTGCGAAACTCTATAAAGAATAGTAAGAGATTTAGATGTGACTTAAAGATACAAAAAGTATCTTGGGAATATCGTGGGCTGTCTTATAAACAAAATACTCCTTCTACCATTCCAAGTCGAAATCAAAATCTATGAAGTGTTTGCCCTCCGCTTTGTACTTCTTTTTGGTTGATTTCCCTCGAATTTGCCTAACGTACATATATGCATGTCTTGTTTTTCTCATGAAAATCAGTTCAAGTGTATAATTTCCACTAATCTGTCGTTAAGTATTTAAATAAATAAAAGTTAATTTCAAAAGATACTTTCTCCGGATACTTTTTCCATGATTTCTTTGAAGTGTTGTGCCTCAGCCAGCCCCCTACCCCCACAACCAAGAAAAGGTTCGACTTTCTCTCTTGCTGTGTGGCCTTTGCAAATAAATAAATACGGGGGGGTGGGGGGCATGGGATGGGATACAAAGACATAATAAACCGATTATTAAAATGCTAAAGATACAGAAAGGCAGTCCCTTGTGCCCGTGCCTTCTGGTCGTGTGAACTGTTGCATATGCCACAAGTTGAACCTTGAATCTGAATCTCTTATGAGGACGGAGGGCAGCGGCAGGATATACTCGTATCATGTGTGTGTTTGTGTGTGCCTGGCGCTGTCATGACTTTTATTTGTTTGTAATTAAATGTATCTATAGATACTGCCACTGCCACAGCTACTGCTGATGCTGCGTATCTTGTGGATGTGTGTGTGGCCCATGACATGGCGCAAAAATGGGGGTGACATTTTAATCCTTCAGGATAATCGCATATGTGATGTGCCTTTCCACTGTAAAATGACTGCAGCCACTTGAATGTATCTCAAAAACCCTTTTACCTCCACCCCTAAACCTCCGCTGTGTGTGGCAGCCACTCCCTCTCCCCCCCCTGCCATTTTCATGCCACTTAAAACTAGCGCGTGAAAAAAGTCTCAAAGCTTTCAAAAGATCACAAATTTCAATTAAAGAAAATGCCAAACTCATCAAATTTTTATTTGCTGCGGGTTTTAGCGACAGAAAAAAACTTTTGCACTGGCTCACACAATTTTCCCCCTTCGTTTTCCAGGCGGCAACTGGGAACATTTTTGTGGTTCAGCAAAGGGAAAAAGCGAAGACAAAAGACGCTGGCTTTAAATACCCTTTTGGTGGCATATTTTGATTGATTTTGATATATTTCTGTGGGGGGAAAAGACCTGCGAAAAGACATCCTTCTACTGCAGAAAGTCTTTTTTTCTGCTCCAAAACACTTCTGCGCTTCAACTTCTTCCCAAAATCAGTTCACCTTTTTCTGAAGAGTACACAAAAAGACCAAGAAAAAGACGAAGAAAAATACCACCCAAAAAGTAGCTCAAACTTCAACTTAAACCCTTTTTTTTTTTTGTTGGCTGTGACGACCCTGTCTTTTTCGCTGCCCCTGTCTTTGCCCTCGAGGGCGTGGCAAACAAAGGAACGTGTGAAAAAGGCAACAAAATTAGCTGCCATCAGCAAAAAAAAAAAAAAGAAAATTAAAATTTGTTCCTTTTTTCCCCTGCACTTCTGCACTTCTTTTCTTCTTGATTTTCTGCAGCTTTCTTTTGGTTGGAAGCGACGCCATTTTTTTTTACTTGGTTGAAAACTTTGTTTGATGAAAAAGGCAGCGTGAAAACCCGAGAAAAGTGGGGTGGGGTGGGGGGGATGCAAAATGATTTACTTGCTAAAAAGTTATGATGATGGAAAATGCAAAAGTCGTGTCTCTGCGTCGAATGATAAAAGGAGGAAAAGCACTTGCGGCGGTTTTCTATTTGTTAAAAATGCTTTAAGAAATGAAAGTTCAAGAGAGTTAATTAAGGATATTTTAGGGAAGCGAAATATGGAAGGAATGAGGAATATATCCATAAAGATAAAGATCAAATTATAAAGAGATTTAATGGCTAAAATCTCTACAAAATTATTTGAAAACTTAAAAAAATATCTAAATATATTTTAGAAATTTATTGGACTTTAAGTCCCCATTTCCGGGCACTATTTTGATCCCACCTATGAATATAAAATCTAATTAACACTTGACTTATAAGCTCTACAGGGATTCCACACTTCAAGGACTTCTATCCGCCACACAACCTCCCCACTGCAAGCATACCACTTCAGCCACAAAAATAAACACCTGGAAAGACTCTCAAGCATCTCGTTCTCACTCACGCCCAGAAATCTCTCCTGCCCGAATGTGTAACAAAAAGTTACGCCCTTTTGGGCGAAAAGAATTACCAATCTACAAATCTAATTAGCAACTCATTACGAGGACCACAGCCACCCTCGCATTTCTGGGTGGAAAAACCCCGGAAAACATAACAGATACAAATACAGAGGAGATACACAGAAAAAAGAACAAACATATTGACCGATTTGCTGAAGCTAATCAATTAATTAGGGCACTGAGAGAGAGGGAGAGAGCAGGGTAAGAGGGTGGGTAGCAGAGGGACACAGTCCAAGCAAAAACAATTATGTCAAAATAGAGACAGAGAGAGAGGGAGAGAGAAGGAAAAACAGTGGAAAAGTGGGGGAAAAGGGGCACCAGGAAAACGGACTCAGGGATGAGTGCAGGAAACTGAAACAGAAACAGACACAAAGGCAGAATGGATGTCAGAATGCCAGAAAATGGGCAAAACGGAAGAAAAAAAAAAAGCGGTAGAAAAATTAATGATAAGTGGCAGCGCAGCAGCGGCAGAAGAGCGAGCCGTTCCGCTCCGTTCTACAGCTGTGGCCATTCCCAGGACCAGAAACATCCTGAGGACGACTTCAAGGCACGCAAAATTTTTTCCCAATTAATGATGATGATCATCACCAACAGAAAAACACTCCTCTGCTGGGTGGAATGGAATGTCCTTCTGTAAGCTGAAAAGCGCAAAGCGTGCCCCAGAAATCGAAATAAATAAATCGGTAAACGATAATGACAGAGGAAGGAGCAGAGAGCTGGAAAGACCTTTTTGCAGAGACATACAGACTCCTGCAATGCCTCAACCTTACCTTACCATTCATACTGATACATCCTCCTGCCATTCAGGGAAAGATAACTTCTCTCTACAGAGGTTTTACCTTCCCCCACATATAATGTCGTAATAAAAATTCGACCCACAATAAGAGAGAGAAATGTATCACAAATTTTGTGGCTGAATGTTTGGCAGGCAAATTAAAAGTAAATAAGGCAACGTTTTGTTTGCAAAAATCATTCGAGGAAGGAACAACTGTGAAAACCGAAAATAAAATAAAAAGAAATATAAACCGTGAAATTAGGAAAACACTTGAAGTGATTCGATGCGCTTTGTACCCTGCAGGGAGTGCGAGTTTTGCCCCCCCCCCCCTGCAGGATGAGCTCTGAATGGTGTGTATGTTCAAGGGGTGTTTACATTTAGCCACTGATTCGCGCTAGAGGGTTGGCCGGCAACTTGTACGTAGATGCGTAATGGTCCATAATGGCCACACTTTATGTCAGCTCAATTCTCAATGCGAGAGAGCAGGCAGAAGAGGTGGCAGGCAGTCAACCGTTGAATTGTCGGGGCGGTACAATGGTTTATGAATAGAGCGATTGTTAAGTAGTTATCTTTGGTAAAAATGGGGAAAGGGATATATATAGGATTGTTGTTGATACTCATAAACAGCTGATGTTTCCGCATTGATAAACTTTATGGAGTTTTAAAGTCAGCGAAGATTTTGACAAGTTGTAGAATTAGTTTTGCAGCTCCCCAAGAACTGATCTTGGTCTAATTTTAGTTTATATTTTAACCTTTCTTTCCTTTTTGGTGCTAGCTTTCATAACTTTTTCACCTTTTGTTGTCTAATTTTATTTTATACAAATAAAAATAGCTGTACTGCATGTACACCACCTGTCTGCACCCCTGCCGCTATTCTTATGATGAGGCCAAGGGCTTTTATGCCTGCTCTGTGTGACTCTTGTTACAGGGCCATTCGATGTGCGCTATGGCTGGCTGGCTGGCTGGATGGGCTGGCTGCACCCAAAAGAGTGAGTGATTTTAAATCCGCTTTTAATGTTGACACTGACACTTGCACACACACACACACAGCTACAGAGAGAGAGCAGAGAGAGAGAGAGAGAAAGTGGGAGGGCATGGACATGTGCAAGCCAGTCGCATTTACATGTCGCATGCAGACCCACTGCAATCGTCTCTGTGTGAAAATTGTATGCACATATCGTAGTAGGCTATAATGTCAATTAAGTAAAACATGCAACGTGTGTGCCTCTGTCTGTATGTCTGTCTGTGTGCCATTGCAACGGGCAGGAGCTTATAACTCTGTGTGTGTGTGTGTGTGTGTGGGCGTGTCTCTTAGCCATGGCTTTCTGTGCCCTGCAGTCATCTGTAAATGAAAATTTCGTACACCGCACCCCCCCACATCGATGGTCGGCATGGGGGAACGCAACTCAACCGAAAACTGGCGGCTTAAAAGCTGCAACATAAATATATATATCAGCCATACATACATATACATACCGAATATATCTATATATGTATGTATATGCGAGTATCTGTATTCTATATATAATTTTATTTATCTGCAAAAATCAATACGTTAAAATGTGGTCATGAAATTAGCCAGAGACTCAGACTGCCTTTTGCGCCAGCGCCAAAAAGTCGGTCTCTCTTTTTGGGGGCGGGTGCGGCAGGGGTTAATAGACATCAACGAAAATGAACATTGACATCGACACTCGGTTGTAGCATACGGGGCATGGGGCATGCCACAGGGTGCCCTGAAACGAGGGAGGGGCGGAGCAGGAGCCACCGCAAGGCAGGGCCTGAAATGGAACGAACCTTGGCTTACCGCAGTGCCAGAAAACGGGACGGAAACGGTTGACAAAAGGCTTAAGCGAGCCACAAAAATATATGTGCAACAATATACAGAGAACCGAGACTCCTGGAAGACTAAGCAGAAATTTCCATTTTCTAGCAGCATTTTCATTAGGTTTTTCGCCCGGCTGATTCTTGGGCCTTCATTCACACAGCAGCCGTCTTGTCGTTTGCTGTAAGCCTTTCCAGGAAAACCAAGCAAAACGAAGAAGGCCAAGCGCACTGACTGCCTTCTCGTTAAGAATTTTGTTTGCTTTGAGCTTGTAAAACTTACGATTTGCAAGAAGCGCTAAAGTTAAAGTTCTACGGAAAATACATACAGACAGACAGACATACGAGCATACGACACGACTCGAGATGAAAGGATTGTTGTGTTGTACTAGGGGATTAGGCCGTTCGTTATGGGTTATCAAAAGGAAATTAAGTGATGGAATATAGAGAATGGTTTTGTAGATTACTTGGAAATCATAGCTAAAATAATGCCCGTTCGCTGTCTTTTAAGACAAATTAATTAAATACAAGAATATTGCAAGTTGTAAAAAGGAAAACAAGTTCCAGACAAATAATTTGATAAAAATATAAAATTAAAAGAGAGAACCCTTTTTGGTTCCAAATCAAAATTACCATGAAGATCTATGTGCCATAAAGATCTATTAAGTATCCATGAAAAATAACATAGACTGGAATTTTATAAAGTGGAAGTGGGAACTGTAATCTTTAAATGCAAATTCCTAAAGATAAAACCTTGAAATTTCTACTTCTGTCCAAGATGTATTTCTAACTATGGAAATATATTTTGAATATACTGAAATATATTTTAAATATACTGTAATATATTTTGGAATTTCGGGAATATATTTTGGAATTTTTGGAATATATTTTTAGCCATATATTTTGAAAGACTTAAGATAAACTTTTAGACACAAAACGCATCCTAACAAAGAATTTTTCATTGTTTTAAACTCCAAGACTTTGCGCTGAATCCCTGGCAGTACTTTCTTTTGGTTTATTTTACTCTAAGAACCCATCATTATTAGTGTTAGTATTCTATCTAGATATCTCAGTTCTTATCCCATACATCATCTTACACCAAAAGAAAGAAAATGATAATCCCTCTTTAACAAATTTAAACTTTTCAATTGTCCAACCATACAAAAAATGTCTTCATTGCCATTAGATGCTCCATTAGACATCACTTTTCGGCTCATCACGCACCCTGCCAGTGGTTTAAGGACCCCAATATTCCCACGCACCCTCCAGCCACGCTCCTCCCCCCCCCCAATCCCAAGGATTTCCTCAGATGACAATTTTTTATGGCGACACAAATCACTCAAAATGAGAAGAAATCCGCTTAAAATGCCGCGTAAATATTTGCCAAGGAAAAAGAATGTGAAAGTAAGGAATTGTCTGGTATCTTAAGAGAGAATGGAAGCGAGGGTGGTAGTACCAGGAAGGACGAAGGATGCGTGTTGATGATGATGATGCCTCTCTGACACTTTGGTGTCGCTTTACGAGTATACAAATGCAAATACCATTAAATGTGACAAGTGGCAACATAATTTGTTAGAAGAGCTCTCTTGCCAGCTCTTCGTTCTTTTTATTTCTATTCGGTTTTTCTTTCTTGGGGGGGTTGGAGGGCTAGATATTAGCATACAAAGTAGCCAACATTTATAAGACTGCCAGGCAGTGGGCGGTGGTGGTTCGTTGGTGCGTAGAAAAATGTGCGATGCTTGTCATATTTTCCCATAATAACTTATTTGTCAGAGTCTAAAGTGCTCTGGCAGGGGGTGTCAGGGGATTGTTGGTCAATGCTAAATGCGGCCATGATACCAGTTTTGGTTAGGGAAGAGAACGCTGAAGGACGCTGAAGGTTTTGTGGGGTTGTTAGGGATCTTTAGCAGCATTGAGAGTGATGATTAGTTGTTTATAAGTGACTGGTAGTTCTTCGAATGGTCTTTGATTGGAATAACATTTCAATTTATTGACATTTGGTTATTTTAATCAACACTGGACGCCGTTTTTGCCCCTGAAACTCTTCTAAACATAAAGAAAGTTTTTATGCAATAATTTTGTGATGATTTCCCAACACTTTCGATCGCTAGCCAACACTGGCCATACATAAGAAGCTGAGTTTTCCCTTCCATTTGAGCCTGAAGTAAGCTTTTTATCAAAAGGAGTCTCTTGTCCTTGCTCTGCTAGTGCTTTTCCAACACTGCCCAGCACTTACAAAATTAACCAATACGAGCATTACTGATCCAAAGAAATAAATCTGCACAAATTCCAATAAACATGTCAGAAATTCAGCTCCCCAGTGAAATGTTTAGAAACAAAATACAAACCAAAGTTCCTTTGTTGCATTTACAGTGCCTTTGTCCAACACTTCCACTCGCTAACCAACACTGGCAGCTGGCAGCAGGGCAAACATCTTTTCAATTAACTTTATTGGCACTTTGGCAACGTCGAGAAATCATACAAAAAGCAAAAAGGAGGAACCCAAAATAGAAGGAAGGAAAAGAAAAGACCTGAAAACTAGAAAATGGCTAACCACAGCAGCAAGCTCGAGCCCCCCAACAACAAGCAACACCAAACCCCTCCTTAACTTTACTACTCGCATGTGGCAGCCACCTCATCCCCACCCACACCCACACACACACACAACAAATTCTTACACAAACGTGCCTTGAACGATTTTTGTGGCTTTTTTGCTTTTTGCTCTAAACAACAAAAAGCATTTTGTATCTGTCTGTTGGTGTGGATACTACAATGGTGTTTTTTCTGTGTGTCGATGGGGGGGGGGGGGGGCGTATCTTTTGAGAAGTGTGTGAGGTGGGAGGAGGGGTGAAATTGTTTTGGGGGTGTGTCTATGTATCTATGTGTGTTTATTGTTTATTTACGGCTACCAGCCAAGAAAAACCCCAAAAAGGCAGCCTAACATGAGGCTTTGTAGCGGCCAAAAACTAAGAAAATATTACCCCCCAAAAACAAAAAAAAAGAATGCGAAGAGACAGAAAAAACATGCGACATGTCAGAGCATACTACGAGGACGATTTCCCTTTCCCTTCCTCTATTGTTACTCCTTCCTGGGGGCGGAGAGTGAATGGTTGCTCTTTCTGGAGGAAGGATACTGTTTCTGGGCGAGTGCAGATGATGATGGATTTTGGATGGGACTTTGAGCAAAGATAACATGGAAAAAGTTTGAAAAAACAAAAGGAAGTTTTGGCCTGCCGAGTATTTACCTTACAGATAATCCTTTTGAAATGGAGTGTGGTAATAGGAGTATCATCAATTTCATGCTGGCTCTTATTTATGGCTGGAATAGAGTATTTTTCTGCGTAGCTTTTCATATAATTACATGCCTTTCGACAGGCTTTATCATCATTTGAATTTCCTATTGAATCTTTACATTTTTTTAATGCTTTTTGTTAGAGCATTTCTTTAGCGGGTTTTCCTATGTTTCCCTCTAAAGTTCTGCGCCCTTCATGTGTTGTTTTCCTTTAGCCCGTTGTGCTATTTGTTGTTTCGCCTACTCTTCAGGGCAGAATGGTCGTCAGTGTTCTACTTTTTTGCCCACTTTTGGGGGCAAGTATATACGTACAAACCCATGCTCCTTTTGCTGCTTCACCTTCTATTCGTTTTTGGCTTCTCCATAGATTTTCGCCCTTAGTTTTGACTGACGTCTAAGTTTTGGTGTTCTGGGTGGCATCATCATTTGATTGCCAATACATTTTAGTCTCAGCAGTCCAACAGCAGCAGCAGCAGCAACAACAGCAGCAAACAGCGACGGAGGGGATAATGCGTGTAATCCGCTATTAAGTGCACATTGTCAATCGCTGCCCGCTTCCGGCTCTATCACCAGACTCCATTCCTGACTCCCCCCCTAAACCCGGGTAAAGCGGAAAAGCGAGTGAGACCTTTGCGTGTGGGTAGAATCTGCAGCGATTCTCACGCTGTTGATGATGTCCCTGTGCATGTCCCTGTGCCTGCGCCTGTGCCTGTCCCTGCGCAGTGAACCCATGAATAGGGTACAAGAGTTGTTGTATGCCGAATATATTCTGAATACTATGAATACTATGGATGATGGCTCTTGAATCGTAATCGTATAGCTACCCCCCTGCTGCCCGGCTGCCCTGCCCCTGACTCCCCTTTCAATGCTATTATGTGTTTTTATGCTACATTTAATGTTGGCTTAAGAGCTTTAAAGCTAGCATTGTTGCACCATAGCATTGAGCTGTGTATTTGGGTTTTGGTTATGGCCATCCGATTGCCGATGGCCCATTGGTTGTGGGGGGCGAGACATGTGGCATTGGTTTGTTAGGGGGTAGGCGGATGAGGATGGGTGGCTTTTGGGGGTAAAATGTGGTGCTACGAATTAGCGCCAGAATTCGGATGTTGGTAAAAATCAAGGAATAGTGGAGATAATGATAAGAGATAGATGTAGATAGATGAAATCTTTATGCAAATTACACATGGAAGAGTGTATATATTTATTAACCCTTAATTTATGAATATTGTTTGGCTTCTCAGCCTAATAAATACCTATTCTTGTTCCTTATTTGCAATGCCCACTGTTAATCCCACATTTGTATCTTTATATCAAATGAATCCATATGTGCATATGCTCAATGGCTCTCTCCCGCGCTCTCTATATATGTATGCATATATCTTACTTCTTTCTTTCATCTTCGCTATCGCTCTCTCGATAAGACACCGTCATGAACCACCTAATCCAGCTGACTCGTCGTGCAATAGTTTTAAGCCAATTTCTTTCGTTTTAGTTTTCTTTATAGTTTAGCCGCTGTGCGTTTATCGTCTTGCAATCTGTCATCGCCCACAACTTCGCATAATAATAAACTGTACTGAACCCGCTCGGTAAGTTTATATAATATTCAACAGCTACTGAAAGCTATTAGCTCAACGATTATTTAAGGGCATAATTACCCTAAACACATCAGAAATCGTCTTAATAACAAGTAGATACCAGATATTATTGTTGGGAATTTGATTTTGATTAGGTATACATATTTATGCACAATAGCAGAAACAACACAAAAAAAAGAGAGGGAACGTTGAATCGATTCTGTGTCCGCGACTCTACTTTTATACCCGTACTCAGTCAGTATACATTTGTTTACATACGTATGTACATACATATGTATGTGAGCTTATGATTTTAATCGAATTTTAAAATATTTTATCTGTTTACATTTTCTTTGCTACAAGTTTACACCTTTGCCAGAGGCCGCGCGAGGTAAAGTGTGTGAGCGAGAAGGGGTGGAAGGGAAGGGGCTAGAAACTGAAAACTATATATGGTAATTCTCTACGATACTGCGCTTTCCGTTTTTTCATATCTTTAACATTGTGGATGCCACAGATTGTACCTAGCAAAGGCGAAAACGAGAGTGAATAATTTTTGAAATACACTTTTAACAGTGTGATATCATATGAGTCTGGAAACAAAATTTGTTTGCTCTAGCTCTAATAGTTTCTGAGAACTAGGCGCACACACTTACAGTTGGCTATTGATGCTGATCATGAATATATATAGATATATATGTATATCACACATCCACTTCGACCACAAATCGAATATAACCCTTAACTCTTGGAGTACGGGTATAATAAAGCACCAAAAGAAATGGAAGGCTTAATTAAGGCGCTCCATAATTGTAATTGATAAGACGTTAATTTAAATATCAAATATTAAAATTTTCCTCGATTTGATAAGATCTCTTTGTCTGTTGGGGGATAAAAGAGACGACCTTAAAAAATAATCCTCATTGTTTTGCCAAAATGCTTCTGAGATGCACTGGAGTCCGTTGCCTTCGCATTCGCCTGCTTGGGCTTGCTTTCCCTCATGGGGGCAAATAATATAGCAACTGCCGCAGCAGATGGTGAGATAATGAGAAAATTTTAATCAGCAATTTATATAATTCTTTGGTAAATCATTTTAGGGTATCCATTCGTTAAGATTGGTAATGGTTACTACTACATAGAGACAAAGGTGGAAAAGAACTGGCACGACGCTTATGAATCTTGTCGCCGGATCGGGGCTGGATTAGTCTCATTTGAGACTATGCAGGAATGGGATTTGATCAATCAGTATCTCTTTGAACTGAAAATCTATTACAGATATTGGACCTCAGGCAATGACTTGGCCAGTGGGGGTAAACATATTTGGCATTCAACTGGCGAAATCTTGAGACTGAACATCTGCTATCCAGGGAGTGGAGCCAAATAATTACAAAGGGAGGGAACACTGCGACCAAATTGGTAACAGACGAAACACATATAACAACTTATTGAATGACATGCCGTGTTCAGATAAAATGCGCTATATTTGTGAGGCAACGCAGCCAAGGAGCTAGCTTCTAGGCTGTAGATTAGGCTGTATATTTTTAAGATTATAACTTAAAAATCAATTTAGAATTTTGATTAAAATATAGTAAATATAAATTACTTCATCCCTGAACTTATTACAGTCTTTTATCTACGCATACTCCATTGAAAAATTAATTTTCTCAGGAATATCATATGGAATATGTATCTTGATATCTTTGATTCCTGGGATTATCTTTTCCCTTCTCAAATTCTCTGCCATTCCAACAACAAATCAATTCAATTACAAAAATCAAATACAACACTTTTCCTGGGAAAACTCTCAACACCCAAGGCAGGGGGACACGCGCACAGAGCGAGAGCTGTGGGCTGTGTGCTGGGGGGACTGTGGCACAAACCTCGCATAATTTATAATCAGCTTAATGACAACTACAGCAAAAACCCCAAACTGGCATTCCATTTGCATGGCCACAAAACGAGAAGCAAAGCGGCGGAGGAGGAGATTGTCCCGCGGCATTTTGGTTTTCGGATTTTCTGGTTTTGCCGAGTTGAGTGTAATTTATGCCCAAAAAACTTGACGTGAGCGAGAGGAGAGAGCATAAGCAATTGGAGCTAATTTCCTGCATAATTAAGTGTATTTTGAAAGTAAAACAAAGGACTTGTGGGCGCCAAAAGGGTGTGAATGGGGCGGGGGTGGTGGGAACCATGGACTTACCATCCTTGTTCATGGCCGATTGAAAGCATTTGGCCAGGCGGCAGGCGCGACACTGATTCCGATGGGTCTTGTCCACGGGACAGCGTCCCTTGAGGTCGCCAGTGGCCTTGCAGGTGTAAATTCGGTTGCGATGGATGCTGCGCTTGAAGAAGCCCGAGCAGCCTGGAAAACATTAAGGATTATCACAGGATTACATGTGATCACAGGCAGAAACTCACCATCGCAGCTATAGATGCCATAGTGTTTGCCCGAGCTTCGATCGCCACACACCTTGCAGGGTATGTCCAGTAGGCGATCACCCGCTGAAAAGAAAATGAAACAAAAAGGATTTTAAATGCTGAGTGTTCTTTGTGTTTTATTGGATGCTCCCAAAGGAAATGCAAGGAAGTATAAAAGATAACCAAAAATAATTCTACTGAATATGTATTTTCCGAGTATTTTTTCGATTAAAAGTCTCACTGGGCTAAAGCTAGCGTTGATATGGGAAGCTCTTTGCGTATGTGTGGGTCAGAGCAACTCAATTTTAATTGCTTAGCCACACTGGGAGAGAAAGAAATCTCAGAAAATCATTTAATTTACAATATTTTCATACTAATTTAATATTTAAATTATGTTTGAATTAATTTTAGGCGTCATTCCCCCACTCTGCGTATTTAACTTTTCTTTCGCCACTAATCTCTGTGCCTCAAAGGTCGTCTGTGCTTCTGTGGCTGTCTCTTCCTGTCTGGTTCTTGGTGGCACCAAAGCAAATACCATGTGTCACGCACCAAAGATTCTGTTGCCTACTTTGTGACGCTGTTGCCGCGTATGTTGTGCCGCGGATTATCAAGTAAAATGGCACTCAAACACACACACACACACAAAGCAGGAGCAAAGAAGAAGTCGAAGAAGGAGGAGGAGGATATACTATAGCCCTTTGACTGTGTGGCACGCTTCACAAATTAAGTTCAACACTCGGCACTTGTCAAAATAAAACGCTCTGCCACTTCAGCTCACCCTACTCCTCCTCTTCCTACTGCTGCTGCTGCTGCTACTGCTGCTCATTGGGATGTTTTGGCCTTTGTTTGAGGTCCTTTGTCCTGTGACATTTGACATATTGTCGCTTGTTTGGTGGTTGAGTTTGGTCTGGGGTTTTTTTTGGCGGCCCCGGGGTTTCACGATTCACGGTTTCTGGGTTCTGTGGCCGACGCGTGTTGCCAATTTTCACACCCTGCGCATCGGCCAATTGTCCGCAGCATGTTAACACCTCCCGCGCCTGTGTTTGTCCCACACGTTGCCTGCCCAGAGGGTTGCATCGGGATGTCAACTCAACCTTTTTGTCGGCCTCTTGTTTTCTTTTTTAAAATATATTTTTATTGTTGATTTTACATATTTCTGTTTATTTATGCCATCATCACATTGTGCTCTTTGCTCTCTTTTTTTTTGCTTTGTTTTTCTTTTTTTGTTAGTTTGTCTTATGGAATATGCTTTTCTGGTATGGAAATCTCGGACATGTTTTCATAGGCCAAAAAGAGTTTTCAAGCCCCTCGATTTACCGTGCTACGGGTGTGGGCAGAACGTGAGAGTTTTGCATTTTGGGCGTGAGAGCTTTATTTGCAGAGAGTGGGTTATAAATCGTAAATCATAATGGAATAAAGATCAAATTTACTCCAGGCTAGTTTGGCTGGTGGATAGAAGACGTGGGCAATGGTATATTTAAAGCATTCGAGAATATCATTCTATGAAAATTTTCCTTTATTTTTATGCAGTATTAAGTGCAGTGGAAGATAGAGAAGTTTATTTTCAATCATTAAGTCAATGTATTATAATTTTGTGGACAGAAAAAATCACTTTCCCCTCATCTACAATGTTGAGATTTCTAGATTTTATTTTCGCCTTTTTTAATGTTTCTTGTTTTACGGATTTGACAGTTGTTTATGGCAAATTGGCATCAGATATTGCGTATTTGTCAACACAATTTTAATCCCCTTTTAATTAAAGAAATTAAAAAGGAGTCCTCACGACTTTTGCAAATTTTTTGTAAATATATTTGAAAATATTAAGAAAAACCCACGAATTGCTATGCAGAAAACAATTCAATAATACAGAGAATTTGTGTAACAACAGATTGAAGCGAAAACTCTGTAAAATAAATAAAAAACTCCAAAAATAAAAGAAAGTAATAAAATAAAAGTAAATTTAAAAAAATTACCTATTCAAAATGCGCTCTTAACAATGGATATTTGCATCTGCCAATTAACTGCATCTGCAAAACTTGTAAAAGTTAAATAAATAAAAATAATTAAAATAAAAAATTTAAAATAAATTAAAATTAAAATTAAATTAAATTAAAAATAGTTCTATTAACGTTTTTGCCAATATAAAACTGTTGATAAACTTAAAAATCTAAAAAAAACTGAAAAAAAGAATAAAAGAAATTTCAAGTTTTAAAAATGCTTTTATAATATACTTTATAATATTTGCAATCACTTATTGAATATTAAATCGATTTTCAAAACCGACGGCTTTTTGAGGAGTCTTCAAAGAACAAGCCGACGGCAAAGCTTTGCAATTTGTAGCACGAACTCTGAAGTGTGTCCTTTACCTGTTCCCATTTTCCGTTGATGGAAATATTTAAACCCTAGGGTATCAGCTTGCTTAGATTTATGTTCCACAGTGTTGCAGACACTATTTTTGATTATTTATTATTAACAACAACTCTTGTCTAATTTTTGGTTATTAATCTTTGATTTTAGAACAGAGAATAAAATGCACTTGGCACACACTTTTCCGTGTCACACAGAACTTTTCGATAGCTTCTTCACGTATGAGTTTTCCGTGTCACTTTTATGCCTTCGAATTTTTCTAGCACTTCGTCACACACAGTTTTCCTCACAGCATTTTCCTATCTTTTTGTTTTAATTGTAAAATATTTTATTTCCTATTGCCGACGCGATTCGAATGTTTTCGGGGGGTCCTGCTCAGCTGTCCTGCTTTGGAGACGCGGATGCGGATTGCGGATCGCCTGGTCTGACGGACCAACTGTGAATGAGGCACACGGATGAGGCCGTGGCATGTGGCAGAGCCCAGCAGCAGCGGCGGCGACCAGAACCGCCAATTACGAAAGTGAAGCTGCCAAAGGAGAGGTCGGTCCTTTTGCAGTCAATTTGACAAGGAGGGCAGGAGGCAAAGCCAAAGGCAGTGCACACCCACCCAACCCCGCACCAAACTGGTGAAAAACAAAGCAAAACGAGCGGCAAACGGAAAACGCAGAGGAAAAACAGAAACCAAATGGAAGGCAGACAAAAAAAAAAGAAGAACCAAACGAAAGTCGAAAATTTACGAAAAGCTACAAAATTGTTACATTTCATCCCTTGCGAGTGGGCGAGCAGAGAAGCCACCCCCTCGACTGGACACACACACACAGAGAAAGAGAGAGAGTGAGAGAGAAATCTGGCAGCGAGACAGAGAGAGAGGTGGGGGGAGTAGGATGGGGGAGAACTGTGTTCGAGCAACCAACCGGAAAACGCCCTTTTGCTGTGTCCCCTGGGCCCCTGATGCGATTACAGCAAATGAGGACCGGCTTCCTGGCCGTCCACCATTTTTGTTTTTTTCACCATCCCCACCCACACGCACACACACACAGACGAGTCACAGGACATGTCCTGGCACACGCACACTCTCGCAACGTATCCTGTGGCTTTCGACAATTCACCACAAAATGTCAAGAATGACGAAAAGCTAGCCATGGAACGAACCCCATCGGTTGGGACGTCGTGCTTTCTGCCATCTCTCTCTCTCTCTCTCTCTCTCTCTGTCTCTCTGACAGCCATTGCTTTCTCTCTCTTGCACTCTGTGCTTTTGCGCCTTCTTGCTCTTCAGTGCTCGACAAATACCATACCAAACCATATCTTCCTCCTGGAGTCAGGGTGTACACCTCCTGGCTTTCTCTCGATTTTTATTCGTTTTTTTGTTTTTGTTTGGCTCTGCCTCAGCCTCTGCTTTTGCTGCTGCCTTCTGCCGGTCCTGCCATCATCCTCCTGCGCTGCTTGTAGGCTGTCGGATTATTAGTTCTAAAGTCAGGATCTTTCTCTTTCTCTCTCTCTGTGGCTCTGCAAAAAAGGGCGCTACAGTTTAGGGTCCATTAAACCGTTCAAGTCATTTGGGTGTACGATTTGTAAAGGGTTGTGACAAAGGGATAAGTCGCTGAGGCAGTCCTCACTTGTTAATGGAACTGTAATTGAATGGATAAAGGGAGTGCGATTATCCCCACATGTGTATACTTTATTTTTAAAGTTGTAACTATTGGATTTATATTGCATGCAAATTTATTTTCGTTTTTTAAATTTAAAGTGGATGAATATAAAAAACAGAAAATACTAGAATCTTCAAATATTTAAAAAAAAATGTAAATAAAATATATACGAGTATAGCAATAAACTTAAAAATATCAGAAATGACTAGAAAAATAGCAAAAAATTATGAATGATACTGGAACTGGAACATAGACATGGTAGAATCAAGGAAAAACGATCTGCATATATGATATTGTATAGATGGGGGTTTAGAAATGGGCTTAAAAGTTTTATAAAATATGATTACTCCTTCAGCATTTAATTCTTCACTTCAAAAATTACCAAAAATATGCCCTAAATACTTTAAATAATATTTTGAAAAGCAATAAAAAATAACTTGAACTATTGCCAATAAGATAATCGTCATAGAAACTGAATAATATGTGTTTCCTTCAGTTTTGAAATTATATCCTTTCTATAAATGAAAACTGTAGCTCTTTTGGACAGCCAAAGGACTCCATTAGCTTCCTCGTAGAGCAATCTACATGGCATCCATCGCAATGGATATGGCATGGCTTGGCATATGTGTTTGGTGGGGGGGGGGGGGGGGGGAATAGATATATAACAGTATATATATTTATGTCTGTATCTTATGCACATGTGTGTGGGGGGTATAAGCCATAAGTATATGTAGGTGTGTGTATCTATAGCTGTGCGTGTGTGTGTTAGCGGCATTTTCGCAATGGCGTTTCCTCGACAAGCGACTGGCTGGTAGTCCCGTGCCCCGTTCGTTCATTGTGGGTGTTGGATGGATTCTGGTATCTGGTGGGTTGCTGTTGCTGTTGCTGGTGTTGTTGGTATGTTTATAGGGGTTGATTTACTGACTCTCCATCTCTAAATTGAAATGACTTTTGCGACATTCTGAATACTGGGCGAGGGGATGGAAGGGAGGGATGAGGTGCACACGGATACATATGCAGATGGAAGGGACACAGCTACAGAGACACAGCATAGAACAGAGATCTCTGGTAATGTCTTGGATGGGTTGGGTCTTGTAATTTTGGGGGATTTTGCGGCTCAAACCTTTTGGACATTACACGAAGACCATTAGAGCAGAAGGTAGCGTGGTTATATAATAGCCCCATCCATCCACTACCCGCCCCCCGTTCTCCACACCATCT
Organism: Drosophila subsilvestris; assembly: GCA_035043285.1. NCBI lineage: Eukaryota > Metazoa > Arthropoda > Insecta > Diptera > Drosophilidae > Drosophila > Drosophila subsilvestris. The sequence goes on along the minus strand of JAWNNB010001726.1, from coordinate 1,578,589 downwards.
CTGTAATACAATCCTGCGGTTATATTTAACCAGTCAGAACGCAAAGTCATTTACAGGGCACAGGCACAGCGACGAAGTCGACGTCAACGTCCGGCGTTTGGTGGTAAATCACCCAGAAAGCAGGCAACCGTACCCCACCCTACCCTTTCCCACTTTTGCACACACACACACACATGGCTCTGTGCTCCCCCAACCCACCTACTCACTCCCCTTCCTGGGACACGCACACACATCGTCAGCCGTTTCTGGCAAATTTGTGGCATCAAGAAGTCGCATTTTTTCTATGACTCCCCCCCTTCAACAGGATCTCTCTATCGCATTCGCTCTCGACTGCCAGTAGGCCACGCCTACTTGACAAGCCCAAAAAACTCACCACTTTTCGACAATTCTCACGCATGCTCTCTCTCTGGCAACATAAATTCGAATTTTGAGTTCGAAAAATAAATTTACGGAAATACAGAAACAATGAGGCCATGACTTTTGAATTTCCTTTGCTGTCAAGGCTGTTTGGGACGTGTTTTGGGGGCAGTTCGAGCTGCTGAGCTCATTCTCTGTCTAGACCTTTACCTGAAAACATCTCTGGGGTAAAAAAAGTGTTTCAAATTTTTGTAGTTTCTAAATTAAACACGCTGTTTTGTCGGTTTGTCAAAAACAATAAATTAATTTCAAGTGAGTAAAAATATTTGGAATTAAAATTAAAAATTAAAATTAAATTTTGTTTTGCTAGAAGTCAGCTAAGAAATAACCATGGACGGATACTACAATGGCAGCAGCGGTTATGGCAATATGTCGCAGGGGAACGGGAACAGCTACGGTTACTGTTCCTCTGGGAATTGCTCGAACGGAAATTGCTCCAACGGAAACTGCGCCACGGGAAATTTTTCGAACGGTAGCTGTTCGAATGGTAGCTGCTCGAACGGTAGCTGCTCGAACGGTAGCTGTTCCACCGGCAAATGGCGTATGGCGGCGGGAGGTCAATATGGTGGCAACTGGTCTGGTGGCCCGGTAAGATCTGGTAGACCCGCGTGGAACTCCAATTGGAATGGACGCCAGCAATAAAGAGCTTGGTGAATCTATTGAGGCTTAAGCCTGCAGCAAAACTGGCAAAACAGCGGCGTCTTCTAAAGAGGACTGAAATAAAATTAAAAAAATTAAATTAAAGTTGTTTATTATTAAAAAGTTTAAAAGGGATTTTTGTATGAATTGTGACTTTTTTTTACATGAATGCCAGAGCTATGTATATTGAAGTGTATAGCAGGAAATGCAAGATAGTTTAAATAGCAAAAAATTTTAAAATTAAAATAAATAGATCTGAAAACGACAATCTATATTTCGTTTCGATTTGAAAGACTTTTCTTGTTTTTCCATATGTACCCAGGACTCACATACTTCCGGACGTATCTCTGTTTCATAATCTTTTTGTATGCCCATTAAAAACTCTCCAAACTTTTTTATTAACATTTTTCATTTTATTTATTTTTATTTGTTGTTCATTTTCGCATATTTCGTAGATGTTTATTTATCTGCATATTTCACAAACTAACAATTAATATATATACTTTTATATAATTATCTTGGTTTTTTTTATATTTATTTTGTTTTGGTATTTTGTAATAGTTTATGAATTAATACAGGTTCGTTTTGTGGTTTTGCTGCTTTTTCATATAATATTTTTCTTTGTCTCTTTGTGTTGTTTGAAATGTAACATTTTGAAGTCTTTTAGATGCATAGTTTTTCAGTTTTGAGATGTGTTTTAGAGTTCGTTTCTGTACGTTCTGATGATTCAAGTCTTTGGATAGTTTTTAGCGGGTATTCGTTTCAACAGAGAAAGGAGTTGTAGAAGGGCTTTAGGCGTAGGGGTAGGGGGAGGTATATTCGATATAATTGAAATACATTTTACATTTACATATATACTCGTAATATTTGTAAATTATTATCAATGCAACATGTAGATTCTCTACAAAATACCGAATTTTTAATCTGCTTCTGTTTTGTGTTTTTTTGTTTTCTACCTCCACTACTAATTTATTTAACTAATTTGTTGACACTAATTTTTATGGTATTTTTGTCTCTAATTTTTATTTTATTTCTTTTGTATTATTTGTCTTTCGTATTTACATTATTTTTGTTGTGTTTTGAGATTTGCTGCCATAGGAAATTCAGGAGAATGGAAATACTTTTGAGATCTGAAGTTTAGAAAGAAACTTAAAGAAATTATGACAGCGAATGTTACGATTTATTCCTTTTTTATAATCTTTGTTTTTGTATTATTATTTGTTGTATCTAATTTGTATACTTTATTGTTTTTTTAAAGTGCAATTTTTGTAATATTGCCTTTTTAGAATTAATTTTTCAATTCTTACATCATTTTTATTTATTTTTTTGTTTTTTTGGAAGTAATTTCTTTTTTGTATTTTATTTTTAAGGAAAAATCTACTCGCTTTCCATTGAATATACGATATATATGTTTAAATTTGTTTTTGTTATACGTGTTGTGAGGTTTGTGTGTTGTGTTCTAAAACGTGTTCCAAGGATTCCTTATGGGGCCTCTTCTTCTGATTTTCGTGACTTTTGGCTAGAAAAAAATGTGTATCTAAAGTTCTGTCTCTCTTTTTGTAATTGATATAACTGGCGGTGCTTCGTGGTTTTTCACTTTTGATTATTCTTTCATCTATTCTTTAACTGCTGACGGGGAAATACTACGTATAGCTAGCTCTCTGGTAACATTAATAGACTCTCTCTTTCTTGTGCGCCTCTCACAATATTTATAGAACGTTAACCTTACTAGAAAAATTGTCCATAAGCAACATTTATTATCGTATTTTTCTTCGAATTTTTATACCCGTACTCAAAAAGAGTTAAGGGGTATACTGTATTTGTGCTAAAAGTGGATGTGTGTAACGCAGAGAAGGAAATTTTTCCGACCCCATAAAGTATATATATTCTTGATCAGCATCAATAGCCGAGTCGATAGAGCCATGTCTGTCTGTCCGTCCGTCTGTCTGTCTGTCCGTCCCGATGAGCGCCTGGATCTCAGAGACGATAAAAGCTAGAGCAACGAAATTTTGTTTCCAGACTAATGTGATATCACACTGTTACAAGTGTATTTCAAAATTTCGCCCCGCCCCCTTCCGGCCCTACAAAGGACGAAAATCTGTGGCATCCACAATTTTGAAGATACGATAAAACTAAAAACGCAGTATCGTAGAGAATGACCATATCTATCAGATTGCCGAATCTGAATCAGATCGGATCATTATTATAGCTAGAATAAAGAAATGAATTTTCAGTTGCTTCCCCCACCTCCCTGGCGTTGCTGTCGATATTCATTCTCTGTCTCGCTCGCACACACTCTGCCCTGTGCAATGCGCGAGCAACCCCTAGCGGAGGAGATGTAGAATCTAAATGGTAGATGTAGAATATTTGTTCTAGATGTATTATCTACATTTTACATGTAGATGTAGTTAAAAAATGTAGCAAAAAATGTAATATGTAAAATTAAAATTTTTTTTTAAATTTTATCATAAGCTCACAAATTTATATACTGACTGAGTACGGGTATAAAAGTAGAGTCGCGTCCAGAAGCGACTCACACGTTCCCTTCTCGTTTGTTTTGTTTCGGTGTATAATAAATATTTTTAATAACTAAATTGTTTCGTATAAATTATATTGCAACTCTGTTTTCCATGGGTGTGTATTTTTTGTATACAAAAATTCATTTAAAAATATGTGTATAAATAAAATATAAAATCATATAACAGCCTTTGGTTTTTTTTTTTTATCTCAACTTTTACATTTGGTTTAAAAATTATTGTAAAAAACAAAATTAAATATTATTAATTAAATAATTTAGTAAAACAATTAAATTAAAAAATCCAAACATTAAAATTTAAAATAAAAAATTAACTAAGTTTTTACAATTATACATCATCACTGAATGCCCCTTAAAACGTCTTTTAAATGGTTATACGCATAAATATTATAAAGTAAATTATCTTTTTAAATAATTTATAGGTACACTTTGCTTCGAATTCGAAGCGCCCAGCCTTTCGGTGCTTCAACGTGCTTCTACCCTTTAATTGTCCAACGAATTGGAGCGCAACTGACTAAAGCACGCCTGACACACCCGCACAGGCTTGATGATCCTCAAACGTGAGATCTCCGACTCGAAGCGACTGCATTTATTGCAGAAAACCTGACCACAATTGCGGCAATGATGCTTACGCTCATACAGCGTGAATCTACGAAGAAATAAACATCAGAAAAAACCCAAAGGTAAGTGCATTTCATATAGTAGAACTTACTTCACATGACACTTGACACATTGATCGGCGCCCTCATCCTTCAGCCAATGATCGGCCACACCACGCCCTGGCTGTTCCGTGACGCTCCATGAAAATATGCGACCACGAGCATCACCTAAACAGCAGTTGAATCAATTTCAATATATTTAAAGTATTATTTATTGTTTTTACTTACCAACATATAAGATTTTATGATCTTTGGATACTGTCAAGGCGGTAATGCTAGCGGGCTCTGCATTATCCTTGCGATCATATGCCGTATGCATGGTTAACTTTGAGCGAAACATTAATTGACGTTGCCATTTGAAGCCTAGCCATAAAAGAAAAATTTATATATTAGGACTAAATATTAAAATTATTCTATTACTGCTTACCCTTTCTCAAAGCCTGATCGCCTCTTTGTCTGTCATTGTCTATCAAAACGAAACCATCTGTCAGACTGGTGTCTGATTTGCTTGGCCTAATGGCATGGGCATCTTCTGTGGGACATAAATAGAGAGAAAAGTTAGTGATCAATTTGACTAGAGTTTCTTTCTTTTGTGCTACCTTCATTTCCTTTCCCATCCGAGCTACAGCCGGGCGCTTCTACTGTAGCAGATTTCATTTCATGCAGCGACTTTGCTCCTGTAATGGAACTTTTTCTGCGTTCCACTGGGTATTCCTCGTGGCCCTGCGCTTCCGCTTCTGCTTTCTCTTTGGTTTTCAGTGATTCTTCTTCAGCTCTCTCTTCCGACTTGAGGGAGTCTGCTTTGCTGTGCTCGGAGGCCTCAGAAATGCTGCTCTCCGAGGCAGATTTTACAATGTCTAGCGAAAGGGAATATAAACCACAAATTTAGAGAATTAATTTTGACAGTGGCAAGCCAAAAACCGCACCTGTTTCTTCTTCTGTCTGCGAAAGGCTTTTCATTTGCTTGAAAATATTAATTTTTTCGGCTGAAGCAGAGTCCGGTTTGTCCTGGGAGCAGACCTCGACGCCACGTTTGAGTTTGCGATCAATGGGAACTTGTGTATGCTCCAACGACCACATCTAGAGAGAGGAAAATATGCTGAAAAGTTCCAATAAATTCTCATTTATGACTCACCCTCACAACACCATCGGTGGAGCCGGTCATGACGACATTCTGCTGATCCCATTCCCTGATTTGTGAGAATGCCACGCATAGAATCTGCTGCATGCGATCCGCACTGCCCACACACGTATTTACCATGGCCAGAGCATCACCATTGATGGACCAAACATGCAGCCAGGTGGCCGAGCATGTGGCAATGTCACCCGTTAGCTCGTTGATGGACACGGCAGCCACAACACCCGCATGTCCGCGCAGCTGGCGCACAAATGTGAACCTGGACATGTCCCAAACGATGGCGGTGCCATCTCGAGAGCCCGAAACAATCACATTGTAGGCAGCACTCGCGGCCAGACATGTCACCGCATCCGTGTGGCCATGCAGCGAATGCTTCACGCTGAGACTCTTGCGATTGGCGTCGAATTTCCAAATGGTGACCACCGAACTGGTGCCAGCGGTGACAATCATCTTGGCATTGGGACACGCACAGGTGAGGATCTCGCCGGAGTTCTGTGCCGCTGCCTCGGACACAAACGATGCACGATCCGTGTCGTAGAGTCCCACGCGCAGCGAATGATCGGCAAAGCCCCAGGCTATATATTTCGTGTACGACGGCGGCATCATCACTTTATTTTGCTCCACAGCAAACACGGTCTTATCCGGCTGCAGTATCTGTCCCACCGGGCCCTTGAGCTCCTTGATGGGCTGCAGACTGGGCTTTAGATTGTCCAGATTATGGAAGAACAAACGGTCCGTTTGCAGCACTGTGCTGTTGCCCTGCATCAAGGCTGTGGGATCAATCAAGGCTGAATGCCTTGAGCCGCCCATTTTCTTGGCTGGATGTGCCTTCTTGAACAGCTGCTTGGGTATTTGTCCAAAGTTATTGATGAAGCCAATGGTGGCATTCTTTTTCAAAGGATCATCGATGCTGGGGCAGAGAGAAAAAAGGGTTTTACAGTTAACAAACTCATAATAATATAACAAAAAATATGTTCTCTTAAAAATAATTTTAATAAAAAAACTAAAAAAAAAGCTAACAAAAAATTTATTTAAAAAAAAAAACAATAAAAAAATAAATACTAAAAAACTATAACCAAAAGATAAATAAATAAATGCTTAAATAATAATATTTATAAAAAATATTTTCTTAATAAAAATATATTCTCAAAACTAAAAAAATATTTAGCTAATTAAAAAATGAATTTCAATAAAAATCAATACAAAAATAAATGTTAAAAAAATATAACCAAAAGATAAATAAATAAATTTTAAAATAATAATATTTATAAAAATAAACTAAAGGGAGCAGCCTGCCCTTAGGTTAAGCCTTTGACTTACTTGTATATATCCACATTTCCCTCGTAAAACAAATGGTGAAAAACATTGACGGCATCCACCGCCGAGGGACCCTGCTGTTTGCAGCCAAAAATTAAATCAATCCACTGAAAAAACAAGCTTAAATTAAAGTTGGAACTATGAAAAATTCCCTTTGCTCTGCGCTTACCAAATGCAAATGTTGGCTAACATAATCACACTCCAGGGCACTTCTGTGCAGCCGTATAAACTCCCTGGGATCCTGTTTGGCCCATGGCGGCATTATGACATGATTCAAGGTCTCGCCATTCTGCTTGGTGCCCAAATCAAAGTTATTAAAATTGCTCAGAAACTCAGGCAAATAAAAGAACTCGGGTATGAGCTCCTTTACATCCGCCATATTCAGTTTGGAGGCCGACAGCCACGCCTCCTTGATGCTGTGAAACATGCGATCGGCGAGATCAAAGTGTCCGCCCTGCAGCTTGAGGAATGGCTGGGCAAACGGCTCCAAGCGCACCAGATACGAGCACACAATCATTGCCGAGGAGTAGTGGGTGCCGTAATGGTAGGGCGGCGTCTCGCCATGTGGATCGTCCCACTCCTTGAAACGCTTCTGGAACTGCTCCAGGCGTTCGTCTGCCTGGGCGCCCATGGGTCGCGAGAAGTCACGGAATGTCTTGGGCGCTGTCAGATCCAGTTCCTCCGAGTCGTAATCGGCGAGTATCCAAGGGAACACGGGGTACTGCATCAGATCGTTGTAGCTGCGACCCGCCAGCGTATTCAAATGCATCAGATACTGGAAATTGGAGATCTCGCCGCGTACCCAGCGCTGGGTGACCGATGTCTCGCCTATTAGGCCACTAAATATGCCCGACGTTTGCTCCACACTCGCCGTGCGCTTTTGTCCTGCCACCGACTGCTGGGCATTGTCATTGAGGGCCGTGGCCAGCGCCAGAAACCTTTGGTTCACTTTATTCCTCACCTTGCGCGGGAAACTCAGCAGATAGTTGCGTCCATCCTCGGAGAAGATCTCCAGGGCAATGGGCTGCAGCAGGTAGCGTCGCTTGTGCACCTCGCGTATCTCCTCGTAGGCGAACTTTGAGCACTGTCGCAGCTTCTGGCTGACAGCACGCGATGTGGTTGTGGTGGTGCCGCCCGAATTGGGTATAATGGGCTCATAGGCGCCCGTGGGCAGCGTGTCAATGTCGCGTATCTCTCGGTTCTTGAGCAGCGTGAAACCATCCACAATGTAGCAGTGCTCCTTGCCGAACAGCAGCAGACCCTCGAAGGTATCCAGACCCTGCACTCGCGCACAACGAAACATAAAGCTAATCTTCTCCTGCTCTTCGAGCAGTCGCAGAAATGTCTCATTGTCGCTGGTCATGGAAGTGTCCTCCTCCTCCTCATCATCCTCGGGTGCAGTGCCATCCAATGATTCCTGTGGATATGGCGCCGTGCCATGCCCGCTGCCCAGTAGCTTGGGCGACACGGGCGGCGGTGGCGTTGAGGTGGAACTGCTTGCCTCCAGGCGATGCGGCTGCCCATGCACCGACTCCAGCGATGCCTGCTGCTGCATGAACGCCGCCGAGTGCTCCGCCTCGGCCAGTATGCGCGGCTGCTGCTGGCCATGCTGGAAATACGTTTTGCTATCAAAACTGGAGGCCACCTTGTACTTGAGCTGTCGATTGTCCGCCAGCTCCAGCTCCGGCCGATAGGGATAGTGCAGATAGAAGACATCGTTTCGCATGGTCTTCTTGCGCATGCGATGCGGTCCCTCGGTGGTGTCCATTATCCACTTGTCCAGCGAACAGCAGCCCGCTGGGCCCCACAGGCCACGCTCGCGCGTCAGCTCCGTCTCCGAGTGCACCCAGTCCTGGTACACGTAGCGTTGGGTGTGCTGCAGCATTTGCTGGTACTGCTTCGAGCGTAAATCTAGGAGATCCTTGATCAGCTGCACATGTATGCCCGTGGACTCGTAGGCTGCCTCGCGACTCATATTCGATTTGGTGCGCACCAGTTCGTCCTTTTTGACCTTGGTGCGGCTGGCGAGACGCGTCAGGCCACCGGTGACCTTTTGTATCTTCGATTGGATTTGATTGTGCAGCTCCCAGGGCACGCGATAGGAGGCCTTGCGTTCCGCTTCCACATAGTTGAACCACAGCTTGGAGGCCAGCTCCATGACCTGTTCGCGTGTCGTCTGCAGATCGGGCGCCTTTGAGTTAGCGGGCGGCGGTGTCAGTGAGATCTTGAAGACCTCCTCAATGGCGGGCTTCTTGCACACGTAAAGCTCCTCCCACACGCGAAAGGCGGCGCCCACAATGAGATTGCGGCCCTGCAGCTGATTCAGATCCTCATCTTTCGGTTCCATGGTCTCGGTTTGTGGATTGACATGCCAGGTGGTGTTCCTGCTCGTCGCTGGCTCCAGTATGATCTTCATGTCGGCCGTCAGCTGCAGCAGGCAGTAGGTGAGGCAGCCAATGAACTCCAGCTCGTGATTGCCGGCACCAAAGATGAGCAAACGATGCTGTATGATCTTGTGCAGTGCCTCCAGGACGCTCATTTGATCCGCACGGGAATCATCGGTGGGACGGGAGAGCAGAAACAGAATACTTCGATTCAGCGAGTGATGCAGATGCTCCAGCGACAGCGATGAGGATCTGCGCTTGGCCTGTGCAATCAGCTTGATGACAAAATCAAAAATATCATGCGGATTCCGTGCGAGGCAGCCCTGCCACAGCTTGTCCACAATGCGCGCCGTCAGGTAGAAGACATTCGGGGCAATGTGCTGCATTTGGCTCTGGAGTATGGGCACCAGCGGCAGTGCCGCCTGCTCGCCCACCAGCACATCGGCGGCCAGCAGATGATCCATCAGGGCTATGATTATCTGCGTTTGGTATTGCACCTGCAGCGACATATCCGCTGAGTCGGGTGCGGCATCCAGCACCTGATCTATGACGGGTGTGGCCTTGCCGTGCATATTCAGACCCAATGAATCGACGACAATTACGCGCAGGAAATCAATGATGCATTTGCACACGGGATGGGCGGTGATCTTGGGCTGAGTGGCTGTGGCCACATGCAACGTTTCGGGCGGTGGCAGAACAAAGCTGCTGCCCTCTGTGCCATCTGTGGGCGTGGAGGCGCCGCTATTTGGCTCCGAATCTGCAGCATTTCTCGTGACCTGCGGAAAGAGCACGGCCACCAGGGACGTCACAACATCTCCGGCCATCATGACGGGCGTAAAGTCACTCAGATTCTGATACAAGCTAAACAGCAGCTGAATGATGGTCTCTGGGTGGCTATGCAGCCACGTGGCACACTCTCCGCCATGCACAATGGCACGCACCATGGCCAGCAGCACACACACACCTTCGGGGCATACATTTAGCTTGGGCAGCTGCGTGCTGGCTGCCACTGGGGCGCCCCAAAGGAACGACCAGACGCGATCCAAGTCGAATTTTGTGTGCTCCGTTGCCAGCACCTTGACAGGTTGGCCCATAATCAAAGCGGTGACCAGAAAGTAAAGCTCTGGCACATCCAAATGATGCTGCATGAGCCATTCGAGCAATTGGAAACCTGAAAGAAAAAGATTTTTAATTAAAATTCACAGAAAAGAGAGACTTTGTGGCATACCTGGTATATTCAGTGCAGCTGGACGCACTTCGCCTGCTATTTGTGTGGGCAAATGTTGTATGGTATTCTGTGGCGTGGCCACTATCACCGTGCCCGTGCCATTGCTGGGCCGCTGATTGAGCTGCTGGGCGCCCAGGCCCAACATTTTGCGCTGTGAAACCATTTCGGTGAAGCGCAAATAGCCCCCATTATGGGTGGCATCGCGAAAGCGCACCAGAAAACTCTCATTGGCACAGACCACAACGAGTATGCGCACCGCAATGATCACTGTGGTAAAGTGGACATGCGGCTGCATGAAGAGCAGCAGCCAATCCATGCCGAGCGTCTTGGAGATGTCATCGCAGATCACATAATTCACAGTGCTCCTTGGTGTGAACAACAGTCCGTGGAGCAGCGAAAGGCAGCGATTGCGCAGATAAATATTCTGCGCCACACCGCCATCGGGATCTTCGCCCAAGTTCTTGATGCTGGGCAGCAGCACGGCACGTTCGATGGCGCCATCCTGGGCACGCGGCAGCTTGGCGGCCACGTACTGGCCATAGAGTAGGAGGTCCGTGTGGCGAGGCTGTCCGCCCAGCAGAGTTTCCAGCAAATTGAAGAGAATCTCACGCGTCGAATGATCCTGAATGTGCGTAATGATGTGCAAAAGCTTCACCAGCAGCTGCAGATCCCTCATGATTTTGACATTTTGTTTCTTTTCATTGGACTCTACGACTAACTCCAGCAAATGCTCGAGCAGCGAGCGTAGCAGTCCATTGGGTGCATTATGCCAGATCTCTAGATCGCAGAGCAGATCCTGGAATGCGGTGACATTCGGTATGGCAGACATATCCTGGCCACTGTTCACGGTGCCCACCAGACCGAATGTCAGGTGGAGTATGTGACTGTTGAGCAGATGTTTCTTCTTCTTGAAGAACATGCCCAGTGTCTGGTAGCAGCGCTTGCGATCCATTTCCGCCTGGGCAGCGCGATTGCTGCGCACCACACAGGTCAACGCCTTGACGCCCGCATACAAGGACTCCACATCCTGGGCCATGGCTATGATGCCAAGCAGCACATTGCAGCCCCCCACAGTGTCAATCATGGCCGAGACAGGATGGGGACTGAAGACGCGCACGCCCAGATAACCAACGACAACGCCGCCCAGAGAGCGACCAGCGCCAGCCAAATGACCCGCAGAATTGTGAAGAATTCTACAGAGAAAGAAAGAAAGAGACAGCTGTAGTAGCGCCTAGGGGAGGATTAGATGTGAGAAGGCTTTGCCTTACTTAATGGGCGTCGCATTCTCATGCGAATTCATGTTCAGCTGCTTGGCAATGCTCTTGTTATCCGCCCGACTGTACACCTTGCGTATCTTCACCAGCGTCAGCTTGGACACAGCCTTGGCATTGAGGCCCAGCAGCACACGATCCTCGGGCACCAGCGGCGGCGCCACTGCCTCCGATTGTTTGCCCAGCTGCGGCGCCTGCAGCGAGCCCATGTAGTGGGGACCCAGCTGGTAGATCGTCTGCACTGTCTGCTGTGGCAGCACATCCTCCAGCAAATGGCAGACGCCCTGCTTCCAGCAGAGTCTCGAGTAGCGACGCCAAATGGGCGGCGTGCCAATGTAGCCAAAAATCTGTGTGGCTGCAGTCAAATTGGCGGTGGTGGCGCCCGGATGTTGGGCTATATAGTGCAGCTTTTGCGTGTGCATGGGCACACCATCGAGATACAGCGACAGACTGGAGTTCTTGAGCACCGCACGATTGAGCACCACAACGAGATTATGCCACTGGCCCTCGTGCAGCAGATCGGGACACCAAATGCGTGCAATGCCATCATCAGAGCCCTCGGGCTCCCAATCGCCAATGCCTGAAAGGGAAACAGGGAATTAGAAAGGGGTAACCAGATGAAGGGGAACACTCACTCTTTCGGGGCGTCACCAGCGTCTCCTGCGTGGACACCACAATGGCCTTGTCCCTGGCCGACAAAAGTATCGACAGACACGCCAGATTCTCCTCGCGTGGATTGTGTATGGTCCGCACCAGCGTCAGCAGCCGCACGCAATGCGGATCTGTCTTGGGATCCGAGAACTTCTCCACACAAAACCACGTGGAGTACGTGAGACCTGTTTGTGGTGGAAATATGCGATCGCCGGCACCAATGCCGCCAATCGTATTCGCATCGATGGTGCCGCCAGCCGTGGCTGTGGCCTGCGGTGCCAGCGATGGCAGATAGAGGCAGCCAAAGCCTTCGGCAGACATGTCCAGCTCCACAAAGGGTGGCAAAGTGCTCGAGCCATGGGCACGAAAATCTCTGGGAGTTGTCATGGACACGAGAGTTTTGATGCGCGTCAGGGGCACTGGGCCGCCGAGGCGGTAGGGCTGCTGCAGATCAATGTCCGCACAGGAGAGGGGCTCACCCAGGCGCAGAAATTGTCGCAATTCGGTGGGTTGCAGCGCCTGGGCGGCCAAGCGTTCCAGGATGTACTGCATGGGCACGTGCAACGGATGCTGCTCCTCTGCCAGCGCTCTGCGTGTGAGCTTTAGCAGCTTCTCCGCCAGACCATTATCGCACATGATCTGCTGATTGCGCTCATTCCGCACGAGAGATTTAATGATTTCACTCAAGTAAACCTGCAGCTGTACGGCCTCCAGGGGCGCCTCCTCCAGCTGCACAGCGGGCAGAAGTTGTAGCATGCACAGGACCACGCCAGGATGCACAATCCTGGGCTCTGGCATGGGCTGTGTGAGATTCAGTTGACTGGGATGCACGGGCGCCGCCAGCTCTTTGCTGGGCGAACGCGAATGGGCGGGCGGATCGCTGAACAGCGATCCAATGATGCCACTCAAATTGGGCGCCTCAAAGTTATCCAAAGCAATGCTGTAGAGCAGCCGAAAGACGATGCACACATAGGACAAGGGATAGGGCACATCCGCCGAGAAACTGCAAGGGGAAAAGGAGTTTAAAATTTGCTGCCCCTAAAGGCTGCTTGCTGCCTGCTTACCCAACACTCAGAATATCCCCGCTGAATATCTCGTGGTAATACTTGAGCAGCGTCTGCTGTGGCTCGTAGCTGCCGCTGCTCCCATTGAAATCCTGCAACGTTGAGGCGCCACCAAAGCAGCCCAAGAGCCGCATTGTGTCGCACAGCGAACTGCTGCTTATCTCCTGATGAAAGAACTTGGCATTCGCTGGCTCAAATCGCATGGCAGTGGCCAGCGTTTGGCAGACTATTTGCAGCAGCAGTATGAGATCCTGTTGTGGTATGCCCGGCTGTGGCTGGGCCATACTCCCATCGAGCGAGACAAATACGCTCGTGAGATACACAAAGCCGCCCACCTTGCGGAAGACAGTGCGCGTGCGATGCGAATCCTTGAGGCAGCCCAGCAGCATGTTCAGTATTTGTATCTTGAACTCCACCTGATGCGGACTGATGCTGTGCATCAGCGACAGAATATACAGCATGTCATCGTCCCCGCCAGCGGACAGTATGAGCTCCCGTATGATGCCCAGAGCCTGGGGGCGGCAGTGCTTGAATTTCACCAGCTCGTGGGTGCATTTGGCGCCGCCATATTCGCGGAAAATCTGAGCATTATTGCCGGCACCGCCACCCAGCAGCATTGTGAGGGCCTCCAGCACATGTTTGCCCAGCGTATCGAGCAGATCTTCCTCCTGCTCCGACGACAGCTCCACAACCAGCGACTCCTCGCCCTTGGTGATGTCCTGCACGTGTCCCGCGTAGCGTGTCAAGCAGCTCACGAAGATTTCCAGTATGCCCACCTCCCGATAGACATCCTTGAACACAGCATTGTGCCGTAGTATATTCAGCAGTGTCTTCAGACACAAAATACTGCACGATGTTGACTGATTGTGCTTGAGGAGCAGCGAGAGGCTGATCAGCTCCTTGCAGGGCACAAAATTCAATTGAAAGACAATAAATTCCAGCAAATCAAAGAACTTCTCCTGGATCTGCGGACTCTTGAGGTGTATGCGCTCCGCAAATGAGCTCAGAGTGTGCTCCGATTCGAGTATGAAATAATTGGCATTCTCCGAATGATACACACGCGAAATGGCATCCAAAATGGTGCAGCAGAGTGCCGGAGTGGTGGACTTGAGAAAGACATTTTGAAGCACTTGAAAGGCATAAACATTCCGCACGCATGTCTCGCGGGAGGTGGCCTGTGGCAGTTGGAAATTCTGCAACTTGAAGGCGGTATTGAATTGTGCCACTGGCGGTCGCAGCTCATAGAAGCCGCACATGCACAGCGAAGAGATCATGAGTACCAGATTGCGTATAGCTGCTTGAATTTCCAGCGATTGACTGCGATTGTTGTCGAATCTGCAAGAGCGGGGTAAGCAAAGAGTATTTAGAGGCGATCTTTAGGGGGCTTCAACTTGCACTTACTTTAACAAAAAATCACTGAGAAAAACGTAACCCTGTGAGGCACGAAAATCATCCATTAGTATCTGTGATACCTGACTAGAGTCCTTCAGAAAACAGAAGACGGTGACAAACATTTCAACAATTTCCAATGGATTGCCAAATGTCAAGCGTTGCATATTATCCACACACAAAGCCATGCAACCTTTGGCTAGAAAAAGAGAGACAAATGTTATTAGAGAACTCTTTTGGGAGAGATTTTTCACTGCACTTACAATGTATATAGCTAACAACCGCATCGGTTAGACCATGCCTCGATATGGTTGTCAGTATTTCGGCCGCATTCTTGCGCCACACAATATTGTGGCAGGGGCAGGGCGATGTTATGGCCGAAAATAGCAGCGTTAGATCATCCATGCGTGCCAGTTCTTCGGCGGGATAGGGATACGAGCAGAGTTTCACCAGCAGCTGCACAAAGACCTTTTGCAGCAGTGTGCGACGCTCGTGGGCATTGAAATCACTGATGGCAGAACCATCCTCCGCGGGCTCATCATCCTCCACAATGGGCAGATCGAAGAAGAGGTACAGGCACTTGACCAGCGTTGAGGGTACAGAAGCGGCAGTCATGACCTAAAGGAAGAGAGGGGAAGAGAGGTATTAATGAGTTGGCTGTGGAATAGAGATGGTTTTAGTTGGAGATTTTACTGCCAGCTGCAAGAATCTTTCACCTCACAATGAACAGCTCACACGCTTTTCTTCGTTACATTTTCTACAAATTTCACTTTTAGTTGTCTCTGCCACTCAGTTGTCTTTCACTCTCCCTTCTCTTTGTTATATTTAATTGAATTCTCATCGTAATCGTGCCCTCTTTTACTGCATTGCCTGATTTCTGTATTCTATAATTTATAAGCTTAGTTATCCTTTCGTAAACTCTCAAAAATGAATCAAGTTTGGGTATTTTTTAAGCTTATAGAAATATGCCTAGGCAGCCTCTGCATGGCCTTCCATGTGAAGGGCTCGATGTATTGGCCCGAGCCCATAGGCCACATTATCCTGTACTGCGCCACCTTTTGCTCCTACACGCTGCTGGCCGCCTTGGGTGCCTTTCGGCTGCTGGTGACAAGGAGCTCGATACTTTCGTCAGAGCTGCTGCTCACCGCCAGTGCCGTGGGCATGCACTACTTCTGTGGCCTGCTCATCATGCGGAGTGCCGCGGCGGATGTGCATTTGGTGGACATGAACTCGACGTGGGCGTATCTGAAGCATCCGCATTTTGCGCACTGCAAGCGGCAGAGCATTGGGGCGTTGATAACGGGCACCATGTACCTGATGCACATGTTCCTGCTGCTCGATCTGCTGATGCGCATGCAGCCGGGCGATTGGCGGCGTCAGGCCACAGGAGAGCTGCGTGTGGGTTTCCCCGATCTACTGGCGGAACGTGCCACCGATTTGTTTGTGCTGTCGAAGCCAGTGGATGATTTTCTGTGTCGTCGCTGCAAGTGCTATGAGCGTCTGGCGCACTCGCAGCCACTGCGCTTCAAGGACGGCGGCGCAGAAGGAGTCGAATTTATGGAGAAGGTTTTTAGTTTATTCATTGGCATACGGAATGTCCTGTTCCGTGTGCATCCGGTGGAGAGTGAGGAGAGCTTCCTGGAGACGCCCATAATAACCACAAGTGAGGATTCAATGGAACTCTATTCGGTTTCCATGGAGCATGAAGAGGGGCGGGCACGCCAAAGGGAGTCTTGGACATGGCGCGGCACAAGCGATTCCTCTAGCCTTTGGGCAAAGATCGAGGATTGGAGTACGGCCAATCAGCCGACAGATGAATCTAACCTGCAGAATGTGAGCAGTCAGGATACCATGTTGGCAGATATACGAATAAGAAGTAGTCCCATATCGATGGAAGATTCGCAAGAGGAGGAACCAACTTTAAAGGAGGATAGTCCTGTGCCAAGTGAAGGAAATCAAGAGATGGGTAACGCTAAAGGTGAAGATAATTCTGCTAGAGAATACCCCCCTGCAAATCTTCAATCGGAGAAGTCTCAGAAAAAGGAAGATAATTTACAAGAAGAGCAGGATGCTTCTGCTGAGGAATCAACAAAAGACCCATCAAAGGAGAGCAAGAAACTAACTTTTGATACAGAAACAAAGAAATAATAGGCGGAAATTGCTACACTTAAAATACAGAGAAGAGCCTCAAAACTAGAGAACTAAATGTAATTAATTTTAAATTAATTGCAAATGAATTATTTTGAGACGAACAGAGATAAAAATGAATCCTCAATTATGCCAATTTATGGTATACTCCATCTAAGATTTCTTTCTACCCATCTATTATCTGCTGCATAGCAGCCCCCCTAACTTCCCTATCGATATCTATGCCATTTCCTCTGCCATGACATCCTTTTCCCTGTACCTGTATCAAAGACACATCTCCATTGGCCAACAGATTCAGAGTGGCCAGCAGCATCCAACCGCTGCTTGTCTCCTCCGTTGTCTCCACCTCCAGAAACTTGACAATGGCTATGGAGGCCGCCTCCGTGCTCTGGTTCGAGGCCCTCTTGCGTATCTCGCTGACCATGAGACGTGACACCTGCTGGCAGAAGGCCACCACATCCCAGAACTTTTCGCTCATATCATTCGCTGGACAGCTGCTAAACACCTGCAACAACAACAACAACATAGAAAACAAAGTAAATTGTATTTAAAAAGTTTCTTTCACTTGCTATAAATACCAAGAACTAACCTTGCAAAAGAGTGGCAGCATTTCGTAGAGCTTCTCGTCGCGCTCCTGTTCGCTTAGCGGCTCTCGGGGATGGGTGTACTCGTTGAAGAGTTTCTTGAGCGTACCCAGACTCATTTGGATGCGGCCATCCACGAGCGCTTCCTCGCCAGCAGCAGCCCGTCCATTGGCTGGGGATTGGCTGGAGTCCGCCGAGGGTCTGCTGCCATTATTTGTGGTATTGCTGCCACTGCCGCCGCTGCTGTTGCCTCCAGTGGCAGCGCCGCGCAGCTTTCGCATTACATTCATCTTTGGGTTTTTCTACTGCCAAATTTTATTTAAACTGTAAACAGACAGCAGAAGAGTGATAATTAATTAGCAAAGAAATTAAGCAGACAGAGTACACACATCTGTAACTTCCACCTGTGAGTTTTGAGTGTGACTTTTGGAGGTTTATTTAAGAATTTTGCAATGTACAAAGGCCAAAGCAACCCGCTATGACACTGCAGTAGCTAAAGACTAACCGTAGCAACCGTATCTGTATATATATACATGTTCTATATCATTATCGGCAAAGTAAACTCTATAAAAAATAACTCCAATCGAGTTCCATGACTAGAGGCCTCTTTGTTATGTGATAACTTTATTGATTTTACTTTATTCTCGATATTTGTTTATTAAAGTTGCCTACCAAGAAATCACGCTGCAAACTAACAAAGATATCAGGCTACAAACGCACAATTTTTCTCAATAATCCCAAGAGATTTCAATGGAAACACTTAAGATATCAAAAGGAATTGCTTAAGTGCTTTAAATATGATATCATCGCACATTTTTTACTATAGATGTTACAGTAACAGACTCTGCTTTATAAAGATATCAATTCAAAGTCTCAATTATATTTAGAGGCCAAGTCGAAGCTTGTTACGTGCACATAGCAGGCAAAAAGCGACCGAGGGGCGTAGCTGCATGACACGCGACACTTATTATTCCAGACTTTAATAGAACACAGTACCTTATTATCGAACAGCTTTATAGATTCTTGGAAATGCAGTTCTATGTATTTATTTTCTATTAACAGGTTTAGAAATATATTAGGGTGGAAATTAAGAGTATGCAGTAGGAGAAGGGAGTACTCTACAATTTCCTCAATAACTTATTCTCATAACTACTACGTTAATCTCTTATTCCATAATTCTCAAGCACCTGTAACTATCTCCCATGTATCCGATGTAACTATCTAACGATAACTTGCGAAAACCAACTGATTCTTTATGGCGTAATTTTTTGTTTATTTCCCATATTGTCACACTTCATGCACAATATGTTTATATTAATATACCACACACAGACACACAATTTATCTTCTTCAAACAGACAAACACACACACACACACAGACAGATATGAAGCCCCCCAAACACACACCTCAATTATACATATGGGGGGTTTTGTATGCCCCAACACTTCACTTCACTTCGTAGCGTAGCCGTAGGAATTGTGCTCTCAAGTGGCTTACAAATCACATCATCACCATCGGCACAATGGAATTAACTTTGTTATTTGCTGGGGTTGCGATTCTATTGCTCTTTTGCGATTCTTTTCGCTTTTCGTTTCGCTCGCGCGCCCCTCAATCACCCCACACCACACCCATCGTTTCAATTAGCGGCGCGGCAAACGGACCCGCGAAGCCGCGTTAGCAGGTGAATCATACTCGTATTCGCTTTCGTATTCGTATTGCAGTACATTCCGTTTAATTGTTATCATTGTGTGTGTGTGTATTTATAACAAATACTTTTTTTTTGCATTTTATGTACACTTTTGTAGGGGCTATTGGTGATTTTCATAAGAGGTTTGTAGAGCGTAGAAGGAAGGGATATTTATTCTGAATTAATTTTATTGAATGGAAACTAGAGGAACTTTTATTTACATATGTTTCATTTTGAGTACTAAGGTGTGCTTGAAAAACATTATTATTTGTATTGCTTCGCGGTACGGTATAGCTCGTTACTAAAAGCTCTCAATCGCGATTATCATAATTAATTTGAATATTGGAAAATACTTTTTCGGTCAGTTCTTCTTTCGATGTTTACACAAATGTTTAAGCAATGATATGGATAGATAGTCTTTGGTTCCTAAATTTATGCCAACGCGTCAGATGTGTTTCTTGATCATTCAGTGAAAGTTTTTGCAAATCGAATGACCTTAAAATTTATTGATAGCCATAGAATTTATAAGCTTTCATATCTACCCTGTAGCTATCATACAATCAATAGGGTACTGAAAGGGTATCAATAGCTTCGGTTCTCGTTCTCGTCTCGTACGCTATCGTGTTCCGTAAATGTGAATGAACGTGGCCGAACCCAACCGCTGCAGAGGCGTATGTGATGGGATGGGTAGCGTAAAAACCGGAAATATTGGAAGTGTGTGGGGGCGACGACAATGCAAGACGACAATGCCAGACGCGTTTCGACCCGCGTACTTATTGACTTTGAATGCACATGTACAGATACACACACACACTTTGATATATTTATATTTGCATAAAGAGAGTGAAGAAAACACCCACCTCTACCCAACCCAACGCGACGATAACTGTTTATTTTATGTACTTATTGCGCACTTGTTTGTTGCCTCGCAATATTCACCAACTTCAATTCCAATTCCACTTTACGTTTTCTCGTATCGTATCTCTTTTTTGTTGCTCTCGCTCTCGCTCACTCACTCCAATTTTTCACCTTTTTGCCACCACATTTGGGGCATCTAACGGCTTGCGTTTAGGTTTCGTCCCCCATTACACGCACATTCGTTAACCGCTCTTTTGTTTTGCTCGTCTCAATCGCGCTGCTACGACACTTTTTATTGATTTTTCTTCCTCTCTCACCTTGTAAATCTCTTGCTGTCTCTCTCCCTCCTCTTTCTGGCCAACGGAGCACACACAAATATTTTCACACGCACTTTTTGCACATTTCCGATGCGTTTTTCACTTACTTTTATTGCACATTCGATGCATTGTTCTGTGCCCTGTGTTTCGCATCAGTTTTCGTTAATTAATGCAATTGTTTTACATGTTTGACTGGAATGAAAAGCTAAATGAGATTTGCTTTTTAGTATATTTTCGTCTAGTGCTGGAGAGCGTCAGATGAGAGCGCACAGCTGGATTTACTCACACCATGGCAACGGCCTACAACACTGTTTCCGTTACATATTCAAATGTAAAAGAATATAAATGAATATTCAGAGTAAGTTCAAAAGGGAGTTACTACTCATGAATTGGGAATTACTAGTTCCTAGTTATAATTAGTCCCAACAAAAACGCTCCTTTTAACTATCTTTTGTCTTTGCCAGGGGTTTCTGTTGACTACGATTCAATATTATCGATGGTTCAACATTTAGCCAAATGTCAGTTCGATTTCAAAATTCAAAGACTATTTAACTGTACGAAGTGCTGTAACAGTCAGCTTTCGACAGTCTGCGCTTTGGCGCAGTTACCGGAATGTGACGTCATTGTTGCTGGTCAATCAACTTTCTGCATGAGTATGGACATTTGTACACCCTATTTCCTCTAATTGGTGTAGGGTTGTCAAATATTTGAAAAATATCATATCAGTGATATATTCTTTTTTTTTTAAATATCAAAACGATATGAAATATATCACCAAAAAAATATCGATGTGTTTGTTTTTGAAAATGTAGGTAGCGTTGTATTTCTGTGTGTGTGTGTTTTAGGTGTATGTGCTCCAAAATTCAGATTTCAGATTTAGTTTGCGAACTTTCCAGTTTTTTCAGTAAAATCTGAAAAATAATTCCCTGCAGAAGACATGTCGAACATATCAAATATATCGAAATATATCAAAAATAAAAATATATATTGATATTTTGCCAAAAAAAATATCCCGTTATAAATATATTTTTTTTTTGTGAAAATATCGATATATTGATATTTTGATATATTTTTGACAACCCTAAATTGGTGTTACATTTGTTTTTCCAAACTGCCATGAAACATTAATAATGAATTTGTATTAGATTGACATGTTATTTACCCATTAATGCATAAAATTGGTGTTTTATATATGTACATATATATTTATCCCGGTCCCGATACCTATTATTGGTGCCCATACGCTTCGAAATTTCGTTCATGTCCTTAAAACAGAGACTGATTAGTTTCTGCATTAATTGAAGCCTGAAATTACAAACAATATCTTAATTCTATAATATCCTTTCCCCCAAGCAAAGACAATTGAACTCTAAGATAAATAACGCCATACAAAATTGTTGCAAGCGAATTTTTCATGCTGGCTCTAGAGCTGGCTCCAGGCTCTCTTGAAATTTAGTTGAGAGAGCGCTCTAGAGCCAGCGCTAGAGCCAACCGATCTCTCATATGTATACAGCATACGAGAGCGACTGGCTCTAGAGTGCTGCATATTGCATATATAGTGCATAGTGCATAGTGCATATTTTACAGCGCTTGAGAAATATACCCTTCACTTTATAAATGCTAATGTTAATATTGCAAGACGCTTAGCACCCGAATATTAAAAAACTCCTATTTTGTATAACCTTTATATGACAATTTATTTTAATATAGTATATTCGATAATAATGAACGGATATACATATATAAAAATACATAATACCTCTTTAATACATGATTAAGGTCATTAGGGTATTCAGCGTGCACGTGTGAAAAAAATGCGTATTCGCTTCTCAGCTCAAAAATGTGTTTGCTTGAAAATCGTCTGATTCGCACAAGTACGCACACCAACGCTCTTGCTGACTCTGTGTGTACTAACACATGCAAGCGGATTCTGTTTTTAGATTCGTACGCTCTCAAATTTTGTGCGAGAGAGATGGCGCGATTTTCGCCGCTTGCTGAAAAATTGCTTGCATATTGCAACGAAAATGTATGAGCGTTACTTATCTTATAGTTTATATTGTCTTTGCCCCAAGGGTAGCAGCCTTGTTGCGCATTCCGTGCAAAGTTGCAGAACAATGCTGCTAATTGCCGAAAATTTTGCCATACGAATCAAATGTATCTACAGCAAATTTCGAACGTTTGTGATTGGTTGAAAGTTGAAAACGCGTAGCAGCCGTTACTTTTGTATCATAACCAGCACAAACCAATGAAAAATTATGGAAATCTTTGTACAGTTTCATTATATAATGGTAAAAGGGAATTATTTTCATTTCATACCCAAGCCAATTAATTGAGGAGATCCAACCAGTCGGAAATTTTCGCGTGCGTCGAAAATTGGCCCTAGATGATACCGTTCTGCCTGGAGCATGTCAACAGCTACAAGCTGAAGAGATTCGGAGAATTTCATCCTTCCAGGGACTGATCCTGACTTAATTATTTACTATTACTATGTTACTATTTCCTATTACTATTTTACTGTTAGTTTATTTTTACTATTATTTTAAGCTACTGGCTTAAGATTTACATGTATTTGATATACAATAATAAATATTTTCTTTTTGTACCCAAAAAATACTATTCGACATATCCGTTAAAAAAGTAACGGTTTTCCTTACGCGTTTGCAACTTTCAACCAATCAAATCGTTCGAATTTTGCTGTAAAAAATTGGTGTGGTTTTCGGGCAAAGTCAAAAAAAATGTTCCCACGACCATGAAAAAACAAAATTGCCGAATATTTTTCTTCAAAAGTCAGTTCCAAGTACCACAAAAATATCCATTGATAATTTTTAAAATCATAATAATATTCACACGATGAAGGAAATTCATTGTTTCTACGCGTTCCCGTTAGATGCATGTTGGTCACACCACGAAAAGGAGAGAACATTTTGAAAACCCACCACGATTTGAGAGCAAATAATGTCAGAGTTTGGCGGTCATTTGAAAAGTACTTTAATTTACTTAATTATTTGATTAAATATACTTTTGTGTAGCGATGTACCGTAATTGTACTTTGAACTCGATTTCGACGTCAAAATATCCCGTAAAGTATATAATATACCGTAAACGGTCACCCTGCTGAAATGAGATTTGCTTTTTGGGTTTTCTCTCTATTTTCGTCTAGTACTGGAGAGCGTCAGATGAGAGCGCACAGCTGATTTGCTCAGTACAGAAAAACGGCCTACAACTATGTTTCCGTTACATATTCAAATGACAAAGAATATAAATGAATATTCAGAGTAAGTTCAAAAGGGAGTTACTACTCATGAATTGGGAATTACTAGTTCCTAGTTATAATTAGTCCCAACAAAAAAACCCTTTTAACTATCTTTTGTCTTTGCCAGGGTTTTCTGTTGACTACGATTCAATATTATCGATGGTTCAACATTTAGCCGAGTGTCAGTTCGATTTCAAAATCCAAAGACTGTTGCGCCACTTCTTAGTGTTGAAAAGATATTTAACTGTACGAAGTGCTGTAACAGTCAGCTTTCGACAGTCTAAGTTTTGACGCAGTAAATTCAAAAACTAAAAGCCATATAAAAATCCAAAACTTAATTTATTCTTTTTGGGTAAATGCAAAAAAAAAGTATTTAATTAAAAATGAATAAACAAAATAAAAATTAAAATCCAGAGAAACGAATTATATCTCAGTATTTGTCTTTTGCAGTCTGTTGGCTGAAATTATTCAATTTTCTGTTAGTATTCTGCCAAATGCTATATTGAATGTTTTAATCCCCATTAAGTGCTCCCTTGGATCCGTAAGTGTATTGTAGATTCCCTTAATGGTAGCAACAGACGCCATTCCTTTTCAGACATTCAAGGCGTTGCTTGGTAGTTACTGCAGCTTACTTATCCATTGTCTACAATCACCTTAGCCGAACATAATTTAGCATAATAATTAAACACATTTATAGCCATGTAGTTTGCATAATTGGGAAACAAGGTCCAATTGGAATGTGACTCTCACACAAATTTTGGATGTAGTTCTAATTGTTTAATGAGAATTTGTTGCTTCACAAGGGATTTCTGAATTTAAGAAATAAATTTATAGCTGCTGCTGTAAATGAAGAAATTTTTTATTTCCCTTTTTTATAATTTAAAATTAATACAAATTGAGAATAAAACAGATAAGTTATAAAAAAAGTTATAAAAGAAAAAGGAAATCTGCTAAAAATTCCAGAAATTTTTATAAAAATTGAATACAAAATTAATTGCATTATAAATATTCAAAACTCTGCTCTACTTATGTACTTATGTAAAAAACTCACAAAATTCTAAAACCACAAGGCGACAAGTTCGTGCCTCGAAACTGCTCAAATCTCACTTCTACTGATAAATTCATTAACTTTAAGCCGTACACTTAAAGCCCACAAATAAATTGCTAAATTGAGTAAAACCATAAAATCCGATATGGCACATCCACAAGAGAGACACAGAAGACATTCAAACTATTAAGCGGACAATTTCTTTTGGCCAAACACTTTTGTGGCTCCTTTGCCTTTAGCTTTTCTTTAGAGAAATTCAATCTTATTGAATTTCTTACTGCTTGTGTGTGGCTATTGATATCCAAGAAATCCCCCACACATACGAGCATAGAGTTGAACGAATTGAATTTGATTATTGGCTTCACACATTTGTGGGGTTATTAATATTTGCATTTACATTTGCAGCCTCGTGGGGGGACGCGTTCTAATTGTTGGCCACAATAACAGAAATCAGACTATTACTCACTTAAATCAACAGCACATGGGGAAGGGAATGGAGAATGAATTTCTGCTGCTGCCCATTTTTCCCCATTGAAATTTCAGATTAAATTAAATTTTTTTTGAATCAATTAAGGACATCTATCCAGCAAGCGGCATGTCTGAAGGCGTGTCAAAATAAATATTTATGCCCGCTGGAGGGTGGATTTACGTAGTTCCTTGTGTGTCCTGTCCTGTCCTGTCTGTCTGGTGTCTGGCCCCGCCAAAAATAGTTTGCTCTTTGGGCGTTGGCCCCCAGGTTTGTTTTGGTTTGGTTTGGCCCCACTTAAACCCACGACCCCATTCGGGGGTGGTCATTGCGTGTGCAGTGTACAGTCACGCCTTTGACCCGACCCTCGGCAAAATCTTCAACCCCCAATCCCCCATGCAAGGTGTGTGGATGAGTAAATTCTCTTAATGCTTCTTTATGTGGCAATGCTTTTGGGGCTTGGCATTCGCTCGCACCTCTAACCACCACTCGTACTTTTGCGTACTTTTCTGTCTGCCACACCTGTGGAGAGCGGAAGGGGGGGCAATATGTCTGCGGCAATATTCTAATGGATTTTTCGTTCTGCAGCTATAAATAGGCGCCCGCCCGCCCGCCCGAACAACTGACAAACAATTGCAACCATATTTTAGGCACCCAAGAAGGGGCTATTTTTCGGCTGTGGCATTGCCTTAAACCGAATGGGTCCTCGAGAGGATGCATAAGAGCAGGATGCTGCCCCTTAAAAGAAGGGGTAACAATAAGGGGAGGGAAGTGGAATGAGAGGCATGTCCCTACCCATTGCCATTCGAAATGTAATGAATATTCTTTTATTTTCTTGCCTCCCCCTCTTGATGGTTTTTTTTTTGCTTTTTCCCACCTTCCTTCCTTTCGCTTTTTTCTTCTCTTCTCTTTTTGTGTAAAAGTGTAAAAGTGTCAGCCCAAAAATCATTTGCACACAGCAACATTCCGTGTGGGACTCATTAGACCAAGGGTCTGGTGTCTCCCCCCCCCGGCCATATTATTTTTGCTGCAGAGACAGGAATAACTTTTATTTTGACACTGAATTTGTTGTTGCTTTTTCTTCGAATTTTGGTATTCCTTTTTCCTCTGAATTTTGTTCTTCTTTTTCCCCTGAATTTTCCTCTGGCTTTCCTCTCTTGCTGTTGTTGACAATGAGCGAAACATTTTGCGTATTGAAATTGACAATGTCTTAAGTCCTACCACCCCTCAGGAATTCCCCCCATTTTTACATGAATATTCATTGGGGGAGCCCTGAAAGAGGGAGCAAAAAAGAGGTGCAGATGCCAGACACTTTATCCTTCGTTTTGGGTGTCGCTTCCTTCCACAAGGCGGGGGGACAGGGACCTTCTTCTCGTGGATTAACATAAAATTTCATTTGATTGTGTTTTGGTGAAGATTTTTATGGGTTATAAAGGATTTTATACGAGTATATGGCAACTAACTTGTTTTGCTTGGGTATCTCCGGTATCTGAGCTGGATAAAAGATGTCTACAAAAATCTCTACGGGCCATCAGATTGATGGCAATGGTCTCCATTATGGCCATGGGGCTGGGATTTGCGGGATTTGACAGAGGTTTATGCGTGCTGGGAATACAGGAAATTGAGGTAAATAATTTGGTCATTTCATTGGGAGTTTATATGAAAATTAAGCAAGAAAAATTGTGAGCAATATGTGAAATATTAAGAACTATGTGGCATGTATAGAAATATGTAGAATATTCAAAAATATAATAAACAAAAATGTTTCTGAAGAGAAGAAATATTTAAAAAATAGCTATAAATATATGAAATTTAATAATAATAATATAAAAAACTATTTCTAGAAACATGAGAAGTTACTTAAAAATTGTGAAAATTTTTTGTTCTTGAAAATGTAATTTACATACATAGCTCTAAAAATATTGAATATCTTTGATTTTTTAAATCTGTAACTTTTAAAAATATCTAGAAAATATTCCCATCAATACTGTATTAATATGTGATAAAAGATACTGTTAAACAACCTTAAAACTAATTTTATTTCATTTATATTTTATTTCAGTTGAAAGATGTTGGACATTTTCACAAGTTCTGTAAGACTGTTCGGAATTATTATAAAGGTATGTTAAACAATTTTCCATTCACTTTATCATGTATTTACAACCGCATAAGCCCGGTAAAAAACTCTCTGAATATCGTCAACTTTTCCCCTTGAAACGTTTCAGCCATAAATAATGCAAATTTAAAGCAACTTAATCCCAGAGTTGATAAACCCTTAAGGTCTTTAAGATAATGAATACAATGGTCATGAAAACAAGTAGGCAAAAAGGTGTTTTGTGTGTATTTGAAAAGCCATCAAAAGGATTTACTTACAAATCCCTCAAACAAGTGAAATTGCCACCAAAAAAAAAAAATGATTTGCAATAGATGTTCAATAGATTATTGTAGGTCTTGTTGTAAATGCAGGAAACATTTCTTCTGCCATAAAAACCATTGAAGCAAATCCCTGAAAGAAAACACGAAATTGCGATTATTTTTATGGGTGGGGGAAGGCAAGTGAGATTTACGATGCAATTTGATGAGGGCAATGCGATGATGCGATGGGAGGGTAAAATATGAAAGATTGATGAGCTTTCTTCAAGGTCGTTCCACTTTTTTCACACTGCTTGCTCTGTCTCTGCCTCACTCGCCTTTCGACTTTTGTGTTCTTGTGTTTGCCTGTCAAAATTTAAAGCAAATATTCAGATTCGTTGATTCAACAGCGAAAAAGATAAAGAGCGGCCAGGCCAAGGCGGCAGGGAGCTGCCATCTCAGCGGGCTATAAAATGTGCAATTTTATTGTGGCTTAAGCACAGTTCTCACTCGAATTGATTCCATCATGTATCGGCTAATCGTTTACCTGCTCGCTGGCTGCCTGCTGCTGTTTTCGGTGGCAGGAGGAGATTCATCATTGGAGGAGCAGTCGTCCGAGGAGACGACACCCATTTACTTGGAGAATTTTCCCGCTTTGTCCGTGGAGTTAATGGAGCTGGCAGAACCCTCGGTGGATGAGCAGAATGTGATGACAGCACAGAAGATCAATTGGATGCCCGTGTGGCATGAGCAGGAACAGGATCAGCTAAGGCTTTCGCGTCAATTGGTAGAGGAGTCCACCACGGAGCGGCAGGTTGCTCCCATTTCCAGCACAGAGAAGGCGGTTCCTTCGATTCCAAGAACAGAAAAAGACGCTGTCTCGATTTCCAGCACCGAAAAGGTTTCACCTACAGCCAACAGTGAAGTCTCCTCCACAGAAGCGACCCCCACGGTGATCCCTACCACTTCCAAGAACACACTGGAGGAGCTACTGACCACTCGTGATACCAAAGAGTGTCCCAGCACTGCCCAACGTGGACTCACCAATCTCATACGCGTGGCTAGACCTCTGCTGCCTGCTGCCGAGCTGCGCAACATTTTTGCCAATGCCTTAGAAGATCCCCAGGTGAAGGATCTGCTGCAACTACTCAAGAGCAAAGCTTTCAGGGAGCAGGTGGCACTTTTGCGTGCCACCAAGCAGCATCAGCTGCTGCAGGACTACATCTGTCGTCGCCTGAAGCTGGATCCCGCCTACTACTTTGATTATGTGCGAGTTTTCCTCAACATTCACACCACAGAGGCGCCCAGCAGTCCCTTGCCGAATCGTCGCAAGGGCATACGTGGCTTGCTGCAGGATGTGCGAGATCTCCTGCCGCGTACCGCTCTGAGGGATCTCTACTTGCGGATGTACGCCTCGGATGCGGAGCTTTCCAATGCTGTGCGTCTCATCCGCAGCTTGGAGTTCCGTCAGCTGCTCAGGAATGTTCGCTCCCTGAAGGAGTATCGCGGCTTGACCGAGGATCTGGAGAAGGCGGGTGTGCCCCTGAGACAGATCCAGCAATTGGTGGCAACTGCCTTGGGTT
Source organism: Drosophila subsilvestris (assembly GCA_035043285.1). Taxonomy (NCBI): domain Eukaryota; kingdom Metazoa; phylum Arthropoda; class Insecta; order Diptera; family Drosophilidae; genus Drosophila; species Drosophila subsilvestris. The sequence continues at coordinate 1,549,598 of JAWNNB010001726.1, read as the reverse complement.
GGGCCAACCTGGATGCCACTTTGGGGGCAGAGACGGTTATTTTTAGTGACTAAAAGGGGAGGAGGAAAGGACTTTTCTTTTCTTTTATTTTTTCTATGATTTATATTTTATATTTTCACTTTTCTGATTTTGGTATTTTTTTATATTTGCACTCTTCTTTTTTTATATCTATTTTTAAATTTTTCTACTTTGTATCTTTATCTATGAACACTTCTGCTATATATTTTGTAAAAATTATATGCAAATCTTCTACAAAAACTAAGAAAAATGGAAAAATATTTTCTGTTTTAATTGGCCACTTTCTTTTTTAATCTCTTAAATTTTGGATATTTTTTGCAATATTTTCTATCGAACAATTTTTTGAAAAATGCTCTAAAATCATATCTAACCCTTTAGCCCTCTAATACCCAGAATTCTCTTCATTCTCAGACTTCAAATCAACAAAAATCATAATAAACTTTCATAAAAAAAAATCAAAGATTCCTTCTCTATATGAAAATCTCTTCCTATTTCCTATTTTACTGCTTCCTTTGCCATAATTCCCCCTGCCATTGGCACCAACTCCCTTTTGCGGCTGCACTTCAAAGCGTTTTGTGTAAGGCAACACCTTTTTGTTTGCTTTCATTTATTGTAGATCGTCTGTTTAATCGATTTTATATATAGATTTTGTCTTTAATGCTGCTGCTGTCTGTGTGGCGTTTTGGTGTGGGCTCTCTCATCCATCAATCCGGCGAAACTCTCATCAGTCATCTGTCAACCAATTTCAACTTTTGGTGGCTGCTCAGAAAAAAAATACAAAACAAATAAAAAAGGGGGAAGCGCGACATCTATGACGTGGGGCACAGGCACAGGCACCACCAAGAGAGACATAAACCAACAACTGGGCAACGAATTTATTACTCAGTCGCTGTGGCATGGTCTTCGGGGCTGGACATGTTTACAACTCTTACAACGGGGCATGCAACCACTTGAAAATTCGTTCAGGGTCAAAATCATTAGGGCAGACAGCAGCCAGCAGCAGCAGCAGTTCTTTCCTACTGTTTTGTCGCCACCGCCGCCAGAGGCCGTGGCATAATAAACAACAAATACAAATGAGAATTGCTGCCGCTGCCACACATGTTGCCCTGCGTTGCGTTGCGTCTCTTCAAAAGAGACTTCATCGAGGCTGTCAGCGCCGACATCTAATCGAGGCAACAGTTGCCATAAACAAATTACAAACAGATCGAAGCAGACAGTAGCCCGACAGTGGTGCGTTGATTGTGGTGCGACTGCTATAAATAATACCCCAAAAAGGGCAAACAAATATTACGGAAATATATTTACTAACAAGCGCCAAGTCAAGCCAAGCCAAGAGTCGCTTTTGGGTCGCTGAAATACGTGTCAAAATAAACAAACATTTTGCTGTTAAAATAGCAACAACAATAAATTTCCAGCAGCAATCGCAGGCAGACGATGGGTCACAGTTCAAACGATAAGATAGCGCCACGATTTGGACTTTGATGCAGATTCAGATTGGTTGAGATTATCTAAATGATATTTGCAATGGTTACGACTTCTTTGATTGCTTGCAACTGTGGGGAAATCTTTCAGTTGTGGCCACACAATGCACTGAGTGTTGGCTCATATTTTGTGATTATTTTCTGAAGGGTTTTATAAAATGTTGAGAGAGGGAGAAGAAGGTCTTATTTATGTACATTTATAGAAAGCTAAAGGAAATTTTTAAACGGTTTCCATTGAAAATTTCTATAAATCTCCTTTGTGATATTTTCATTGAATGCAAACTAATTTTTTGAGTAATTTATAAAGAAATAGCCGAAGCAATATTTTCTGCTCTTAAATCTCCCGCCTATTCCGCCTATTTTAGCGTCCAAAAATTACCAAATTTTTACTGACATGCTCCGAAAAATGAACAAAAAAACTTGCTAAAAAAAAAAAGGAAAATTAAGAACTTGACTCTATAGACAGAAAACTGCAACTTGCTGCCAAAGGAAAGATAAACTTTGGTTTGTTGGTTTTTGGTCTGGACTCTAGAACTCTTTCTACCTTTTGAGGCATCTTCTTCAGCTAAATAGAGACATGAAAAGCTTTGCCTTTTTGTTTGAGACCAGCGGAAATTATTATTAATTGCTTGGAATGCCGGGCAATACACAACCACCGAGCCGCTCCCGCTCCTACCCAGAACACAAGTCGGCCTGCCCTCCGCTGCTGCTGCTCCATGGATGGCTGTGTGGCAGCCACTTCTAATGGCTTCCGTTGGCGTGGCTCAGTTTTTCTCTCCAGATTTGTTTTCATCCAATCATTTCGATGACGTAAAAAGCCGTTTTTCATGGCCAAAAACCTGGCCACAGCGAAGTTCTTGGCCTCAAAATACAAAAAAATATCAGCTAAATGTCGGGCCAAAGCTTTTGTGTGTGTGTGTGTGTGTGTGTCTGTGTGGGGGGTAAATGCGTTGGATGTTGTTTGGGGCTATGGCTGTGGATTATTTGGAGTACATGTACTCCTCGTGTACTCTGGCAACAGGGCGGTTCATTGGCCTTGGCTGACAGATAGACGACGACGGCGTGGGTAAACAGTTTGACTTTCAGAGAACAGTGGAACTGCCGTGGACTGCTGGGGAGTTGAAGTTGTGGAGCTGTTGTGTGGAGCCTCTCGTGGAACTATAGACCACTGCTGGAGCTGGAGGAGTGTGCCCAAGCGTGTCCAGATGGTCGTCTCCTTTTACAATTGCATAGCTCCAGCACTTCCCCAGAGGAGCGACAATGCCAGCCTTACTGCATGCCTGCCTGCCTGCCTGCCTGCCTGCTTGCCTCTTCTGCTGCCACCAAGAGTGGCGTTCAGCAGTTGGCTCTGCTGCCCCAAGAGCGGAACACAAAGCGTTCGCTCGTTCGGGTTGCAAAGTGGAGTGGAGTGGAGTTTGGTGGCTCTCAAACTGTGGGTGTCGTCGTCTGGAAGCTCTTTCTGGACTATTGTGTTCCCCAATCCAAAGGGAAACAACAGCGTAGCGAACAGAGGTGCTACAGCGATGCAACAGAGGGCCAAGCGGAGTGCAACAAAGGGCCAAGCGGAGCTGCAACTGAGGGCCAAGCGGAGGTGCAACAGAGGGCCAAGCGGAGACGCAACTGCAACAGCAGAGGAGCAATAAAGGTGAACGACTCTCCCATTTGGTTAATTGAGTTTGAATGGCGGAACGAAAAAGTTGCAACTAGGCGAGGGGGAGCGAATAAAAAACGTTGCCATTGCTGTGATTTTCTTTGGGAGGCAAAAAGGAGGAAGAGTTTTTCTATGACAACGTGGAACCATGAAGCTGGTGGGCGGTGGTGTGGGGTAGTATCTTGGCAACAATTGAACTTTGAAGTGTGTCAGTCTTATTGGGTTCTGGAAAAAGGCTGAAAGAAGTCTTGGAAGATGCCACCAAGAGCCAGTCAAAAGAAGGGGAATTCTTAGGAATTCTTCTTGTAAGAATTTTTAATGAAAATGTTAACATAATTGGAGCGGAATTCCAAGCACATGCTGGTATAAGAAGTGCAATATTTAAGAGACGATATTAAAACTTAATTAAAGAATTAATAAATAAATAAAGATTTAAGTACTAGGATTTTCAAAACCCAAAAGTCTGTTCCGTACTAAAAACCCAAACTTCAAAAGCTACTTAATACATAAAAATATAATTGAATGAATTAAGACTGAAGTACACCGAAATTCGAATTATTAATTCTAAAAAAAAACTCTAAACACATTTTCATAGCTCATGGGACACCCAATTTTATCTATAATTTCATTCAAGAGTCAAGTTTTCTTCTCATTTTTATTGTAGACTAAAATGTTAATTCACTTCAACCCAGAACTGAAGTTCATTTTTATTCGACAATTTAAGTTTTCTTTAATTTAATTCCAGTATTGAAGTTTTCTTTCATTTAATTCAAGAAGCGAATTACTTTTATTTCTTGCAAAGTTCCAGCAGCTTTTGTTTGTAGCAAACACAATCCTGGGGTCAGCGTCAGACCCTTTGGGGCACTATAATTATTTAATATAAGAGATGCTGCTCATAGTACTCTTCGCGGTTACCCCCATATTAACTACTTAGGAATGGGACTGGGACTGAGGCGTTACGCCTATCTACTTCACTCCACTCCACTTCACTCCACGAAGAATTCACGCCTAATGAAGCACCACAGTCGATGGCGATGCCGAATGCTTATTGAACTAAGTCGAAACCGAAACCAAAACTGAAACGAAACGAAACCACAAATCAAATTAAAATTCCGTAGCTTTTTTTTTTGGGCAGTCATTAATCTTTTGGGCGGGGGGGAATAGAACCGCTAGAAGAACTAAAACTGCAATTGCTACATGCATCGTGCAACGTGCAGCATGCGTTGATCTTTCAACGCATCGCCATGGCAACCAGCGCGCCGCCTGAAAACAAATAAACAAAACAAAAGCAAAACCTCTTTTTGGACGCAGCTTTTGGGGTCCACGCATGACTTGGCGTTTGCTGAAGCGCTTAACCCAAATCCGAAAACCAAAAGATGAGGAGGGGGGAAATGCAGGATACATAGGTGCTGACAATGGCAATACCCTTACTAAAAGTTCTAGACTGTAAAGAATTAATAATTTTCAGACTAATTTAATAAATGATTTTTAATTTTAATTTTACATGAATAATTTTTAAGTGCAAAAAGTACATTTCAGGTAATAAAATAATGATTTATAAAAATCTTTTAAAAAAAAATCTCTCCAAAGAAAAAATTGAGCAGAAAATTATGGCACTTACGAAATTAATTCTAAGGCTTTTGTCATCAATATATCAATATATATAATAATATATAATATAATAAAATAAATAAATAAAATAATAAAATGAATATGATATGAAATATTGTTGCTTAGATCTCTTATAGAAACCTGAGACAGACACTTGGCCTAGAATCAAGTTTTCGAAGAATTTTTAATGCATTTTTCAAGTCTTAAAAAAAAATTTTTTTTTAAAACATATAGTTTGATTTTATATGTAAAGATTGACTACTAAAATGTAGAGACATAAAATCCACTAAATTCCTTGGTTTGTAAATTTTATTCATATTCTTAAGATATATTATCATTTATTCATTTATTTATTCTCAAGTTATTTTTGTAGCTATCATACCCCACTGCTATACCCTATCTATAAGACCAAACAACCGAACAACTTTGATGACAACAATAACCAGAATTGAAAGTGCATATTGCGCTGCCGCCAAGCCGCTCGTTCGCTCAACTTGCTTTAATCAGCGCTTTTTGATCTGAACAAAACAATTGCCGGCCGGCAACACACAATAACCACGACGGCGCCCTCGACCATCCACAGCCACATCCATATCCAGTGGCCCACTGTCTCACTGGTAGCGTAGCCACTGTGTCCACTGCGCCCCACTCCGTCCCCTGGCTCAGGTTTTGCCCTCTGTCTTCTTGCTTCTGCTTCTGCACCAGCTCTTCCCTCTGCACTTCTCTACTTTGGTGGCGCACACACAAAAATTGTTTTGAAAACTTGCTGAGTTTTCAATTGAGGCGGCCACAAAGCGCGCAAAAGAAGTAACAGCAGAAGGGAGGGTGGAATGGATGGGGGGGGGGGGGGGGAGTTCAATGAAGGGAGTAGAGTAGGTGCATGGCGAGGGGTATGGATAAAGGGGCAAGAGTCAAGGGAGTAAAGGGTTCCAGTCGTTCAATTTGTTTGGTCAGCTCCCAGACGACCGAGTTGCCCAGTAGCTACAGATTTTTCTATACCCTTTCGTTGGCTGAGAAGGAGGGTATAGCTATTAAATAAAAATCTTTGCTGTGCTGAGAAGGAAGTAGGATAACAGGTTTCTGATCAAAATATGAATATAAGAGAAAAAATATAGTACAGGATTATTCTACATATATTAATGATAATAGTCCATTGATTCTCCACTTATATGCTTGGCAATCTTGCACAGTATCTTCTTTATAAAATCGACTTTATTTAGTCAGTAAGTCGAAAACATAATGATTGGGTTATACTCATTTAAAATCTTGCAAACTACAAAATTCTTTCTATCCCATACCATCCATATAAAAATTCGCTTAAATTAAGTTTATGGGACAATATCGTTTATATATTTCTGTATATTAACCAAGAAAATGTTTGAAATTTGATCAACATACGGCTGCCTGTCATAGCAAAAACTGGTTAAAAAATGTTGTTGGAAAAACAATTTTATTTCTGCAAAAAATCCTTGGTAAAGGGTTTTTTTTAATCTTTTTTTCATAGATCAGAAAATTAATATCTAAATTGAATTACGATTTCTTGTAGCTATCATCTGCATAAACAATCTTTAAAAAAAGTAAAGCAAAACCTTTTTATCTCTAAAAATAATGCAACAAAAATCCAGAGCAAAGAACTGCCAGAATCCTACATTTAACATAGAAAAAATCAATCTGGCAGGGTATCCCGAAGCTCCGACTCTCCCATAGCCTTCATATTTCATTTCATATTTCTTGTAGAAACTGGTCTGCTCACTGAAGCTCTGAAACTGAAGTACACATTGGGTTAAGTGCGTTTTATGGTTTGTTGATTCAAAAGCGAAGCGAATCCTCCCCTACCCCACCCGAATCCCATGGGGGGAGGGGTGCGTCCGCACTGGAGTGAACAGTGACCGCCTAAGGCTAATGAATTTTTGGTTACAAAACTTCGATCTGGTGACAATATCTGGTGCTTCAACTTCGGCATTCGGCCTTCAGTTTCTCTCTTGGGGGTTAGGGCGTAATACGCAATTTTCAGTCTTTTGATGATTGGTGTATGGAAAAACTTTGTGTTGTTCGTTGACCTCAAAAATTGAAGTATGTGCAGATGGAATCTCTAGGGCGGGGGTTTGAATAATTGGCTATATATTTTGGATTTGATTTATGCCAAGTGGAGCGCTTGAATGGAGTTGAAGTTGTGAGAGAAATCTCTGGCTTAAAATATGTTAATCCCCGAAAAACCAATAAAATAAACCAATAATATATGCAGGCTAAATTCGACAGAAACTTCCCTTTTTTTGGCTTGAGAACCTCTCTCTCTATCTCTCTCTATCTCTCTCTGGATTCTAATTCTACGTTTCGATTGATATGCAAATGCTGTTGTGGCCATAAACACCTTTAGGCCATGGCTTTTTACAATTAAAACAGCCACAAGCAAGCAGCTGGCTCCATTCACCACAAAAACCATTTCATTCAACAAAAATCTCAACAGCCAACTTTTTAGTGAATGAATTTTTGTATTTTTGTATTTTGTTGTTTGGTTTAAAGTTGTTTTTCCGCCAACGCGCTTTCGTGCTCAAAGCTGTTTTCCAGGCCAACAGCCAGAGACACAGAGACCCACGCTGAAAAAGTGCAACCAAAAAAGAGCCGACAGCCACATCCACAAGATATGCAATCAGTCTACAAGATTGTAGGCGCCTTTTTAGTAGGAAAAAGTTTGCCACGCGCCAACCTGTCGCGGTGCTGCTTCCCATTAATTAGCAGCCAACAAAAGCCCAAAAACGCCATCGAACTTGGCTAAGAACCAGCGCTGCAGTTACGAGGGGGCATCTGTCAGGGGTATCGTTGTCGTTATATAAGTCGCAGGGCAACAAAAAAACGGCAGCAGCTTATGTCACCCTGTGTGTAGCCATGTGCGGGCGGACGTTCCATAAAAAAACCAAGATGATTTTTTGTTGCTCTTTCTTATAGGCCTTCTGTTTCCGAGAGGAGATCCCATAAATGGCATCGAAATTGATGACGTTGTTGCCTGACTTTTGGTGTCAGACAACGACCTACATCAATGCCTGGCGTGGCTTGGCTTGGCTTGGGGTTTTTAATAGTTTTAAAGCTACTCAAGCTATACTCAGTATTTGTGGGCGCATGATGGCACATGAAACTCACTGCGCACTAAGCTGCCCCTAAAGAGAGAGGAGAATCGATAGAATTTGTGTTCTTACGAATGTAATTGTCAGCTTAGTTCAGGAATATGTTTATGTGACCTTTTGAAAGTATGGAGAATATTGTTAAAAAATAGTTGGAGGTGATTAATTACTAAAGATTCAAAATGATCTAAGAGGTTTACAGCAGCCCATAAAATATTGACATAAATATAAGAAAATATGCAGCCCATAAAATATCGATATAAATATATGAAATATGCTTAAGAAATATTATATAAATATACATTTCTGGTCTAGAAATTAATTAGATAACATATAAACAGTTCTTTGATAAATTACCTAATGAAAATTAAACTTAAACATAGGCAGACTTAACCATGGGTAAGGACTGACTTAAGATACTAAAGAATCTTTTATAGAATTAATCAGAATGCAAACATTTTATTTTATTACTTTTCTGACTTCAAGTTCATAAGAAATCGTACCCTAAAAAAAGCCAGGGTCGTGTTTGAGACTGTTTTATAAGAATTATATCATAAAGAATTAATTAATCTCATATCTTGTCCTATAGATCTAGTTCTTAAAATATGTAACTATGCTTAAACGCAGTGGGAATCGATCTTGTTATCCGAATAGCCTTAAAATATCTCAAAACAGTATCTAAAACCCGTCAGAATTAAATGATATTTTTCCCTTGACTTTTTTAATCTCTCAGTTCCTCTGATAGCTACACTCAAACTCTGTCAGCATTTCAGCATGGAAGTGTGGGAGCTATCAAAAGTCGCCAAAACAGGGTCATTAAGTGGGCGATTGAAACGCTCGCTGATTGAGTGGGCAACCCAGTAGCCCCTCCCCCCCCTCAAACTTTTAGTAGGTGTCTGCTGGTCTTTAATTGATGAAAATTATACATAATAGTACGACGAGTATCAAAGCGCAAAATACATGACTTATATGCGGTGTGTGAGATCTGAGAAAAAATCCACAAATGGCCAAGAGTCGTTTACTACCTTGTAATCCGCAAACAACAAAAAAAACTTTTCGATTGGATATGCCCATAAAAAGGCGTATGGAATGCAATGAAAAATGTAGCTATGCTTTTTTATATGCGTTTAATTTTCAATTTGGAACCGCATTTGGGGGGGGGGTGTTCGATATGCCAGCCAGCCACCACCTAATGATGATTGCCTCCATTCAGGTGCCGTGAAAACTTTCCTTTTCACTAATATGTCTAATCAAGAGGGGTAGCAGGGGGGCAGTAGCACCCACTATCATTACATCATGTGGCAGATAGGCAGAGATCAAGACATGAAATCGACTTCCGCTCGACACGCACTTGATGGGGGGGTGGGCTGAAGATCCATGAGATACACAACAGGGAAAGTTATCAACATAATATTACCATCCAAGATACAGATAAAGCTACAGATTCAACGTACAACAATCGACAATGAGAGTGAGTCTGTCTGTCTGTTTGGTGCTGGTAATTTCAGATGCCAAAACAATGACACATAAATCGTTGAATAAAAAATCAAGCGTAACATCAACATTTTCCCTATACGTACAGATAAACAGAGACGAGTACGAGTAGTAGTAGTAGCCCCTTGTCGCATCTATGAGATACTTACACGAGTGTGTACTTGGTGGTGGCTTGTGGAAAGTTGCAAATTGCAGCTGCTGCTGCTGGTGGGGCAGTGTAGTAGAAAGCAAGGCAACAAGTTGCATCGTGTGCGCGGGTATCTGTTTGCCTCCCTGCTATTCAGTTACCGAGTCGCTCACTGCATCTCGTGCCTCTGTGTAATGTGAGAAAAAAGCAAGCCAAAGCTATAGCTAAAGCTAAAAAGTGCAACGTTGACACAATTGTGAGTATCCATGAGATACTCAAGCAATTGTCAGGCGATTGTCTAGCTCTGGCGACCGGCAATTGCATTACCACAATGGGCCACAGATGAGCTGTCTGCTGTCTGCTGCCAGAAGATGAAGTGGGAAGCACTGCATCCACACCCTCTCTCTCTAGTACGCTGAGAGCAGTCCATGGATGATTTGAAATTGTTTTGCAATTCAATTCAACTGCAATGACATGTGGTGCATATCTAGAGGTGCTACATATATGTGTCTGTACATATATCTTTTAATGGGGTTTGTATTTAGTTTATTTCCTAATATGAAAGGGAAGCTTTCTGTCGCAAAAGTGTAGGCTATATTTTTGATTGAAAGAAATGCAAGAAAATTGTCATCGAGAGGACTTCAAAGTACCCCAAACTATGCCAAAATGTTTATTAAACGATGGAATCTTACTGGGATAGAGCTAGCAGTGTAGTCAAGGATATAGATATATGGGGGAGGAATATATAAATTGAGCATTTGGTGCTAGATTGTACCCCTAGAAAAAAAGTTCACACATATATTTAAATTATATATTCTGTTTTTTAACAAACAAAAATAAAGTGAAATTAATTAGAATTCACTTTGATTTAAATTTATATATATTGAAAAAGTCTTTTTAATACTGCCCATATTTTATCTGATAAAACACTGATAAAACACTTTAAAATAAATATTAGATAATATAATACAATAATAATAAATCTTTTAGCTGGTAAAAAAATGCTGCAAAATCTATGAATAAATACGAAAGAATTCATAAGTCAAGTCTGAACTGTAGCTGTACCAATTATACTTGTAGATACATAACAACACTTACAAAAGATGCAAATTAGCAGATACAAATATTTTTCGCACTAAATGAAAGTGAATGGTAAACGATTAAAGAGGAATGTTCACCATGGGATTGTCTATGAATTATTGTATCGATAGCTGAAAAGTAAACTATCCCACAGATATGGAAAACGACACCTACCACACACTGCCCACTTCCTCTTTCTTCTCTTTATTAAGAACCTTCTCTGCCCTAGATTGTGGGGCGCTCTTCAGTTTTCCCCATCTTGTTAGGCTTCTTCCTGTTTTCTATGACAGCCCGATTATTATGTCATCTAATCCACAAATTTCGAACACGCATCGCATCGCATCGCATGCTGGTTGCCTGCCACACAGAACTCAATTAAAACTACATTATCCACACCATGAAATAGAACTAGCATTTGGGATTTGTTTAATAAACAATTTCCGCTTTGATTTGTGGGCTCCATCAGCCCCCCCCTCCCCCCTTCATCAGTAATTAGCCTGACGGTTGCTACTGTGCTGCTGTGTGGCATATAGGCAATTATGGCACCCCGCTTTTGGTTGGTGTGAAGAGTCAACCCGTAGAGTGGGGTCATCAGCCCAAGCAGCAGCAGCAGACCCTCAGGTGCTGCATACATTTGTCCTCTTTGGGTAGGAAGTTGCAGCTTCCTTTTTGGTCGGTTGCCAACAGTTGCGCGATTCTTGGCATTCTTTGCGTCAAAATTAGCCAGCAATTTGCTCTGGCTTCAGCCTCAGCCTCAGCCACAGCCTCTGACTTTGGCCCTTTGTCGATTGATTATTGTGTTGTGTGGATTCTTTTGCACACAGTTCGATTGAAGTCGAACTCCAGTTTGTCGGCATCGTTTGGCATTTTGTTGCCTTTAAGCAAAAGCCGACAAAATGCGGACCAAAAGAGGGGAGGTAGGGAGGAGTGACGAAGCAACGAAGTCGTTTAAGGCCATTCGATTGGCATGCCGTCGCTCTCTTTAGGGTTGGGGTTTTCTTGCTCCAAGTAACTGCGGCATCCATTAGAGTACTTCACTACTTGTGGACCTGCTGGCCCTGTAATCAATCAATGCATCATACGAGTCTGTTGATAGACTTCCCTTTTTATATATATCCCGACTTCCACCGGAAAATATTTGCTTCCGTTCTGTTGTTTTTCCAGGCCCCATTCTATGGAGTATGGCAAATAAATTACAATTAAATGCAACAAACATGCAACAGACGCAGACTCAGACACAAACAGACAGACAGACAGACAATTGTTGTATCCAGCGGATGTGAGGAGTGGGATACCTACATATAGCGACAACATCATTAGCCCCCACACTCCACACCACTCCACTCCACCAGTCCCACAGAGTGGTATGATTCTGGGGGCCCTTTTTTTCTACGATTGTAACGACAGTAAAAGTGGTCCATGCTAATCCGGAAGTGGGTCATTTTCCCCCGAACGCAAATGAAAGCGTGTGCTCTGCCAGTGGTTCGAAGCGTTGAAAATCATATAATAAAACACATGCTGGCAGCAGGCAGCAGTCAGCAGCCATGGGAAATTGAAACCGAAAACTGCATCAGTGGAAAGCAGCAGAAGAGCGTCACGGAACCAACGGAGAAATGAAGATGAAACAGGAGATGAATACACAGAGAGAGCGAGAAAGAGAGAGAGACAGAAAGATAGAGAGAGTATCATCATCATCATAATCATAATAAAGCAATCAAAATGAGGGAATAAGACATTGTCTACTCAATCTCTGTGTGTGTGGGAAACACAGCTGACAGATGAGATATTGTCTTCAGACTTATGCAAGAACATCAATCGGAAAGCGAAGTGATGCTGAAAGTTGAGAAAAACCCAATGAAATCTTTGAATGTTGCAGGAATGAGAATACCAATTTAATTAGACAGCAAAGGCAGAGATCGGAAGGGTTGTAGGACAAGTTTTACCAGAGGATGCTGCAAAAAAGGAACCTTCCACGGTGCATCTTAATGACGCGGCAACTGTAACAATGTTAAAAGTTAAATAAAATTCATGTAATTTATGTGGAAATCAAGCAGAATTAATTGTACTTGGGAAATTTAAATAGTTCTTTATAAATAATTAAAATATTCAACGAAAAATATATCCTTAAAGATACAATTTATTTTATTTTCTTGCAGCACAGCCCTGGATTGGTCTCCCTGCTCCTTTGGCATCTATTGATAAGGTAAGGAATTACATATTTTTTACACAAAAATAAAATTAACTTTAAAAATATAACAAATAGATTTAAGTTAATCAAGAAACAATTATGGTATGTAATCTAAATGCTGAGGTAGCAAATTGAATCTTAAATGCAAACAAAACTCAAATATTTTGTATAATCCGCCGCCTTATAGGGTAACTTCCAATATTCTATCAATATTCCAACTTGAATTTGTTTTGGCAGTAAACGACTTTTTGGCCATTTTAGTATGTAGATCTGTTTCAGACACCACGCAAAATGCGAGTAACTTGCGCATAATTTGGTATTAAATTCAACCATTAAGAAAAGACAAGACACCTACCCATAAAAACTGGAAGACTGACCGATCGCCCACATATTGTGGCCAGGGGCAGGGGCAGGGGCAGGGGCTGCTGCCTGCAACCCACATTCAATTCCGAAACCAATTTTGACGCGTGCGCAGGCGCAAGTCTTAATTTGCATATCCCCCCCGAAACGAAAAGAAAAATTGTGGAGGCGACTATACTTACGATTTTGATTGTTTCACATTCTACTACGTATGAGTATGAAGCCAAAACGGATGTCTCGGCGGATCTCTCTGGCTGGCAGTTTCACTTTCGCTTGGCAGACAATGGCAGTTGGTGGCTCTTAGATCTATGTATCTCTGAGGAGTTCTCACATTAATTTTTGGGGGCATGCGAATTGCACATAAAATCTGTTGTGATCTTAATTATACTTGACAATCGTCGTATAGAGTGAAAAATCAGCTCTAGCTTTCCATGCAGCTTATATAAAAACCATATCGAATTGAAATGTCACAGCAAAAATCGGGCAGAACTAATATTCAGGGGTGTTTCTTCTTTGTATAGAGTGGTGCTTTGACATTAGAAATATTCAATCTTTTGGTATGAAACAATTCTTTATTGCTTTCTTGTTTGTTTGTAAGTATTTTTTATTGGCAAAAACCTGCAGAAAACATTACAAAAAATATATATATTTTTTTAAGTTGCTTTGGGGATGGCAAAGGGAGATGATACGATGAACGTGCAACAGTATATCAAGGATTTGTACCCAAGCAAAGCATTGGTATTCCAGCAAAAGCCGAGTAAAGCACAGGAAGCTTTTCAAGAATTGGAAATTGAATATAAAATGCATTTTGCACTGAGTCAGCAGATACAACTGGATCAGGAAACGTTAGATAAGCAGATAGCCGATAAGAAGGTGGCACTGCAGATGGCCACCATACAGTTGGTTAATATGGAAAGCAAACGCCGATTGGTGAGTTGTATAACGCGGCAGCAAACCACCAGAGAAGTGGATCCTGGCTTTACTATAATCCCTCCATACCACCAACGGAATGGTTTTACCACACTCCCTTTATCCCCGTATGATCCACCACTTCCCCAAATTGTTGGGTAATAAATCCTCAAAATTCATAAAACTATTTTAATAAACACCCAACAAAATTCGTAAACATATTTAAGAGGTTTTTATTTACTTAATAAAAATTCAAAAAGAAAATTTTGTATAATTTTTTTAAATGCCAAGCAGAACAGAACTATACGGCTAATAAATCTGTTGTATTCTTACTTATACTTGAAAAGCTTTTTAAAAATATATACATACATCAGTATTTATGTACATCCATATGTGTATTTAAATATCTTGTTAAAAAACCATATCGAAATGATTTCACAGCTAAAATCAGGTAGAACTAAAGTGAAGCGGGTTTTTTTCTATATATAGGCAGGTGTTTTTCGAACAAGAAATAGCTAATATTTTATTATGAAAAATTGCATTATTTATCCGCTGGGAGCTTGTAAGTGTCTTTTTTGCTGAGAAATACTTTTTGAAAATATCGAAAATGGTTTTTATTTTTTAGTTGCTCTAGTAATGGGAATGGCGTCTGCTTCATGGGAGGAATTTCAAGAAGAACCGTATCAACCGTCTAATTTGAAACGAAAAATGAACATTTCCAATCCTAGAGATTACTTGGATTTCAAGTAAGGATTGACAATACAAAGAGGGCTGTCAGAAATTTGGAACCTGAACTTAAAATGTATGTGGCACTGAGTCAGCAAATAGAATTGGATCAGGAGAGCGTAGATAAGGAGATAACCCAAAATGAAATGGCAGTGGCGATGGCCACTCAAAAGTTGGCGGATATCCAGGAGAAGTTAATGGATGCCAGAAGTGAATGTCTGCCGCAACAGGAAACCAGCGGAGAAATTAATACTCCAGGGGGTGTCGTGGTCAATGATGATGGAATTACTACAACCACTCATAGCCCGGATTGGAAACTCAACGCAGATAGGGATCCTGGTTTTACTAGAGTCTCTACTACCCCGACCTTAAAAACCACCAAAAACTACGGCGATTCTTTTTCATGAAGTTTTTTGGTCTACATAGATGATAGATGAAAGATTACGGTGGTTATACTGGTGTATTCTTTTTACCTCAGTAAAATTGATTTCTTAGATAACCTTGTGGGTTTGATGCTTTACTATGGTGGAATGTTGGCCCTCTGCATTTAAAAGTTGAAGGCATTATGTCGTAAGGAGGACTACCTACAAATTTTAAAAACACTTCTTCCCAATTTTGTTGGACAAAGTGTGCTCCTACCGAAAAATAAATTGTTTTTCAACAACATGGTGATCCGAAGCACACAGCAAAAATTGTCAAGGAATGGATTGGAAAACAGCATTTTCAACTGATGGAGTGGCCAGCACAAAGTCCCGACCTCAATCCAATTGAAAATCTTTGGTCAATTGTGAAAAGACGGCTCGGGCAGTACGAAGCAGCTCCAAAAAATATGGGCAACCTTTGGGATCGTGTAAAAGCGGAATGGAATCGAATCCCAAAAGAAATTATTGAAAAATTGGTAGAGAGCATGCCAAACCGCGTTAATCAAGTGATTGCTAATAAGGGTCTGTGAACAAAATATTAAAATTGATTTAATTGTTTATTTTCTTGAAACGTGCAAAAGTGAGTTTATGCGGGTTACTTTCGTTTTTACTTTCGAACTTTTTGAATTCATCTCATCTGTTCTTTTTGTTAACTGTTATTTGTTAAGAATTAAAGGATACATATAAAATAATTAAGTTTGTGTTGAAAACTGGATCCAAATTATATTTTAATACCAGAAAATACTAAGAAAATACTAGATATTCGCTCAAACTTGGTAAACATTTTCTTTGAATGAAATTCGACCTCTTTCCAGAGCCTCTCTCGAATAGGCGATTGTGTTACATATATGTAACCTTGAATAATTGCAAATCGATGCAGAAAAATGATTTAAGTCCAAGTAAATGTCAATCGAAACGAATCGCAAAGCGTTACACAATTCCCGAAAACGGTTCGTAGCATAAAGAAGAGACTTTCCATAGTTATTCTGCAGTATAAGGATCACCATCTTTATGATGAGGTCTCTCTTGTTTGTGTGCACTGCAGCACTGCGTAAGTTTTGCAAATGGAAAGAAAGTGCTGATGGAACTTTAACTATGAAATGTTTATTTTGAATAGTTTTATGGGGCAACGTGGCAGAGAAAGAGCTACCAAAGTCAGATGCACAGACCCTTCTAGAGTCTCCAAAGGTAGATGAAGCAGAGTCGAGAGTGTCCCCAATGGTAGATGTTAGGTTCGTTGATGATTCTGGTTTTAATGGAGACTTTTTAAGGCCGAACTACGGCGATACTCACTTTAATAGAGGAGGGATGAATGATTACCGTGGTTAATATTGGTGTACCCTTTTAACCGAAGTAAAATTGATATTTGTGCAACGTGTTTTTTTAAAGTTTTTTAGATATCTTTGGGCTTGATTTTTATTACTAATCTTATTATATTATTAGGTGATATACAACATTTAAGGAACTTTAAATATTTTAAATATTTCGTTATTTTATCAAGAAAAATTAACATACAAAATTTGTTCAACGAAAGTTGAAAAGTTGCAAAAATTAGCTTATGACGAAAATTTAGATTTTAAAGTTTCTGTGCTGCTTAAACAATTTTTATTATTATTTTTTTAATAGCATATAGTGGGTCCTTTGTGTTGTTCTATCAGTTTCAACCTTCGGGGCATCGAGCTTACCAAGTTTTGGACATTTATATCAATGTCTCAATTGTCTTCCACCTCCAAAAACTTTCGCTGAAAAGATGCCCTAAAGGTTATCCTGTTGAAATATTAAATTATTAAGCCACCACCATGGTTGCGCCTGTGGCAAGTCTGGCGGGGATGCCTGGGGTATCGCCAATACTTCCGGTTTCCATCTGGGGCGTCTAAATTAAACTTTTTCTCATTGCTAAAAATTACGTCTTCAAATTCGCAGTCCCAGAAATATATTTTTTATAAAAGGCAAGTCGAGCCATTTTATGACGGTGCAATAGTTTTGGTGTTGCAACCTTTGCCTCTTATTGGAGACGCAACTCCTTCTTGCAAATTTGCTGCACCCGCTGCCGAGTTATTGGCAGCTTTAATTGGTCTTTAATTTGGGCGCAGCTCATCTGTTTTCCTTTTTCTTTTTTTATAAACGGAATTAGAAACCCAACAGAGATTTCTGGCTTTGATAGAAAATCTCGAAACGCTAATGGATCCAATGAATGATATGATTTCCTGAATAGTAATACATTTTGTCAATAGTTCAACATTAAATACGAAGCTTTGAGCCATTGAATAAGTCTGAAAAAAGTATATCATACACAATTTCAGTGAAGTAAATGACAAGCAGAACCAAATGAAAAATTCGAAATGGTTTCTTATACAACTTAACCTTTGAGATTTTATGTAAATCGGCTTTAGATTTCTGCTGTGGTATTATATATGATCCAATCCTTAACCTTGAAAATGCGTGTGCAATGAATGTGCACTGCACAAGGAACACACAGAACCATGGAAATATTTGGAAAATACCTAAAGAATACTATTAAATTTTCAAAAACAAAAACAAATACTATACTATCTCTAAAGCAAACCAAACAATTAAATAAAAAATTCTAGAAAATACCAGCAGATACCAGTAGATACAAAAAACTCCATGAATAAACTATTTAAATATAAGAAAATACTAGACATTTGCTTGAATTTGGTACACATTCGTTTTGAATTCCATCTTCGGAGCACATATTGAACAAGCAATGGTGTTACATACATATATGTAACCTTGAATAATTGCAATTCGATGTAGCAAAGTTATATAACTGCAAGCAAATGTCAATCGAAACGAATTCCCGCAGACAATTGGTAACACAAAGAAGAGACTTTCCATAGTTATTCTGCAGTGTAAGGATCACGTTCTTTAGGATGAGGTCTCTCTTGTTTGTGTGCACTGCAGCACTGCGTAAGTTTTGCAAATGGAAAGAAAGTGCTGATGGAACCCTAACTACAAAATGTTTTTTTGGAATAGTTTTATGGGGCAACGTGGCAGAGAAGGAACCACCAAAGTCAGATGCACAGACCCTTCTAGAGTCTGCAAAGGCAGATGAAGCAGAGTCGACAGTGTCCCCAATGGTAGATGAACCAAGCGAGGCAACGATGAACATTGGATCAAAAGGTGGTTGGCAAAGGTCAAGACGTATACCACCCAAGAATCGATTTACAACGAACAAAACATATGATCTGATCTTGCTGACAAACTATTGGGAGAGCAAAGAAAAATATACCGAGCTGGCCATCGAAAGGCTGCATAAAAAGATACCAGAAATGCGAAGAAAATATGCATTGAGCAGGGAGAAAAACATGACATTAGCCACGACGTTGAAACTTGCGAATGGCTATTTAAATAATGTGTCACTGGAGCTGGAAAAGGCTGAACAACAGCGAGAAAGATGCATGGATATTGATCAGAAAATCGATTTGGAAGATCAGTTAAGAAATAATCCTATCAAGGAAGAGTACGATAAAGAGAATTTGCGCAAGGAAGATGATCAGTTAAGCAGTAATCCTATCAAGGATGAGTACGATAAAGAGAATTTGCCCAAGGCCGTGGGCCGTACCTATACAAAAAGGTACATCCGTCTGCTGAAGATTTTGCGTGTGTCTATTGACAGGGAATTGAAGATAGTCACGAATTCGCTATGGAAAAAAAACATCGCAAAAAATGAGAAGATAAATCCAAAAAAGCCCATCTCTTCGAAGGTAAATGAAACTATTTTTTAATAAATTTCTCACACTATTCCATTGCAAGAATAAACATAATACTTGAGATTAAATAAATGTATTTTTATATCAATCAAAATTTAAATACCTAAATATAAATTGAAATAAAGCAATCCAACTCTTAGCTGATACCAGAAAATACTAAGAAAAATACTAGATATTCGCTCAAACTTGGTAAACATTTTCTTTGAATGAAATTCGACCTCTTTTCAGAGCCTCTCTCGAATAGGCGATTGTGTTACATACATATATGTAACCTTGAATAATTGCAAATCGATGCAGAAAAATGATTTAAGTCCAAGTAAATGTCAATCGAAACGAATCGCAAAGCGTTACACAATTCCCGAAAACGGTTCGTAACATAAAGAAGAGACTTTCCATAGTTATTCTGCAGTGTAAGGATCACCTTCTTTAGGATGAGGTCTCTCTTGTTTGTGTGCACTGCAGCACTGCGTAAGTTTCGCTAATGGAAAGAAAGTGCTGATGGAACCCTAACTATAAAATGTTTATTTAGAATAGTTTTATGGGGCAACGTGGCAGAGAAAGAACCACCAAAGTCTCCAAAGGCAGATGAACCAGAGGCGGCAAAGTCCCCAAATGCAGATGAACAGGACCTTGCATCAAAAAGAGCCACATGGCAAAGAGAACTCGCAAGAAGATTTACTGCTCAAGTACCACCCATTAAAAATTATTGGGAGCACAAAGGAAAATATATGAAGCTGGCCATCCAAAAGCTTGATAAAAAGATACCAGAAATGCGAAGAAAATACGTTCTGACCAAGGCGGCAAACCAGACATTAGCCACGATGTTGGAAATTTCGAATCGTATGTTGTACGCTGCGACGCTGGAGCTGAATAGGGCTGAGCAGCAGCGGGAAAGCTGCAAGGAAATTGAATAGGATGCTCAGTGGATCAGTAGAGCAAAAATCCTAAAAAGATTAACAATCCTAAGAATTTTAAACGATAAGGGAGACGAGACTCTCCCCACGACCGTGGGCCGCGACAAAAGAAAGAATTTGCGTGTGTGACTATTGACAGGGAATTGAAGATAGTTACAAATTCGGTAACATAATCCTTGAGATTAAAACAATGTAGTTATATATGTATATTTAAAAAAATTTAAAATAGCTAAATATAAATTGAAATAAATGATCCGACTTTTAGCTGGAGAAACAATTATAGTTCGAAACTTCATGTATTGGGAACAAAATTTCTAAAATGATATCTTGTTCATGGAAATATTTGAAAATATGTACCAGAAATATATGTATGCATAATAATTACAGAAAATAATAGAGAAGAATACTACAAAAATTCCAGGAAATATTAGAAAATACCTGAAAAGATTATTTTTGTCATGTAAAGCCTTGCTTGACACTGTCGCTCTTCCCCAAGCATATCCTGGGCTCCCTAATATTTTATTGGCTGATTCTCTGATTCTCTTCGCGAGGTGTTTTTTCGGATCACAGTACAAGGTTTTACGAATGAACTTAAGCTATATTTAAATACCAGAAAATACTAAGAAAAATTCGCTCAAACTTTGTACACATTTTCTTTGAAAACCATACATACATACATACATACATGTACATATGTACATACATATATGCTACCTTAAATAATTGCAATTCGATGTAGCAAAGTTATATAGCTCCAAGTAAATGTCAATCGAAACGAATTCCCGAAGACAATTGATAACATAAAGAAGAGACTTTCCATAGTTATTCTGCAGTGTAAGGATCACGTTCTTTAGGATGAGGTCTCTCTTGTTTGTGTACACTGCAGCACTGCGTAAGTTTTGCAAATGGAAAGAAAGTGCTGATGGAACCTTAACTATAAAATGTTTATTTGGAATAGTTTTATGGAGCAACGTGGCAGAGAAAGAACCACCAAAGTCGGATGAACAGACCCTTCTAGAGTCTCCAAAGGTAGATGAAGCAGAGTCGATAGTCGATGAACCAAGCGAGGCAACGATGAACATTGGATTAAAAAGAGGTTGGGAAAGGCCAAAACGTTTACCACCCAAGCTTCGATTTACAACGAAAAAAACTCATGATCTGATCTTGCTGACAAACTATTGGGAGAGCAAAGAAAACTATACCGAGCTGGCCATCGAAAGGCTGGTTAAAAAGATACCAGAAATGCGAAGAAAATATGCATTGAGCAGGGAGAAAAACAGGACATTAGCCTTGACGTTGCAACGTGCGAATCGTTATTTAGACATTGCGCCACTGGAGCTGAAAAGGGCTGAGCAACAGCGAGATATTTGCAGTGATATCAATAAGAAAATCGGCTTGGATGATCAGTGGATAAGCAAGTTGATAAGTGGACTAAGGACTAAGCAACAATCATAACAAGGATGAGTACGATGGGAGAATATTCCCACGAGCTCCGTGGTCCGTGACAATACTGAAAATATATGGAACATATACTAAAATTTATAGTATATTGAAAATAAAGAAAATTTAAAAAAATATATATTGAAATTTACTGAAAACAAATACAAAACATTACAAAAAGTCCGAGTAAATGCCTTGAAACCGTAGCCTAAAACAAGGAAGTGCGCAACTCTTTTCATACGATTAGTTTTAAAAAATTTGGAGTGTGAAAAATCTTTGAAACACCTTCAAATAACATACTTGATAATTATACAAAATCTCAATCATTATGGTGAACCAAAGTCGAATGTAAATCAAAGCATTTCCCAACAGTTTTAAGCAGAACTGTCCACCATGAACTATACTTCGTTGCTCTTTCTTTGCTGAAGGTCTTTAACAAAATAGTCTACAAGTTCTACTCATTCTGATTTCCTATTGATTTTTAAAGGCAGCATTTGTCTCTGGCGCAGCAGTGTTAGTGTAATTGAGAAGATTCCACTACTTCCAGACATTAAAAAACAAGTAGAGGGACTACTTGGTGCAGCCAAGACATCAATGCCGACTCCGTAGCGAGGATAATACCATATAAACCATATGGGTATGAACACTGTACGTTTTTATGTACCAAAAGTATATTGAAAATGTATGTTAATATGCAAAATAAATCAAATGCAACCAAAAGTTGTGTTCAAGACCCTTTTCATGTCATTTGTTTTACAAAATGATGAGTCATAAAAAACTTTTAGAAAGCCTTCAAATACCATGCTTGATTCACCACGAAACTAATTGAATAGAAAATCGTATTTGTTATGGTGATACAACGTGGATTGTGAATCCATTCATTTATCCACAGTTTCAAACAGAATTTTCCACGATGAACTACACGTTTTGGCTCTGCTTTTGCTGTAAGTCCTTGCGAAATATTCGATAGTTATACAGCTCCTAATATTCGTTATAAAGTCACCATTTGCCTCTGGCGATTGGGTATAGCTCATCCAGAAGAGTTCAGAATTCGCTCTATTTCGAGCTCCAGTTCGAAGCAGACGATCAAGGGGCAGCCAAGGACTATCTACGACTACGCGGTGGAGGATAATGTGGACCTAGTAAATGGACAGTTGACACGCACAAGAAAGATCAAACGCAAATCGGATAAAATGAGCGAAAGAGCGGCTGCTCGAATGAAATATAAAATGGATACGGGAGTGGCACGTTAAATATGCTGCAGGGAATAAATCCCAAGCAAAGGCTGAGTTTCATTTTAGATTATTTGGGTGCAGTGAAAGTTGTGTGTCCTCTATATATATATATTAATTTATAGGTGAATAAATCTCTGCATTTCTTAATATTCCTGCTCTAAAATGCTCCTTCAATTCCTACTGTGATCAGAAAAACTATTCTCAGAGCTGCTAAGAAAGGCTATTTGCTACCTACTGTGATGCTAAACCATTGGAAATGATCTTCAAATATTTACCTAGCCATCCTTTAGCCAACCGCTGGAGGAGAAGCTTTTTCCGAGCGTTTCTTTTTCACTTGAACCCATCCAAACGCCAGCCGTCGTAAACCTAATTGTAAATCATAGACGTTCGTCTAGAATGCCGATCTAGATCTACTTTCTAAAATATGGAATCCGTAATAAACTGGGCCAAGACCAGGGCGCCTAGTTGACGCAATTTGTAGATTCCATGCAGTGGGACAGAGATCATCTACCTGTTTCTTGGGCTACCTGTTGGGTTCTGTTTGCTGTGAATTGCTCTAATTTGTGAAGGGTTTTCGTGTCGCTATGGGAATGAATGCCTTCGTCTTTGAACCGTAACTGGAATTCCGTTTTAGGGTAAAAGTGTCGCGTTTCATGAGTTTTCAAATGGACCAAGACGCTGCGCCGCACTGCTTGAAAGCGTTTCGTTTGACAGATTTATGCATACTTTCAGTTTTCGGTGGATCGTCTCGTCTGCTGCATCTCTGCTTGAGTTCCCGATATGTCTGGTAATTTATGAGATGCATTTTGTTAGCTCAACACATTTTATTAGTTTTATTGCCAGGCCATTTGAAAACGATAGCCCATGGAATGTGAAAGAATTACGAGTATTATGCTAAATGGTTTTTCGAGTGGGTTTTTGTATATCTCAAAATAAGTGCTTACACAACCGAAAAAGCCTCAACACATTTGCAGAGAATAAAGCATTTACAATTAAGCTTATATGATCATCTCTCTCTTTGGACCCCCAAGATACGTTCATTTACTTTAATCTCATTTACATAATCCTTTCCAAGCGTATATATCCCGACAATCATTTCTGCGGCACATAATTTGTGCGCATCTCATTCTGCAAATTTGTCACGTAATCAAATATGAAATTATACCAAAAAAATAAATAAATTTCATACAAAAAGCTAACACACTAAAATTCACATGATATTTATATTTGCGGCACACGACAAACCATATTCAGCACAACGAAAAAAAGGGAATAAAAATAAATACCCAAGCAGACAAGACATTTCTTAGGGATATCATCAGCCTTTTTCTTAGCCATGCCATCAGCCTCGCCACAAAACGCCCACAAACAAAATGTTCCTTCAAACGAAACGAAACAAAAGGAAAAAAAGAGGCAACGACTTGTTTGTCATGTGGATGACGGCTTTAATTTTGAATTTGAATGTTGCTTTTTGTAAAACGAAAAGACATACGAAATATACACAGAAAAATACTCATAATTCAGAGGCACAACAAAATGAGCTCCAAATCGAATTTTGGCAAGAAAAAGTGCTGCCCCATGGAGGTGCACGTCGAGGACATCCATTTGGGCGATAGCTTCATGGAGGATATAGGTCGCCGTTGCCTGAGCGAGGTCTTTGCCGATGTTTGGTTCTTGGTCGAGGGTCAGCGACTGCCTGCCCACTGTGTCATTTTGGCCGCACGAAGTGACTTCTTTCGCGTACTTCTCTACGGCTCCATGCCCATGGATCGTCAGATAAGACTGCATGTGCCATTGGCGCCCTTCAAAGTGATTTTGTCATATATCTACACGGGCACGCTCTTCATTAACACACTGCCCCTGGCTGCCATTGTCAATGTGTTGGCTGTGGCCCATTTATATGGCTTGGAGGAAGTGGAAATGGCTCTAAACAAACGTCTCGAACAGAGTCTGCACCTCAACAATGTGTTCATGGTGCTGGATGCAGCGCGTTACAACAATCTGGACGAGTTGGCCGAAGAATGCTTTCAGTTTATGGACCGAATGGCGTGCGAATTAATTAGAGAGGAATCCTTTCAACAGGTGTCCAAAACAACGCTGACGGAAGTGCTGAATCGTGAGACCTTCGTTGCCCCCGAGGATGACATCTTTTGGCTTGTATGCCAATGGAGTCGCCACCATCCGGAAGAGAACATACAGTCGCTATTTACGTTGGCAGGACTGCCACTTACGAGAGAGGAAGAAGTCTATGTGGAGCGTCCGTCGGGCGGCTACGTAGAGCCGGCAAAAATCTCCGAATATTTGCTCTGCCGCGCCACCTTATGGCCAGAGAAGGATGTGGCCTACGATAGATATTTTCTGCGGCGTATCCATGACATCCACCATGACCCATTGATTGATCTGCGGCACTGTTACAGGATAAATTCTATACGACTTATGAAGAGGCTAAAAACTTACCGGATATCAGCTACGATGTGCAGATCTCTTGCGATCAGAGTCATTGGCAGCGTGTGGGCAGGATAATGCCAGAGGGCAGGCCATTGACCGAGGACTGGATGAATGTCTACTTTGCGGAAAGACCTGTGCGCTATATACGGATTGTGAGTCCACATACTGAACGCAAAGATTTGTTAAATTTTTTCGAGCTGCAAGCCAAGCACACGACAAAGATTTAATAGATGATTTGAGTACACTAGAACTTTGTTTATCCGTCTATCAATTGCCTCCCACTTGTCCCGGGCAAAGTCAATAGCTGCACAGGAAGTCGACTCAGGAAAGAAGAAGTCTTATCTGACAGATACACAGATACCAAAAATCGCAAATGCCGCAAAATGCTGGTCTTTGTTTGACCGTTGGATGTTTAATATTGTTTATGATTTTGAATCATTTGTTTGTAATTGGATCTTGATAATTGTCCAATCAGGGGTGACACAGAAACCTTTCCCCCCTTAAAATTAGACGCATCTTATCAGCGATTCGTGCAGCTAAGCAAACAACACATTGTGTGTTGTTGTGTATTTATTTGTTCAACTGGCAAATAATCAGCCTTCACTCTCATGAATCATGAATAATCGACAAAGGCAAGGAAAAAGGGGTGGGAAATTTGCATAGTCGGATCTGAGTGTGGAAAACTTCCTGTAAACATTGGGGAAAAATTTGAGTGGCAAAAAGTAATGAAAAACTCATTTATTTATTGTACTTTTCGAAGAGAACATCAAATTCATTGCCACACAAATGTTTTTGCCTAAATTATGTTTACTTTTTGTTTCTTTCTTTCTTTCTTTTTTTGTGTGTTTTATTTCGGTTAAGGAAACTCAATCCCCATAGCGACAATTAAACTTTGGCAAAAAAATAAATTGTTTTGCATGTAAAATCATTTCCACTTTTGTGTATTTATGCGCTTGAAGAATGTTTTATGATTTTTACATTGCAATGTAAAACTTGAAGAAATCTCTTCTAGAACTCTGCCACATACCAGCTGTCAGTCGACTCCCTCTTGACTCAGCTTGAAGTATTGGAAGTATTTTCAAATAAACAATGAATGAATGGAAATTTTTTTTGGTTGCATTCAAGAAGGTTTTTGGGCGGCACAAAGACACCGCAGGAGCTGCCATGGACAATGTCTTCGATTGTCGTTCGTTTCCGTTTCCTGTCCTGCGGCGCAACGAATGCGATTTAATTTTTATTCGATACAAAAGTCATTTGTGGAAGGTGAGAGCCCGTTCAGCCGCTTCAGTGTGAGTGTTGGCCACTCAGCAGTGAAGTGTTGGCCATCAAGGAGGCAATGGCCAAGGCAATGGCAATGGGTATTGGCCAGGTGTTCACTTGTAGGCAGACGGCCGTCAGGTAGGCCTCTTAGACAGGCCTCTTAGACAGTATTTGGTAAGTGAAACGGATAAAATTTGATTTTAATTAATTGATTAAATCCACATACAGCGCAGAGGCCCAAACCACACATAGAGAAACGGACTTAAGCCCCTTTATGGGGCCACGGCCTGGCAATTCATTAATTTGATGATGTCCTTTGCCAATCCTTTAGACCACACACACACAGCCACACATATTTGGCATTCTAACCCCCACGAGCTTTATTTAATACGCAATTCAATTCAGTCTCTCTCTCATTCATTTTGCAATCAATTAATTTGTCATTTGGCCGATGCTTATCAATCATTGATTGATTTCCGCCCCAGCTATTTTTGCTATGCGGTGGCCAAAATCCGAAACACGCAGCACACAGTGGGAGATCTTTTTAATCAACCGCCGCCACACACACACACACACACACACACCCAAACAATAAACAAAAATCAAACAAAAGCTTCGAGCTCTTTTTTAATGTTTTTCGGATGTGGCTGATTATATTATAATTGTTTGAAAACTTTTCACCACAAATAAATATCTATAATAAATGTGGGATTAAAGTGCTTCGCATCGCTCGTTTGGCACAACAAATAAAAATTCTCCATAAAATAATAATTTAAAAAAAATCCAGCAGCATTTACAAAACTGAATTATGTTTTAATCAAATTTCTTTTGTGGAAAATGTTATTTATTAAATTGAATGGAAATATTAAATAATTGAAGCCGATTATTGCGGTATTTTTATTGAGAATTTTCACACTTTCACACTTCCAAAAGGCTAATTGGTTGAAACCAATTGAAATGTATTTTGTTAATCCGCTTATAGAGTAAATTATGCAGGTGGGGGAATGGAATGTAGAATAAAAGAGTCCATAATGGCTTGGCTTTGACTTCTTTTATTCTTTGGGCATACGAAATTTATGAGTGTTACAAGTGTATACATATTTGTCAGAGATGAACACGTCTGTTCCTGTTCTTGCATTGTTTGTTGTATTTCTCCTACGCGCGCAGTGCACTGGCAATTGTCTTATCTCTTGATCTTCATTTCATCGACGAGCTTTGCTCTCAATTGCTGCCATGCTTTTGTTCTCTCAGCAATACCTTTTATTGGTCTCGCAGCAACAACAACAAAACTAAGGATAAAACGCCATGCGAGCATAGGTAAAGTGACTCTTACTTAACCCTCTAATTAAACACTCTACTCTACTATAAATAAACACTCTACGCTCTGCCAGTGTTTTGTTTGCCTCTTATAGATTTTCCATTCAATTAATTAACTTATTTTCTGCTGCCTTTGGCCCAAAGAACCGACAATTGTCTGCGTTCAGTTAGCTAATCAGTTAATTGTGTGCCCGATTTGAGGTTTCAGGTCACGTAATGTAAGTCCTGAAACTGTTTTGGTGCGTGAGAGGGGGCTTGACTTGGCCTGGGCTTACTTCTGCTTAAGTTGGCCAGAGCCAATGCTTTAATTGTTTAAACAATCGAAAATCACACAAATCACGCGAGCGTAACATTCCGATAAGGCACGAGTCCTGTGTTACAGGACCAGCCCCCCAACACCCCTCATGCATTTGCCTGGTCATTGTTTTGGTACTGACGTCAATCTTTGCTCTGCTCGAATCGTCTGTCTGTCAGTTCCCCCTTAGATCTCTGGCCGTACTCTCCCACGCCTGTCACCGGCTTGGCTTGGCTGTGGGCCGCCCCTCTTCTTTTGCGGTTTGCTGCTTCACGTTTTCTGCTAATTTCTCTACATTAATTTTCTTCGTTCGCTGTTTTGGCCATTTTCTGCGGTCTCTCCAGCCTCGCGTACGCCCGTATTTGTGTTTGTGCTTTCCATCGAATCGAATTGAAAGTGAAAACTGAAAACTTAAAACTGAAAACCAGAAAGTGTGAGTGGAAATTGATTTGCAATCAAACCCCACTTTGATTAAAGCATTCAGTTTGATTAGCTCTAATGAGGCAGCGCGACTGGGCGACTGGCGAGTGTCTCGAGTCTATGGATGGCTGGCTGATGGGTTTATGCAACACCCCACCGCTTGCCACACACACCCACAATGTGCACCTCCCCAACCCCCAGCACTCTCTCTGTAGGGGACCCGTACAGTTGTTGAAATTAATTTCAAATTTGTTTCTCTCAAAAAATATTAATGGAAAAAAAGTCAGCAGACCACAAAATTTACTCGCATTTTGTGCTTCTGTTTCTCAGATGTGCACCACATGAGATTGTTATACTCTTTTATTTTGTGGTATAAATTGAATTTAGAGTTGGAAAGAACGTAAGAGAATTTCATCAGAAATTCTTAATATTTTATGGAGCATATAGAGCTCATATTGATTGTTTTAGAGTATTCCTTTACTCACAGATTTAATACATATCTATCTATCCATCTATTGTAGAGTATCTCCCCCGTATTCTAACTGTTATAGAGTATCCCATAGCTCACTTTCTTGTACATAAATTGCTCTCTCTCCCTCTTGGTGCCTTGGGTGCTTACGCACCCAGAGTGCCACTTGTTCTGATTAACCCTTTGATGGTAGCAGAAATAATTATAAATTAATGTGCCGCCAGCTGCCTTTTAGGCCAGGCCCCCTCCCCCAAAGCAGTCTCCCCTTTGCTACGTTACATTCCTCTCGATTCTTCAGTTTCTCCTCCCCTTTATTATCAATACATTTTTTCTCCCTTTTGTTTTTTACTTTACTTTTTTTCTGTTGCTGTGTTTTTCGGTTGATAATTTAATTAAGTGGCTTTTGTATTTGTTTTAATTATGCCGCTTTTGATGTTGTTTTTTTTGCACATATTTTTGTGTAAAAATGATTGAATATCATTTATAATTTATATCGATTTAATTGTATTATTTGTTGTGTTTTTTTTTCCAATGATTGTGATTATGTTTTATGCATTTTGCGGTTATTTGTGATGTAATTAGTGCTATGATGCTTTTAGCCCTAATTGGTGGCTCTTTTGGCCACTCAATTGAGGTTTATGGATCAGGGAATTATTGATGATGATGGATTGGTGTCACGTCACATATGGGAAAAAAACACTTGAAAATTGCTAAACATGCATAGAATTTTCCACATTTTCCAGACAAGTGTAGCTAATTAGTTGACGTTGTTGTGGCGTTTGTATTTGTGAATTATTTTTCATTTAGTTGATAATTTTGTTAGGATGAGGATTGCACCATTTATAGGTATTTATTATACATATTTTTGTTACTTTTATTTATTTATTACTTTTAAATTTCTTTCAAGTTTTTGTGGGCCTTGCCTTTTTGCTGGTTGCCAAGAATCGCAAATGGTATGATTTTCACAAATACATCAATTTGCCCATCATAGGAATTACAACTTAAGAGCGGGGCAGCTCCATAAACTTCCTAAATAATGTAGAATACGTTGTGAATATTTAAGCGGTGACATAAAGAAGATGCTTTATGGAGAACTTCAAGCGGAGGAACTTCAATCCGAAGAAGATTATAAAAAGGATGGCCTGTTTCTTCTTAAATTTATTTATATAGAGAATAAAGAGTGGAAGTTCAAATAAAATTAGGTTCTGCTGGTTTAACAGCGAATAATTTAGCACTAAAGAATTTTTCCCTCACTTCTGCTTATATTTAGAATCAAAATTTTAGATGATGGATGGTATGAATGAAGATTTGTACTTGAATACTCTTCCAAGAGCTGTATTCCAAAAGGCCCTGTCTAACGAGCAACCATTAATGATATATTTAAAGTTAATTAGGACATTTTATTCTAATATCTTCGCAGTTAAAAACACCTTTTGATTTCGAAAAGAATTTACTTTCCCAAGAGCCCCACCCAAAACTCAACTCACGTTAAATTATAGTTCCTAGAAAGTTCCTATAGTTCCTTGAAAGGCCTACCCTCATGGACTTGCTACCGTTTTTTGGACAGATTCCATTATATATTTTGGCAAACCATTGACTCTACCCTTTCCCATGTGGCTTAAACAGCGAAAACCGGCTTTTGGCCTATCAATGGTGGAGTAGGTTCGTTTCATTCATAGCTCGCCTTTTGCCAATTTGTCCGTCATTCAAACACTCACGATGTGTTAACATGTAAATTGTTATCTCGATTGAGAACGCAGACTGGCTCTGGTTTGTGGTGGCGGGGGGATAAGCTTAACGATCGACAGCGGATGAAGAAGGGAAAATATAAATAAATAAATCGATTTATATGCGCACAGACAATGAATAAACTCTGTAATGATGCCCCTGCGAACGGATGAACCTCCCCATCTAGTGCCCAGAGTCAGAGGCAGAGCCAGTGTCAGACCCACTGATCAATGAATCTTTCTCGTGTGGTTTTATGTTGTCCATTCCCATCCCATCTCCTCTCCATTGGCCCTTCCTCCATTGTCTTTTGTGGCTTTTTGTCGTCAACCTTACACTAAGTTCATTGATAAAACTTGTTGTAGCTGTCGCTTCCTCTTTGTAAGTGATTTTTCTCTCCCCTCTCTCTGTCTCTCTGTCTCCCTGTCTTTCAGTCTTTGGCATTTTTCATTCAAATCCGGTCGGTGGTTGGTCTGGTCTGGTCTGTTGGTCTCTTGGTCTTTTGGTCTCTATGTCGCTTGGTCTGCCGTCTGGTGTCGATGTCGCATGTGACTGCCGTGCCCCAGTAATCAGTTGATGTGGAAGTTAATATCGGAAATGGATTTGAGCAGCAAATATTTCACTTGATTTTTCGGTCTGAGATTGGTCTGAGCTTCTGGGTTTTTTTCGGACTTGTTTGAAGCCTACTCAATTGGGGGGGGGGGAATGTTAATTTGGTTGAAATTAAATTTAAATAACGAAAAATTGCATGCAATGCAGATGGAAGTGGTAAAAAATATAACCTATTAATAGCCTAAGTTGTAGAGTTTTTGTTTCAATTAAAGGTAGTTCAGCTACAGAATTTAATTTAAATTTGACTAATGTGGTAAAGTAGCAGGAAACACCGATAGAAAAAAGCACAGAAATTTGAATATTTTCACTCATTTATGCCATTGATTTTCATCCAAGAGTGGTTGTATTAATATTGAATATTTTTCACTTACGTTTTTATATAAATATGATAAGTATTAAGTTTTAATATATTTTATATTTAATTTAAATATATTTCATATATTTCATATTTAAATTAAATATATTATATTTATTTTAAAGTGTTTTTTTAATAAGATTAAATGTGAACGCATTAAAAAAGCCATTTTAATACATTTATAATTGAATCAAAGTGAATTCTATTTAATTTATCAATGTTTGCATTTAAAAATCGCATTTTAAATTAAAATTTAATTGTAGTTCTTTTTAATTTGGTTTTTTTCTATCAGTGAAGAGACGAAAAGGCTTGGGAGAATTTTCGAAAATTCCTACTGCAAATAGTGTTATAGTAAACATTTTTAAACAAGTTCCTACCTACCCAATACTGAAGAATTCTCTCATAAATTGTGATCGTGCTTTCCATTGACTCCCAAAAATGAGCTGGTCATCGTTTTTATACTGTTCCCAATATGCCTAATGAATCCCAAAATAAGAATTTTCAGTAATGAAACTTGGACGTAGTTTTCTTTGCAATTTTATAACTGCTCATGCTCTGTGGGGGATACATTCGATACATGATGTGCTCTTGTAATACATTAAGTTCCGATAGAGAAGACATACATAAATACATATATATTATGTAAATATATACGTGTGGGCGTGTGTGTGTGTGTGTGTGTGTGTGTGTGCAGGCCTCGTTAAGATTTAGATTTTACAGCTGCTGCTGCTCTTAGAGTCTTTAGACTCCCAATGCCTCGGCAATGCCATCGGGTGCCATATCATCCAGACTGCCCTGATAGCCCATAGGATCCAAGGCCACTGGCACTGGCGCTGCAACCGGGGCTGCAACTGGGGATGGAGCTGCCACTGGGGCTGGGGCTGGAGCTGGGGCTGGCGCTGGAGCTGGAGCTGGGGCTGGTTCGGGATCCGGACTGGCAGAGAGGGCAACGAAATCAGATTTCTCAGACGGCTGCACGCGCTCTGGCAGTGAAATAATTGGCGATATATCAGGCACGGGATTTGGTTCCGGCTCTGGATTGGGGTCCGCCTTGGGCTTGGGTTCTGCCACAGGATTCGGCTCCGGCTCCGGCTCTGCCTCTGGCTCTGGTTCCGGTGCAGGCGATGGCGCAGGTGCGCCATAGACGCTGTGCAGCACCGCAAAGGTTCCAACTATCAGAAAGACGGTGGCTATTTTTAGTTAATGAAACGTTTGATCGAATAATATTGATACTTTACCACATACAAAGGCGAAGACCGTAAGAAGTTTCATTTTCCTTCTGAATGATGAAGTGGCAGCCTGGGCGCAGACTTTTATAGGTAGCAGTCACCTGGTGGCGATAATCAATTTAGTTTTATGACCAGCCATGCACTCTGATATGATCAATATTTAAGTGTTGCTTTAATGCAATTTCGATAAGAAACGAGAAGGAGCGTGTGAGTCGCTTCTAGTCGCGACTCTACTTTTATACCCGTTCACATGAGCCTGGAAACAAAATTTGGTTGCTCTAGCGGACAGACAGACGGACAGACAGACATGGCTCTATCGACTCGGCTATTGATGCTGATCAAGAATATAAATATATACTTTATGGGGTCGGAAACGTTTCCTTCTCTGCATTACACACATCCACTTTTACCAAAAATACAATATACCCCTTAGCTCTTTTTGAGTACGTGTATAATAATAATTTTGAATGCGGGCTGTAAACGGTTGAAATAAAAGTACTGCCGACTTTAAAGGTACTTTTAAGGGAAGCAAAAATTATACTGAAAGAAGGATTATTCCCTTCTCTGCCTCCTACTACTTTAAGAGCAAAAAATAAACAGAAATTAGATACAATTCTGACTCTCTGCGGCAATCGCGGTCCTCTGAGTTCCTTCGAGTTCGTCCGAGTTAGATCTCTCACTCTCTCTCTTCTTCGTTCTCTTTACTATTTTTACTACCGTTCTAAACAATTCTCATTTAAGGCACATCAGATGCAGCTTTATCATTTTTATTCAATGTATAAATTTTGTATTTTTTGAGAATTTCAATTAATTTTAATAAAATTTGATTCTGCAAAGACTTTCCAAGCAAAAGTTTCTGCTGTATTATAAAGTTTGGGATTAAATTATTTATTTTATTTAAAAAACAAACATAATAATATTATTGATATCAACCCAAGAAAAACACCCAAAATAGCTTTAAATATCGCCAGATATCCTGTACGGCTTCTTGTGATTTGTTGATGGCGTCTTTTCCCAAGGATAGGAAGTAGTCTGCTCGTCACCAGACACCCCGACTTCATTTCCAATCAAACTGAAAACCACAGCTGCAAAAAAGATGGTAGAATTGCAGAATATATATAGAAGGGGGGAGACTCACCCATAACTCCGATGAGCAGCAGCGACCAGTGCATATTGCTGCAGCAGTTTCCATACATCAAATGCGAGCTGCACTTTGCTCCATCGACACTTTATAACGCACTTTCATAGCCATAGCCATGGTCAATAGCCATGGCCATGGCCCTCTAATGGACTGTTGGCGCTATAAAATCAATTTACAACACATCACAGCATCAAAAGTCATAAAAAAATCCATTTTATTGATCGTTACAATTTCCACAGAGTGTAGGGAAAGTTCTAAGACACTTTGATTGGACAGAGAGAAATACACAACAGTCTGCTGAGAGTCGAGCACTTGAGAGCATGTAGTTGACTCTTTCTAGAGGTTTCTTCTGCTCTTGCTGGAATGAAAATCAAAGTACAAAGGGAACTCTAGACTCTAGAATGATATGAGTAATGGAATTTCCAGTGAAGTTTCTGCAAGTACGGGTGTAGAAATATATAGGAATAAATGTAGTTGGATGCTCTTAGAATGTGGCATTAACTTCACTTACAGCTTAGAGCCTGTGGCTTTTTTGAGCTCAGCTTCACTTACATAAAGTTCTGATTTTCCCATTCCATTTTCGAAAGTTTTCCGCATTTTTCCAACTCATTTCGTAATTTTTTAAATAAGACCGAGGCTAATAAATTACTTAAACCAGCAGAACCAATGCTAATTCCATGCTTTTTGCATTATAAAACCCTCACAAAATCTTCCTCCAAGTGCAGTCTATCAAAGATGGGTTCGATACGGAGACAAAAAATACTACCCCTGGGGATCTGTAAGTAAATCAAAGATCCTGCTTGGATTACGTCCTGGAATACATAACTGAATCTCTGGCTAGGCCTCTGGCTGGTAGCAGGCATCCAGCTAATCTCTGGCCTTCCAGCCAAGAAAAGGGATTTCGATGCTCATTGTGACAGCGACTTTCAGCCACAGCCACGTCTTACAATGATACAGCCGGGACCGAATGGCGAACTGCAAATCAAGGGCGGGATCA
Source organism: Drosophila subsilvestris (assembly GCA_035043285.1). Classification (NCBI taxonomy): domain Eukaryota; kingdom Metazoa; phylum Arthropoda; class Insecta; order Diptera; family Drosophilidae; genus Drosophila; species Drosophila subsilvestris. Next base: position 1,514,821 of record JAWNNB010001726.1, on the reverse strand, counting down.
TGGGACTCTTTATGAACGAGGCACAGAGTAAAAATGAAGTTGGTCACAGGCCTGACGATCTGAGTCCACAAATGGATCTCTGTCCGGCGAGCAATGAACAGGATTCCAGTGGAGAGAATTCTGTGCACTATGTAAAGGTCATAGCATTCATACCGGTGAATATGAAGCCGATTCTAGACTGTGGACATGAAGCACCCGAAGATCCACCGCCACCACCGCCGCCACCACCGCCGCCACCACCGCCACCCCCACCGCCGCCACCACCTCCGCCACCACCGCCACCTCCGCCACCGCCGCCGCCGCCACCACCAATGCTACCGCCGCCGCCACCACCTAACACGTGGCCTACTTCTCCTCCAGATATCATAGTGGATGGCTGTATTGACGACTGTCCCTAATCGGAAGTGCTTGTCCCAGCCATAAGAGATAGCTACGTAAATAGATAATACATAAAGAGAGCTGTGCGTAGACAACTTTAGTTCCAAGTAAATCTTTCAAGCAAAAAAACAAAAACTATTTTAGACCTAACTTAAACAGAGCTCAGTATTATTCTGTTCTGTTTAGAAATCCCTGCAGTATGCTCAGCTAGTGCAAACGGTAGGGTTGCTCCTTGAGAGGGATTCGCAAGTACTTTTTTAATATTTTTTAAATCATTTTTGCATGGATTTTATACATGCAAATTGGCAATCGGTTTCACTTAGATAAACAGCATGAAAGTAGATTTATTTTATAATATTTTAATGGATTTTGAAGCAATGCGAATGTATCCATATGTAATCGTAATTATTTGGAAGAAGACAAGTCAAATTTTCTAACACTTGGAGCTGGCCATTTGTCCCTTTTTTCGATTGGATTGCCACCAGCCAAATGACTAGCCAGATATTCAGTTATACATATATACCAGAAAGTATCTATATATGTAGTTGCAGAAAGTACTTACAAATAGCCAAAGGCATAGGTTGCCACATCGAAAGCAGCATTGATGCACTGCCCCTGGGGGCAAGGCTGTCAGACAGATTTTGGATTTTTTTCGATCTTTTATAGACGATTGCTAATCGGTTGAGCTACTCCCTTAAACTTAAACATTTCCATGCTTTGAAATACATTTTTGGCACATTATTTTGAAAGCCCTTAATATGATTTGAAAAGTTCTTGGTGCTTAAGGCTTGTGCATTATAAAACATTTATGAGATTTGTAGCCCCAATCCCCCCACGCCACCCCTCCAGTGTCTTGGCTGCACCCAAAACAAATAACTTTACGAATATTAGAAAAGTTTTGTTAGTTTGCAGAGTTCTAGTAGAGTTTCCAAGTTTTCTACACCACGTGCCTCCCGAAGGAGACCCCTTCCAAAAATATTATTTAGACATTAATATGCGCGGCATGGCATGCATTCTGGAATGGAAATGCATATGGAAATGTGTGTGCTTGTTGGGTAGTGTAAATGATATTGCTTATGGTCAGCGGGAGACTCCTCCCGCTGGATTGACACACATATAACCCATTGAATATCGATGATAGCTGGACCCCAAAGTATCTCATGTTGTAATCGAATTACCGCTACACCAACAGATTTCCCAACATCAACTCTTAAATGGGGAATTAACATAATTGCAGGCACAAATCGGTTTTTAAATTGAGGCTCATTTATGGCTTTAATCGGAATTAAATGGGAAAATGGAAAATAAATACAATTTTGCAATAAAAAAAAAGCGAAAGAAGGAGACAGTGAGAGATCTACAATATTTTAGATTGCCTTAAAAAGAAAATTCTGCCAAAAGTATCTCTTCCCTACATCGAAAAAGTATCTTCGCGAGAAGAAAAGGCCTTAAAAAATCTCCCATTTAACTGCTGTAACGAATGTCGCGACAATTAGTTGTGTTTGAGTGATATTTAATGTTGATTTATGATATGCAATCCGTGAGATACAATTGCTTGCAGCAGTCTTTGTGTGTGTGTGTGCGATTGAAAATTGAAAGTTAACCGAGTGCTAAGCAAACATTAGCTGAACACTCTGAAAGTGAAATTTGCGCCATGAGCAACGCATTTTTAAAGGCATTATTAAAAGCGTTCTTGGCCCGAACATCAGACTCATAATTAACTGGCAAAAACCGACCAACAACAAAAAAATTAAAACGAAAACGTTTCTCACAATAAATCAACCAGCATTAATATATCATTTTAATTATGAAAACCGCTCGGACAGACGGCAAATAAAACAACCGAAAAAGACAAACAAAAATTCAGATTTGCTTAAAATATTAGATAAAGCGCAGAACGAAGCAAAATAAAAATAAAAATAGAATCAACGTTGCACATCTCTCTGGAGAGGCAACTCTCTGAGGCAACATCCCAAAAAGTCTGGACAAAGCGATATTTTATTTCTAGCGAATAACTGAAAGAGGAATAAATAAAGCAAAGATTCAGATTATATTTCTGCAGACGTAGAAGTCGCTAAACTGTAAGACATATCGGGAAAAATTTATGCTGAAATGTCTGCTTAAATATCTGCCAAAATGTATGAAATTTTACCTCTCATTAATTTCAATTTAAATTGCACTTTAAAAGCTTTTATTTTTCAAAATTTTTGGCAGCACAAAATTCGTTATAAATCAAATTAATTTTCGACACCACACAAAACCAAATACGAAAATTCTATGGAAATTTGCTGAAATGAAACCATAAGCCAGCGCCAAAAAAGCATTGAATGCAAATGCCAAATTCGCAGTAAAACGTTTGCCGATGCTCAAAATTTGGGCCTCAACTGCCGTCGATGAGAGTTATGAAGGCCAAATGATGTTTGTTAGGAGCCTTTCCGCTTGACCTAGCCAACAAACAAAAAAGGACCCTGACCACCACCTGACGACAGCGGATGACAACGGATATGCCCAAGACGTTGTCTCCCTTCTGGTCGGATCTGATCTGCCACCTGTTACCAATCAGCTGCTGTAAAAGTTTTGCTTAAAGTTTGTTTCGTTTTTTTTTGTTGTATTTTGGTTTTGGCTTTAATAAGGCAGGGGTTGGGGTTGGGGCTGGGGCAGCTCGTGGCACGTTGCCACCTGAGCAGACGCCGCAATCGGAAGTCCTTGTTTATGACATGGATACGGCAGCAGCGTACAAGGAGAAGGAGTATAAGTATGGCCAGCGGTCATACGATATCATCTGCCACCTGGTTCATGGCTTTCGTGATCCTCGGATAAGGTCAAGTGCTGTTTAGGGGGCCATAAATCGATACGCTAGCCAGATGATCGTTTAGCGGAGTGCCCACTCCCTCAGAGTGGATTGCATAATCATCTACCAATCATCTCTAATACCACTTATTCATATCTAATGCATCTCCAAGTGGCATGCCACTTGGCAGAGCAGAACTGGGAGCCCCCAGTCCCCACAAAATGTGAATAGAATTGTTGGTTGTTTTTGTATCTGAGAGTGCCGGCCACTTGATTGATTGCCTCAATTGTAGTTCAAGTTTTCTGCTGCTTCGTTTTTTTTTCATCATTTGTGTTTTTTGTTTGTATGATTTACAGCTACTATTTATAGGAAATGTGCATAGCACGCAAAAACAAGGTACGAGTTTTTGGCGAGGGGGAAGTCGGCATCGCATCGCATCCCACTTGACAGACGCCGCTGCCATCCGGAGAGCAGCAGCGGCAGATGCAAGATGACAAGAGGCAGCAGAGGCTGAGGCAGAAGCAGAAGCAGTGGCTGAGGCAGAGTCTGAGGCAAGTGCACCTCTATATACATACATATACAGTGCCCCAACAATTTTGTTTACAATTGGAGCACGTCTGTTTTGGCTGCGGCAGCTGCTGACCAACGGAACGAACGGTCGTTGGCCATTAACTTGCAGCCGTCGAAAGCTGAGTCGGCAATTACAACATGATATATAGCAGTATACATATATATGTACTCCTACAGATATATGTATGTGCATATAAAAGAATAAAGTTCTGTAACTGGAGCATGCTTTCGTCTACAGCTCGCATCTCGAGGTAACATAACACCCCCCGTATTCGGGGGAGCGAGAGAGAGAGAGAGAGGTGCCCGCCCGTGAGGAGTCGTAGTCCCGTATACGGCAAAGCCCCTGGCTGATGGGTTCTGTGTACTTTTCACACGCTCATGTGAAAAGCGTGCTATGATAGCATTTTCATTTCCACACCCATTCTATACAAATATTTAACTGTTCGACAAAGGAATGCCATGCTAATATGTTGCTTCCAACTTCAACTACAAACTATAATTTTGTATGCCCTGTAAGCGATTATTTACATGAAGATCTAAGCACGGACTGGACTACTAGTGCAGCTCTATGAATAAAACTTCCCATAGCTGCTTCATATTGATTTAATGATTTCTGTAGCTATTATTGTCCCTAAGAACTGCGTTCCCAGTGGAAATATGTGAATGAAAATTGGTAGAGAAAAGTTTCTGCATTTATTTTGCAGGTTCATCGGAGCACATACTGATCTACTCCCCCAGTTTCAAGGGTATCTGAGCATCGTTATTCTTCGATTATCTTTTATCTCACACACAGTTCTTCTTCCTCTCCTCCTTAATTAGGGCCTGATTCATGAATTCTTAATTGCCATACCCTGGGCTAGTTGCATAAGCTGCCTGCCATCAACATCTAACATCCACCAGCTACCATGCCGTGTTTCAGGCTAATTAAATCAATCTCAATCGTAGGCCAACAGCAAAGCGAATTGGTTCCGCATTTTTCGCACAAAGTTTTTCACAACTTTTCGAATCCATCCATCCATCCGTCAGCGCCATACACTCGTCATCTTCATCTATCAAAGATCTAATGAAGCTGAGACTTTGGCCCATCATTCGTTTTTGCCATTTCCTTATAATTCGCAAATTATCGAAATCAACAAAAAGTTTCGGTTTTATCTTGTTTTTGTTGTTGTTGTTGTGGGGGTTTCTGGTTCGTTGATTATAATTTCACTTTCATTAATAATATTTTGTTTTTTTTTTTGACTCTTTTACTCTGTCATAATTAATTTGGATCTTTTTTTTGTTTTGTTTTATTTTAGGTAAATAAATCATGGCAGACAAAACTCAGTCGAAAGAGAGGGGGGAAAATTATGACAATGTCTGGGTTGAATTTGAAAATTACGTTTGACTTTTTGACTTTCTTTTCGCTTCGTTGGCTTTTGTTGTGAGTGCGTTGAGTGTGTGGCCAAAGTTCAGGGGTTTATTACATTTGCTTTTAATAGCAAGTCCAAGTTACGAGCTGCCTAAAGAGTCTTTAGCCCATAAATGCCCAAAAACGTGCTCATCATAAATTTTTGAAGTAAGTTCTAGCTATGAATTATGGTAATTTTTTGTTGGTTTGCGGCATACGCGCGCACTCGTATGTGGTGTTTATAAATTTGTTTTTAAAGTCTAAGGTGGAAATTTATGAGAGGCCCAAGTTATTTCATTTACCTTCAAGTTATTTTATATATTTTTTTAATTTTTCTTTTGGTTTTGGTATGTTTTTAGGGGGGCCATTTTCAATGACATTGTTGCATGGTTTATGGTACTTGTTGCTTATATTTTGATTTATAAATAAAAGAGAGAATTTATTAAACATATTGTTATGAACAGTGTCATAAAATATTGTCAGCTAATTTTGATTTTTCATTTAGGCTTCGTTTTACTTAATCAACGAAGTTTTTTCCCCTGTCTCTGTGTTCTCGAACTCTCTGTCTGCCTCGCCCTTTCAACTTTGAGCACCATCCAAGCCCATCCGGCGTCACTCAACTGAGTCTTGCTTGCTGTGGTTGTTCTCTCTAGCCAGCCCATCCTCGGTAACCAATTTTCCTGTGTGGAAAGCAAAGCCCACATATGCCGGTCAAAATCGAATGGGAAACTAGTTTTCCGGCATACAATCGCCCAAGAACGCCCACTATACGGAGAGCGAGCAGGCACCGCAATACTTCAAACATTGAGCGCATGCGTGACAACCCACACACACACACACATGTACAAAGAGAGCGACTGCACACCTACGCTTGGGAGAGCGTAGGTCTGGCAGATAGTACGAGAGAGAGAGCAAGCACGTCAGACTAAAGCAGAGAGAGAGCAAGCAACGTCTGACTAAAGCAGAGAGAGAGCGAGCGCTAGTCAGCCCTTTGAGTTAGCTCGATCTGCCTCTCGCTCTCCCACATGCTTACGCTCTCAGCATGGCTGAATGCAGAGTATGTGCATGTAAAGGAGAGGCGTGCTCTCGCTACCAGCGTGCATATTAGAGCCCTGATTCAAAAAATCACAGTATACTCATGCCCCTTCAATGCGTTTGATCATTACGAATCATCCCTTCAGTCCGATTCGAATCACCCGAATCACTAAAAAACCGGATCAGAGCACTGCGAATCAATATCAGCAAGATTCGTCGCATGATTCAAAAACTGATTCAAAACATACTACGAAGAATCTTCCTTTGTATGCGTGCACATTAGAGCCCTGCACGAATCCACATGATTCAAAAAATCACAGTATACCAGTATACATGCCCCTTCAGTGCGTTTGATCATTACGAATCATCCCTTCAGTCCGATTCGAATCACCCGAATCACTAAAAACCGGATCAGAGCACTGCGAATCAATATCAGCAAGATTCGTCGCATGATTCAAAAACTGATTCAAAACATACTACGAAGAATCTTCCTTTGTATGCGTGCACATGTATGAATCATGATCCGTTCGGTCCATTTTGGGCGTATGATTCGAATCACTGAGAAAGCCGAATCGCTGATTCAATTGGATCGGACGAAGCGAATCCCGAATCACTGCGAATCGATTCGTTTGCCCGTTTATGCAGAGCTCTAGTGCATATCATATAGCCTCACCTCTCTCTGAAATAGACCTTCGTTCTCTTGCTTGCTTGCTTGGCTGAGTCTGAAACAGGTTAGACCTCGCTGCCGCTAGCGCTAACGCTCAAATCGCTTCAAAACATTGCCGAGTGCGGTTCGTCTTTTTTGCTTTTCGTCGCCGCTTGCCTACGTTATTTGTTATCATTCTCGATGCCGCTGCACTTCTTTAACGGTACATTGGAAGCTTATCCAAACTGCACGCGAAACTGAAAGTGAACTGAATTCGAAAACGAATTTTGGGGGAAACAAAAGTGAACAGGAATACATTCTCAAAACGAGTACTACGAATCAGAGAACTGTGACTAAAAGGGCATATACGAGTGCAGAAGAAATCACTGCGCACCTGTTTCCTGTACATCTGTTCGGTTGCTCAAGTGTCGCGGCTCCCCGTACCGTACCCCATGCGGCACGTACGCACCTTTGGCTATGGCTACGCATAAAAATGCGGCGTGTATGTAAAAACAAAGTGAAGTGCGCGCGTTGATAACTTAATGCAAACCAAAGGGCCATAAAAAAAAGTAACAACAACAAGAAGAAGTTAGAGGAGACGACGACGGCCTTGTGTTTGTTGTGGACTTGTTCTTCTGCGCTTTTTTCTTCGAGCCATCCATCCATCAAAGTCAGAGACGGCACTAAAAATCTTGGGATTACACACCATACCATACACACCGTATACCTATTTGGATATAAAACTCTCTCTCTCTCAATCGCTCTCAAGGTAAGCTGGGAAACTCAAGTTCTTTTTTTCTGCAGATCAATCAAATTCAACCCAGTTTTCGATTGGGATTATCTATGTGGTTCAATACGCGCAGCGCACTCTTCCTGTAGAAAGTGTGTGGTAGATCGATCAACTTGTTTGCTTCTCATTCTGATCTGGTTTATTTAGTTTTCTTTTTCGTTTTGGCGAAAGTCGAGAATTTTCACAAAATCACCAATCGATTTTTCAATCAAATCAAATCTTGGCAGAGGTAGAGTTTATTGAACTCCGCTAGTCGTCTGGTGCTTCAACAAACGGTTCCCTTGGCACTTGGCAACTCATTTCCGTTTCCCCCCCCTCCCCACCGGAGATCATCTTGTGGCGATTATAATGCAAATCCTCGTAATGCCCATGTCATTGTCCGGTTCTTTGTGTGTCTGCGGAAAAATTTGCAACTGAACAACAATTATGTTTTCAACATTTTTATGCAAATATTTTATGGCAAAGCCCTCAAGGGTGCCACACACACACACACACACACACACACAAAATCAGACAAAAGACCTTCCCAATATTTATGAAAAATGCATAACAATTTTATATGTAAATTTTCATCAGACTCGGCAAGTGGCTTCCCTCTCTTAATTAGTCAGAGATTTTCGTTTTTTTTTTTAAATGATTATAAATGACATAAAGTTGGGTATTTAAATTAGCTTTGGATTGGTTTATGATGCCTGCCCCTGCCCTGATGGATATCTGATGGTTGAGAAAATCCATTTCCATTGTTTTTAAATGCATATTCGATGGATAACAAGTTCACATGGTGGTTAGTCGTGATTATTTTGATTAGTCTTTTGGAGATTGTACGCATTAAAGTTGCCTCAGATCAGCTGTTTTCCCAGTAGATACATTTGGGATTAGGAATACCTTCAAATACGCTTATCCCTTTGTTGGGTCTAATCCCTCGCTCGTATATCATTCTGTTGCTCCATTTTTTGTTTTTCCTTTTATCGAATGTTTCTCTTAGAACTTCTGTCGTTCCCAGCGCCATTACTCATTCGCATGACAGAAGTTCTCTCACAGTTGAGATCTTTGGCTAATTAACGCAAATTAGTACACACAAATTTCAAGGGAAAAAAATAAACGCAGAAAAAAATGAACATTTTCAGCAGCAAACAAACAAAAAAGAAAAACATAAAAAAGCAAAGTCAAGTCCAGTCCAGTCTCGTATTCAAATGAAGCTCTCCCAGCTCCCGGCGCTGACAGAAGCTCGTCGACTTGTCATAATAAATGACGCGATGGAAAAATTTTCCCGATGTCCCAAAGCAGTTATCGGTTTCCACCCCACCCCACCTCAGTCATGCGGTGGCTTTTCACTTCACTTTCAGGCAATTTTCTTGTGTGTAGAGTTCATGGAACCCAAAATAATGTTTGGATATTGAATTAATTTCCTGTCTCCTGGCGGCGAGTGTGAGAGTATTTTGTGCGACATGGCTGGACACATGAGGGTACAAATGCCAGGCACGTATCCCTTCTCGGGCATTAACAATTTGTACAACTTGTTGGCATTGTTCGCTTCTATTTGGCTAATTAAAAATCAGGAAATGCACGAGAACAATGCACAGGGCAATGCACAGGACAGGGTCTGAGAGGGTCTAAGATCTCAAATGGAAAGCAGCAGGGAGCCAGCACCCATGTACGTGAGAGATTCGCTTGGGATTCCGCCTACCTGCCCTGCTGCTCGTGCGCTACTGTCAAGTGCGGTTTGCTTTGGCTTAGCGCCTATTCATTCCACAAGGATCGTAACAGGTAGAGGTGCAGACGTGCTGCTGTATGGAAGGATATTCGCCTCATTTGATAATTTGATATTGCACCCACGTTCTGGCCCACAAAAAGGCGTTTCAAAAAGGGAAGTAGGTCCATTGATTGCGGGGCACAGGCAGAGAGGAAGTCTCTGCTTTCGATGGTGGTCTGCTGCTGCTGCTACTGCTGCCCATCATTTATCTTTCGCTGGAGATCTAGTCGAAAGAGGCCTTCGCTTATGGCTCAATTCGTACTAAATGCTGCGATGTGGCGATGTTGGTGGAAACTTGAACGAATGAAGATGTCTTTTGATATGATCTGTGTGGAGTGTGTACAAACGAGTTTCTACAACTAGAAGAATTCCAATGAAAGGATTGTTGTTTTGCAGAAGGAATTGTAGCGCTCCAGCGATCAATCCGTAAGCGTTTTGTCGTGTATAATCTGCGCTTAATGGCATGCAGGGGCTGGGGGGTCTTTATAGCTTCAGGAAGTTGTACGATTTCCATATAAAGTTATACACACTAAAGGTCTATTGTCTTTCAAACGAAACAGCGGCACACCCACAACCAACCCATACACATATTGTGCGAGTATGTCCCGCGAATCGAAAGACAATTGAAACAGAAATTGCCATAAAAACTGTGCTGCCACCCGGACTTTTGCTTACATGAATGTATCTCTGTATCTCTGTATCTGTTTCTGTATCTTTTAGTGACGCTCCCCCACCTCCCCTCCCGCTCGATTGTCACTCGTGTCATAAGCAAATTTTTCAAAATCAATTTGCAATTCAATGAGGCGACGGACCAGCCGACTGAGCTTGGAGGCTAACAAAAAATAAAAAATAAATATCAAAAGTATTCCGAAATTCAATTGAATTCAAGTCAAGTCGGGGGATTTTCGTACCTCGTTTACCATTTCATGCTAACTTGGCTAAATTACAGCGAAAAACACACTTAGTCAGCGCCTTTAAAAGCCCCAGTCAAAAATATATATTATATCAGCGTGGAGTATAGCGGGCTGGGGAGTGGGGGTATATTTTATTATAAATTATGGCACCAAAATGTCAGCGAAAAATTGGAAGCTTGACAACGCTTTTTTGTGTGTGGCTTTTCATCTCTCCTCCTCCTCCTCTCTCTTTGTCTGTTTCGACGCTGTTGCTGTTTCTGACGACAGTTGGTTTTTTGTTAACAATTAATTAACAGAAAGGCTAAGTACACAAAATCTGTTAGCGGTTTATTTGCTTGCTGCGAGTCTGTGAAATGCGAGTGGGGGCCATAAAACAATTATAGAGCCACCGGTTTTCTCCCTCCGTGTGTGTGTGTGTGTGTGTGTGTGTGTGGGGGGGGCCTTCTCTATGCAGTGAGAACGATTAGACATTGACGGAATTTGTGTTAAGTGATTCGGTATTGAATTTGCTTCTAGGGAAATCTACTATTAGTCATCGAACGGGCGAATTTGCAATTCGAATTAAAGATGAGTTAAGCGGAATTTCAAATAGTTAGCAGAGGAATTTCAAAAGTTGGAAGATGCTGAAAGAGGAATGTGAGCAGTTGGCAGAGGTATCTGTGTAGTTGGAAGAGGAATTTGAATAGTTGGTTTGCTTGCTGTTCAACAAGGGAAAGATATATTCAAGCTGCTCTGGCCTAATCCATATACGAGCGACCCTGAGCAGCTCTTAGAAGTAAATTTCTCCCTTAAGCTTCGATTCATTCATCTTGTACAGCAAAGACCTCCAAATGTTCCTTGATCATCAGCCAAATCATCCATTAGCCATAGCTTTGAGGCCTTATCTACATACAGTCTCGAGGGCTTTACCAACGCTTCTGTGTTTTATCTTGAACTTTCTTCTGTCCACAGATGATCTTGTGGCCTTTTTGTTTTGTCTTACTTGTTTTCCCTCACACTTGTTTTCCCCCACACTTTTCCACACTCACTCAGATGAACCATTAGGGTCAGCAGCTTTAGTCTGAGCTTCTGTCTTGAGGTTAACCTTTCCATTTGTGCTGGCCTAGAGGCCTCGTAAAACTTTCGTTTAACTGCTAAATGTATCTCACAGTTTCACGCCTTATCACAATGGGAAATCATTGCCCTAAGATTTACTTTCTATCACGTGCTCCCTCCCACACCACAGTCAGATAGAGACAGAGAGTAAGCGAGAAATTCTCACGCCCTGCGAAAAGTTGCGTCTCTCTGTGGCTGTGCCTCTGGCCGTGTTGCCTGTGGATGCATGCCCCCAATGGAAACGAAAACCACAAAATGCAACCGCAAGTGGTTTCTGTGCTTGTTGTTGTTTTCTCAGGTCCCTGCTTCTCCTCTATCCTGGGATCCCTGGGACAGGAATTTGTTGGCTGAGCCTTGGACAAAGCCAGAGCAGAGCAGAGCAGAGCACACCCCCCGCTACCCCCCTGCTTAATGCACTGTGGGAATGCGGAATGTTGGGGCTAAAAGTTGATTGACTTACTTTTTGTTGCCTCCCTTGCCACAATCTCGTTCCCCAACCCCCCTCCTGTGCGTTGCCTGCGTAGTTTCTTCTGTGGACAACTTGGGGATTCATTAACTGCAAAACTGCAACTTTTACTTGCCCCCCCCCTGCAACATGCCCTGCCCCTGTTCCTGCCCCTGCCCCCTGGCCCTACCTTCCTGCATTCGTTTTCGCCTTTCGTAATCGATATGCGTGTAACACCCGTTTTGTTGGTAGCTCTCTAAAGGCCGGAAACTCTACAGTTTAAAGCCAAACGAAAAGCGAAAAAACGAAATTAAAAGAGCCTGGAATCCACTTTGGAGCTCTATTTGAGCGTGATTAATTCTCTGTACATCAGTCAGTGCCATGCCACTGCCATTGCCATCAGTCGAATGGCTAAATGCAAACACTTGGCACATCAGACGACATTCAGGACATTTCAGGGGAAACCAGGGGCCCCAAAAAAAAAACGAAAAAGAATGAAAAAAAAAACGAAGGAGAACTCTTTACACAATTGCAGTTTTTTTTTCTTTTTTGCTGTGTTCCTTCTTTTGACAAATTAACCAACTTAAAAGGCTGTTACTGCCGCTGCTGCAGCACAGAGGGCTACTGCCACTGCCACTGCCAAGTGACAAGTTGACGTCTTTCTTGGCACATCATACACTACACTGCAACAGCAGCAGCAGCAGCAGTGGAGGGGCACCAAATGGGGGGCAGGGTCTGCTTTGGTCTGCCAGCAGGAAGCTCCTCTTCTCCCAGGCGACTTAATTGTGCGTTTGCAAATTTGTGTGAGAATCGCCTGGTGGAGGAGCTCCGTAGCTGTAGCTCTCCTTTTTTCTTTCTTTTTCTTTACTTTTGTCCAGCATTTTTTTTTCTTGCTGGCAGTTGGCTTTTTGGCAGTTGGCAGTTTTTGCAGAGTTGTGATTGCTCCTTGCAATTGGTTCCCCCCCCCCCCCCCCAGTCAAGGATGATTTGTGTGGGGAATGGAAATCGAGATCAATTTACGACTGCGACTGCAAGAAAAAGAATGAAATATCTATCCATTGAGCTGCTGAGCTGCCCTTTAAGTAAACAACAACATGGATAAAATCCTATAAATATCACTGAACCCTCAGTGCCTTGAACCACTCTCTGGAATAGTCGTCAAACTGCTGCCCCATAAATGCCAATGAATCACTCGCCCACACACAAAAACTGTATAAGTATATAGTGCAACATAAGAGTATATACATGCATATATATATGTACATATATGTACATATATATTCATAATGCTTATCAGCCATATATGAAGGCACAAGGCCTCTCTACTGTTCCGAGGCCCACGCTCTCCAGAGATATATCAGGGTGTAGACTTAATATTAAAACAACTTAATCGACACTTGAATAAACAGAATGAAAGGACAGCGCAGACCCTGCCCCCCAGATGAAGATCGAGATGAAAGAATGAAAAGAAATATGGAAAATATTAATTGTTTGTGCTCTTAAGTGGAAAGAAGGCGGCGGCCTCTCCCTCATTCGCTTTAGCTTTTTGCAGCATATTTATGGAATATGCTTATGGAATGGACTTAAAAATAAATACAAGACAGAAGATGCAGACAAACAGGCAGGCAGGCAGGCAGGCAGATGATTCCCCCTCAAGATCATAACTTCATTAGGAGTTTTTCTTGGAATTTCGGTGAAGAATATTGGGGGAGAGATGTGCTCTCCATCGATGCATTTACACTGCACACTCCGGGTGTGTTTTTTTTTGTTTGTTTTGTCTTTAGAGGCCTTTTGTGCCTTGTGCATATTTTATTTATGATTAGTTTTTGTGTGTGTCTGTTTTGACTTTGAAGGCATTAGATTAGAGGATGAATCCAACTGTGGGATAGTGTCATTTGTTGTGTCTGTTTTTCAGTTGATTTATCCGAAACAAATGTGCAATTTGTTTTACTGAGAGCGGCGTAGACAACACAATAGACCATAGACGACGGACGACCTTGCCTTGTGGACTGGGAAAATCGTATGCTAAAACTTTTGTCTAGAATTTGAATAGAATTGCAATTTCCCAAAAGCACACAAAACCCAGAGCTCACAGCCTGAAGCTCATTGAACTGCAATTTAATATAGAGAGAGACAGTGGCAGAGGGGCCAGAACACACAGGTGTGGCAGCAGTTGGGGGTGGGCAGGCGAGCGCAGTGAAAATTATCCAAAAATAGAGCATGTTGCAATAATTTATTGACAACCACAAAAAAATAAAAAGAAAAAAAAATAATACTTCTGCTACGTGATTTTCCAGTGAAAAACTATTGGGGGAAATTCATGCAATCGAGAATTGTGTAAAACATGAGAGAGAAAATATATGTATGTATGTATGTACGATACATGTGGAAGTCGAGAACTTTTGCTCTGAATTTATAATTTCCGCCAAGAGCTGAAAGCTTTATGCGATTTTTTAGTTTTTTTTAGTATTAATTTTTTTATATTTTTTATTTTTTAATTTATGAGGCGGCAAACGTTTTCAGTGTTTCAAAAGGGGGGAGAGCTTCAGACCAATGAAATATGACAGGATTTTAACAGATTTATGAAGCGTTTGTAGGTACATACATATATATTTTTTGTTGTCGTTCAGAGACAAATAAAATACACAAAAAGAGTAATGTAAATGTAAATTTAAACTGCTCCAAAGGATTTTCTTTATGCGTTAATCAATGGCCGTTGGCAGTGTGCATTATTTCACCAAACAACAAAAAAAAAAGTGACTTTTACAATAATTAATTTCAACAACGTGAAAGCGGCAGCTGGAGAGGGCTTTTCATGGCAATGGCAATGCTAAATGATTGTTGAATGCTCTTCAAATGCATTCAAAACTACACAAAATATGGGCACTAGGGGATCGACTTTTCTTGCGTAAACCCATTGAAAATTGTTAAGTTATTCCACTCAAAAATAGTTTTCCTTTTCCTTTAGCTAATGTACCACATTTCGATGCCCTCCACTCTGTTGCACACAATTATTTGTATTTTAATTCTTTGAGTGCCAGCAGCACACCATGCCAGCCCACCCAGCCAGCAGCTATGGGTGCTGTTCTGCTGTTTAATTAAATTAAATATAATGCAAAATATGAAAAATGAATAATTGATTTATTAATTGAACAACAATTGAGTTTAATTGAGTGTCATATTGAGATTTCCTCTCAGTATTCCGCGGTACGCGAACTCATTGGTTTTAATGCACAGTTGCATACAGCTGTGGAGTTGAATAATTTTTAAATGTATTTCTATCTTTGATTTTGGGCACCAAGAAAGTATTTTTTACCTTAGCCTGATTATCTCTTTAGAAGTAAATCAATCAGCAAAGATTTTTGGATATTTTACAGCATTCAAAACATTTCTCAAAGCAGCACCTTAGAATATATTCCATGTAGTACTCAGAGTACCTTTTATTTTTTCCGCCAGTGTACAAATGTTTGCATATAAACATATTTCATGTATCTGACACTGCTGCTGCTGCACTTCCGACTGGGCGAACAGGAAGAGATGTCAAGTGGCAAACAGCAGCAGCAGCTGCCACTAAGCGCATTAACAGTTAATGCATCATAGATTAATAGCCAGCGCATATTTGCACTAAATACCAGCAGATGCAACTTTTTTCCCTGCCCCCAGCAACAACAAGAAAGCTGCAACATCATTTAGCAACAAAATTGCCCAAAGGCCAATCACCTTCAGCAACATGTCCCCGCAGCAACAGCAGCAACATACAGTACAGTGTTGACAGACAGACGCGGAAAAGCGCAGCAAAAGTCAAAGACCGACAACAAATGCATCATACTGTGTGTGTGTACGTGTGTGTGAGTGTGTGTGTGTGTGTGTACGTGTGTGTGACTAAGCGTTGACGCTAAAGTTTGTCGCTAACTGCAGCGTCGACGCGTGCTGCTATCGCGGCGTCTGCAAACTACGTCAAAGCGTGACAAATAGCAGAGAACAGAATGAAAGATAGAGAAAGAGAAAGAGAGAAAGAAAGAGAGCGAGAGATGGAATGGGATGTGCTTGTACTAGCGGTAGTTAGTCACTTGCTGCAGGCCTTGGCTTGCATTAGAGATGAACACGTGACTGATAGGAATACATTTTAATCAGCTTTCTAATTCCTTATTTAGGGGATTTTTGAGCTTAGAAATTAACACCCAATATTAATATTTAAGAGGCTTTTTTTTAGGAATAAACCACACCTTGAATAAACCTCCCAAACCCTTGAAGATCTATCCTCCTTAGATCCTTCACGCACTCACATCACGCGTTCATCTCTGGCAATACCTAAAGCAAATGCAGATGGCATGTTGAGCAACATTTCAAGTGCCGCTGGATAACTTGTTGCTGGCTGGGCAAACATTAAGATACACGTAACTGTAAGCCTCTTAAGCCACAGGCCGCCACAGCCGGAGATAATCAGCAAAGAAGCAACAGCAGAACAGCCCCAGAACCAGAAGGAAGTGGGGGGTGGGAAGGGGAAAAAGGCAAAAATGTTAATTTTGTTTGCTTAGTAGAACAGAGGGCGGACCTTAGCCCATTAGGCTGTAGATGTAGCTGTAGCTGTAGCAGGCAAAAGTTGAAGTTCATTTGGACCAAACAGAAAAAAACTAAAAAAAACATTTCATGTGTAATTCCATTTTGTACTTTGTTTTGGCGCTTGGAAAACCGAAAACCGAAAAACTAGTTTAGTTTAATTTGCAGTTCCCAAGAAACTCGGACCGGCCGGCAAACGGCAAACGCAAAAGGCAAAACTGAAGCTCTTGGTCTGGAGAACTCATTAAAATACTAGAAAATTGCCTTTTTTTTGGCCGTGCCCCCTCTTGCCATTCCTCAGCTTTTTCGGTGGCAATTTATGGCCAACAGAATTGAAGTTACACAGAAAACATATTTCCAGAGACACAATCAGCTTCCTGTCTGCGCTACAGATACGAATTTGTAGGAGACAACAAAAGGAATCTTGTCCACTCATGGCTACAAATTGTTGAGTTGACAAAATATGTATCGCTTTGCCCGCTTTGCCCGAACATTCTTTTCAATGGCCTCATAAATTCTCTGCTCAATTTGCCACTGTAAAAAGGCGCAAACAAACGACTACAATTGAGAGTATGGGGATTTCCCTTTTTATATATGTAGTCACAGACAGGAAGTGGGCCCCTGAAGGAATCAAAGTGTGAGAGCGTCTAATTGATAAATGATTCCGACGTCAACTGAAAGGGAAATGGGAAAATGGGAAACTGATGATTGGCCGTTGGGCAATAAAAGTTATTGGATTTTAAGATTGAAGGAAAATGACATCAAAGGAGCATGAGACAAACAGAAACTGAGCTGGGGAAATATGTGTAAATAAAAGAAGAGGAAAAGGCTAAAGAATTAGTGCTAAGCAGTGATGAAACATAAAGTTTTTAACAAAAAAGAGATACAGATTCCATTATTTAATGAGTTCAACAATGATTACAAGGCATTCCCCTTAATTCCTGTAAAAGCAAAGCCCCCAGAACCCACGCCCACACTTTCTGGAACAGTCTGAAGAAGTTTTGCGCAACCAGCACCCAAAAAAGGGCCTCTAGATATCAACAGTTCTTAGCTCTGCCCACGCTCTTATCTGAATGCATCAATCTTATGCACAAACAATATGCTGACAAGTTAGATCCCTTTACCTGGAAAGATAAGACAGAAGAAACACCGCTGCACAGACACACAGACAGACACAGGCACACCTCTTTTCACACCTTTCCATCGGTCTTTTGGTATATC
The DNA here is from genome assembly GCA_035043285.1 of Drosophila subsilvestris. NCBI lineage: Eukaryota > Metazoa > Arthropoda > Insecta > Diptera > Drosophilidae > Drosophila > Drosophila subsilvestris. Next base: position 1,497,236 of record JAWNNB010001726.1, on the reverse strand, counting down.
TCTCTCTGTTTGTTCTTTAATTGTGGGCGTTAGCCTTAGACAAAGGTCGAACAATGTCTGCTAAATAGATCTTGTTATGAGCAGATGACCTCTGAGATCTCTCTCTCGCTCGCCCTCTCTCTCTCTCTGTCAAGTCGGGGAAAACTCCAACCTGCAACCGCATGCCCATTCCGAAAGGGAACTCTCAACCGGAAACTGCGGATGCATTTGCATCCAATGAAAATGAAAATTCAGTTCTAGTTTATATTTAAATGGGGCGCATCGGGCCCAGGCATTAAAGTTGCCGACGATTTCCTTTGACCTGAACCGGATTTATATATCTGTTATGGCCGGATTTTGATAGGGGAAAAAACATCATTCCATCCATCGACAATTCCCCATTTTCCCTTTCCCTGCCACATTTTTCCACATGTTGTGCACACGCACATCCATCGCTGCGCTCGGTGGATGCTGCCTGCTACCTGCTACCTCTAGAGATCAGTGCTGCTGCTGCTGCATCTGTCTCTCTGGCACTTCTGGATGCTGCTGCTGCTGTTGTCTCTGCTGAGACTTGTCTCTCTCGCATTTCTCATAGCGAAATTCCCACACTCCGCCTATCGCTATCTATGGAAGGACTGCAAGTCAGCTGCCGGATCGGAACGTCTCTTGTCTCGTCTCGACTTCCCATTCGCCGTATCAAGTGTATCTCATGGATACGATATACGAGAGAGTTGGCGTAGCGAAAGCATATGTGCGTTTCCAGATTCTTAGAGCAATCTGCTCGGCTGTGTGTGTATTATTCTCTTTTTGTCTGAGAGTGTGTAGTTTCCTTTGCGCCTGTTTTTTGTTTTTGGCAGATTTTCTCATATTGTTTTTCATAATGTGCGCCCCAGTGGCAGTGCAGTGGCAGCTGTCGCGTGGCCGAGTCGTGGCCATGTGAAAAACAACAGTTGCAGGTTGCATGGTTGCACTTTGCATGGGGCGAAACCTACTACAGACAGGCAGCTTGATTGATTTACATGCTGCCTGGTGGGAAAATGCATTCTTGAGTTGTTTCTGCGAAAATATAAAAATTCCTAGAAAAATACTTTAAGTACCAAATAACAAATACCAAATACTAGAGAATGTTTTGCATGGGTACTCGTCATTTTCCAAATTTTATTCAACAAGAGGTCATAGATTTTAAAAATTTAAAAATACCATATTTCATTTAAATACTTAAAAATACTATTGCTAAAAATACCATAAAAATACCCACGCATAAAAAACTAAACTACATATTTAATACAATCAAAATTTAAAAAAAAACATATATGCTAAAAAATACTAAAAGTACACAAAATTTTCCAAGCTTAAATATTCTGGTCTTGGTCTTATGTAACTTAAGAATAATTTGTACATATATATTTAGTATTCCTTCATTATTTTCTGTATAACAAATCAAAGCAAAGCAAAGCCTTTCTCTTTAGTATTTGTGTATTCTTTTGCCATTTGCCCGTTTGCCGTTCTTATCTTAAGACATTCCCCAGTACGAGTATCTTTTTCAGTTACCTCATCTAACAATTAACTCAACGCGTACTTACCTCATCCTTTCTCTCTCTCTCTCTTTCTCTTTACAGGTAAGCACGCATCTGGCAGCTGCAACATAACCATCACCATCACCGTTCGCCAATCCCCACCAACATCATCTCTATCAAGCTGTGGTCTTTAGCGACTTTTACTACCCGACAAAACTATTTATAAGGTAATTCGAGATCTGCTCTCCTCGCTCCTCTGTCTGCCTGTCTGTGCCTGGGGAAACCAGCAGAGAGTGAGAGAAGCACAGAAGCAGAGGCAACAGAGCCGCTTGGAATGCTTTGAATGACAAGACAAATAAAAATTAATAGCTAAGATGGTTCGGACACGCCTGTTGTACCTCTCTGCGCTTCGCCCTCTCTGATGCCCCCCGTCTGATGCCCCATATTACCCCTGGCTTTGGTTTCTTTCTTTTGGTTTTTTTTGTCGTTTTCTGTACCATACCCGGCTCCTTTGGCGGCTTTTGTTTACCTTTGAGTCGACGGTTTTTTGCGCCCCCTCTGTGTATGCCTTTGTTGGTTTTGTTTCGCGGGCCCTGGCCATACACTTCTATATGCAAAAACCCCTGTGTCTGTGTGTGTATATTTTTGCGTAATGCGACGGCGCCTGAAAAGCGTTTGGTTGTCCTCCTTTTAATAGTCTTAAATTCCTGAGCAAATAATTTGACAGCAAATAGTACCCTGCCCCACAATGCCAATGGCCAGAGAGACAAAGAGGGCCCGTTCCGCAGAAAATAAAGGACTAACAAGAGAGACTGAAATCCAGAAAGCAGAACAGAAGATTTGGAATATTTTTGTGTGTTTTGTTCTTTAAATTATTTTTTGATGAGCGGAGGAGAAACTGGCTGCCAAAATGCCTTGAATTTTAATTATAAGGAAATAAATGTAGAAAAGATGTCGTCAAAGGAGGAACTAGAGTTCTAGTTAACATTTTCAGGCACCTAGTTAAATGTGAACCAAGCCTGAATTTCTTCCCCAAAACGTTCCGCACATTCCAGAGTGCTATAATATATTCCCATTGCCAACTAATTGAATTTCCGTTCTACACATGGGCACATGGCCGCTATTAATGTTAACATTTCCTGTGTTTTACACACACACGCACCTCGAAAATCCCTACCAAAAAATAAGAGAGGAAGCAGCCAGCAGCGGTAGGAGAAAATTAATGCCATTGCCAGAACCTTGGTTCGTTTTTTCGTTTGGAGCGTTGCAAGGTGTGGCATAGGAAAAGGGAAAGGGAAAACCTATTAACAAACTTGAGGCTTTTATGTGACCCGAAAAACCCCTGACAAGAAGAAAGTGGCGCTCGCTCCTCAAGCGTCACAGAGTAGTGGTTAGGGCGTGTCGTGTGTTGTTTGTCGCATGTTGCATGAGAGGGTGCTCCAAATTGTGGCTACGTGCGCACATCAATTTGAGGAATTTCCAAAATCAGCACAAAAATCCTGGCCCATCCCTTAGAAAAAAAAACACAAAAAAAAAATGCGTATCTCAGGGTAATTGTGAAGTTCAATTATCCCGGCCAATGGATTTGATTGTGACGCAACTGTCGTCTGTCGTGCGGAATACGAAATGTATAATCAAATGGTGCACATTCCACACACACAGCACCCCACACCCCGCATCCCTGTAAATATAGACCAGAGCAGACAACAACATTTACGGCATTATTTAGCAGAGAGTTTGGTATTTTTTCTCTTTCCTTTTTTCTGTTTTGCTGTGCTTTTTTCTCTTTGCTTTTGCTTCTTGCTACCGGATGGCAAATGCATTTCGAACCAGTTTGTGACATGGGGCGAGTGGCGGTGCAGCAAAAAAAACTATCTTACAAACTATAAATCATATCGAGAAGAATTTATGCAGCAGGCAAATTCCTTGGTGCCCCACCCCACCCCTGGAACATGTTTCTCTCCCATTCAACAAGTGGCAACATCCAACGGAAGTTGACTAGAAAATGCGCTACTCCCTCTCTCTCGCTCTCTCTAGCTATGGGGCATATTCTATCTCTATCTATTGCTGCTGCTCATTCCATCTCTCTTTGGCTTGTACTTAATGAGTGGGAAGTGATTTCTTCCAATTTGACTTCCTGTTTGCTCTGCCGCGTCAAGGATGCACTCTAATAAGTCTTGAGACAGTCATGGGCCCAGCCCGCAGGCAACACCACAGCAAAACTCGTTATTCAGAGTATCTTGTAGATACGAGTGCGAACGAGTGGTTCCATGGGGTGTGTCGATGTGGCTAAGTGCGTGTCTCTGCTGGAGTACCGCTTCCGCTGAGACACACACTCGCGTCGCTCTAAGGCTCCCCCATTCATCCAACCCCCCCAAACTGGTTTCTGTATGTCACGAGATTAATTGCTATTTAGTGTTATCTCTGGAGTGCATTAAAAACCATTTTCAACGTCTTATTAATTATCTTTTGTGTGTATGGCATAAAAGTTATGCCCAAAGAGTCGTTCCGAGTGCAAGTACGAATCGAGTCGAGTACGTGCATCATATGCAATTATGAGCAGTGAGAACAGAGCTCTAAATCTTCAAGCACCTACCCATATGTAGCCCTCCCCCTCCCCTGGACACATATGTTGTTGAAGTTGCAGGTGAAGTTGGAATTTATGGGAGTGTTCCCACCACCCACCGAAAAACTTTTGCGCTCTCTCGAAAGTATGCAATGGCAAATTGCGCGTGGAATATCTGTGCGTGTGTGTGTGTACGCCCGACGGCACTCGATTCAATTTCATAGCTGATTCTCGCACCTACACAAAATTTATGACACTTTTAAAATGTGCAATTTATGAAGGCAGCCGCCAGCACGCCAGAAAGAGAATGCCAAAGGAAAGGCAAGGAAAGGACCAACTCCAGGGCATGTGCCTCATACGCCAGGTGGCTGCTGCTGCAGCTTCTAATGTAAATTTGTGTGTGTGTGTGTGTGCTGTGTAAGGTGTAATTCGTGCAGTGTATAAATTGCATAGAATTTGGGTTTCGGTTTGAAATGATTTACAAAGGGGAAAAGGCAGGAAACACGAAGGCAGGCAAAACTAACGAAGTTTGTTGGGCAAACAATGGGCATGCAGCATGCAGGATTATAAAGGATATTCATTTGGTTTAAGCAAGGCTAAATTGGAGCGGCGAGGTACAGCATTAGATTCCATTTGTACGACAATGCCTGCGGGGGTATTCCCTTTTGGAATTTAGTTTCATTCCTCTGCACTGACATTACCCTGTCATCGGTTGATTGAGGTCCCTGGCAATGTCAGGACAAATGCCGCAAACTATGCAAATGATTAGGTGACAGAAATAGCCAGAAATAACTGTCAGGGACGTCAGTAGACCACAAATTTTAAACGCACACACAAACACGGGCATAAATCGACATTTCGGAAGGTTTCTATCGGGGAGGTGGGCTAATGGAAATTTCGTCTGCCCCAAAAGTATGCTCTAAATAATTGGAAATTATTTCGCCTGTCATTGCAGGACATGTGATGCTGTCACCCCCCACCCCTCCCACCCCTAATCACTCACTATTTTCGCTTGTGGTGACAAACACCTATGTATGTGTATCTCTCTCGCTTCTCCTACCCTCTATTTTATCTGCCACTTTATGCTTGCATAATTTCGCAAAACATAATTTACTCTGTGTGTAAAATATAGGGGTTCTGGCATGGGTTCTCTGAGCGGTACTGGCATTTTAATCTGCTCGCTCTCTCCTCTCTCTCTACTGTTTTGCATAATGACTGCCACTCCGTGGGAAACGGGGGGAGGTACATTTGTAGACTCCACAAAGGTATACAAAATACACCCCCAAAAGTAGTACCTAGGGCACTCAGCGGTGGTTCTGCTCTAATCTAAAACTAAGTAGAAAAGATGCACGGATGCTTGGAGGGGCTGTGGCTCCGCTGGTTTAATTCGCTGCAGTGCCTTGAAGGCAGCAACCAAACTGTGTTCTTTGTTCTTTACGCTACTCTTAACTCTGGTTGGAGCTTCATGCACGGGTTGCCATGGGTTTTTGCCCTTTTGATTCTATTTTAAGTGGGCGACGGACACGAACACGAACACGGACGGCCTTGCAACCATTCTGCTGACTGCTGCCTGCCCCATGGATTGCTGCATCGCATAGCATAGCATTCACTGTTGTGCTGTGCTGCCTGCATTCTATATGCAACATTCAACAGCATTCTGGTATTCCCTGCTAACATGACCGGACCAAAGCCCAGCATCCCTGCCACTGCAACTGCCTTTGCCTCTGATGCTGCAGCCAGTGTTTACTTTCTTAGCCAGCATTTTAATGAGGAGCATAGCTCATTCCTGCAACCTGCAACGTGATGTTAATGCTTCTTAATTTTTGAAATGAAACAAAAGCCAGAGCTGGCCATAAAAAGAGGCAGTAAAAATAACGCCAAAACAAATTTGCAATTAAGAAGGGAGTAAAACAAGTAAAAACGAATAAAATCTTAAAGTCAGTGGGGGAATCAAGTTGCCAGGAGTCCAGGAAAATAGTGGAAAATTCTCCTGTAAATCTGTGACCCCCCGAACCAACCCCACGAACAAAAGCTGATTTCAACTGCAATTTAATTTGGCTTTTGGCCTGTGTCCTCTGGTTGCGGCGCCTCGACCTATGCAACACTTTTTAATTGCATAAAAAACTTCCCCGCACTAAGCGGCTTAAAAAAAAGTGGCAATAAACATGGCTGAAAGGAAGGAGAGGGAGAGGAGAGGGCCTCCCCTGAAATGCCGCCAAAAGATAAATAAATAAATAGCCCGCTTAAGCATTTGGCATTAAAAATTGTTAGTGCCAGACAGCGAGACAGTTTTTTTCCGCACTGCTATCCACAAAAGCATTACAAAAATTGTTTGCATTTACTTGTTGGCTGTTTATTTTCCTTCTTTTTTGTGGGTTTCGTTTTCTACTTTTTTGTGTGCTTATTTTTCTACTATTTTGTGTGTGCTTTTTTTCTAGTTTTTTGTGCATTTTCCTATATCTTTGTGCTTTTTCCTTCTTTTTTTTTGTGCATTTTCCAACGTTTTAGTGCATTCATTTTGCTCCATTTTGTGTTAGTTTTACGCGAATGAATGGTACTTTATGATTTGGTTATAGAATCGTATATGTATGTATGTGTATTTTTTTCCCGTGATTTATTTGCACGAATGGAATTGGATTACAATTGAGAGAGGCAAACAGTAGCAAACAAATGAACCTTTTATGCAATCAAGAGATTTTGTATCGCTCTCATAATTGGCTGGATATTGAGACTCTTTCTCCGTTTTACTTAGCGGTTTCTCCATCAACTTCCCAGCTATTAACCGAATGCTAAGAATAGCAACAAAATTCCATAAGAAAAGCTGCGCATAAATTAAGCGAAACATCAAAAATCACTCAACTAAGAATACGCAGCGTACAATAAACAAAACAAAAAACATAAAATAAAAAGATTGCTTCTACTTGGAAAAAGAAAAACGCAGACCGGGGGGTCGAACAAAAAAAACTCTGCCAAACTCTCTCTGCTTGGCTAGTCATTTGGGGGAAAATCAGTAGAACAATGCAGGCAGTCAGTGGCTGCCAAAAGTGGCATCCAATCACAGCCAGAAGTTGAAACACCCCCTACAAATGGGGAGCAACTGTTAACTTAATTGACTTTTCCCGAAACGATTTTCAAATGAAAATGGAAATTCAATAGTGAAACGCAAATTGAATTTATAAATTATCAACGAGCTGTGAGCCAACCAGCCAACCCTTTGAAAGCGGATTTCCTGCCATATGGTAATGTCATTATGAATGCATATAATACTCTATATACTCATACTATGCCCCCTCCTCTGTGTACATATATTACAGTGCATTTCGCGGCCATAAGTTGCTCAATGTGTATTTAAGCCAATCCAAATGTCCGAACACAGTTTTTATCGGCTGGCAAATATTTGTTTCTGTTTTTCGATCCGATTTCATATTTGCATGTTTACGCATATCTTTTTTTTGCTGCTGTTGCTGCTGCTCTCACAGTTTATGAATGTCAATCAAATTGCAAACGGAAATCAGATTGCAGAGCAGATTGTTTAATTTGCATGAGAATCAACATGAATACTCTCGTATGATGTGAAATTTAGATTGAGACATTGAAACCTATTTTTAGGCCTCGATAAAATGATTGAAATTTAAATTGTTTTAGTGGTAAAGTGTATCTCTTTTATATAAAGAATTTTCTATTATTTAATAATCCCTAAGCAGGGGGTTTCCTCTCAAGTAAACTCCAAATATTTATAATCCATTTTCCTAGGTCATTCCTAATCTATTGCTAAGCCCCCTCTAATCCAATTCACATACTCGTAATGTGACTCATTTGCCTGGTGTTGTGGGGGGGGTCTGGTTTTGAATTTATTTTTGTCTGTTTCTTTTGGGGTTACAAATGATGTTGCAGACATTTTGGCATGGCCTGACTTTTGTTTTGTACTCTGTCTGCCGCTTCTGCCATGTTGAATTTGCCTCTTTTGTGTGTGTGTTGTCTGTGATTTTTCATTTTTTGCACAATTTTTCTTCTCCAGTTTGCCTGGCTCTGACACTGACAATGATGGTGTGGCATGGCATCTGAGAGACGATGGACACATTTGGCCAATGCTTTCAGGTTGTTGTCATTTGCTTGCCACCTGCCCAGCTCTGCAGTCGTAGCCTGTGCTTTTGATTAATAAAGCCAACGTAACATGACAGCTTAATCTTATCAGACACGTCAGGTTCTTCCTGTGGCTGGGCTGCCTTTCGTCACTGCCAGCAGTCATTGTGGCAGCAGCCATAGAGAATGGGTTGGCCCACTTAAAGTATCTTTCCTTGTTCTAGCACAAAAATATCCCCCTTTTTTGGCCATTTGTTGTTGCTGTATCCTTTTTCTAGTCTGCTGACCATGAAAGTATTTTCCATGCTCTTGATGGCCTTTTTCCTTTGCCGTTGCCGTTGCCGGGGTAATTCAATCAATAATCCTTTTTTGTCCTTTTTGCTTTTCGAATATGTGTGAAAATGATAAGGGAAAGTGGGTCCATCTCTCTCTCTGTCACTCCTTTTCCTTGATTCTTTGCTGTGCTTGCTCCTTGTACTGTTTTCCAGCAACAAGTTCAAGGACACATCCTGCCCCTGCCTTTCGTTGTGCCCCCTGGCAAATGTCACGGCAGCAGTTTTTATCACTCTTCAAGCTGATAAATCTCAGCGAAGCGTGGAAAACTTAAAGCGCCTGCCAGGGCACACAGATGGGAGAGGTGGCTAGTGATGGGTGCGTGTGGGTTAGAGATGAGAGCGTGCTAAGGGCATGCTTGAGGTGGAAGAAATATGGTACAGCAGGAGTGCAGAAATAAATGCTGGGAAAAATGCTTCAGTTAAAGGAAAGCAGAAACTCTTCTTGAAGCCCAACCAAAATGCACATCTCCATTTGAAGCGAAACTTAAAATTAAAACATTCCATGAAGAAGTTTGCCAAATTTCTGTGCTTCGTCGCCCCACGTTCTGGTGCCGCTACTGCTGGCCAAGACAGAGCTGGGTTTTTATTGCCTTTTTCTGCCTGTTGCCAGCATTTGTAAGTTGTGTAATGTCTGTCTGTTCTGTCTGTCCTGTCTGTCTGTCGTGTCTTTCTGTCTGTCTGGCAGTTACTTACTGCTCTCCGTCTGCTCCAACTGCGACTCTTGTATTGCCCTGCTGGAATTTATGCGACTTTTGCAGCACTTTCCATCAAGAGTCAGGGAAAACTGCAGACAGACAGACAGACAGAGAGAGAGAGAGAACGAGATAGAGCATGAGTTTTGACCTTTAGATATTGATGGCGAATAATTGGAAAACTTTCGGATGGAATATTGTGAGATCTCGCTGCGGGTCTAAGTAACTCAATTAGAGTTCAATGGGCTGGTAGTTGCTGCCTGACCAATCGACAGTTGGCTACAGTTGCCACCCATAAATATAAATATCCTTAGCTAATCTGCACTTAGCTCTCTTCCTATCTCTTTCAAAACTTGATCTTATTATCATTTTCCTTAGCAAATTTGCCCTCTTTCGTTTGCCTTTTGCTGGCCCTTCAATTTTTATGGCCAGCCATGTGTACGCTCTTGAAATTTTATGCCATTTTCTAATTCAATTTAATGTGTAACGATATTTCCATGATTTCCTGCTGCTCCCCGCGGCTTCCACGAATTTTATTTTATTTGAATTGAATTTGATTTGCATTTGCATTTGGACCGCCCACAAAGTTTTCTTTGCTTTCAGCAGATTCCTCTGCGTGCTGCATAATTTCCTTTTTGCTGGGCTAATTTCGGACAGATTTTTTAGTGGAAACTTTTTCAATCTGTCAAATTGTTTTTGATTGCTGAAAATATGCCAATGGGAATGAGCAGCAAATGAGTGAGAGGGAGAGGAAGAGATAGAAAGAGTTCAATTTAGCAGTGACCCGAGAGCTGCTCCATCATCGCGTGAAGCCGTGCAACATTAGCCGCTAATTGCAGCAGCCACCAGACGTCAGCACTCAAGCGGTTCCTCCTCCTTAATGTTCTCTATAAATCCACTCCTCCCCCCCGTCTACCCTTCACAGTGTGGAGTGGGGGTGGAGTGGCAGGCGGGCTGGGGGCTGGGTGCAGAGATAGTCACAATTCACAATCTGCGCTGCAGTGCATGTCATTCGCGTCGCGTCGCTTCGTTCGTCGTATCGTTTGCATTGCTGCTCCACTGCTTGTTGAAATTTTATGCTGGTTCGTTTATGGTTCACTTGCCACAGTCTTTGGGAATGGCTGGAGCCTTGGTGCTTGCCCTGCAAGTGGAGCCTCTTAGCAGTGGGGGTCCAGTACTCAGTACTCTGTGCGCTCTCTGGTTCTAATTAATCGTGTGAAAGTCGCGCCATCATTTTTCTTTGTATTTTATTCAGCGCTGTTTGAGCATTTTAATTAAATGTTGCAGCGGTTTTCATATTAATGCAAATATTAGAGACAGAAAAAGAAGCAGCAGCAGAACAATATTTGCCACTAACTAGAGAGAGAGAGAGAGAGAGGGAGAGAGGGTGAAGAGAGGGATAGAAGGGCGGTTATATAACCGGATGTTGCAACAACTTCCGCTTGCAATCGCTTTACAATACGGCACGCCTCCCAAACGAATCTCAATGCATCGCTGGGTCGGGTCCAGCAGCACTTTAGAGGAGTGGCAAGCACTGAGAGAAGCAAAAGGGGGGCTCCAGGGCTGGAGGATTGCCCCCTATAATCGTTTTCCTCAGTGTAGTCATTCAATCAAATGTCAGGGTGGGCGATATTCCCCTCTACCCCCCTTGAATGTGCTCGTAGGTGGAACACAGCTGAGTGCCCCATTTCGCTTTTCACGGCTCATTGTCAACGCGATGAACAGTTGCCAGCGAGATGTGTTGCATGCCTCTCAGTCTCAGTTGGGGGAGAAGCCAGCCGAGCCGAGCCGAGCCGAGCCCTTTATTAATTTCAATGCATCAACCCTGGCACTTCTGGAGTGCCGCTTCGGATGGAGGACTCTTCAGCCACAGATCCGACGAGCCTCCATCCATCCATCCACCCATCCATCCATCCATCTTTCCATTCGCATTTGCATGCCTCAATGAGCGTTGGCTTGCTGCCTGAAAGTGGCTGCATTCATCAATGAAAGTGGAAAGGGGGGTAGGAAAGTGGTTTATAGGCTTTAAAATGTGCCCACATATTTACCTAAAGACAGTGCCCTCCCCTCCGGATGTGGCAGCTTCATTTACACACAAAAGTAGCCAAGAAACCTTCATTGATTGTTCCAGGAACCAAACATAATCGAGAGGGTTGAATGACAACACACAGAAAATTCCCATAAACTAACCAATTTTTCCCCCATTTTTTCCTCCCTTTGCAGATGCTGAAACACGTACAAATCTCTCCGTTGCGCAATCGCTCCGATTCCGTGTCGCTGCGTTCCTCGAGCATTGCCTCCTCGTGCGCCAGTTCCATGTGCGGCAGTCCAGAGCCACCCACGGATCTGCAGCGCACACCCTCGCGTGCCTCCAGTTACTCCAGCCTCAATGAGCAGCCGCCACAGGTAGGTGCAAAACTCATTCGCTGATTCAGAGAGCATCTGTATAACGTTTCAATCTTTCATATAGACAACCATCAAAGTGTACACCAACTGCTTGAAGATCGACATTGAGTACAAGACACTGGGCATACAGTGGGACACCACCAGCAAGGAGGTCATAGCCATGCTGCTGAGACGGTAAGTTGAGCACATAGAATCCCATTGAGAGAACCCTTTCCAACTGTGTTCCAACTCTGCCCCCGTACAGCTTGAAGATGCGTCATCGGGATCCGCGTCTCTTCTACCTCTCCATGGAGGTGGCCGTGCGTCGGGCGGGTGTAAAGACAATTCTGGTGCTGGACGAGGACACCCGTCCGGCCATTATGCAGGCCTGTCATCCCAAGGGCGAGTCCCGCTTCTGCCTGCAGCTGAAGGCCGGCGGACTCATCCGTGTGCACACGTCGGCGCTTCAGCCCAGCTCCCAGTACAAGTCGCTCGTGATCAGCGAGGAGACCAACTGCGACGAGCTGCTGCAGCTGCTGCTGGGCTGCTACAGCTCGCTGGAGCCCGTCGAGAACTTCTCGCTGTACGAGGTGTGTCCCGGCCAGGAGTGCCAGCGGAAACTGCATCCGGATGATCTGCCGCTGCGCGTGCAGGCGGAGCGGATGAAGCGGGGCGAGAACTGCCACTTCCTGGTGCGTCGCACGCCCAACTATGCCCGGCGCCGCCAGCTGTTGGCCAACCTGAACGAGGCCATCAACCAGAGCTTCGAGAACGAGGCCGCCCTGGCCCCCGGCGCTGCTGTGGAGGATGCGACCAGTCTGCTGGAGCTCTCGATCGAGTCGGAGCTGTCGTTGTCGGAGGATCTGCGCAGCTGCAGCAGCAGCAGCGAGGATGCCGAGGACGAGGACGAGTGCGCCAGCAGTTCCGGCTCCTCGGACAACTCCACAGAATGCGCCCTGCGCCGCGACTTCTATCCGCGTCCCACATCCATGGCCTCGCCCACGCCGGCGCCCGTCGGTGTCGCATCGGTGTCGCCGGCCCGTGCCTACAGTCCGGTGTACAACATCCGTGAGATACGCACGGCCTCGCACTCGTTCTCCTCGCTGGGCAAGGACAAAAAGCTGCTGGACATTCACATGAATGCCCGCTACGGCACAGCCGGCATCTACAGCCGACTGCTGCCCGTGGCCGAGACGGAGGTGCTGGATCTGAACGGCAATGCCACCTCAAAGCTGTCGGCGGAGGCTGTCAACAACAATCCGGCCAAGGGACTGGGACACTTTGTCTATCTGTAGCGCCTGGATAAGTCAACCTGTAAATAGAGAGCTAAATATCAACTAGGAATACCAGCACTAAAACTAAGTAACTAAGGCACCAAGAGACGTTGAAAGCCTCCAAAAAAGTAGAAAACAAAACGATTACCGTTTGGACCAAAGATGCATTTGTAGGTTTAACAATTACCATTTAACATTTAACATTTAGAATGGCAAGTGTAAATATTTAACTATAGTTTAAACTGTTAGCTAAGACAGCTAGGACATACATACTTAGTGCTTATACTAAGAGGGATTTGTGGGCCAAGCACTAACATCTGTTGCAGCCACAAATCTTGGTGTATAACTTCGCTTAGTATAATGCTAACAATCCCAAATCAATCAAAGGAGTCTATAGCTTAGTGCCTTTAGTTTCCGCAACTAAAGCGTCGATAAGTCGTAAGAATCTGAGGAGCAAGTGACTAACACTGACATTCATGTACGAGTAGAAACCAAAAGATATTCCTAATAATAAGTCTCGACAAACTGTATGTAAAACTTAAACCAGAAACTGTTTCCATCCCACATTTGGCTCTCTTTATCGGCCGGGAGCTTAAGCATCCGGCTCTTGTGCATTTTAATTGCATTTAAATCAAGTTAAACACGTGAACGATGATGGCAAATGGCCATATAAATGGGCACACAATTAATGCGGCCAGCCACGCAATTTGTATGGCACCGACTCTCAGTCTCGTCTCTCTCCGTTCCGTTCCGGCTTTTGGTGCCGGCTTACGGTTGAATGATTTATGCGGCTTATGCGTAATTTTCATGGCAATAAGCTTTTGTTTTTTAAATGAGCTTACTTTACATAATGACCAAAAGGATTTAAAAGAGTAAAAGCTTCACGAGAACGGAGAGATGAGATGAGTGGCTGGCCGGCCGGCCATCCAATACCTCTACGCATTATCGATATACCCTTTCGACTTCGGGACCAGGGTCAAGGCCAGCAACGAGTCCCTAATTTACTAAAAGAAGCAAAAAGGTCACCTTTTTGGCGGCCAAATTAAAAATCAACAAATTTGCGAAATCAAATCCAATTTGTTGCATCCTAAAATAATAACTCTGCCAGCTCTGGCTCTGGCTCTGGCTTTGGGTTCCAAATTATCCGTTTAGAAGGATACACTAAAAGGAGGATGCTTGCACACGAAAAAGGTCTCGGATAGCCGAGATTACGGGTTGTTTATGTCTAGTAGACCCACTCACAGCCCGTGCCCGCTGTAGAGAGAGAAAACTTAAAGTTGAATTTTGTATCTGAAATGCATTGCAAGGCTCATGAAAAATGCAAACTTTGTCCAGTTCCGGGAATTGCGATGAGTCGAAATGGGACGATGGGACGATGAGCAAACGGAAACGGATATGCTAAACAGGCAGGCTCATAGCCTGCCAGACTGCCAACCAACCGACCGATTTCCAACCGACCGACCGACTGCCCAGCATAATAAGTTAAGCACTTTATAAGTCGAATTGTAGATTTTTCGAGTCATGGAAAATGTTTTTGCTTTTGCTATTCGGCTGCATCCGAGTGAGTGCGGCACAAAACTTGAGCGGGTGTTGCACTCAAGATAACTGAAAGGCTGTTCCAGAGGATGGAGGGGGGGCATGAATATATGCATGTGAAATGTGCCTGCAATCGGACATCCTGTAGTTGATGCTGTGTGCCTGATACTTTTGCTGCTCTCTAGATAGCATAGCCGCATGACTAAAGTGACCAACAGAGTTTACCCCACAGGGGGGTAAACCACACTCCAAAATGTACCACATTCACTTTTCATTTGAGTTCAAATAGAAATTTTGGAAAAATTTGAAAGGAAAAAAATGCCTAACCAGGCAAACAGAAATCTGCAACAAGTCGATCCATCATGCTGGAGTGTATGTGTATGCCAGAATTTATCTTGTTTTTAGTTGAGCGAAAATGCAACCACTCTTTGCCATGAGTAAACTGAAAAGTTTTCTTCAAGTTTCATTTGTCTTTTGCATTACACTTAATATATTTCATTCAAATTAATTTCGAGAGCACACACACACACACACACAGAGAAAGTGCCAGCCACGGCCACAGTCAAAGTTTCCCACTGCTGTCGGCAGTTGTCCAACTCCAAGTTGTTCTGTCAAATAGCATTCCACTTGTTGGGAAGCTCGGCACTTAACTTTTCGCCTTGTGCCTGGTAGTGGCCCAGGTCCTGGCAAAATTATCTAAATGGCTGCGGTAGAAGCAAAGTACGAGTGCATATGTATGTACATATGAATATCAGTGAAGATGTTGACAACACGGCTGTCCGAAGCACGATACAGATTGAAACTAAATATGGGAATAAAGAAAATCCCATTTTTTGACCGTGCAAATTTTAATTCTGTTGTGGCATACTTTCAGGCTGTATACCGGATTTTGATACTACATTTAAAATGTAGTCTAGAAGGATGTATGTATTTTTATAAAATTGATGGCATATTTTCAGGTGGAAAGGTAAGTATTTTGACACAAACTATTGGCGTAATTTCAAGCTGAGCTGAGAATACCTCGGGTAAAACCTGAGGAAAAACGAAAACCAGCTACTTTCGGCTGATTTCTGTTTGCCTGGTACTCGGTCCAGCTAAGTCCGTCGGATATCATGAGGTCGCCACTGCGCACATTTTCCTTCGCGTAAAATCTTTTTTTTTTCTCATTTTCTGCCTCCACTTTCCACCGCTCAAATTGCAGAAGGCTATTCAATTCAAATCTGAGATACCATGCGAACAGAAATCAGCAGTAGGTCGCTGAATTTTTTAATTTCTCGTTTTTTCGTGTTTCTCTTGTTATTTCTATTTTTTCTCATTTTCTGCCTCCACTTTCCACCGCTCAAATGGCAGAAAGCGGTTAAATTCAAATCTGAGATACCAGGCAAACAGATTTCAGCAGTAGGTCGCTGATTTTTTGAATTTCTCGTTTTTTCGTGTTTCTCTTGGTATTTCGTTGCTCCCATTTTTCGATCTATTTTTTCTCATTTTCTGCCTCCACTTTCCACCGTTCAAATGGCAGAAAGCGGTTAAATTCAAATCTGAGATACCAGGCGAACAGAAATCAGCAGTAGGTCGCTAATTTTTTTAATTTCTCGTTTTTTCGTGTTTCTCTTGGATTTCGTTGCTCCCATTTTTCGATCTATTTTTTCTCATTTTCTGCCTCCACTTTCCACCGTTCAAATGGCAGAAAGCGGTTAAATTCAAATCTGAGATACCAGGCGAACAGAAATCAGCAGTAGGTCGCTAATTTTTTTAATTTCTCGTTTTTTCGTGTTTCTCTTGGTATTTCGTTGCTCCCATTTTTCGATCTAATTTTTCTCATTTTCTGCCTCCACTTTCCACCGCTCAAATGGCAGAAAGCGGTTAAATTCAAATCTGAGATACCAGGCAAACAGATTTCGGCAGTAGGTCGCTGATTTTTTTGAATTTCTCGTTTTTTCGTGTTTCTCTTGTTATTTCTATTTTTCTCATTTTCTGCCTCCACTTTCCACCGCTCAACTGGCAGAAAGCTGTTAAATTCAAATCTGAGATACCAGGCGAACAGAAATCAGCAGTAGGTCGCTGATTATTTTTAATTTCTCGTTTTTTCGTGATTCTCTTGTTATTTCTATTTTTTCTCATTTTCTGCCTCCACTTTCCACCGCTCAAATGGCAGACAGCGGTTAAATTCAAATCTGCGATACCAGGCGAACAGAAATCAGCAGTAGGTCGCTGACTTTTTTTAATTTCTCGTTTTTTCGTGTTTCTCTTGGTATTTCGTTGCTCCCATTTTTCGATCTAATTTTTCTCATTTTCTGCCTCCACTTTCCACCGCTCAACTGGCAGAAAGCTGTTAAATTCAAATCTGAGATACCAGGCGAACAGAAATCAGCAGTAGGTCGCTGATTATTTTTAATTTCTCGTTTTTTCGTGATTCTCTTGTTATTTCTATTTTTTCTCATTTTCTGCCTCCACTTTCCACCGCTCAAATGGCAGACAGCGGTTAAATTCAAATCTGCGATACCAGGCGAACAGAAATCAGCAGTAGGTCGCTGATTTTTTTTAATTTCTCGTTTTTTCGTGTTTCTCTTGGTATTTCGTTGCTCCCATTTTTCGATCTATTTTTCTCATTTTCTGCCTCCACTTTCCACCGCTCAAATGGCAGAAAGCGGTTAAATTCAAATCTGAGATACCAGGCGAACAGAAATCAGAAGTAGGTCGCTGATTTTTTTAATTTCTCGTTTTTTCGTGTTTCTCTTGTTATTTATATTTTTTCTCATTTTCTGCTTCCACTTTCCACCGCTCAAATGGCAGAAAGCGGTTAAATTCAAATCTGAGATAACAGGCGAATAGAAATCAGCAGTAGGTTGCTGATTTTTTTGAATTTCTCGTTTTTTCGTGTTTCTCTTGATATTTTGTTGCTCCCATTTTTCGATCTATTTTTTCTCATTTTCTGCCTCCACTTTCCACTGCTCAAATGGCAGAAAGCGGTTAAATTCAAATCTGAGATACCAGGCGAACAGAAATCAGCAGTAGGTCGCTGATTTTTTTAATTTCTCGTTTTTTCGTGTTTCTCTTGTTATTTATATTTTTTCTCATTTTCTGCTTCCACTTTCCACCGCTCAAATGGCAGAAAGCGGTTAAATTCAAATCTGAGATAACAGGCGAATAGAAATCAGCAGTAGGTCGCTGATTTTTTTAATTTCTCGTTTTTTCGTGTTTCTCTTGGTATTTCGTTGCTCCCATTTTTCGATCTAATTTTTCTCATTTTCTGCCTCCACTTTCCACCGCTCAAATGGCAGAAAGCGGTTAAATTCAAATCTGAGATACCAGGCAAACAGAAATCAGCAGTAGGTCGCTGATTTTATTGAATTTCTCGTTTTTTCGTGTTTCTCTTGTTATTTCTATTTTTCTCATTTTCTGCCTCCACTTTCCACCGCATAAATGGCAGAAAGCGGTTAAATTCAAATCTGAGATACCAGGCGAACAGAAATCAGCAGTAGGTCGCTGATTTTTTTAATTTCTCGTTTTTTTCGTGTTTCTCTTGTTATTTATATTTTTCCTCATTTTCTGCTTCCACTTTCCACTGCTCAAATGGCAGAAAGCGGTTAAATTCAAATCTGAGATACCAGGCGAACAGAAATCAGCAGTAGGTCGCTGATTTTTTTGAATTTCTCGTTTTTCGTGTTTCTCTTGTTATTTATATTTTTTCTCATTTTCTGCTTCCACTTTCCACCGCTCAAATGGCAGAAAGCGGTTAAATTCAAATCTGAGATACCAGGCGAATAGAAATCAGCAGTAGGTCGCTGATTTTTTTAATTTCTCGTTTTTTCGTGTTTCTCTTGGTATTTCGTTGCTCCCATTTTTCGATCTAATTTTTCTCATTTTCTGCCTCCACTTTCCACCGCTCAAATGGCAGAAAGCGGTTAAATTCAAATCTGAGATACCAGGCGAACAGAAATCAGCAGTAGGTCGCTGATTTTTTTAATTTCTCGTTTTTTCGTGTTTCTCTTGGTATTTCGTTGCTCCCATTTTTCGATCTAATTTTTCTCATTTTCTGCCTCCACTTTCCACCGCTCAAATGGCAGAAAGCGGTTAAATTCAAATCTGAGATAACAGGCGAATAGAAATCAGCAGTAGGTCGCTGATTTTTTTAATTTCTCGTTTTTTCGTGTTTCTCTTGGTATTTCGTTGCTCCCATTTTTCGATCTAATTTTTCTCATTTTCTGCCTCCACTTTCCACCGCTCAAATGGCAGAAAGCGGTTAAATTCAAATCTGAGATACCAGGCGAACAGAAATCAGCAGTAGGTCGCTGATTTTTTTAATTTCTCGTTTTTTCGTGTTTCTCTTGTTATTTATATTTTTTCTCATTTTCTGCTTCCACTTTCCACCGCTCAAATGGCAGAAAGCGGTTAAATTCAAATCTGAGATACCAGGCAAACAGAAATCAGCAGTAGGTCGCTGATTTTTTTGAATTTCTCGTTTTTCGTGTTTCTTTTGTTATTTCTATTTTTCTCATTTTCTGCCTACACTTTCCACCGCTCAAATGGCAGAAAGCGGTTAAATTCAAATCTGAGATACCAGGCGAACAGAAATCAGCAGTAGGTCGCTGATTTTTTAATTTCTCGTTTTTTCGTGTTTCTCTTGGTATTTCGTTGCTCCCATTTTTCGATCTAATTTTTCTCATTTTCTGCCTCCACTTTCCACCGCTCAAATGGCAGAAAGCGGTTAAATTCAAATCTGAGATACCAGGCGAACAGAAATCAGAAGTAGGTCGCTGATTTTTTTAATTTCTCGTTTTTTCGTGTTTCTCTTGGTATTTCGTTGCTCCCATTTTTCGATCTAATTTTTCTCATTTTCTGCCTCCACTTTCCACCGCTCAAATGGCAGAAAGCGGTTAAATTCAAATCTGAGATACCAGGCGAACAGAAATCAGCAGTAGGTCGCTGATTTTTTTAATTTCTCGTTTTTTCGTGTTTCTCTTGTTATTTATATTTTTTCTCATTTTCTGCTTCCACTTTCCACCGCTCAAATGGCAGAAAGCGGTTAAATTCAAATCTGAGATACCAGGCGAATAGAAATCAGCAGTAGGTCGCTGATTTTTTTAATTTCTCGTTTTTTCGTGTTTCTCTTGGTATTTCGTTGCTCCCATTTTTCGATCTAATTTTTCTCATTTTCTGCCTCCACTTTCCACCGCTCAAATGGCAGAAAGCGGTTAAATTCAAATCTGAGATACCAGGCGAACAGAAATCAGCAGTAGGTCGCTGATTTTTTGAATTTCTCGTTTTTTCGTGTTTCTCTTGTTATTTCTATTTTTCTCATTTTCTGCCTCCACTTTCCACCGCATAAATGGCAGAAAGCGGTTAAATTCAAATCTAAGATACCAGGCGAACAGAAATCAGCAGTAGGTCGCTGATTTTATTGAATTTCTCGTTTTTTCGTGTTTCTCTTGTTATTTCTATTTTTCTCATTTTCTGCCTCCACTTTCCACCGCATAAATGGCAGAAAGCGGTTAAATTCAAATCTGAGATACCAGGCGAACAGAAATCAGCAGTAGGTCGCTGATTTTTTTAATTTCTCGTTTTTTTCGTGTTTCTCTTGTTATTTATATTTTTCCTCATTTTCTGCTTCCACTTTCCACTGCTCAAATGGCAGAAAGCGGTTAAATTCAAATCTGAGATACCAGGCGAACAGAAATCAGCAGTAGGTCGCTGATTTTTTTGAATTTCTCGTTTTTCGTGTTTCTCTTGTTATTTATATTTTTTCTCATTTTCTGCTTCCACTTTCCACCGCTCAAATGGCAGAAAGCGGTTAAATTCAAATCTGAGATACCAGGCGAATAGAAATCAGCAGTAGGTCGCTGATTTTTTTAATTTCTCGTTTTTTCGTGTTTCTCTTGGTATTTCGTTGCTCCCATTTTTCGATCTAATTTTTCTCATTTTCTGCCTCCACTTTCCACCGCTCAAATGGCAGAAAGCGGTTAAATTCAAATCTGAGATACCAGGCGAACAGAAATCAGCAGTAGGTCGCTGATTTTTTTAATTTCTCGTTTTTTCGTGTTTCTCTTGGTATTTCGTTGCTCCCATTTTTCGATCTAATTTTTCTCATTTTCTGCCTCCACTTTCCACCGCTCAAATGGCAGAAAGCGGTTAAATTCAAATCTGAGATAACAGGCGAATAGAAATCAGCAGTAGGTCGCTGATTTTTTTAATTTCTCGTTTTTTCGTGTTTCTCTTGGTATTTCGTTGCTCCCATTTTTCGATCTAATTTTTCTCATTTTCTGCCTCCACTTTCCACCGCTCAAATGGCAGAAAGCGGTTAAATTCAAATCTGAGATACCAGGCGAACAGAAATCAGCAGTAGGTCGCTGATTTTTTTAATTTCTCGTTTTTTCGTGTTTCTCTTGTTATTTATATTTTTTCTCATTTTCTGCTTCCACTTTCCACCGCTCAAATGGCAGAAAGCGGTTAAATTCAAATCTGAGATACCAGGCAAACAGAAATCAGCAGTAGGTCGCTGATTTTTTTGAATTTCTCGTTTTTCGTGTTTCTTTTGTTATTTCTATTTTTCTCATTTTCTGCCTACACTTTCCACCGCTCAAATGGCAGAAAGCGGTTAAATTCAAATCTGAGATACCAGGCGAACAGAAATCAGCAGTAGGTCGCTGATTTTTTTAATTTCTCGTTTTTTCGTGTTTCTCTTGGTATTTCGTTGCTCCCATTTTTCGATCTAATTTTTCTCATTTTCTGCCTCCACTTTCCACCGCTCAAATGGCAGAAAGCGGTTAAATTCAAATCTGAGATACCAGGCGAACAGAAATCAGAAGTAGGTCGCTGATTTTTTTAATTTCTCGTTTTTTCGTGTTTCTCTTGGTATTTCGTTGCTCCCATTTTTCGATCTAATTTTTCTCATTTTCTGCCTCCACTTTCCACCGCTCAAATGGCAGAAAGCGGTTAAATTCAAATCTGAGATACCAGGCGAACAGAAATCAGCAGTAGGTCGCTGATTTTTTTAATTTCTCGTTTTTTCGTGTTTCTCTTGTTATTTATATTTTTTCTCATTTTCTGCTTCCACTTTCCACCGCTCAAATGGCAGAAAGCGGTTAAATTCAAATCTGAGATACCAGGCGAATAGAAATCAGCAGTAGGTCGCTGATTTTTTTAATTTCTCGTTTTTTCGTGTTTCTCTTGGTATTTCGTTGCTCCCATTTTTCGATCTAATTTTTCTCATTTTCTGCCTCCACTTTCCACCGCTCAAATGGCAGAAAGCGGTTAAATTCAAATCTGAGATACCAGGCGAACAGAAATCAGCAGTAGGTCGCTGATTTTTTTAATTTCTCGTTTTTTCGTGTTTCTCTTGGTATGTCGTTGCTCCCATTTTTCGATCTAATTTTTCTCATTTTCTGCCTCCACTTTCCACCGCTCAAATGGCAGAAAGCGGTTAAATTCAAATCTGGGATACCAGGCGAACAGAAATCAGCAGTAGGTCGCTGATTTTTTTGAATTTCTCGTTTTTTCGTGTTTCTCTTGTTATTTCTATTTTTCTCATTTTCTGCCTCCACTTTTCACCGCTCAAATGGCAGAAAGCGGTTAAATTCATATCTGAGATACCAGGCGAACAGAAATCAGCAGTAGGTTGCTGATATTTTTAATTTCTCGTTTTTTCGTGTTTCTCTTGTTATTTCTATTTTTTCTCATTTTCTGCCTCCACTTTCCACCGCTCAAAGGGCAGAAAGCGGTTAAATTCAAATCTGAGATACCAGGCGAACAGAAATCAGAAGTAGGTCGCTGATTTTTTTGAATTTCTCGTTTTTTCGTGTTTCTCTTGGTATTTCGTTGCTCCCATTTTTCGATCTAATTTTTCTCATTTTCTGCCTCCACTTTCCACCGCTCAAATGGCAGAAAGCGGTTAAATTCAAATCTGAGATACCAGGCGAACAGAAATCAGCAGTAGGTCGCTGATTTTTTTAATTTCTCGTTTTTTCGTGTTTCTCTTGGTATGTCGTTGCTCCCATTTTTCGATCTAATTTTTCTCATTTTCTGCCTCCACTTTCCACCGCTCAAATGGCAGAAAACGGTTAAATTCAAATCTGGGATACCAGGCGAACAGAAATCAGCAGTAGGTCGCTGATTTGTTTGAATTTCTCGTTTTTTCGTGTTTCTCTTGTTATTTCTATTTTTCTCATTTTCTGCCTCCACTTTCCACCGCTCAAATGGCAGAAAGCGGTTAAATTCAAATCTGAGATACCAGGAGAACAGAAATCAGCAGTAGGTCGCTGATTTTTTTAATTTCTCGTTTTTTCGTGTTTCTCTTGGTATTTCGTTGCTCACATTTTTGATCTATTTTTTCTCATTTTCTGCCTCCACTTTCCACCGCTCAAATGGCAGAAAGCGGTTAAATTCAAATCTGAGATACTAGGCGAACAGAAATCAGCAGTAGGTCGCTGATTTTTTTAATTTCTCGTTTTTTCGTGTTTCTTTTGGTATTTTGTTGCTCCCATTTTTCGATCTAATTTTTCTCATTTTCTGCCTTCACTTTCCACCGCTCAAATGGCAGAAAGCGGTTAAATTCAAATCTGAGATACCAGGTGAACAGAAATCAGCAGTAGGTCGCTGATTTTTGTAATTTCTCGTTTTTTCGTGTTTCTCTTGATATTTTGTTGCTCCCATTTTTCGATCTATTTTTCTCATTTTCTGCCTCCACTTTCCACCGCTTAAAGGCAGAAAGCGGTTAAATTCAAATCTGAGATACCAGGCGAACAGAAATTAGCAGTAGGTCGCTGATTTTTTTGAATTTCTCGTTTTTTCGTGTTTCTCTTGTTATTTCTATTTTTCTCATTTTCTGCCTCCACTTTCCACCGCTCAAATGGCAGAAAGCGGTTAAATTCAAATCTGAGATACCAGGCGAACAGAAATCAGAAGTAGGTCGCTGATTTTTTTGAATTTCTAGTTTTTTCGTGTTTCTCTTGTTATTTCTATTTTTTCTCATTTTCTGCCTCCACTTTCCACCGCTCAAAGGGCAGAAAGCGGTTAAATTCAAATCTGAGATACCAGGCGAACAGAAATCAGAAGTAGGTCGCTGATTTTTTTGAATTTCTCGTTTTTTCGTGTTTCTCTTGTTATTTCTATTTTTCTCATTTTCTGCCTCCACTTTCCACCGCTCAAATGGCAGAAAGCGGTTAAATTCAAATCTGAGATACCAGGAGAACAGAAATCAGCAGTAGGTCGCTGATTTTTTTAATTTTTCGTTTTTTCGTGTTTCTCTTGGTATTTCGTTGCTCCCATTTTTGATCTATTTTTTCTTATTTTCTGCCTCCACTTTCCACCGCTCAAATGGCAGAAAGCGGTTAAATTCAAATCTGAGATACCAGGCGAACAGAAATCAGCAGTAGGTCGCTGATTTTTTTAATTTCTCGTTTTTTCGTGTTTCTCTTGGTATTTCGTTGCTCCCATTTTTCGATCTAATTTTTCTCATTTTCTGCCTCCACTTTCCACCGCTCAAATGGCAGAAAGCGGTTAAATTCAAATCTGAGATACCAGGCAAACAGAAATCAGCAGTAGGTCGCTGATTTTATTGAATTTCTCGTTTTTTCGTGTTTCTCTTGTTATTTCTATTTTTCTCATTTTCTGCCTCCACTTTCCACCGCATAAATGGCAGAAAGCGGTTAAATTCAAATCTGAGATACCAGGCGAACAGAAATCAGCAGTAGGTCGCTGATTTTTTTAATTTCTCGTTTTTTTCGTGTTTCTCTTGTTATTTATATTTTTCCTCATTTTCTGCTTCCACTTTCCACTGCTCAAATGGCAGAAAGCGGTTAAATTCAAATCTGAGATACCAGGCGAACAGAAATCAGCAGTAGGTCGCTGATTTTTTTGAATTTCTCGTTTTTCGTGTTTCTCTTGTTATTTATATTTTTTCTCATTTTCTGCTTCCACTTTCCACCGCTCAAATGGCAGAAAGCGGTTAAATTCAAATCTGAGATACCAGGCGAACAGAAATCAGAAGTAGGTCGCTGATTTTTTTGAATTTCTCGTTTTTTCGTGTTTCTCTTGTTATTTCTATTTTTTCTCATTTTCTGCCTCCACTTTCCACCGCTCAAATGGCAGAAAGCGGTTAAATTCAAATCTGAGATACCAGGAGAACAGAAATCAGCAGTAGGTCGCTGATTTTTTTAATTTTTCGTTTTTTCGTGTTTCTCTTGGTATTTCGTTGCTCCCATTTTTGATCTATTTTTTCTTATTTTCTGCCTCCACTTTCCACCGCTCAAATGGCAGAAAGCGGTTAAATTCAAATCTGAGATACCAGGCGAACAGAAATCAGCAGTAGGTCGCTGATTTGTTTAATTTCTCGTTTTTTCGTGTTTCTCTTGCTATTTCGTTGCTCCCATTTTTCGATCTATTTTTCTCATATTCTGCCTCCAGTTTCCACCGCTCAAATTGCAGAGAGCGGTTATATTCAATTCTGAGATACCAGGCAAACAGAAATCAGCAGTAGGTCGCTGATTTTTTTAATTTCTCGTTTTTTCGTGTTTCTCTTTGTATTTCGTTGCTTCCATTTTTCGATCTATTTTTTATCATTTTCTGCCTCCACTTTCCACCGATAAAATGGCAGAAAGCGGTTAAATTCAAATCTGAGATACCAGGCGAACAGAAATCAGCAGTAGGTCGCTGATTTTTTTAATTTCTCGTTTTTTCGTGTTTCTCTTGTTATTTCTATTTTTTCTCATTTTCTGCCTCCACTTTCCACCGCTCAAATGGCAGAAAGCGGTTAAATTCAAATCTGAGATACCAGGCGAACAGAAATCAGCAGTAGGTCGCTGATTTTTTAATTTCTCGTTTTTTCGTGTTTCGCTTGGTATTGGTTGCTCCCATTTTCAATCTAATTTTTCTCATTTTTGCCTCCACTTTCCACCGCTCAAATGGCAGAAAGCGGTTAAATTCAAATTCAAAAAAAGCAGCGACCTACTGCTGATTTCTGTTTGCCTGGTATCTCAGATTTGAATTTAACCGCTTTCTGCCATTTGAGCGGTGGAAAGTGGAGGCAGAAAATGAGAAAAAATATAAATAACAAAAAAGAAACACGAAAAAACGAGAAATTAAAAAATCAGCGACCTACTGCTGATTTCTGTTCGCCTGGTATCTCAGATTTGAATTTAACCGCTTTCTGCCATTTGAGCGGTGGAAAGTGGAGGCAGAAAATGAGAAAAATTAGATCGAAAAATGGGAGCAACAAAATACCAAGAGAAACACGAAAAAGCGAGAAATTAAAAAAATCAGCTACCTTCGACTTATTTCTGTTCGCCTGGTATCTCAGATTTGAATTTAACCGCTTGCTGCCATTTGAGCGGTGGAAAGTGGAGGCAGAAAATGAGAAAAATAGAAATAACAAAAGAAACACGAAAAAACGAGAAATTCAAAAAAATCAGCGGCCTACTGCTGATTTCTGTTCGCCTGGTATCTCAGATTTGAATTTAACCGCTTTCTGCCATTTGAGCGGTGGAAAGTGGAGGCAGAAAATGAGAAAAATAGAAATAACAAGAGAAACACGAAAAAACGAGAAATTCAAAAAAATCAGCGACCTACTGCTGATTTCTGTTCGCCTGGTATCTCAGATTTGAATTTAACCGCTTTCTGCCACTTGAGCGGTGGAAAGTGGAGGCAGAAAATGAGAAAAAATAGATTGAAAAATGGGAGCAACGAAACAGCAAGAAAAACACGAAAAAACGAGAAATTCAAAAAAATCAGCGACCTACTGCTGATTTCTGTTCGCCTGGTATCTCAGATTTGAATTTAACCGCTTTCTGCCATTTGAGCGGTGGAAAGTGGAAGTAGACAATGAGAAAAAAAATCGAAAAATGGGAGCCACGAAATACCAAGAGAAACACGAAAAAACGAGAAATTCAAAAAATCAGCGACCTACTCCTGATTTCTGTTCGCCTGGTATCTCAGATTTGAATTTAACCGCTTTCTGCCATTTGAGCGGTGGAAAGTGGAGGCAGAAAATGAGAAAAAATAGATTGAAAAATGGGAGCAACAAAACAGCAAGAAAAACACGAAAAAACGAGAAATTCAAAAAAATCAGCGACCTACTGCTGATTTCTGTTCGCCTGGTATCTCAGATTTGAATTTAACCGCTTTCTGCCATTTGAGCGGTGGAAAGTGGAGGCAGAAAATGAGAAAAATAGAAATAACAAGACAAACACGAAAAAACGAGAAATTCAAAAAAATCAGCGACCTACTGCTGATTTCTGTTCGCCTGGTATCTCAGATTTGAATTTAACCGCTTTCTGCCATTTATGCGGTGGAAAGTGGAGGCAGAAAATGAGAAAAATAGAAATAACAAGAGAAACACGAAAAAACGAGAAATTCAAAAAATCAGCGACCTACTGCTGATTTCTGTTCGCCTGGTATCTCAGATTTGAATTTAACCGCTTTCTGCCATTTGAGCGGTGGAAAGTGGAGGCAGAAAATGAGAAAAATATAAATAACAAGAGAAACACGAAAAAACGAGAAATTCAAAAAAATCAGCGACCTACTGCTGATTTCTGTTCGCCTGGTACCTCAGATTTGAATTTAACCGCTTTCTGCCATTTGAGCGGTGGAAAGTGGAGGTAGACAATGAGAAAAAAAAAATCGAAAAATGAGAGCCACGAAATACCAAGAGAAACACGAAAAAACGAGAAATTCAAAAAATCAGCGACCTACTCCTGATTTCTGTTCGCCTGGTATCTCAGATTTGAATTTAACCGCTTTCTGCCATTTGAGCGGTGGAAAGTGGATGAAGAAAATGAGAAAAATAGAAATAACAAGAGAAACACGAAAAAACGAGAAATTCAAACAAATCAGCGACCTACTGCTGATTTCTGTTCGCCTGGTATCTCAGATTTGAATTTTACCGCTTTCTGCCATTTGAGCGGTGGAAAGTGGAGGCAGAAAATGAGAAAAATAGAAATAACAAGAGAAACACGAAAAAACGAGAAATTCAAAAAAATCAGCGACCTACTGCTGATTTCTGTTCGCCTGGTATCTCAGATTTGAATTTAACCGCTTTCTGCCATTTGAGCGGTGGAAAGTGGAGGCAGAAAATGAGAAAAATATAAATAACAAGAGAAACACGAAAAAACGAGAAATTCAAAAAAATCAGCGACCTACTGCTGATTTCTGTTCGCCTGGTATCTCAGATTTGAATTTAACCGCTTTCTGCCATTTATGCGGTGGAAAGTGGAGGCAGAAAATGAGAAAAATAGAAATAACAAGAAAAACACGAAAAAACGAGAAATTCAAAAAAATCAGCGACCTTCTGCTGATTTCTGTTCGCCTGGTATCTCAGATTTGAATTTAACCGCTTTCTGCCATTTGAGCGGTGGAAAGTGGAGGCAGAAAATGAGAAAATAGAAATAACAAGACAAACACGAAAAAACGAGAAATTCAAAAAAATCAGCGACCTACTGCTGATTTCTGTTCTCCTGGTATCTCAGATTTGAATTTAACCGCTTTCTGCCATTTGAGCGGTGGAAAGTGGAGGCAGAAAATGAGAAAAATAGAAATAACAAGAGAAACACGAAAAAACGAGAAATTCAAAAAATCAGCGACCTACTGCTGATTTCTGTTCGCCTGGTATCTCAGATTTGAATTTAACCGCTTTCTGCCATTTGAGCGGTGGAAAGTGGAGGTAAACAATGAGAAAAAAATCGAAAAATGGGAGCCACGAAATACCAAGAGAAACACGAAAAAACGAGAAATTCAAAAAATCAGCGACCTACTCCTGATTTCTGTTCGCCTGGTATCTCAGATTTGAATTTAACCGCTTTCTGCCATTTGAGCGGTGGAAAGTGGAGGCAGAAAATGAGGAAAAATAGATTGAAAAATGGGAGCAACAAAATACCAAGAGAAACACGAAAAAACGAGAAATTCAAAAAATCAGCGACCTACTGCTGATTTCTGTTCGCCTGGTATCTCAGATTTGAATTTAACCGCTTTCTGCCATTTGAGCGGTGGAAAGTGAAGGCAGAAAATGAGAAAAATAGAAATAACAAGAGAAACATGAAAAAACGAGAAATTCAAAATCATCAGCGACCTACTGCTGATTTCTGTTCGCCTGGTATCTCAGATTTGAATTTAACCGCTTTCTGCCATTGGAGCGGTGGAAAGTGGAGACAGAAAATGAGAAAAATAGAAATAACAAGAGAAACACGAAAAAACGAGAAATTACAAAAATCAGCGACCTACTGCTGATTTCTGTTCGCCTGGTATCTCAGATTTGAAATTAACCGCTTTCTGCCATTTGAGCGGTGGAAAGTGGAGGCAGAAAATGAGAAAAAATAGATCGAAAAATGGGAGCCACGAAATACCAAGAGAAACACGAAAAAACGAGAAATTCAAAAAATCAGCGACCTACTGCTGATTTCTCTTCGCCTGGTATCTCAGATTTGAATTTAACCGCTTTCTGCCATTTGAGCGGTGGAAAGTGGATGAAGAAAATGAGAAAAAATAGAAATAACAAGAGAAACACAAAAAAACGAGAAATTCAAAAAATCAGCGACCTACTGCTGATTTTTGTTCGCCTAGTATCTCAGATTTGAATTTAACCGCTTTCTGTCATTTGAGCGGTGGAAAGTGGAGCCAGAAAATGAGAAAAAATAGAAATAACAAGAGAAACACGAAAAAACGAGAAATTCAAAAAAGTCAGCGACCTACTGCTGATTTCTGTTTGCCTGGTATCTCAGATTTGAATTTAACCACTTTCTGCCATTTGAGCGGTGGAAAGTGGAGGCAGAAAATGAGAAAAAATAGATTGAAAAATGGGAGCAACGAAATACCAAGAGAAACACGAAAAAACGAGAAATTCAAAAAAATCAGCGACCTACTGCTGATTTCTATTCGCCTGGTATCTCAGATTTGAATTTAACCGCTTTCTGCCATTGGATCGGTGGAAAGTGGAGACAGAAAATGAGAAAAATAGAAATAGCAAGAGAAACACGAAAAAACGAGAAATTCAAAAAATCAGCGACCTACTGCTGATTTCTGTTCGCCTGGTATCTCAGATTTGAATTTAACCGCTTTCTGCCATTTGAGCGGTGGAAAGTGGAGGCAGAAAATGAGAAAAATAGAAATAACAAGAGAAACACGAAAAAACGAGAAATTCAAAAAAATCAGCGACCTACTGCTGATTTCTGTTCGCCTGGTATCTCAGATTTGAATTTAACCGCTTTCAGCCATTTGAGCGGTGGAAAGTGGAGGTAGACAATGAGAAAAAAAAAATCGAAAAATGGGAGCCACGAAATACCAAGAGAAACACGAAAAAACGAGAAATTCAAAAAAGTCAGCGACCTACTGCTGATTTCTGTTTGCCTGTTATCTCAGATTTGAATTTAACCGCTTTCTGTCATTTGAGCGGTGGAAAGTGGAGCCAGAAAATGAGAAAAAATAGAAATAACAAGAGAAACACGAAAAAACGAGAAATTCAAAAAAGTCAGCGACCTACTGCTGATTTCTGTTCGCCTGGTATCTCAGATTTGAATTTAACCGCTTTCTGCCATTTGAGCGGTGGAAAGTGAAGGCAGAAAATGAGAAAAATAGAAATAACAAGAGAAACATGAAAAAACGAGAAATTCAAAATCATCAGCGACCTACTGCTGATTTCTATTCGCCTGGTATCTCAGATTTGAATTTAACCGCTTTCTGCCATTTGAGCGGTGGAAAGTGGAGGCAGAAAATGAGAAAAATTAGATCGAAAAATGGGAGCAACGAAATACCAAGAGAAACAAGAAAAAACGAGAAATTAAAAAAATCAGCGACCTACTGCTGATTTCTGTTTGCCTGGTATCTCAGATTTGAATTTAACCGCTTTCTGCCATTTGAGCGGTGGAAAGTGGAGGCAGAAAATGAGAAAAAATAGATCGAAAAATGGGAGCAACGAAATACCAAGAGAAACACGAAAAAACGAGAAATTCAAAAAAATCAGCGACCTACTGCTGATTTCTGTTCGCCTGGTATCTCAGATTTGAATTTAACCGCTTTCTGCCATTTGAGCGGTGGAAAGTGGATGAAGAAAATGAGAAAAAATAGAAATAACAAGAGAAACACGAAAAAACGAGAAATTCAAAAAATCAGCGACCCACTGCTGATTTCTGTTCGCCTGGTATCTCAGATTTGAATTTAACCGCTTTCTGTCATTTGAGCGGTGGAAAGTGGAGCCAGAAAATGAGAAAAATAGAAATAACAAGAAAAACACGAAAAAACGAGAAATTCAAAAATATCAGCGACCTACTGCTGATTTCTGTTCGCCTGGTATCTCAGATTTGAAATTAACCGCTTTCTGCCATTTGAGCGGTGGAAAGTGGAGGCAGAAAATGAGAAAAAATAGATCGAAAAATGGGAGCAACGAAATACCAAGAGAAACACGAAAAAACGAGAAATTCAAAAAAACCAGCGACCTACTGCTGATTTCTGTTCGCCTGGTATCTCAGATTTGAAATTAACCGCTTTCTGCCATTTGAGCGGTGGAAAGTGGAGGCAGAAAATGAGAAAAAATAGATCGAAAAATGGGAGCAACGAAATACCAAGAGAAACACGAAAAAACGAGAAATTCAAAAAAATCAGCGACCTACTGCTGATTTCTGTTCGCCTGGTATCTCAGATTTGAATTTAACCGCTTTCAGCCATTTGAGCGGTGGAAAGTGGAGGTAGACAATGAGAAAAAAAAAATCGAAAAATGGGAGCCACGAAATACCAAGAGAAACACGAAAAAACGAGAAATTCAAAAAATCAGCGACCTACTGCTGATTTCTGTTCGCCTGGTATCTCAGATTTGAATTTAACCGCTTTCTGCCATTTGAGCGGTGGAAAGTGGATGAAGAAAATGAGAAAAAATAGAAATAACAAGAGAAACACGAAAAAACGAGAAATTCAAAAAAATCAGCGACCTACTGCTGATTTCTGTTCGCCTGGTATCTCAGATTTGAATTTAACCGCTTTCTGTCATTTGAGCGGTGGAAAGTGGAGCCAGAAAATGAGAAAAATAGAAATAACAAGAAAAACACGAAAAAACGAGAAATTCAAAAATATCAGCGACCTACTGCTGATTTCTGTTCGCCTGGTATCTCAGATTTGAAATTAACCGCTTTCTGCCATTTGAGCGGTGGAAAGTGGAGGCAGAAAATGAGAAAAAATAGATCGAAAAATGGGAGCAACGAAATACCAAGAGAAACACGAAAAAACGAGAAATTCAAAAAAACCAGCGACCTACTGCTGATTTCTGTTCGCCTGGTATCTCAGATTTGAAATTAACCGCTTTCTGCCATTTGAGCGGTGGAAAGTGGAGGCAGAAAATGAGAAAAAATAGATCGAAAAATGGGAGCAACGAAATACCAAGAGAAACACGAAAAAACGAGAAATTCAAAAAAATCAGCGACCTACTGCTGATTTCTTCTCGCCTGGTATCTCAGATTTGAATTTAACCGCTTTCTGCCATTTGAGCGGTGGAAAGTGGATGAAGAAAATGAGAAAAAATAGAAATAACAAGAGAAACACGAAAAAACGAGAAATTCAAAAAAATCAGCGACCTACTGCTGATTTCTGTTCGCCTGGTATCTCAGATTTGAATTTAACCGCTTTCTGTCATTTGAGCGGTGGAAAGTGGAGCCAGAAAATGAGAAAAAATAGAAATAACAAGAGAAACACGAAAAAACGAGAAATTCAAAAAAGTCAGCGACCTACTGCTGATTTCTGTTTGCCTGGTATCTCAGATTTGAATTTAACCGCTTTCTGCCATTTGAGCGGTGGAAAGTGGAGGCAGAAAATGAGAAAAAATAGATCGAAAAATGGGAGCAACGAAATACCAAGAGAAACACGAAAAAACGAGAAATTCAAAAAAATCAGCGACCTACTGCTGATTTCTGTTCGCCTGGTATCTCAGATTTGAATTTAACCGCTTTCTGCCATTTGAGCGGTGGAAAGTGGATGAAGAAAATGAGAAAAATAGAAATAACAAGAGAAACACGAAAAAACGAGAAATTCAAAAAATCAGCGACCTACTGCTGATTTCTGTTCGCCTGGTATCTCAGATTTGAATTTAACCGCTTTCTGCCATTTGAGCGGTGGAAAGTGAAGGCAGAAAATGAGAAAAATAGAAATAACAAGAGAAACATGAAAAAACGAGAAATTCAAAATCATCAGCGACCTACTGCTGATTTCTGTTCGCCTGGTATCTCAGATTTGAATTTAACCGCTTTCTGCCATTGGAGCGGTGGAAAGTGGAGACAGAAAATGAGAAAAATAGAAATACCAAGAGAAACACGAAAAAACGAGAAATTCAAAAAAATCAGCGACCTACTGCTGATTTCTGCTTGCCTGGTATCTCAGATTTGAATTTAACCGCTTTCTGCCATTTGAGCGGTGGAAAGTGGAGGCAGAAAATGAGAAAAAATAGATCGAAAAATGGGAGCAACGAAATACCAAGAGAAACACGAAAAAACGAGAAATTCAAAAAATCAGCGACCTACTGCTGATTTCTCTTCGCCTGGTATCTCAGATTTGAATTTAACCGCTTTCTGCCATTTGAGCGGTGGAAAGTGGATGAAGAAAATGAGAAAAAATAGAAATAACAAGAGAAACACGAAAAAACGAGAAATTCAAAAAAATCAGCGACCTACTGCTGATTTCTGTTCGCCTAGTATCTCAGATTTGAATTTAACCGCTTTCTGTCATTTGAGCGGTGGAAAGTGGAGCCAGAAAATGAGAAAAAATAGAAATAACAAGAGAAACACGAAAAAACGAGAAATTCAAAAAAGTCAGCGACCTACTGCTGATTTCTGTTTGCCTGGTATCTCAGATTTGAATTTAACCACTTTCTGCCATTTGAGCGGTGGAAAGTGGAGGCAGAAAATGAGAAAAAATAGATTGAAAAATGGGAGCAACGAAATACCAAGAGAAACACGAAAAAACGAGAAATTCAAAAAAATCAGCGACCTACTGCTGATTTCTATTCGCCTGGTATCTCAGATTTGAATTTAACCGCTTTCTGCCATTGGATCGGTGGAAAGTGGAGACAGAAAATGAGAAAAATAGAAATAGCAAGAGAAACACGAAAAAACGAGAAATTCAAAAAAATCAGCGACCTACTGCTGATTTCTGTTCGCCTGGTATCTCAGATTTGAATTTAACCGCTTTCTGCCATTTGAGCGGTGGAAAGTGGAGGCAGAAAATGAGAAAAATAGAAATAACAAGAGAAACACGAAAAAACGAGAAATTCAAAAAAATCAGCGACCTACTGCTGATTTCTGTTCGCCTGGTATCTCAGATTTGAATTTAACCGCTTTCAGCCATTTGAGCGGTAGAAAGTGGAGGTAGACAATGAGAAAAAAAAATCGAAAAATGGGAGCCACGAAATACCAAGAGAAACACGAAAAAACGAGAAATTCAAAAAAGTCAGCGACCTACTGCTGATTTCTGTTTGCCTGTTATCTCAGATTTGAATTTAACCGCTTTCTGTCATTTGAGCGGTGGAAAGTGGAGCCAGAAAATGAGAAAAAATAGAAATAACAAGAGAAACACGAAAAAACGAGAAATTCAAAAAAGTCAGCGACCTACTGCTGATTTCTGTTCGCCTGGTATCTCAGATTTGAATTTAACCGCTTTCTGCCATTTGAGCGGTGGAAAGTGAAGGCAGAAAATGAGAAAAATAGAAATAACAAGAGAAACATGAAAAAACGAGAAATTCAAAATCATCAGCGACCTACTGCTGATTTCTATTCGCCTGGTATCTCAGATTTGAATTTAACCGCTTTCTGCCATTTGAGCGGTGGAAAGTGGAGGCAGAAAATGAGAAAAATAGAAATAACAAGAGAAACACGAAAAAACGAGAAATTCAAAAAAATCAGCGACCTACTGCTGATTTCTGTTCGCCTGGTATCTCAGATTTGAATTTAACCGCTTTCTGGCATTTGAGCGGTGGAAAGTGGATGAAGAAAATGAGAAAAAATAGAAATAACAAGAGAAACACGAAAAAACGAGAAATTCAAAAAAATCAGCGACCTACTGCTGATTTCTGTTCGCCTGGTATCTCAGATTTGAATTTAACCGCTTTCTGTCATTTGAGCGGTGGAAAGTGGAGCCAGAAAATGAGAAAAATAGAAATAACAAGAAAAACACGAAAAAACGAGAAATTCAAAAATATCAGCGACCTACTGCTGATTTCTGTTCGCCTGGTATCTCAGATTTGAAATTAACCGCTTTCTGCCATTTGAGCGGTGGAAAGTGGAGGCAGAAAATGAGAAAAAATAGATCGAAAAATGGGAGCAACGAAATACCAAGAGAAACACGAAAAAACGAGAAATTCAAAAAAACCAGCGACCTACTGCTGATTTCTGTTCGCCTGGTATCTCAGATTTGAAATTAACCGCTTTCTGCCATTTGAGCGGTGGAAAGTGGAGGCAGAAAATGAGAAAAAATAGATCGAAAAATGGGAGCAACGAAATACCAAGAGAAACACGAAAAAACGAGAAATTCAAAAAAATCAGCGACCTACTGCTGATTTCTTCTCGCCTGGTATCTCAGATTTGAATTTAACCACTTTCTGCCATTTGAGCGGTGGAAAGTGGATGAAGAAAATGAGAAAAAATAGAAATAACAAGAGAAACACGAAAAAACGAGAAATTCAAAAAAATCAGCGACCTACTGCTGATTTCTGTTCGCCTGGTATCTCAGATTTGAATTTAACCGCTTTCTGTCATTTGAGCGGTGGAAAGTGGAGCCAGAAAATGAGAAAAAATAGAAATAACAAGAGAAACACGAAAAAACGAGAAATTCAAAAAAGTCAGCGACCTACTGCTGATTTCTGTTTGCCTGGTATCTCAGATTTGAATTTAACCGCTTTCTGCCATTTGAGCGGTGGAAAGTGGAGGCAGAAAATGAGAAAAAATAGATCGAAAAATGGGAGCAACGAAATACCAAGAGAAACACGAAAAAACGAGAAATTCAAAAAAATCAGCGACCTACTGCTGATTTCTGTTCGCCTGGTATCTCAGATTTGAATTTAACCGCTTTCTGTCATTTGAGCGGTGGAAAGTGGATGAAGAAAATGAGAAAAATAGAAATAACAAGAGAAACACGAAAAAACGAGAAATTCAAACAAATCAGCGACCTACTGCTGATTTCTGTTCGCCTGGTATCTCAGATTTGAATTTTACCGCTTTCTGCCATTTGAGCGGTGGAAAGTGGAGGCAGAAAATGAGAAAAATAGAAATAACAAGAGAAACACGAAAAAACGAGAAATTCAAAAAAATCAGCGACCTACTGCTGATTTCTGTTCGCCTGGTATCTCAGATTTGAATTTAACCGCTTTCTGCCATTTGAGCGGTGGAAAGTGGAGGCAGAAAATGAGAAAAATAGAAATAACAAGAGAAACACGAAAAAACGAGAAATTCAAAAAAATCAGCGACCTACTGCTGATTTCTGTTCGCCTGGTATCTCAGATTTGAATTTAACCGCTTTCTGCCATTTATGCGGTGGAAAGTGGAGGCAGAAAATGAGAAAAATAGAAATAACAAGAAAAACACGAAAAAACGAGAAATTCAAAAAAATCAGCGACCTTCTGCTGATTTCTGTTCGCCTGGTATCTCAGATTTGAATTTAACCGCTTTCTGCCATTTGAGCGGTGGAAAGTGGAGGCAGAAAATGAGAAAAATAGAAATAACAAGAAAAACACGAAAAAACGAGAAATTCAAAAAAATCAGCGACCTACTGCTGATTTTTGTTGGCCTGGTATCTCAGATTTGAATTTAACCGCTTTCTGCCATTTATGCGGTGGAAAGTGGAGGCAGAAAATGAGAAAAATAGAAACAACAAGAGAAACACGAAAAAACGAGAAATTCAAAAAAATCAGCGACCTACTGCTGATTTCTGTTCTCCTGGTATCTCAGATTTGAATTTAACCGCTTTCTGCCATTTGAGCGGTGGAAAGTGGAGGCAGAAAATGAGAAAAATAGAAATAACAAGAGAAACACGAAAAAACGAGAAATTCAAAAAATCAGCGACCTACTGCTGATTTCTGTTCGCCTGGTATCTCAGATTTGAATTTAACCGCTTTCTGCCATTTGAGCGGTGGAAAGTGGAGGTAAACAATGAGAAAAAAAATCGAAAAATGGGAGCCACGAAATACCAAGAGAAACACGAAAAAACGAGAAATTCAAAAAATCAGCGACCTACTCCTGATTTCTGTTCGCCTGGTATCTCAGATTTGAATTTAACCGCTTTCTTCCATTTGAGCGGTGGAAAGTGGAGGCAGAAAATGAGAAAAAATAGATTGAAAAATGGGAGCAACGAAATACCAAGAGAAACACGAAAAAACGAGAAATTCAAAAAAATCAGCGACCTACTGCTGATTTCTGTTCGCCTGGTATCTCAGATTTGAATTTAACCGCTTTCTGCCATTTGAGCGGTGGAAAGTGAAGGCAGAAAATGAGAAAAATAGAAATAACAAGAGAAACATGAAAAAACGAGAAATTCAAAATCATCAGCGACCTACTGCTGATTTCTGTTCGCCTGGTATCTCAGATTTGAATTTAACCGCTTTCTGCCATTTGAGCGGTGGAAAGTGAAGGCAGAAAATGAGAAAAATAGAAATAACAAGAGAAACATGAAAAAACGAGAAATTCAAAATCATCAGCGACCTACTGCTGATTTCTGTTCGCCTGGTATCTCAGATTTGAATTTAACCGCTTTCTGCCATTTGAGCGGTGAAAAGTGGAGGCAGAAAATGAGAAAAAATAGAAATAATAAGAGAAACACGAATAAACGAGAAATTCAAAAAAATCAGCGACCTACTCCTGATTTCTGTTCGCCTGGTATCTCAGATTTGAATTTAACCGCTTTCTGCCATTTGAGCGGTGAAAAGTGGAGGCAGAAAATGAGAAAAAATAGAAATAACAGGAGAACACACAAAAAACGAGAAATTCAAAAAAATCAGCAACCTACTGCTGATTTCTGTTACCCTGGTATCTCAGATTTGAATTTAACAGCTTTCTGCCATTTGAGCGGTGGAAAGTGGAGGTAGAAAATGAGAAAAAATAGATCGAAAAATGAGAGCAACGAAATACCAAGAGAAACACAAAAAAACGAGATATTAAAAAAATCCGCGACCTACTGCTGATTTCTGTTCGCCTGGTATCTCAGATTTGAATTTAACCGCTTTCTGCCATTTGAGCGGTGGAAAGTGGAGGCAGAAAATGAGAAAAAATAGAAATAACAAGAGAAACACGAAAAAACGAGAAATTCAAAAAAATCAGCAACCTACTGCTGATTTCTGTTACCCTGGTTGCTCAGATTTGAATTTAACAGCTTTCTGCCATTTGAGCGGTGGAAAGTGGAGGTAGAAAATGAGAAAAAATAGATCGAAAAATGAGAGCAACGAAATACCAAAAGAAACACGAAAAAACGAGAACACTTAACCAGTGCGGCATATGGAACGAAAATCTAGAGTAATCTAAGCAAAAGCCGCTTTTCGTAACTCTTTCAACTAATTGCCATAATCCGCTGGGTAAATTTGTACACGCTTTTCCGCATATACCGGCTAAAACGTTTGTTTTTACACAACTAATCGGCTTAGGGGACAACCTGCCCACATCCATATTCACTCCAGTCCAGCTCGTGAATGGGTGTACACTCACTGCTCGCACCCACTTGCCTCCTGTCACTTTGTCCTCTCGTCCTTGGCGACTTTATTGCAATTGACTTTGTTGAGTGGCGCCATTTTTTTAGTTGAATGATTCGTAATCCCGGCTGCCCCGCAGGCTTGTGTCAATGGCTGGAAATTAATTTCCATTTTCCCCATTTCCTTTGCCCGACAGTTTATGAAGTATTGGCTCATCCCCTACACTCAAACGCCCCCGTTCTAATGGCATATTCAAATAGCAAGTTTTGTTTTAATAAGTTAAGCTGCCTGGCATTTTAATTAAAAGTCCTTTGCATAACGGCAGAAAGAGTTGCCTGGCTTCTGTTCTGGTCCTGCGTGGGCCAAAGCCTGGCTAATTAGTATACTTTGCTTTCATGCTGTAAAAGTACATTTTTTGATATGAAAAGATTGATGTAACAGAAGGCAAACCCATGGACCATACATACATACATTCATATGTATGTGTCTGGCTGCAAAAGTCTCACAAATTATACAGCTCTTTTCCGTAAACTTACCTTGTAACAACATTTGATCGTAGTGTGTAGTATACTCGTATGTACATGTACCTACTCATGTGGCCATAGCTTAATGCCTGCTTCAGATTGAATTAAACCACAACAGAGGCACCAACTAATGCTGGCCACTGAGAAAATAAACCAATTTCCAGCTCACATTTCCAACCAAGGGTGCTGCCTCCTCTCTACCACCCGTTCAAAAATTGTACCCTTTAATTTAGTCGAAAACAAACAAACATCTGGTGCTCCCACAACACTCACACGCACTCGGGTACACACATCCCAAGCACTTTTCCAATTGGGAAAACGTCAGGATTTATTCACCGAGTCTGGTTGAGATTTTGTCGGCTTTCTCTTGGTATCTGCTGGCCTGGTACTTGCATTTTTATATTCTTTTTATTTTTTCCAAAAATCTTTGTTTAAAATACACTGAAAGGGGGTATTTTTATTTTTACTTTAAGTTTGCAGACATATTTTAAACGATTTGTTGTCTGCGAAATGTCAGGAGAGCTTCCTTGCTTGAAATACTCTATCGATTTTGTTTTTATTAACCTTATTGCTACATTTTGTGGCATTTGCAGCAACTATGCGTCGCAACTGCTTCAAGAAAAGTCTACCTCTGACTTTTCTGATTGCCTGGCACAAAGATTTGTTCAAAAAAATGGCTAAAAACCAATTAAATATAATAAATAAATGGAATGGGTTGCATTTATTTTTATACCAATTTTCCTGGCCTGTTGCAGCTCAGGTCATACCAGGCGCTCTGAAAACGAAGCAGCATGCTCTCTGGTATATTTCTGTAGTTTGTATGGCCTGTATGGTCATGTCTCCGTCCCCTAGCTAAAAATTTTGATTGGTCGAAGAGTTGGCATGCGGCAAATGCAAATTCAAAATAAATGTCTCACAAAATGACAACTGTAATAACAAGAATATGAACAATGTTGGATTTCTGCGCAGGAAACCTTTTAACCAATTCAGTC
Organism: Drosophila subsilvestris; assembly: GCA_035043285.1. Lineage (NCBI taxonomy): Eukaryota > Metazoa > Arthropoda > Insecta > Diptera > Drosophilidae > Drosophila > Drosophila subsilvestris. The sequence goes on along the minus strand of JAWNNB010001726.1, from coordinate 1,457,724 downwards.
TTTGTATTTTTATAATGGATTTTCCTGGCTAAGTAAATTTCTGTTTTAATTGGAGTTCAGTAATTTACTAACTGGCAAAAAGAAAAGAGTTTTAACGATTTATCTCAGCTGTCAGATCCTTTGCCCACTTTAAACGTATTATTTATTCTGTTGCTCGCTTGCTTAATTAGTACCTATAATTAACAGGAAGTATATGGATTCAAATGTTTCTTATCCTGGCAGCGGACAGAAGGTCGACTTCCACCACGAGCTGTGACCACATTTGATGAACAGTCCGCTCTGAATGATTTGTTGGCTCCACTGAAAGACAACCAGAAACGGTTAGGACTGTGTTAATAAAAACTTATTGTAAACTGGAGCTGAAAATCCTTGACTTGATACATGTTTTTTTTTGCAGTGCACCATTTGTTGTTTGCATTTATTGTTGCGTCGGTGAATGGGATGCAAACACATGAGAAATGCATAAATCGTGGAGTCTTATCTTCAGGGCCATTCCTCCTCCGGGTAGTTCGGCGGGTCGTCCATGATTTATGTCAATCCGCAGCCTCTCAAGTCGCTTTTAATTATGAGCAATCTCTGTGGCACTCTGCAATGACTCACTCAAAGTGGAGCTGCTGCCCGTTTTGGGGGTCCTTGTTGCGGCGAGGCGCTACTTGACACAGTTTATGGTTGGCCCTTTGCATCACAAAGGAAGACCCACGACAAAGGGTCACAGAATGGCAAAACAAAAAGAAACGGAAAGGGAAAAAGATATGGCCAAAGCAAACAACGAGATTCAAGAGATTTTGCAGGGATTTTTTTATTTTTAATTTGCGCCAACGTCAGACAATCCTGGTAATTGAGTTTCGGGCCGGGGCTCTCGTGAATTTATTGCAGCGTTATTCCAGTCACCTTATGACAGCCTCGAGTGCGAGTCCAGAATGCTGCGCTTAGCACAAAAATTCGACCAAGCAATTCGAAGTACGTACATACATATATTTTTAATGCACTTTATTCTCTTCTACTCTTTTTGTTTAGTGCGCGCTGTGGTATTTATTTTTTTGGCAGCCGCAACGAAGCGTGTTCTCCGGCTGACCATAAAACCACTGTCATCAGATATCGCAAGTCAGGGATATAAATAGGAAATGTAGAATTTGCAAACGCAATTGCAACTTGCAACTTGCAATTTGTGTCACGGTTCTGCTTCTCTTGCTGCAAAATGCAAGAAATTATTGTGCTGGGAATGGAATTTATCCAGCCGGTTAAATCAATTTGATGAATCTGATTGATTGTTGCAGCATGACAAATGGAAATTGCTACAACAAATAAACCTGTAAAACATTATAAATATATATATGTACGATTATTACCTTAATCTGTATTAATTTTTAAATTTATTCTTCATATTGAATGACATTAAAAATAAGAACTTACGCTAGAAACTTGACAAGTTGAGAGAGAGAGAGAGTTGAGTGTGAGTGTGGGTACTCGTACTCGAAGACAATCCGATATTCGGTTTTGTTCTGCTGTTTATTTTAGCTTTAAAAAATGGCTTACTTACTAACGTTTCGTTAATACAACTCGATAATGGCTAAATTCTACGCTGGGTTCTGCGGGCTGTACCCGTTCGTTTTTAATTGCCAATGCAATCCAAGCAATAGGCTTCTTAGAAAATCACAATAAAATTATAGCTAGCTAAGGACTGAACGGACTAGAAGTGGGTGGCGGTCCTGTTATGGGTTGTGGTTGCGATTGCGATTGCAGTTGAGTTCTACGAGCGTCGGCCGAAGAGCTTGAGGGGCGTCTTCCAGCAGCTTGGCCATCATAGCTGCTCGTTGCCAATGTGCGTGGTGTCCGTGGGCAGAGAGTGGGTCTGCAGGGAGGAGAGTGTGTGCCGCCGTGCCAGCCCGCTTATTGGGGGATCATTGGGGGGTATTATTGCCATGGAAAACACTTACCTGCAGCGCCTTGCGCTTGTGGTGCATCGACGAGTTCGAGGAGGACTTGCCCTTGCCCTTCTTCCACGAGCAGAGGAGCAGCTCCTTCATGCCCTTACGAAAATTGCGACTGAGGAAGGCGTAGAGCAGGGGATTCACGCCCGAATTGAAGTACGTGACCAGAAAGGTGAGTGGCGTTAGCAGCGCATTAAAATTGGAATCACCGCGATACGAACGTGACCTGCAAAGGCATAAACATGGAAATAACTATCTATCCAAACATGTACATACGTACAATACTTGTATATACGGAGTGCCATGCCATATGTAAATGAGCATCTGTTGGGTGCTGTTGGGTTCATTCCCGCTACCGAAAAACAACCAATCCAATGCATTAAATTAAACCCAGCGGCTGGCACCCACCACTCGAAAACAGACCACACTTTGCGGTCTGACCCCAAAGTAGATTAGAATACCCGAATATCAAAAACTTTGCTGCTTACATTGCCACGAGTAATGGGAAAATAACTTTATCCTCGCAAATATTCCACTCGCTGGAGTTTGTACTTTAGAATTCATGGGCAGAACTCCGATGGCGATGGGCTCCACTCCCCTCTGGGGACATCCATTAATTATACACCACCAGCAAGAAGACTGTCACAGAGTCTGGCATATATTTAATTATAAATCCACTTAGCGAGTACGATTGAATAACCAACTCGCTAAGCAACGAAATAGATATCTTAAATCTAGTCCGCAAATATTCATGCAGCTGTTACACACGGCTTAATATCCGACTCGCACACTTTCACGTTCAGCGTGAACAGAAACACCTCAGCTGAGTCTGCTGTCTACTGCCTGCTGGCCAGGTGATTAAGCGGCTTCTGTTGTTTGCAGGCCAAGGGACATGAGCCAAGGGCAGGGCAGGGCAAAGGGCAGCCAAGTGCTTGCCTAATGTACCAAGGAATTTGGCCAAAAGCAACGTTTTTCGCCGCCTGCAACTTCGCAGCATAAACTTTGTCCGAAAAAGTTTCTGCCATGTTCCGCAATATTTAAAGCAGCAGTAGCAAAAATGCTTGTACTTTTTATCTTCTGTTTTTACCCTGTACTCTGGAGAGTATATTTAATCAGAGATGGATCTATTCTAGTGGATTTTTTCGAATCTACTATTTAGATATATCTAGTGGGAAATTGCTGTGATATTGTGAGTTTTATGAGCCTCTATCGGTCATTTAAAAATTAAAATAAATGTAAGAACTGTATGAGAATTTAATTGAATATGCAAATAAAATATAAGACTTTGGGGGTATAGCATAGTCGACAACACCTCGACTGTAACGACAATTCTTTCACTTGTTTTGTAGCTTTGGACAGGGCGAAAAACTTTGAGCCAACTGTCAAAATGTTTTGCAGTTGTTGTCCGCTGACAATTTGCGTTGCACTTGCAAGTGGCACAAGTCCACAAAGAAAGGCGGGGACGACTGCTTGCTGCTGGAGAGGAGTTCTGTTCTGGCTGGTTCTGGTGGCCTGCGCATCTGATTGGGGCACTTGAGCAGCGTCCTTCGCTTTGTTGTCGCCACTGCTTGAGTCGTGAAGTGGCTTTTGCAATTTGCCAACAGCTTCTGACCAAATTTAAATGCTCCCTCCGAATCGGGTCCAACATATTTTTATAAAGTGTGCATCACGGGTTGTCCCGAGACCAGGCACGCCGCGCCATGGGGTGTCGAATGGGCAGCCCTATCCCTGGATCCATCTAATGAGGCGACAGTTGACAACTGCTGGCTGTTGTTATCACCGCTATCACCGCACTGGCCGGCCTTCAGTGTCATCGCTGTCATCACTGGTGTCCCTAAGTGCTTTCTGGGCCAATAATGAACACGTGCCAGCAGGACCAGAAGGAGGCATGACTAAGCGGAGAAAGTAAACCAATTGTCAGCGCGTGGCAGTTACCCCAGAATGAGAGGGGAGGGGAAGGGCACTCACAACATGATACCGGAATGTGTCCGCTTTGGCAAGTACATATATGATTATGGGGCCATCAGAAGGGACAGGGATATCTAAATTTAGAGGTATCCCAAAGGAGTTGAAATCGAAAGTATTTCTATTATGTGTTTCGGTCAAATCCGTCCCAAGACACTAATCATTTGATTTATTTCCAGCTCCTGGAAGCGCAGACGCTCTCTCTGGTATGCCAGATATTTATCTTTGTTAGGCTGTCAGCCCCTAAGAGTTTTCCAATAATAATTAAAGTATTCTCTTTACATATCTACAAGGTTGCAACGTTTGGGAGGTGCGAAAAAATGAATTTTCTTCATATCTACGAGTACATTACGAGCTTTCAGTTTCCACAAATCTGAAATGTTTAGAGTGTAAATAAATTTGTTATTGGGCAAAAACAAAGCGAACGAATTACAGACAGATTTGTTGCCTTTGCACTGGAATAATTGAGATTTATGTACAATACTCAGCGAACTGCAAAATCACAGTGGAAACAAAAGAAAATCTTATATTTAGTAACAAGAAAAAATACTCTATGTGTCTGCAGTAATTATAATTTAATCCATATGAAGAATGTACTTAAAGTAGGTACAAATAATCCATTTAAGGAGGCTAGTAAAGGAATAAATCATCAACAGTCAGGGAACAGATTCTCAGTCGGGAGTCGTTACTGTCAAACACTCCACAAGTCGATGTTTCAGAACAGCGACCAGTCTGCGCAATGAAGTGGATATTCTGTCAGGTTAAAGATATTGTAAGTAGGCTTTTCAACAGCATTTTTGACGACTATTTTTGGCGAATATTAATTTTCAACAGCCTACCGCACTTCCCTAGCTAACCCCGGCCAAAGGCCCACTAAATAATGCCTTGACATAATTGTTTACTTGCCTGCCATATCCATTTTAATTTCCTTAAAGACTTTGGCACTTGATATTGGAATTGGACGTGAATGTGAATGTGTGGGTGGGACTTGTACGTGGACCTGTACGTGGATGTAAACACTCCATTGTTTGGTTCGGAAATGTGTACTTTTCGTGGAGAGGAGACCGCAGCACTGCCACCAGCTTTGACAGCTGTCACGAGCTGTCCGACTATTGAACCTTCTCACTCATCTGTCCGTTAAATGTCACATAATGGCCAAGTTAAGGGAAGCAGCAACCAATTCCCACTCAACCGGACACACAAAAGCAAACAGAGTTGACTCCAGAATGCCAGATGCGTTGCCACATTGAATTAAAAGAATTTTTGAAGCCCCCTGTCAATTTTTCATGAAGCTATTTGTCCTACTCGTACAAGCCGAATGGCAATGGCAATGGGAATGCGAATCCATCCGAATGAATGAATGAATGGATGAATGGATGTGGATATGCTCTCCTGCAATTGGCCAATTTATGGCGAAAGAATTCTTCATTTTGCCGGTTTTCTCTCGTTCATTGTAATTGTTGGTAATGGAATTTGTTGACATTTCGGTTTGACACAGAAAAGGAAGCGCATCATTAAGGAGAGTGCAGGTTCAGAGTGCATGTAAAGGTGGTCCTGAGAACGATTTAAGCTAAGCAAACTAAGCAAGAACTTATAGCAGTCTAAACTCTTAAGCAGTCAGTCGCAGTAACTTCTTGGACCGAGAAAATTGGTTTCCCAAGAAGCTTCTCAGCGGCTCAGCATAACCCCGCTTAAATGTACATTATTAATTTTTGTTAAAGGAGTAATTATCTCTCTCTCTGGCTTTGCCGCCTGAGCGCCACGTCCGTCAGCAAACAGCAGGCCCAGCACGCCCAGATCGTTTTTATGGAAAAGAAAACAAAATCCTGGCCCCTAAAGTGTGCCCCACCCACGCGAAAAAAGCGGCCACTGCTCAAAGTCCCCCAAACGAAATTAAAGCCCCAAGCTAAAAGGAAGTTGAACGGAATGGTGCGGCTATCGCTTTATAAACGGAGTGGAAAAGGTCTTAAGGTTTTGTCTACTGGAAAGGGAATGGGATTTGTATAAATGAAAGTGTTGTGAAATCGATTAAGCCCACGGAAATTAGCAAATGCGTAACAGGCAGCCAACCCACCACTCCCAACGCTTCAACGGAATCAATCGACCGACTTAATTGTTTACCAGCCATAGACCGAACCCTTCAGAGGGCTTATCTGCGCACATCCAGATGTTAATTTCCACCGTCTATCGGCAGACCTACATATATACATATATTGTATCTGTATTGTACGTATGCAAATAACAAGTATACAAAATTCTTCAGTCGAAAGCAACGAATAAAGGTTACCGCCGGCTGCTTAAAACTTTACACGAATTAAAGCGATTGAAATTGAGAATTAAATTAATTAAATTGTGCATACATATATCTTCTTGAAGACTATAGCTTTCTTTCTGAGCATCACAATATACCCGATTATGACGCCCCTACAATCACAGGGTATTCAATTTGTTTACACTCACTCAAGGTGGATTGATGATGGGTTGGATGGGTGGGGCTGGGTGCGTGGCAGTGTAAAGTGAGTGGAATGATAAATGGAATGGGGCTCATACTCACCAATACTGCCACATTTTGCGAGCATGATACGGCAGATTGCAGAGTGCAAATGTCAGCACAAATATTATCAGCATACGGACAACGCCACGGCGAGCGCGCAGGACATTGCTCGAGGAGTGCGACATGTGTGTGGCACCTGCCATGCCCATTCCACTGCCGCCGCCACCTCCATTGCCCTGTCGCTGATGATGCGGATGGTGATAGAAGCTCGTCTTGCGACAGGCGCTGACAATCGGTCGATCGGCTTCCAGCGATACCTGAAAATGGAAACAGAACGAAATGGCATTAGGGTTACTGTAAAAAAAGCCTCATACAAGTTGGATAACACATTGATAGGTAGACGATTCGATTAAGCGGATTACCTACCTGGCAATTATCAAGCTAATTTGTGGTGGTGTTTTGTGTGGTGATTTTTGGTTGTATTTTGGTGGGTTAGTAGAGTGGGAGGAACCAAACGGAAAACGCACAGAGATAGAGAGAGAAGAGTTAAAAGTAAAAGAATAGTTAAAGATAGAAACGGGGGATTAATAAACTCATTTCTTTTCGTATTTATTTGGTGGTGTCTTTGCGTGAGTAATAAATCTGTTGGTAAACCAATCTAAAAGTTTTCCGCCAACGAATAAATAAACTGTAAGCTGTCAGACCTGTAAGCCAGATCGATTGCACTATTTGCCGAGTTTGTGGGGTTTGCCGCGTAATCATTTCTATATTTTATTGTGTGTGCTGCAGTTCGCCTGTCGGGGCAAGTAATTCGACCTGCAAGTGAGTGGCCGTCTAAGCTCCTGTCGTGAAGTGTACGCCAGGTATGCCCTGCTCCAAGCCAACCACAAATGATGGCAAAACATTTCGCTTTTCTCAACTTTTGTGCTGGTCTAACTGATGGTTTATTTCAGTCTTTACCCACGGGACAACTGTCAAACGAACTGCCGCGTTTATGGACAGGCGATAGCCCTAATGGCCCACTGACACCTGCCGCAACTTGCGCGAATGAAATCTTCGCTAAAAGTTTATACAATTGACATATCTGTACACTATATTTATACGACTTTAAGTGATGGAACACATAAAATAGTGCTATTCAGCTGGGACACTTAAAGCTCCTCTGACCAGCATCCCAGCAGGCAATTAAGCGACAAAGCTCTTTCCCTATTTTCCCATTTTCCTATTTTGTTTTTTTGCATATTTACGAGCATATTAACTTGGTTATAGTTTCACTTGGGAGCAGGAATCTCCCTGGCAATTTTCTCTCACATTCTGTTCTTTTTTGTACTCTTTTTTATCTTTGAAAGCATTGTTTTCGCTCATAAAAAAAGAGCTCACCTGACTCTCAGTGATGCTGACGCCGCGCTTCTCGTATTTACTGCTCTGTTTACGTGACAAGGACGTGGTGCTGCTGCTGCCGGAAGCAAGTGACGCACCACCGCCGCCACTCATTCCCACTGCCGCTCCTGTTGCCGGTCCTGCACCCACCGTTGACGCTGCTGACGCCGCAGCTGACGGCAGCTGATGATGATGATGCGCGTGGATGTGGTGATGCTGATGATGATGATGGTGGTACATGCTATTGTGCATGCCCATGCTATTGTCCTGACCAGAGGTATGCTGCTGCTGCTGCTGCTGCTGAACCACATGCGGTGTCAATCCACGAGAGCTGCGCCACAAGGCGATGGCAATTTTGCTGTACAACACCTGAGAGTATAGCAGCATAGACGAATGATTATGGTTTAGTAATTGAAAATAGTATTATGAGAATTTAAATGAATTTAAATGTTGATTGTCTCCTAGGTCTTACCGTCATCACTAGCAGCGGCATCACATACAGCAGCACAAAGTTAATCATGTCCAGCAACTTGGAGTTGAACATCTCACGATCCAGCACACAGATCTCCTCCTCCTGCCCGTCCTGTGTGTGCACATTCTTGATGGTCTTGCTGAAGACAAACTTGGGCGTTGAGTAGACGGCCGATGTGATCCAAACGGTGACAATGACCATCTGCAAGACACACACACAAGACATTCACATTGTTTTGCTGTTTAAAACTGTTTAAACACGCAAGCAATTTGTTAAATGCCGAATAAACACACAAAAATTTGCATGCAAATGGGCCTGGTCGCCTCCCATTTTGGTTGTCTTCATGTCCGTTGTTGTTTAATTAGGGGCCATCACCATTAACAAAACGCATTTTTAGTTTGCCAAATTGTTTCATTTGCCTAACAATGTGTGTGGCAGACCACGCCCACCGCCCCCCCCCCCCCACAGTAGGGGTTCTGCTTCAATGGGTGGGTGGTTTGGCTTCTGGGGTAAAACTTTTTGTCAGCCACAAAGTTTTTGGCCACGGCTTATTAAGCCTTTTGGGACTCTTTGGTCGCATCATTTTTGGCTGGTGTTTGCTCCTCTTTTTTTGTTTTTGTTGTTTTTGTTTTTTTGTCGGGCTACGTTCGTTCGCTTTAATAAGTTTCATTAGCTTGCAAATTGAGGTCAAAATGAGTTACCAAAAGTTGTGGAAAAATGGTAGAAAATTTGATGAGCATCAAGCAAAAGAAAAGTTTGAATAAAGTCTACAAATTAAAAGAGGTCTAAGGGTCTGTGGATTGGCAGCTATATGGCTAATAAATATGTATATATGTATATGTATACATGTATGTATACATGCCATGTGATATTTAATACTGTTTTTGACTATGAACTCTTTGCTTTGTTTTCCATTTTGCACCTTTGTCCATCCATTGACAGAGTGCCGCCCATTAAATGTTCATTGACGTGCCGCGAACTTTACTTTTATAGTATCGTGCCAGCAATCGCTTACTTTCCATCCCTATTGTTGTCTAGCCGTCAGATCGAATAATATCCAAAAAGGAAAAGGCAACCATAACTCACCCTCAGACGTGCCGCAGTCAGGATCTGCTTGCAGGTTATGGGATGCACAATGGCAAAGTAGCGTTCCATACAGATGACGACCAGAATGAAAATCGATGCCGTGTAGCTGAGGGAGTGCACAAACTGGTACATGCGGCACAGGAACTCGCCAAAGACCCAGCTGGAAAGACACAGAAACCCATGCTAGTTACTCGTTCAATATATGTAAGTAATTATTTATGGCCAGAAAGTGGCTCCTTTTAAAGGGGGTCCCGCCTGGGGCCCGGGACCGGGACCGGGAACTTTAAGGCACGCTGAGACATAAAATTTTATGGACACGCCCACGAAACTAATGCGACATTAAAGGTGTCGTTAGTATTTTATGTGGCGAAAAGAAATTTTCTTTTTTCTCTTTTTCTTTTCTTTCCTTTTTTTATACTCGTATTATTCTATGGCTAAAATTACATTAAATGTGGATGGCGGGTTGGTGTGGGGTTGGCTGGATCATTGTATTTGGGGGATTAGCACGTAATTCTATTTGTGGGGCGTTCGGATTTTCAGGACAAGGTGAAAAGCGGGTTCTAATAAGGGGAAATTGTGATGCTTTTGTGGTTTGATTGCCGCGACCCGTTCGCTGCTCTTTCCTATAGTATTAAAAATTATTGCCATTGCCCTGTTGCGCTGCTTGCTGCTGCCAGGTGAGTCGATTGGCATTTGTCGCCTCATAATTTTGTGCTCTCAAAAATATGGGTTGACTGGCAATAAAATGTCTAAATGAGATGCTTTTCAAGAGAAGTACAGACAGCCTCTAAATGAGAACCATAAGAGGATAGGAAGGGTATGGGTATGGGTATGGGTATGGCTATGTATCCTGGCAAATAACTTTACAGACTAGACAATCTTTATATATTTACATAATTTCTGCCCTAATCTTCTCCTCTTTGCATATGGTTTTCGTTTTTTTTTTTTACTGTTGGGGTCGTCATGAACTTGTGCGCATAATTTTGATGAAATTATGCCAAACACATATTGGTCAGCTCCATAATTTAGGCTTTTAATATGATAATTGTGTGTGTGTGTGTGTGTGTGTGGGGGGGACACTCACGAGTTTCTCGGAATTACGAAAAGCTCTTAACGATGACATACAGAGAGAAAAATTAAATTGAAAATATGAAAATATATTCACAAAGAGATTCAGTATAGATGAGCAAAATATGCATTTAATAAATAATTTTATTGGCCGTTTTTGTGAATGCAATTTGGCGCATTCAGAAACGGCAGACCACAAAAACATATAATCTATTAATAATGTTTGGAATGAAATGCCATGGATACATTTTAAATAAAGGGTGTATCAGAATTGAAACTAGATGTAACGGGGAATATCGTTCCAATTGGGAAATTCTCAATGAAACTTCAATTCTCAATCGATCAGAGGAACTTGCAATTAGCACACCCTATATGTATGTATATATATATATGTATATATATATATGTATATATATATATATATATGTAATTAATAATTTAAATGCCGAATAGATTTCGCAGCAAATATATTACTTTATTACTCGTATTTTCTCATTACGAGATTATTTCCAACTAATGTTTATTTTATGTGCCAAAACAACAATTAAAGGCAAACATTTCCACAAATTTCCACTCGAACTGCAATGCAAATGAGAAATGTGTTCAGAATAATTGGCATTCATTTTTTTTCGGCTTGACTTGTGTTGGCTTTGTGTTTGTTTGCCTGGCAGCAGCCAAGTGGCCGTGAAATGTATATTCAACCAAAAAGAAACTAAAAACCCAAATGAATGAATCTGAGCATGAAAGCAAGGAATTAACATCTATTTTTACAAGGGAAAGTAGCAGAAGATTACTTGATTTGATTACATAGATTTATACAGATATATAGTTAAAGGTCAAGGTCAGACCTTGGAAATGAATCGATTTAAAGGCATACAAAATACTAATTTTCCAGCTATAATTTGATTACCAGTTCCAGCATCAGAAATCTATATAAATACCGCAGTTTTACTTCTTGAATTAATACTTTGTCATCGAGTATACATACATTGTATTGTGTATTGTATCGTCATGAGGGTCTTAATTTTTCTACTCCTAATTGGTGAGTGTAAGAGCATTGATTGAGCAGTTTATTAAGTAATTGTATCTTTTATAAAGCCGCCAGCAAGAGCCAAAACGATCCTAATCAAGATGTAATCCAGCAAACAGATATTTTTTGGAACCCTCCGTTTGAAACGTAAGTTTTAAACTTTCAATAAATTGCATAGCACTAATAGAAATCTTGATACCACAGCAGTTAAAGCAATTTAAAATGGATTGTGTCCAAATACGCACAAAATTGTAAGTGCTGAGAAAGAAATTTAATAAAAATTCGGATTATTTGATCTTAAAGCGGACATTCTTTTTGTGTACGTTACGTTTCTGCATTTTGCTTGGGGTACTATAATTTTGAAGGTCTCATTTTTTAGCAAGTATAAATTTGTGACGAAAATTTGCCTGACTGACTGACTCCTCGTGGAACCATATGACCGAATGAAACTTTAAAAAAATGTAATACTTGTTCAAATGTTTATCATATTAAACCTGTGCACCTGTGGTCACAATCTCATAAATCTTGATTTCTAGACCAAAACGTAAGGATTGCAGCAACGATCCAACCGGTGAAATGTGATTTTCGGAGGGCATGAAAGCAAGGAAATAAAATCTATTTTCACAAGGGAAGCAGTAAGTTACTTTTATTTATGCCAATGTGTTGATTACATTGATTTATTCCGAAATATAGTTAAAGGTCAGAAGAAGGTTAAAGGGAGTCTCGGAAATGAATCGATTTAAAGGCATACAAATTACTAATTTTCCAGCTATAATTTGATTACCAGTTCCAGCATCAGAAATCTATATAAATATCGCAGTTTTACTTCTTGAATTTTTACTTTGCCATCGAGTATACATTGTATTGTGTATTGTATCGTCATGAGGGTCTTAATTTTTCTACTTCTAATTGGTGAGTGTAAGAGCATTGATTGAGCAGTTTATTAAGTAATTGTATCTTTTATAAGGTATAATGGCAAATGATAATGAAGAAGAATACCGGAAGTTTTGGTCGTGAAACCCAGTGTTTGGAAGGTAAGTTTTAAACTTTCAATATATTGCATAGCACTAATAGAAATCTTGATACCACAGCAAAATGCTAAAAGCAATTAAAAATGGATTGTGTCCAAATAAAATCCCATACTGTATATGCCCAAAGTTGTAAGTGCTGAGAAAGAAATTTAATAAAAATTCGGATTATTTGATCTTGAAGCGGACATTCTTTTTGTGTACGTTACGTTTCTGCATTTTGCTTGGGGCACCACAGTTTTGAATGGCTCATTTTTTAGCAAGTATAAATTTGTGACAAAAATTTATTCCGAAATATAGTTAAAGGTCAGAAGAAGGTTAAAGGGAGTCTCGGAAATGAATCGATTTAAACGCATACAAAATACTCATTTTCCAGCTATAAGTAATTTGATTACCAGTGCCAACATCAGAAATCTGTATAAATATCGCAGTTTTACTTCGTTTTACTCAGTTTTACTACCCATTCAACTATTAAAACATGCATCCTGATATATCAACCCCATTGTGGGATTGATGAAGGGTGCGTATTTTATGCAAAAAACAAATGCTTTTTGGATGCCGAAGTAGAACGAAGGGTAGAGGCAAAAAAGACACGTTAGTTGAAATCTTTCAAGAGATTGAATTGCACTAATAGAAATCTTAATACCACAGCATTTAAATCACTTCAATACGGATTGTGTCCTGAGAATATCCCAGCCTGTGAACGCACAAAGGTGTAAGTGCTGAAAGGCAACTCCACAGAGAAAGAAATTTAATAAAAATTCGGATTATTTGATCTTAAAGCGGAAATTCTTTTTGTGTACGTTACGTTTGTGCATTTTGCTTGTGCCACACGTTGCAGGATGTGAGTGTAAGAAAAGCCATGCAAATAATCATGGAATCGTGAAGAGGATGAGAGGTGCGGGGTGAGGCTAAGGCATGCAGCGAAATGGGCAAAGGGGAAAAAGTACACACGTAACGAAAGTGTCGCTTGTTTGTGTTGTGTTGCACATTTGTTTCTGTTTTCGTGTGTATGTGTGTATGGGTGTGTGTGTGTGGTGGCTGTTAAAATGTTTCACAGTTGAGAGTTAAAACTTGTGTGTCGCATACTTTCAGGCGCCTCGCCACAATACCCCGACAGCTACATACATACGTTAGACAGCGACAGCCACTGAATAATAAATTGTAGAACAAACCAACGAGTTGTATAGGGGAAACAAAAGAACACCCTAACAGGAAATGTAATATTACGAAATAATAGTATAAAATTAAAAAGGTTACTAAAGAGTTATACAAAAGGACAAACTATCATTCTCATCCAGCTTGAAATACTTTACAGAAAAGTGAATGCACTAAAACTAATTAAATTAAATTAAATATACAAGTTGCTCGGTTTCAACCGTGGCAATGTCACTCACCTCTCAATGAGATAGATGGAGAGATTCTGCATCACACAGAACAGGCCCACACAAAAGTCTGCGAATGCCAGATTGGCCAAGAAGAAGTTGGTAATGGAGCGCAGACGTCGCGACAGGGTGACCACCAAAATGACCAGTAGATTGCCTAGAAAGATAAATAAAATAGAACGATAACAAGCTGTCAGTTGCTGAAGGAAATGAAATGAAAAAAAAATAAAACGAGAAGGAACGTGGGAGTCGCTTCTAGTCGCGACTCTACTTTTATACCCGTACTCAGTCAGTATATAAATTTGTGAGCTTATGATTGAAACTTTAAAAGAAATTTTAAATATTTTACATTTTGTTTGCTACATCTGTTAACTACATCTAAATCTAAAATGTAGATTATACATGTAGAACAAATATTCTACATCTACCATTTAGATTATACATCTACTCCGCAGAGTGTGTGCGAGCGAGAAAGGGAATGAATAGCGTCAGCAACGCCAGAGGAGGTGGGGGAAATATTTTTTTGAATTCTCACAAATTTTAATACTGACTGAGTACGGGTATAAAAGTAGAGTCGCGATAGAAGCGACTCACACGTTCCTTCTCGTTTTTATTTTTTAACCTGGCGCTTGTCAGCGCTACAAGTGCAAAGACCAAAGCCCAACGAAAGAAAAACCAACTGGGAGATATTAAAAATGTTAACAAAAATATTTGTGCAAGTGACATGCCCGCTGGCAGCCAAATGGCGACATGGGTCCTTGGGCTATAGGGGGATAGGGGGAGCCTAAACTTTTCTCAACTGCACTGGGAGCAATAACTTTTTTCACTCAGTGTGCGCTTTGCATGACACTACACTCCCATCCCTCTCTTCCGACCCGTCTGTGACGATTTGCTGTAGCTGCTGTCGCATATTCCCCTGGCTCTGGCATTGGCGCTGGCGTTGGGTTTAGGTTTAATGTAGCGTTGAAAGTTTATTTTAATTAGGGCCTCTCTACATGTCCGGGCATCTATCTAAATTCGTTTCAGCTTTGGCCATAATTAAATAAGGACTTGTCCAGACTGCATGCAAGTGAGTAGCTGTTTTGACAAGTTTAAATAATTAAGAGAAGCTTTTGGGAAAGTTTTTAGCTTTGGGGAGGGCTCAGTGCTCAAATTAGGGATTTTACCTTATAAAATAAATAAAAGTAAGGATATCCCTGTATAGTAAAATGGTTTGAAAGTTTCCTATCAATTTGCGAATAGAATTAAGTTGCATTATACGATTAATTTCAGCACCTTCCTGAGGGCAGGCCATATGTCAAAGCAAACCTCAATCCCCATGAGCTCAGTAACCGCAAACCAAATGGCAATCGAGCCAAAATATATAATGCATATGTGCATACATATATATGTACATATATAATTTCGATACGCCAAATGCATTTGGCCAAGAATTGCGGCCTGCTGTGAGGCGTTAATGGTGGCTGCTCTGCGGTTCACTGTGGGAGCACTTTAAAGCTTCAGTCGTGTCTCTGCATTGGCTGCTTGCTCGTTTATTACTGCTACAACATAATTTGCATAAATAAAATGCATTTTCTGCCTCACCTATTCTCGGTTTTAAACCTTATTATGCATGCAAGAAGCACTAGCAGCAGCAGCAGCGCAACCAAAAAAATTGCCATGCAAAATAAATTATTTCAAACGCACACACACACACACAAACAAAAACACAACACAGAGACGGTATCCTGCAACCAGTGAACTCTCATCCCATATGCTGTTTGTTGACATTTTTGCGGGCAGCAAATTGCATTCCATATTTTGGATCAGTTACAAACTATGCAAATCCAACGAAATACAGAAACGCATAAAAGCCACAGAAATTAAAGATACTTTGACCCTAGCTGAAGCGGATTAGCCACAATGACTGTCAATTTGAAGCTTTAAGCGACTGCAAACTCAATAACTCAATAAATCGAGAAGAAAACACTTAAACAATTGGCAGGTGGGTTTTCAAAAAGTTTCAAAAAGGTTTTAATCTGTATTCATTTTTAGAGTTTTTTCTATGCCTATGGTTCATGCCCAGAGAAGGAAGATCTACAGCTACTAATCGTAGATTTGAGTCGAAAATCGTTCAACTAAAGAGAGTACATTTTATTACTTATTATCTATTCATCACTCCCCAGCAACTGTTAAGTGATTAAACTCTTAGGAAGAACAATTTTTGGTTTTATTTATAGCCTTGACAAGAGTATCAAACGAAAACTCCATCCATATTCCCTCCAGGGCCCAAAATAACATATCATATTGTAGTTGTAGTTGCAGTGGAAATTTTCAAGCGATTGGCCAGCAGCAGCATTTTATTCTGGGCAGCAGCCTCACATGACAAACAAATGTCGAGTGAAACTTTTTTAATTACTCTCGATAGGCGGAGTGACGGGGCACTGCAGTGCACTGGGGTAAAAGAACAAAACCCGAAACAAAAACGCCAGCGAGATGTGCCAAAAAATACCGGAAACGTGCCACACTTCAAGGCGTGCCACGAAATACGATATCAAGGATCAAGGAGGGGACTTTGCAGCGGAATGGCAGGAGGCTGCCGCAGGGGCTGGGGCTGAGGGGCTGTGTTGTTGCTTGTATTACATACGATACAATATGTTGGACAGAAGTTTCCCTCGTCTCTTTCAAGTTTATTTTTGTAGCTGGTGTTATTAAATTTGTTTCAATTGCAGGAAGCAGCGGCTGGGAGGGGACGTTTGTCCTTATTTTCAGAGACCAAAATAATTGTTAAAATAATAGCAATATTTTTGGTCAGAAAAAGAAACTTCAAGTGCTACGACTTCGACTTGTATTTCTGGCTGTTTGCCAATTTATGCCAACAGCTTCCAGCTAAACACTGGACCGTAACATTAAGCATACAATTCAGGTTTTTAGGTGATGAATGTCCACAGGGTTAGCCCTAAATGAGGCCCAGGGGAGCAGCAATTAAAGGACGAGTACTCGTGCCCCACAAGCACACACACACACAAGCAGCCAAAAGGGCAATAAAGTGGCTTGTCACAGGAGCCAGCAACACCAAACCCACAATTTTGCAGACTATACCAGTCAGAAATTACGACTATTAGATACCCTAATGGGTAACCAGCTAAAAACTATCATTCTGATTTAATTGACAGAAATTATCTTTGCATAAAAACCCCTTTTTAATTGATATGCGGATATTGAATATTGAAACCTATTTATTATTATCTCCTATGAAAAAGCTGATTCTCGATAAAAGCTTCTCCCCAAAGTCTTTCTTACATATTGAACGCCCTATAAAAATTATCATTATATTGCTTATACCACAAACTCCTTTGTGCTACGATTAAATACAAAATAAATAAATATAAAAATACTTGAGTAAATAAATAAATTTCTTCTTCCCGTTACAAACATGTCCCCAATCGCATATACCCTTGTACCCTAGGCGCACTGGATAAAGCAACATCCAGCAAACAGGAACTTGGAACGTGACTGCAACATGCAAATTTTATGGCTGAGTGTTGTAAATATCCTGGCCCCTGTCCCCTCCCCCTGTCACTCTCCTCGTTCCTCTCCATGTCGTGGCTGCAAATAAGTTGCTTACATTCTGCAATTGTCTCTGCAATCCTCTTTCGGCCACGCCCATCATGTCTGTGTCTAATGGGCGCCCATTTGTCGCCATTTGGCATGGCGAATACACATGTTTACTCTGTCATTCAGTGTGCGGCTGTTGTGTGTTGTCTGTTAATAAAGCCTCCGAAAAACTGTTGCCCCGAAAAACTATTGCCCCCCGGGGCTCAGCAGCAACATTGAACAGCACTGTAATTGATTCCAGCAGTCAGATGTGTGACATTAAGGGGACATTCGATATTTATGATTGTGCAATTAAGCATCGCAAAAACAAACACATAACTAATTCATTAATGAGTGCCATCAATTAAGTGCTTGTAACTACATATTCCCTTTCAATGCGTCCCACGCGGCCTATGCGGCGTATGCGCAATGTGTAAATGGTCAAGGTCAATGGTACATTAATTTCGGATGACAAAACCCTCAAAAATCTCCAAACCTACAAATGTTGTTTACATTTTTACACCGCCACTGTAATGGCAACACCTGGTGAATCATTTATTCAGCTTATTCGCTGGCTATTTTATTTGCTCGCATCTCGTGTCAGAGCTGTTTCTGTGTACTCTAGTAATTCGACTAAGAATTACCCTTAAATATTATTTCTCCTACAAAACAGTCGTCTTTAAGCTACCCAAAAAGCCACATAAAAGACCAAAGTCAAACCGCAAAAAAAGGCTACAAAAAAGACACAAAAAGGCACAACCAAGCGCTGGGCATTGAGTAATTGGCGAGTCAGCAGTAAATTCACTGCGGCGGCGTCCGTGATACATATACAATGGGTCTCAATGGACATTAGCACGCACCCGGAACGGTGAAGGGACTGGGGATGCTGCCTATGGGACGCCACAAAACGGCTTGTGGCAGGCACTTTGCCTGCCTTTACTTTCATTCATGTTTTGTTCCCGACACGACACGAACGAAGACGCAGCCAATGAATGAATATAAAAAGTCACCCAGAGATTTGAGAAACAAATCAAAGAGACGTACAGAATGACCTGTACTCCAGAGGGTAACAAATACTCGTAGCACTCCTGCTGTCTGGTCAGCGATTATAGTAAGACTTGTTTATGCTTGTACTCATTGTTCCCATTCCGTAACTTAATTTCGTACTCACCAAAAAAGCAGCAGCAAAAGACAATGGTGTAGAGGCTGATGAATATGATGCGCACATCGGTGCGATCAAAGATATATTCTTTGGCATTGGCGGCATCCTCCTCATCCTCGATTACGTCCCCCAATGCTGGGGTTTGGGCCGGCACCAGAGCCGTTGTTGTGTCACCAAAGAGCAGGGCATAATCGGTGGCATTGCTATAAAACGACAGGCCCGCACTGCTCGTCGAGTCATTTGCAGACGATGCCAGGGTGGCAATCGCCTGCCAGAGCAGCAGCAGCATCACCACCAGGAGCCACGGAAATGAGCGGGGGAGACTGCTGCTGCTGGTCAGCCGAAGCTTGTTATTGTTGTTGTTGTTGTGTCGCTGGGTGGGTTGTTGTCGCTTCAGTTCCGGGTTCTGTTTCCATTCTCGTCGAGCGGAAATGCTATAACTTGCTGCTGAGCTCTTGCTTCTGCTTCTCTTTTGATTATGCTCTTCCTTCTCATGCTCCCCAATGCTGTCAGCATTATTATCGTTGTTATCATCGTAAGCTGCTGATATGTTTTTCCGGCCACTTTGTCGTCGCTGTTTATGTTGTTCCATCGCCCCATCGTCCTGTGCCCCATCCAGCAACAGTGCGTGCACTCCGCTCATAATGGGCTGCAGCTGCAAGAATAAAGAAGAATAAAGTCCATTGTTAGTTCGATTCGATGGAACGGCAAAATGATTGGCTCTAATTCTGAGTTTCGGAGCAAAACAAATTACTACAAACCATCAATAGGAGAGAGACAAGTGGCTGTAACTGCCACGTATTATTATATATATATATTTAGAAAAAGGTAAGCCCCTTGTTAGATTTTTTGTTTCTGCCCGCGATTGACTTTACAACTTTTACTCAAAATAGTAATTAATATTCATATTTTAATTACTTTTTCTGTTGTGTGTGTGTGTGTTCTTCCTGCTGATCTGCTGCTGATCTAACTTGTGTTTAGTTTTAATGTTCTACTAATTATGGTACTAACGTGGTTTTCGAGTGGCGAGGACCTTTGACCTTATGGGTAACGAAGTGACAGCTTCACTTCATTAACTGCAAAGTCACGTCTCACATCACATCACGCACCCGCCCACACAGTCAATGTGTAGACACTCGAGGGGCAATTAAACATGGCCTGCCAAATGATTTTTGTACCATTTGCCGCGTTTGTACCGTGACTGAACGTATGTATCTCTCTTTCTCTCTCTCTCTCTCTCTCCCTCCCCCACAATCTGACTGTCTGGGGCAATGGTACATACGACTGTTTGTGTCTGTCTAGTACACACGACTGTTTGTGTCTGTCTGAGAGTAGACGACTTTTTAATTAAGCTTTAATAATGTGCAAAATTAAAACATTTGTCGACAGACACACAAACACACACCACACGCAACGTATCTAAAAAGGAAATTATGATTTGCCATTTGCCACGCGCATTCTCCGTTACTCTTCTGTCTCACTTCTCTCCCTATTTTTTTTGTTATTTTAGAATATATTTTTCACATGCACTGCTGCGTTTTGTTGCTAATTACGCGAGTGCAGTGGCAGGACCTCTCCTCACATTCTGCGACTCTTCAAAATGTCGCTTTGATTATTGCCCTCCTACACTTCTGTCTGTGTGTCTATTCGGTACGTGCTCTAATTAATATAGAGACTCGCACTAAACAAAACACACACCAAAACAAAACGACTATCAAGTAATTAACACTGCTGAATCGTCTGAATGTCCTTTCATATTATAAACATTATGTTTGCACACAAACATGCTCGTATATTGCTAGTGCATGGCAAATATTATTCATGGCAGCTGGTAGGGGAAGAAAGAGCAGGAGCAACACCCAACAATTCATATGGAAATGCGCCAAACTGTCAGATAAATAAAGTGGAAAGTACGCTGACAATATAGCAAGCTATTGGGAATACATGGGAAAAATAGATGTTTGCTCATAGCTAACATTCGAGAGTCCCTGAAGGGCTCACATTTCCAGACAATGCTCTTAAAATACGACAAGGGCTTAAGAACATAAATTAAACTATTTATTTGCATTATTTTATTGCAATAATTATCATATTTTGATCAATTGCTATGCACAAATAAATGTTTATTCTATCAAAGTATATCAAAGGAATGTTCCGCTTGTTTTACAGAATAACTCTAACAGAGATTCTTGATCACACACCAGAACACACAAATTGTAAGCCAATAAGAAGCCCTGCCCACCCAATGCCACAGCAAACAAATAAAACCACATAAACGCCAGTCAAAGTTCACTCAATGAGCCATTAAGAGCCGCAATCAGGACGAAACAAACACCAAAAGCCAAAACAAAAAGGAACGAAAGGAAAAAGAGCACTGAAAGGGAACTCTTCGGAGCACAAAGGCAGTGGCAGTGTCGATGCCGGGCACAAGGCAGGCACAGATGGCTAAAGTTAACGCGATGTGGGTCAAACTGCAATAACAGTAATTAAAGGGTGCACTTAATTGCCTCAAATTATAATTAATGAGGCCGCCCACTTACTAAAAGCTGTGAGATTCAACTTTTGACCATGCCGCGCCCACGAATTGGATTCGAAAGAATGCAATTGAGAGGCAAATGGTTGAGAAGAACTCAATAACTTGAAAGTTTGTCAGAGGCAAATGCATAAAACTTCAGAAAGAGAGAGAGATAACTTTTCTTCATTGCAATGCTGTACTTTCAGGCCCGTTCCAACTTTTAGCCTGACCCCAAGCTATGCTAATCGTATGGCAGGGCCATCAATAAACATTCCGGTGTCTAGTGTCTGCAGTTTGACTCCTTAGGATTCGACTGTGGGTGGGCACATACGATATTTATATTAAACGAGAAGGAACGTGAGTCGCTTCTAGTCGCGACTCTACTTTTATACCCGTACTCAGTCAGTATATAAATTTATGAGCTTATGATTGAAATTAAAAAAAAAATTTTAATTTTACATTTTTTTGCTACATTTGTCAACTACATCTACATGTAAAATGTAGATAATACATCTAGAACAAATATTCTACATATACCATTTAGATTCTACGTCTCCTCCGCTAGGGGTTGCTCGCGCATTGCACAGGGCAGAGTGTGTGCGAGCGAGACAGAGAATGAATAGCGTCAGCAGCGCCAGAGGAGGTGGGGGAAGCAACTGAAAATTAATTTCTTTATTCTGGCTATAATAATGATCCGATCTGGTTCAGATTCGGCAATCTGATAGATATGGTCATTCTCTACGATACTGCGTTTTTAGTTTTATCGTATCTTCAAAATTGTGGATGCCACAGATTTTCGTCCTTTGTGAAGGCGGAAGGGGCGGGGCGAAATTTTGAAATACACTTGTAACAGTGTGATATCACATGAGTCTGGAAAAAAAATTTCGTTGCTCTAGCTTTTATAGTCTCTGAGAACGAGGCGCTCATGGGGACGGACAGACGGACAGACGGACGGACAGACAGACATGGCTCTATCGACTCGGCTATTGATACTGATCAAGAATATATATACTTTATGGGGTCGGAAAATGTTCCTTCTCTGCGTTACACACATCCACTTTTACCACAAATACAGTATACCCCTTAACTCTTTTTGAGTACGGGTATAAAAATAAAACGAGAAGGAACGTGAGTCGCTTCTAGTCGCGACTCTACTTTTATACCCGTACTCAGTCAGTATATAAATTTATGAAATTTAAAAAAAAAATTTTTAATTTTACATTTTACATTTTTTTGCTACATTTGTTAACTACATCTACATGTAAAATGTAGATAATACATCTAGAACAAATTTTCTACATATACCATTTAGATTCTACATCTCCTCCGCTAGGGGTTGCTGGCGCATTGCACAGGGCAGAGTGTGTGCGAGCGAGAAAGAGAATGAATAGCGTCAGCAGCGCCAGAGGAGGTGGGGGAAGCAACTGAAAATTAATTTCTTTATTCTGGCTATAATAATGATCCGATCTGGTTCAGATTCGGCAATCTGATAGATATGATCATTCTCTACGATACTGCGTTTTTAGTTTTATCGTATCTTCAAAATTGTGGATGCCACAGATTTTCGTCCTTTGTGAAGGCGGAAGGGGGCGGGGCGAAATTTTGAAATACACTTGTAACAGTGTGATATCACATGAGTCTGGAAAAAATTTCGTTGCTCTAGCTTTTATAGTCTCTGAGAACGAGGCGCTCATGGGGACGGACAGACGGACAGACGGACAGAAGGACAGACGGACAGACGGACGGACAGACAGACATGGCTCTATCGACTCGGCTATTGATACTGATCAAGAATATATATACTTTATGGGGTCGGAAAATGTTCCTTCTCTGCGTTACACACATCCACTTTTACCACAAATACAGTATACCCCTTAACTCTTTTGAGTACGGGTATAAAAACACAGATTATTTCTGGCTGGCAAGACAGACATGGACTACGTCCATATTTATTTTAGTTTGATTACATTTAAATTCAGGACTCAAGAGTAGGTTAAGCACTCGCCATGGTGATCTTCTAGAGATTATTTTTATTGAGAATAGCTTTCACCTGCACATCTTTTATCATATTTTTGCATCCACTCTCGGTATGCCCGATTCGAATAAAGCGTACAGCACGCGTCTCGAAGAGGATATCGTGCCAGGTGTGCGATATTTGAAATGTGCCAGAGCCCACGGGATCCCAGTGAGTCCCCTCGCAAGAGACCTCCACGACGCATTTTAGGCTATTAAGTGCACGATGGAGTGTACATAGAATACTAATTGTGTTGATTTTATACCAGCAACTCAGCTCGATAAAAATCACATTGTTGTTGACTGCCAAACGGGACGCACTAAGCTTGTATGTGGCAACATCCTCCCCTGGACGGACTTGAGCACGGTAGGGCAGATTCGATGAGTAGATTTTATTATCAATGGCGTCGAGTATTTTGTCCGGCTCGACGATTGCAGTAGGACGCACCACACGCATCAGGTCTTTGACAGAAATGAGCGAGAGACGTATCAGCGAAACCACCGACTTAATGTCCACGCTCGGATTGTCCACACTCCATTTGCATACCGATAGAAAGATGTCCACTTCGAGGGCAACGAACGTGTCCCGCTGCAGAACTTCTTTAAGAGATTCCAGGGACAGCTCTTGGAAGGAGTCATCTTTGATAATTACGGGCCCATTGAGGTCCATGAATTTTAAGCATTCTTCAGCCAGTTTGTTCAGATTGTGTAGGCGCGCTGTGTCCAGAATTGTGCACACATTGCTGACGCTAAGATTCTCCTGAAGATTTTTGGAAACGGCCGACTCGACTTCCACCAGGCCATACTGATTGGCCAAGCCTAGTACTTTGAGGTTGGTATCCACATCCATTCTGGAAATAGTCAACGTGCCCGCGTAGAGGTACCGCAGGATTACCTTGAATGCACACAGCGGCACCTCCGGTAGCCGTATTTGGCGTTGCTTCGACTCGAACATGCCCCCGTACAGCATGGCGCTAAAGTAATCACTGCGCGCGGCCAAAATCTGGCCGTGAGCCGGCAGGCTTTGATCCTCAACAATAAAAGAGACGTCCGAGTAGAGTTCTTTCATGCAGAGGCGGCCCATGTCAAACGAGAGGCTGTTGGTCAATTTGTAGACAATCTTCTCGGGGCAGCACTTCTTAGCGGGGACGGCGGACGAAGAGGTCGCGTTGCTTTCCTGGCTGTTCATTCTGGTAGCTGCGTTTCTCTGCGGGAACCTGAGCGTGTCTTTATTTGAGTTCCGTTTAATTCTATAAGCTTACTTGACTTCGTTTTCGCAATTTGCAATTTTCTGGGCTCAGCTTATCGTGTGTTTCGCTTTAAAGTGAAGTTGGCAGCACTTGAAAATATCGATTAGATCTCGGTGTACCGATATATTGAACATCCCTCGATGGTATGTGTAATTTTATTTTGTTTAAATATTTATTTTGTTTAAATTCGAATTCTATTTAGAAAATTCCATAATATTGAAGTCATTGATGGTTTTTCAATTAATTTCTCATTTTGTGCATCAATCAAATATTTTCCATTCAAACCAGGGATGGGCTGCAATAGTTCTCCAAGTGTCATGTGCATGTAGTACACATGTAGTACATAGTATGTACCTATGTATGCACGTGTTTCTCAAAGATCGTATTATCTGTACTTGTTGTGTGAACATTGTCGATTCCTCTTGTCCATGCCATGGACTCCATGGCAAACAAAGAGGTATGGCATGGCCACTTGGGCCCGTAGTTAGCCTAGTTTCCTAGGCCTAGTTTCAGTAGCGAACCGTATACTAGTCTAGGCCCTAGTCTAGTATACTTGTAGTCTACAGATAGCAATAAAAGAGCTGACATGTAAAATCCGAGTAGAGATCATTTATGCAGAGGCGGCCCATGTCACACAGGACGCGATGGGCGAATATGAGCAATGTCTTCTCGGGGCAGCATTTCTTGACGGACCAAGAGGGCGAGCTTGAGCTCCGAACAATTCTTTAAACATATTTTATTTTGTTTTCGCAATATCAGCACAGGTTTCTAGTCACTCGCTTTAAAGAGAAGTTGGCAGCGCTTAGTTTAATATCGATTGATCCTCTCTACATATCGCTGAGTCTTTCCACATATCGATAGCTTGAAGCCAAACATTGATATACGCTAAATACCCGCGAACAGTTAAAATCGAAATCAAATTCAAATCCGTGAAAATCAATTAACAATGTAATGGACCTTTGTTAAAAAACTTTTAAAGCAAGCGGCTTCCGAATTTCGCATCAATACCTCAATTCCTGCCACTTTTTGGTGCGTTTTTGTTGTTTCTCCTCCTTCAAAAATGTGAAAGCTGTAGATGTAATTTTCCAAATTTAATGATACGTTTTCTCCCTCCGAGTTATGCTTTCAATACCGGAGATCCCTTCCCCAAAATTCACTTGTCAATTGCACATGGCGGCCTTGGCATGAAAACATTTTGCAAATATTCTCATATCTCGATATAGAGCTCGTAGTAGCTTTTGTTCAGCTAGCTTGCACCGCGAATTGGCTCTCAATCATGCCATTTTACGTGTGCCAAGCTTGAGTCCTTTCGGCTAGGACTGAGGCATGAGGACTCCAATGCAAATGTCTGTCATTCTGTCTGTCTGTCAATTTGTTGGTTAATTGTAATACATCCAATGTAAATGAAAGGACGCACATACTGTTGAGATATGTATCTATGCTCTGTTCACATTCAATGAAGAATATTCTATGCAAGGTTTCACAATTTTCCATCAACCATTTTCATCATTATTTTAGTGGTGGCATTTTTTTTGCTTGGCTCCACATTTTCATTTACCATTTTGTTGTTGTACAGCCTTCAATACTCGTATGTTTTTATACCCGTACTCAAAAAGAGTTAAGGGGTATACTGTATTTGTGCTAAAAGTGGATGTGTGTAACGCAGAGATGGAAATTTTTCCGACCCCATAAAGTATATATATTCTGATCAGCATCAATAGCCGAGTCGATGGAGCCATGTCTGTCTGTCCGTCCGTCTGTCCGTCCCGATGAGCGCCTGGATCTCAGAGACTATAAAAGCTAGAGCAACGAAATTTTTTTTCCAGACTCATGTGATATCACACTGTTACAAGTGTATTTCAAAATTTCGCCCCGCCCCCTTCCGCCTTCACAAAGGACGAAAATCTGTGGCATCCACAATTTTGAAGATACGATAAAAGGCAGTATCGTAGAGAATGACCATATCTATCAGATTGCCGAATCTGAATCAGATCGGATCATAATTATAGCCAGAATGAAGAAATTAATTTTCAGTTGCTTCCCCACCTCCTCTGGCGCTGCTGACGCTATTCATTCTCTGTCTCGCTCGCACACACTCTGCCCTGTGCAATGCGCGAGCAACCCCTAGCGGAGGAGATGTAGAATCTAAATGGTAGATGTAGAATATTTG
Organism: Drosophila subsilvestris; assembly: GCA_035043285.1. Taxonomy (NCBI): domain Eukaryota; kingdom Metazoa; phylum Arthropoda; class Insecta; order Diptera; family Drosophilidae; genus Drosophila; species Drosophila subsilvestris. Next base: position 1,431,199 of record JAWNNB010001726.1, on the reverse strand, counting down.
TTCTATATGTATTATCTACATTTTACATGTAGATGTAGTTAACAAATGTAGCAAAAAAATGTAAAATGTAAAATTTTAAATTTTTTTAAAATTTAAATTATAAGCTCACAAGTTTATATACTGACTGAGTACGGGTATAAAAGTAGAGTCGCGACTAGAAGCGACTCACGTTCCTTCTCGTTTTTTGTAAGTTTTTGTTTTCTGCCTGTTTGCTTTTTAACATTTACATGATGTTCCACGCCCAGGGCCGATGCCCAGGGCACCTGAGTTTGCATTGCAATTAGTTTGAATGGCAAATGGCATATTTGTCTAATGGTTTAGTTAACCCCAAGCAGAAAAACGGTTTGTTCATTCCCAGTAAATGTTAATTGTTATTTTTATTATTATTATAGGTGGGTACTATTCTGGTTGTGTTTATGTTTATTGGAATTGCTGTGAAACGTGGCATAAGGGGTGTCTTTTCGGAGATCTTTCTGCAGCTTAAACCTTACCAAATACATTTTATTGCAAGTTTCTTTAGTTTCAGGACACCAGCAACGTTTGGTTAACGTTAAACAGACCAAAAGTGTTTAACTATAAGTTCTGTGGTTTCCCCCACTGCACTAAACAACTACCAACTAAATTCCAGCGTTAATTCCCCATGTTGCAGAACAATTCAAGACCTCCTTCGATTGCACTTCAAGCACCTGACGGGGCTGATGGGACTTCTATAGGGGTAGAAAGTGGCGTGCAGCAGAGTGGAGTGGAGTCGAGTGAATTGTCGCGCTGGCGACGACTTCCGGAACGGAAATTGTTTGGCGTTTTAATGAGCCAAGTGGCGCAGAGATTGACGTTCTGTGCCGCCAAGCAGCAGGGCTCCTCTGGACGCTTCCGACAAATGAAGGGCGGGGATCTGAGCTTCTAAATTGATTTGCCAGATACTGATTTAATTAAAAACCAACTGCAAGTGCAATGAAAGCTTCCATCGACAGCAGAGTCCAGTGATTGCTCCCCTGAGGGTAACTACGGTATGTAGCTGGCAAATGACAATTTCCCGAACGCCTACGAGGCGCTTGGTGGCAAAATTAAACACGGTAAATATTTTGCCACACATTAAAGCCACTAAAAATAGTGTTCACTTATGCAAATCAGTGGCGTACTCCACCATTTCCGTGCCCGTATCGTTAGGCTTCACAATGCTCAGACTTTTTTGAACTTAATTTAATGTACAAAAATCACGCAAGAAGTCAGGCTGCAAATGGTAAAACAAGAAACAACAACAACAAAAAACTTAAGCCAAACCGCCAAAACTGAAACTGCCAAAAAACTTGTGCAATTTTCTTGTGCAGCCTTTTGCCAGCAAAGCAGGCAGCAAAAAATGAGGGGGCTAGTAAATGAAAGAAAAGTCATTACAACTTGCACACACACTGCGAACAAATTGCAGAGAAATAATATTTTTCCTGTTTTTGTTGGGCGGCGCCTGCATGTTGCATTGCCCATTCTGTGGCAATTGGAATTTTTGGCTACATTTTCCTATCTTCCAGCGAGCCCTACACATCTCCTCTCTCTTTTTGGGCCATAGTACTGGGGAGACGCCCAATGTTTGCGTAAATTGTGCTGAAGTAAGGACATTAAGTGGTAATTGAGTATGCCGGCAAGAGCCAAGTGAAATATGCTTTCCCATGGCCCAACCCTCCAACCCTCCGACATCACCCACATGGTACGACATGTGAGCGTACAAATGGGGAAAAATGAAAGGAAAAACAGACAAAGAGAGAGAGAGAGAGAGAGAGAACTGGGCAACGAGTGCCGGAGCATTGGGGAAAATGAGTGCGAAAGCCCTCATGATAACCATGATTTATGATCTGTAGAATTTTTCAATTTTTATCCGATTGTTGGCAAAGCAAACAAACAGAAAATTGAATGAAACTTTTGGCAGACAAAGCTGCTTTCTCTCTCGGTCATTGGCCAGAGAGAATTATCAGCATCCAAGCAAAGTTATCTTAATGGTTAATTATTTTAAAGTACTAAATGTTATTGGCTGTCTTTCGATGGGCCAAGAATTATCGTACCCCAGATAAATTACCGATTTAAATTTAAACCCTTAATATAATAAAATCAAAAATTGCATCAACGTAAATTATCCATTCCATTCTTTTTTTTTTAAGCTCTGTACCCAACTATTGATTAAAATGTTACACTTTTAGCAGCCCCAACAAAATGTTGGACATATTTTTGTCTTGTCTGGCAGATTTCCTGCCTTGCCTTTAAGCTGAAAAGCGTCAACGAGCAGGCTCAGAGAATTGAGCCAACGGATGTGTAGGCAGGAGGGTAGGTGGAAAAATGCGTTCAAAAAAATTTAGGCTGACACTTGGTCAGGTGCACGAGGATGTGTGTGTGTGTGTGTGTAACCCGACCTTGGTTGGCTTGCGGCACTTTTGGCCTCGTCGCTCCTTTGTTGGACCAAAACTTTTGTATTGTGTACCAAAACGTAACAGAGATATGTATTTTAGTAGCAGGGGGCAAGGGGCACAGCAGACACGACCCCCCAGTCGACGTGGGTCATGGTGTCATGTTATTGGAAGCCAATTTAGCCAGACAACATCGCCCGGGTCGATTGGCAGCCTCCGTGCCACCAATTTGTGCAATAAAAGTGCTGCAACAAATGCCGTCGGCGGCAGCGGCGGCGGCGTGCCTCGTGTTGCATATTTATGGGCATCACGGCAATTTATATGGCTCGAATGGCTCGAATCGGAGGAATGGCTGCTGGCTGGCTGGCTGGAGTGGGCTTAAACGGCAATTGGCAAACGTCTTTGGCCGGCGACAATTTTCATTAAATTTGCATTCAAGCGGCTCCTTAAACCCCCCCATTGCATAATTTATGTGCCCGCCACTCGTCCCTGGGGTGGGGTGGGGTGCCTGGTTGGTTGCGGTTGGGTTGTGCCTTTGGGATGGAATGGGCTGTCGGATCGGTCGAAGATTATGCAAAGTTTTTATTCGGCGCCTGCTCGCGGCATGGACAGACGCCTCAACTTTTTTTTTTGTGGGAGAATTTCGCGCCTGACTTGAGCAACTTTTAGCAGTTGGGGCATTTTCGCCCCCACCCGCCCCACTCACTCTGTGTATGACAGGCGTGCGAAAATTGGCAAGCGCAGGGCCGGAAATGACAGAGATATGCGGCAAGGACTAAGCCCGGATGCTGCTGGCTGCTGAAGCGCAAAGTTGGGCTCCCCTGTGCCTGGGCAGGATACTTTAAAGTTGGATGAAGTTACGTACGTAACGTGGAGAGCCTTCCCTGAATGCATTTTCGAACAACCAATTTCCGTTTCAATCTTAAGAGCAAAGACTGAAAAAACCAACCTTTTCAATGGCACAATAAAAGGGCGGCGGCGGCAGTGGCTTCGATGCCATTTGCAAACCGCAACAATTAAATTGAAATGCAAATGGCAATTTCCAAAAGCCAAAAACAGTAGTTGGAGCCTACATAGGTCAAGGGTTGAAGTGCCAGGAGCGCCTGTGACACACAGGCTCGACCTCTGTTCAGGGTTTGTGGGTTGGGAGGGGGAGGGGGAGGTGGGCAAAGCATCGTAAATCTTTTGCTGCTTTTGCTGCGCAAAACTGTTCCTTTTGCTTTATCAAATGAAAACGCCCCCAAAAAGAAATAAATTACAAAATCATTTGGAAATGCATTTGCCTGCACATGCCCTCAACACACCCACACACACACACAGCCACAGTCATAGCAGAAAGGAAACGGCAACTACTCGTAGCATTACGACTTAAAGTAGGCAATAAATTTGTATTTGAAAACGGCTTCCCGCCCCATCATTTGTGGCTATACCCAAGGTTGCTTTAGCAATTTGATGAACACCCAAAATGCCAGGAAAAGTCTGCCTAAATAATATTGGTGGAATATCCAAAGGAACATCCAAAAGAAACCGTTTCTGGTAATATTATTCCTCTTCTTCCGTATCGTAGATCGGTAGTTTCTTTGAGTATAGCTGCTCCACTTCTTTTGGCTTCTCTGCTGTCTCAAGAGGCTTCTCAGCTGCTCCTGCCTCAGCATTCTTTTGCACAGCCTCAGCAGCTGTCTCGTGCTGGTCAGCGGCCACGGCCTCTGGATTAACATGAGCAGCACTTCCGCTGCCATTTTTCTGCCAGTCTTTGAGTAATTTTTCAAAGTCGCTTATGCGTTGTTTCTTCTCCTTTTCCGTCTCGGGTTCCTGGCCCACCCCCTGCTCATCTATTTCGTCTTCATAGCCAGCCGGTGGCAAGGCATTCTGATGGCTATTATGAAAGGCAGTTCGATTGCCATCCTTGAACCAATAGGGCTTCGTTCGCTTGTACATGTGTGGATAGTACACAAACTCTGGATGCTCGTGCTCTTTGTGGGTGCCAAATACGAGCAGCGTTAGAATGGCCACCATTGGCAGTATGGCAAAGAGGGAAATGTTGCGCCAACGCTTCATGCCACCACCACCACTGTGTTTTGGCTTCTTTTCTTTCGGTGGTTTGCATGAATCACGTGGCTTACCGCCTCCTTGAATTGTCGCTAGATTTTGCGTCTTGTTGATCATGACACATTTTTTCTCACGCTTCATAAGCAACTCCTCGCTGCTTGCCTGCACTGCCCCTGCACCGACCGGTGAGCACGGTGGTCTTTTCCTTGGCTTGCATTTGCTGCCACCACTGATGATCGTCTCGTCCCTAGGAATTGGAACCTTATTCTCGCCACTATTGGTGTTAGATGTGTCCTGAGACACATATTTGCATGCTTGTGCATGCCTGGAAATGGGTTGCAAACGGTTCAGATATCGAAATAGATGCAGCATAATTTAGAACCAAAAATTTATTGTTTTCGATTCCGAAAAATCAAATTTTGTATGTGTAGCTGCTATCCTGTAGAGTGTCGAAACTACTTTGATGGAATTTAGCAAAGGGAACGATAGATTTTCTGTGTTAATTCTGAATTAAAGAATCTCCTTTGTTGGATTATCCCCCAAAAAGAATGCAGCCAAGAAAATGCCATCGCCCACATTGTAGCCCACAGATGAGCAGTTTCTGTCGTCCACTCTTTCGTTTTCTTTTCTTCGTTTTTGTTTTGGCTTTTTCTTTAGCTTCTTTTCGTGCTACTGCGCTTCCACATGCTTTTTCCAATCTTTAAGTAATTTTTCAAAGTCTTTTATCCGTTGTTTTTTGTCCTTTTCCGTCTCTGGTTCCTGGCCCACCCCCAGCTCATCTATTTCATCTTCATAGCCTGCCGGTGGCAAGGCATTCTGATGGCTATTATGAAAGGCAGTTCGATTGCCATCCTTGAACCAATAGGGCTTCGTCCGCTTGTACATGTATGGATAATACTTGAACTCTGGATGCTCGTGCTCTTTGTGTGTGCTAAATACGAGCAGCGTTAGAATGGCCACCATTGGCAAAATGGCAAAAAGGGATATCTTGCGCCAACGCTCCATGCCCCCACCACCACTGTGGTCTGTTGGCGCTTTGCGTTTCGCTGCGCATGGTCCGCCGCCTTGAATTTCGGTTAGACTTTTTTTCTTTTTTGTGGACGAATCATCGCAGCTTTTCTTCCCGGCTCCAGGTGCATCCTTGCCAGACGATGAGCTCGGATCTTTTTTCTTGGGTTTGCATTTACTGCCACCGCTAATAATCTTTTCGTCTTTTTTCGGGGGTGGGCTTTTCTCGGCAGGCTTTTTGGCTGGTGGACTTTTTGCGGCCGCACTTTTGGCTGGAGCACTACTTTTGGGGGTAGAGCATTTCGTGGGAGGTGTTTTTCCTTTAGACATCTGACGCAATGCCAGCAGTGCTACATTGGCATGCCCAGATATTTGCACATTTTTGAGCAATCGACCCCACTGCAGCATACTTGGTTAGAATTTGGTGGTAGAGGATTTCCGAAAGAGTTAATTTTAGAATAGTTTTTTTATGCTCATTCAGCAGCAGGGCAGCTGTGACTAGAGTAACGAAGCTGCTTTGATGGAAATTCCACATTTAAAAAGTTCCAAGAAATCGGAACAATCTGCTCTAAAAAATGTTGTTTCAATCCCAACTCAATTATGATTTGAAGGACCACAAGAACCGCATCGTAGCCACACATTTCAGGCATAATACGACACTTAACTTTTATGGTAGAGCAGCACATTCGGTAGTCTGACTGTATTCCAAATTAGCTTTAATGTGACATGAAACATTCTATGTGGAGGAAGTACCCGGGCCCAGCCTCCCAGAGGTAATTTAACTTGTATGTACATCGAGCACATTCCACATTTGCCAAAGGAAACAAAGGAAACTGCCATAGAGACAAGCTAAAGTGCTTTGTAATTTCCCCAGCATTCTCTTAGGGGAGGGGCAGGCTCCTCCTAGAGAGGCTCATTAATTAGGCAGAACCACAACTAAAGATAAGAATTGAAACAATGGCCGAGACGGAGACCGGACCTTGAAAATATGTTGTGGCCATCCATCCATCATGCTCAAGTGTCGGTTTGTCGGGCAGCCGCATAAATATTACATTATAATTATGATGGCCAGACGATGGGCAACTGCGGCTGCAGATGTCAGAGAGGGGAATAAACTTTTAGCTGGAAAATTAATCAAACACGCAAACAATACAGAAACTGCCCTCGGCCATTCATTATTTTCGAGTGCCGTCTGGGCTGGCAGACCAAAAAAAAACCCTTGGCCCAAGCAACTAATCGAAGACATAAAAAAAAACCGTGAAATAAAATCGCAAGGAAATCGAAACAGGAATTAACCAAAGCGAAGCCTTAGAAAATGAATATTATAATTAGTTATAATTATGAATGTCTTATTAAATATATTATGAATATAAATTATATTATTATTTTCGTAGAGCATTTAACACAAAGCCAAAACTCTCGGGCGATGAAAGCCATAAAGCCAAATTCGAGTACCAAAATTGTTGGCATAAGACAGGTATGAAGTCTCTGTCTTCTGCTCTGCGTATCCTTGGCACTAAGCAAATTATAAATGCACACACACACACACACACACATTTGGCTCTGAGCCATTTGCAAGCAAAACAATCAGATCACGCATACGCCGTGTGGGCACAGGGGCACTGCCTGGATAATTTCATACGCTTACAAACATATCTATCTGGTAAGGTTAAAGCTGCTGTGATTGACATTGTCAGAACAGGTGACACTTGCACTCGCATTAAGTCAACCTTGTGACACATTTTCTCTTTCGTTAAACCTTCCCCATGTGACATTTGCACTCTGCACCAACAACCCCAACAACAACTTTCCATAACCCTTTCCTCCTGCTAGTCAATCTGCCAGCTAAGACTATACACTGTACATGCTGCTGCTGGCTGGCTGATATATATCACACATCACGTCTGGGACATTTTGACAAGTTTTTCACACGCCATTTGTCAGTGTGCTGTGTGTGTGTGTGTGCCATTAGCCTGGTTAGAGGATAAGCCAAGTTTTGGCATTTGATTCAATTAATTGGGGATTACCTTAACACCGAACAAAAAACTTTGTACGCCAAATTGCACAACTTGTGGCCTGGCTTATTTGAAATTCAAGAGCGTTATTACACGCAATACCCCGCAGCAAGGGGGGGGATACAAAAGAAAACTTAGGGTAGCTGCAGCTGGCAATTTGACAGAAGAAAATGAAGAGAATTATTTTGTAAATTTAGAGACAAATATAATTATATAATATATAATTATTATATAATAATAATAGCTATAATTATTATTAATATATAATAACTATGTATATATGTATTATATAATTATATGATAATAATATAATTATATTTATTATAATTTAATAATTGAATTATCAAATTATTTAATTTTATAAAAAATATATTAATAAATATTCCTTATGTTTAATATATAGAAAACAGTCTGCTGAGTATCAAACAGTCGTTCACTTTACTACTTCAGCTCTCTGCCGCCTGTCAAGCTGATTTCAAACCCAAAATATATTCTCCCCGCCCAGCTGCACCGAGTCTTCTAGCACTTGTCGAGGTGTCAGATGGCACCCCAAGGCATTGCCGCCATTTTGTGTGTGTGTGTGTGTGTGTGTGTGTGTGTGTGTGTGTGTGTGTGTGTGTGTGTGTGTGACTGTGCCTACTGCTATCTAGCGCTCGTAATCATTTGCGCTTGTGGCAAAAATCCCTTAGCCATCACCTACAACCCAATCCAAGAGGCAAACACACAAAATCATATCCTTGGCTGCAGGGTAGAAGGAGGCGAAATCTCATAAGTTTATCAGTTTAGCGCCATCTTCAATGGAAATTCGCTGAAAGTTCAGGTAATACTCGAGGGAGTGAGGCACAAAATTGATTTTGTTTCACGTTCGCCGTGGCTGCTGGCTGCTCCTGCCCCTGCCCCTGCCCCTGCTCTCCTGCCTGCCATTGCTCTTTAGCGTTAAATTTAATTTATGCTCTCGGAATGCAAACGCACACAAACGGAAAGTCTGATTTGCTCCCCTAAATTTTATGACGGCCACTTTGTTGAGTACCCGCTGTTCGTTTTTTCCAAGAATTTATGCGCTTGCATAAAAGCATCAAAATTGATAGCAAAACATTAGCGCCAGTTAGGCCGGGAGAGAGTTTCACTGGCTAAAGGGGAGACGGATGGATGGATTGAATGATTTAAGTGCTACAAATCGTCTGCCCATCAATTGGGCTTTAACCAGCCTCCACGACAGTCCGTTACTTCACACGTCCAGTTAATCACAAAAGTTCTATCGCAGATTTTTAATTAAATTTGTCATTAAAAGTGCCAACGCACGCAAAGGAATTGAACGAAATGAAAAGAATGAAAACAAAATACGAAATTCATTGTGGATTATGGGTCAATGGGATACCCAGTATTTTTGGAATATTACTTTGTGCAGCTAATTGAAGGCCACAATGTATACAAACAAGGCACTTAAAAGATGAGCAAAATACATGGCTCAGTGCCAAAGAGGATTTCCTGTGTACTTTGGGCAATGGAAGAAACTTATTTTCGCTGTACTGTATACTTTATATGTATATTGCATTGGTTTTCTGGGCAAATATGGGCAGAAAATGGTAATTAATAAATTTACAACATTTTTTAAAAGATTTCTTTTCATTTTTCTACAATTTCTAGATCCGAAAACCAATTCTAAAAAGTTTTCTACAAATTAAATCTGCCAGAGAAACACAAAAACCCTTAAAATACTTGCATATTTTCCGCTCTTTTACACACAAAAAAAACGTATACTCCTATTTTTTACAAATACCCTGTAAAAAAAAATTCAAAAAATTCCCTGCCCACTGAGATGGCCAAGTGACAACCTCATTGTGTCCGGTGCGGTGCCTGAACGAGCTCAGAGCCCAAAAGTAATCTCTTTTCGGTCTGAGTGTGGGGGTGGGTCTGGGTGTGGGTCTAGGTGTGGGTCTCTCTGCTCTTTTGATTGGTGCTGGCCACGAGCGCAATCGGCCGGGGAATTGTGCGGTCCAACGCTTCTGGTTATACGCCTGAGTATACATATATATATATATATAATATTGCGATATTGTGTATACATTTTCTGGCAGCATAAAGTATTTCTGGTAAATCAAATTAAATTGAAGGTGCGTAAAAGTAAGTGGCGAAAGCGAAAGGCGCAAATAAATCCTTGCTCAAGTCGAGTAAAGCTTTTGCCATTCAATGAAACGGGTTTCATTCATTACTTGTGGAGTGGCAGGGGTATGGCTATATTCGTTTAACTGGCAATTACCTTTGAGTGGGGGATCTCATAAATTTAACAATCAACTAGAAGGCCATCAAATTACAAGATGTCTGGCAGCCTAATGGCTGGCACCTAAACAGCAAGCGGAATTGCCTTAATTAGCTGCTGTTTTGATTGTCACGGGGGGAAATCTTAAAAGGGGAGAGGGAGTTCTTGAGAGAGATTTAAGCTGCACTATTCGTGGGTTAGGTAGAAGTACAACCCCTGCGAGTTTCTAACTCGTAATTATGGTCTCATTACTCTGTTTTCCACTTTGCTTTTCTGCACCAAAACCAAAATAAGCTTTAAGGCTTTTCCTTCCTCACCTGCGCTCACATAGCACTTTCCACGCTTCCTCTCTGCCAGTCTGTCTGTCTGTCTCTCTCTCTTTCTCTCTCTCTCTCTCTGTTTTTTCTTTGTTTTTCTTGGCACCAAGTGCAGCTCACACACACACACATCTTTTTTGGCACTTACTTGCCTGTTTTTCTTTGGCTGTTATTTAATTTTTATTTATCTTTCCAGACGTTGGCGGTTCGTTGGTTGTTACGAGGACTTGCCACAGCATCCCCCTGCAAGCCCCTGCCACATGTGAAATTAATTTTCATGGCACTTTTAACGTTGGCTTCTTCCATGCCTCCTTCTCTTCGCTTTCCTTGCCACTCGATTGAATGAATGAATTTTAATTTTGTAAATGAAGCATTTTATATAAAATTGATTCTCTTGTGTGTGTGCGGGTCTGTGTGGGTGCTTTTACAACTTATTTGCGTGTGCCGTCAAACAACAAAGTTTTCTGATTTTCAAAGATTTTTTATTGCCCCTTTATGGGGAAGTAAACATGCAAGTCGCTTGTCCTCCGCGGCAGTCTTTTCTTAGCGAACAGTTGTTGTTGTTTGTCCTTTTCTATACAGTTAAACGCCTTCAATAATACATATATGGCAATGGGAACCTTTTTTTTCTCGACTCTTTGCTTTACAGAAAACAAATCCTGACTATGTAAATATTCAATTATACCGCCCTAGACCCAGAGTTTGGGATGATCCGCCCATTTACATACACAATGCGATGGCTAGAACGTGTGTGAGTGTGTGTGTGTGCCCCAACCACGCCCCCGTAATCGAAACAATTGCACTTTGACAGAAAATCCAAAAACATTTTAAGCTCCCTCGTTTCTCATTTATTTTTACCTCACCCACCCTTCATCAGCCATTTGGCCACCTGGCCACCTGGCCACCACCACATCGAAATTCATGGAAATTTCTCCTCTACACTAAATGGGTTTTTGTTTCTCTTTCTCTCTCATTTGTTTTATTTGTTGTTGTGTCCTTCTTTTTGTCCAGTTGTCTAGTTTCAGGTTTCAGGTTCTGTTTTCAATGGCGAACCGCTTGATTTGCTGTCTGTTCTGTTCTGTTATTTCGGTCCATATTGTGTGTCACATCTACAATGGGCAATGGGCATGCCAACCCATCCCATCGCATAGTGGCATTGTGATTCTATTTTGTGGGCACGCCAAATGAAATGGAAGCGCATAAATGAAGTGCAGAATAATGGATAAAATTGATTGGTTTGTCAGTGGAATGCAAGGACTAAAACGAATTGATTAATTGCCGTAGCTATGAGGCCTTTAAATAAATGTTGAAATACATGAATATTGTATAGAGAATCCGGTACCTTGGGTTTCTGCTTTGCTTAGGAATTGTTTTTAGTATTTCCAACAGCACTTTAACATAATAATAGTTCTACTAATTGAAGTACCTACTAATCGTTTAGCAAATACCACATTCCCCGCGCGCATTTCACAAAGCTGACATTTTAATAGTTTCGTATAATCGGATATTTATAGCATCAAAAGTTTTCTATCGCGCACGAAAGTTTTCCCCTTTTTTTCTGTTTCACTCTCTGAATTTAGCACCCACTCCACGCACACCAAAAAACAAAAAAACAACAACTTTCATGCTACTTTCTCTTCTAATACCTCCTCATCCTTGCAACATTATTTAAGTCTACAAAACTGCGTCATACTATAATGTCGTCGACTTGTGCAGCCGGAAATTGTTTTGACGTTTGTTGTGGTTTATGGCCCCGATGATTTGCCATGTCTCACGAGTACCACCACCCCACAATACGCCCCACAAAAAACAAAACAAAAAAATGCTACTGCTCATCTGTATTGTTGGTAGCAAACAGGAAGGAAGTACAGTGCCCCTAATTCATGCCACAAAACGACCTCCTCGCCACAGTTGACATAGCTAGTTGGGTTGGTGAATTAATGTGTACCCTGTAGTCGGTGGGGGTAGATCTTATAGGCAGCAGAGATGCCTCTAAGTGTTGTCTATTCTTTCTGAGAAGTTAAAGCTATAAAGATCTACTCATGTGTCCATTTATGTATATGAAAATGGGTCTGAGAGACTGTAAGAGGTGACACTTATGATTCACTATTCATAAACCCTAAGCCCGCCTTTGGTTCTTAATCAGATTAGACAGTCGAATCTTTATGAGAATCTTTATCTAAAATAGTCAGAGGAAATAATAGTTGGAGTAGTATATATACTGATTATGTTTCAAAATAATAAAGAATCAATCGAGCATCAGCTTTGCTTTTCACACATTAAAATCAGGTACTCGTATCTCCTTATTGTTTATTTATTTTAAATTTATAAACCAAGAATTACACCCACAAAAATCATCATAATTCCATAAAATTCCCTTTAAAATTTATAAAAGGTAGCTAGCCTTGCCTTATGGCTGTGTCTACTATATTTCCTTCATCATTTTCACCTCAAAACTATTTCTTTCTAACAGGTATCTTTTAGTCGTAGCATAACTTGACGCTCCTCTACTTGTCATTTTGTTGGTTGACTTTCTTTTGGCCCCAAATGAGAGTGCGGTTTTGGTCGCTTAGCTGTTATTTCAGTTCGTTAGCATAAATTTTGTGTTGTCTGAACAACAGCACAGCACAGCACAGAATTTGCCACCGACGCGACTGTCTGCATTAAAAGTCGAGAACCTAATTATCCGGGAACCTAGCAAAAGGAACAGCAGCAACAGAAGCAACGGCAGGCAAAGAAGGAGTCAGCTTTCCATGCAAATGAGTTTAAAATTGGGCCACAGAAATAACAAAAAATAAATAAAAAATGGAGAAGAAGAAGAAAAACATGAAGAAGAAAATGCTTAATGAATGCATTGCGAAAATTACATTGTGAAAGAAGCCAGCACTGGATTGCGTGACGACAAGTCATTCGTTCATTCGATGGAAAGAGTTTTTGGTTTTATTTTGTGGCCAAAGGGTTTTTGGTGTGTCTCTCTTCTGTTGTCTTAAAGGTTCGTTTTGCCATGTTAAAAGTTCAAGCATTGAACAAGTCTACGACAAACCAAATTCTCAGCGCTTTAACCAGAAGGTCACTCACCGTAGAAATGTCTTGACCCTGTGTGTGTAAACCAACACCGTTTCTTGCTTGATTGTTGTGTAAATAATAAATGTGAATATAATTATTTGTGTACTGCGTTCGTGTCTTCATTCGACCTGAGGTTATCCAAATTGCATTACGTATACGCCATGTCGGTCACAAGGGAGGGAGGGAGGAGAAAGGACACGTAGGGCACGAGCCACCTGGTAGGACCAGGGTCAACAGGGTGTGCGGGCAGTACATTCAATGTGAAGAACCACTTGGCAATGGAAACCCAAAGGTTATCGATATTACATATACACTCATACATATATCCATTGAAGTATGTATACATATAAAAAAAGAATGCCAAATAGCGTTTAAGTGTGTGTTTGACACGGGATAATATTCAATGGATTCAACGAATTGATTGTGCGAGCGATAGGGTCAATGGGGGGGAAATCCACACAAACCATTTTGCAAAAATTATACAGAAAATAATGAGGAAGGTAAAGTTTAAAGAACCCCAGAGAACCCTGAGGTAAGCGGCAGAATTTTAAAGAACCTTTTTTGCTGGAACAACAAGTCTCTCACTCTATTTTGAGTTCAAATTTAGGCACACACACATGCAAATACTTCGCATGATTTACACAGCCCAGCCCACATTCCAGCAATGAATAGCAATTAAGCAATATTCAGTAAATAACCCGCAGACTAATCTGTATAGCAATCAGTTTAATCAACCGTACTGACACCCACCCCCAAAACCTAGACACAAATTTGAGGTTCCAGGCATCCTTCAGCAGACAGGTGGGCATCCCAGCCGACGCCAGACAGTGCGTAACATTAATATGCAGAAGATATTGAACGTAGCGAACAGAACAGAACAGAAAACATATCATACGAGCACAACGAACATGTTTATTTGGGTCATTATGCAAACAGAGGCACCAAGAGAGAAACAAGCCCACAGCCACAGCCAGAGCTCAGACCCTGAGAATATGATGATAAATGATATGCTGCTGGTTTTTGAACCGTAAATGATGCATATAATACTTTAAGTTGGCCCAAGATCTCCGTTGGGGGTTGGTCGGAAGTGCACAACAAATGTGTGCGGGATGGAGTTGATTGAATGAAGCAAAAATCAAAATGAAGGGACCTTCCTCCTGTGTAGGGCGAGAGAGCAATGTACGGTTGCACCCTCATCCGGCATATTACCAATGCAAATCCCAGCAATAAGTTCTGTAGTGCCTATTTATAGGGGGTGGGGTTTCTGCCTTTTGTTTATCTGAAATTTGCATATGCGGGGGAGGCGGGGTTCCACAAAGAACTGTATTTTATGACTGAAATATGCATGCAGCGGCCTCAAAGTACAAATACAACACAAAAATGCTTCTCAAATTTTGCATATTTCACCAAGTGCCACCCAAAAAAAAAAAGGCAAAAACTTTATTCAAAACAGCAAGAAACAAGAAAGGAAAAGGGTGGAAAATGTGCTTCAAGGAACTTTACTTTATGTTGGGAGCAACAGTCGTAAAGGAAACTCATAAATGTTAAGGAAACTCGAGAGGCTTGAAGGCATTAGTACTGAGACATGAGACGACACATCCTGAGGCAGACATCATGTGAGGGCAGCCAAAAAAGAGATATCAAAACTGCAAGAATGCGGCATATACATATAGGAAATATATCTGACATTAATTGAAGATTAGTCAGATACTATAATTATAGAGAGTAAGGGTAAACCAGGTTTTTGGTCAGGCTGAGCCACAAAATTCCAGAGTTTGATTATAAATTTGGATTTCATTATTCTGCATATATGTATGTAGGTATATAAATAAATATAAACAGCTTATATAAACCCAGTTAACAACCGTAAATACGAGTAATTCCATTTTCATGCTAAATGTGCAATTTTCCAGCGATAATCTTTAAAAACCTTTCATAATATTGCAACATCTCAATTGTAAGGCTTCGCCATGAGCTTTTTCTTGCCTCTACTCCTTTTCTTTGGTGAGATTCACATCTCTTTAGTTTATTAAGATTCGCTACATTCTTTTGTTATTTTAAAGCTATGACTACATCCGGTATTCAATGTGCCACCAACTGTTCGCTAGCCTGCAACAGAATGTACTGGCCCCATTGTGGTATTGCCCATGACTGTAATTTTGAAGCAGACAATGCGTGTATTTTGGGCTATGAGATCTGCAGACGTTGGGAAACTCATTTGCCACGTAAGTTAAGATCATAAATTTCACAAAAAAAAAATAATTAACTACTTCCAATCGAATTTTGATTCAGCATTTGAACGAACATCCGCTAAAGAGTGTGCCACCAATAAACCCAAATGCCAACGCGTCGATCCGTAATGAGAAGATTGTATCTTTGGGATTGAAAGTTGTAGAATAGAATCCCATCACATGTTCTTTAGTCAATAAATTTTGAATTTTTTTATTTATTCAGTTGCAAAAAATGTATTTCTGTACCGAGCATTGACATTTAAACCAAAAATCAGCTAATGCAAACGGAAATATTATCGTATATGCATGAAAAATTGACAATTTTGCGCCACTCACTTCCTCAGTTTTGATCCATAAAGCAGGCATGACATAATGCTGAAAATATGCAATTTATTGTCATATCCCAACTGGTAAGCATGAAGCTCATCATGTCATTCATCAAATAAATATGATATATACCCATGGCGGTTGCAATATCGGTGGGAATAATTTAAATTAAAATGTCCCTAATCTTTGTTCATATTCGGGGGAGAAGTGAGATGCAGTTTGGGTATATTTCCGCTTCCTACTCGCAACAAAGTTCTGGTTTGCGAACTGAAACTAATTAATTGCATGAAAAAATATAAATTTTGCGCCTATTAGTCTTGATGGTTTAAAGCATTGCTAAAAAATATTCATTCTATTGAAATATCCCAACTGCTAAGCATCGTCATGAGATTCCTCCTGATTTTTGTCCTAATTGGTAGGTTTTAAAGCGTGACTTTGATGTTTTTCTAGCTCATTTTTTCTTTTTAAGCTATGGCTACGTCAAACCGTATTAAATCTGTCTGTGTGACAGAATGCGCTGCAATTCTTAAGCCTCTTTGTGTGTCTGATGAAACTGGTCTTGCTCACTACTTTCCTAACGAGTGCATCTACGATATTGCAAATTGCTTACGTAGGGAAAAAAACCAAATACGTAAGATTAAAAAAAGAAAACAGTTTTTAAAACAAAATTTAAAATCAATCTCATTTCACAGCATTCACTAATATTATCTATGGCGATTGCCGGAAAATATGCCGAAATAGGTATGGCGATTCCCGGAAAAATATACCCAAAGAGGTATAATTTAATTATCAAATAAAAATGTTTATACCCATAATGGTTTCAGTATCTGTGGGGATAATTTTATTTGAACTGTCCATAGTCTGTGTTCATATTTAGCGAAGGAATCAGATGTTATTTTGCTTAAAAAATTCTACAAAAATTTATGATTTTATGGGACTTGGGCGATGATTGTTAAAGTGTTTCTGGTTTTTGTTAAGTGTGTGGGGAGCTGGTGGTCACTGTATTTAAGTCAAGGCTCAACATGCTATCTGTCAATCAGGATTCTCAAAGAAATCACAGTTAAAGTCACCTGCCAGGATAACGTCTGTATAAGTCAGTAATAAGGATGTCAGGTCTGAGTAGTCAATTTGATTTGGTCGATATATGCAACCAAGGAGCAACTTTCTTCTATTGACGAGTCACTTAAGTCGAGGTCTGATCGAATATCTGACACAAAGGAAGTGTATATTTTGCTTCGTATCCCTTACAAACAATGCTAAAAAAGGTAAGTGTAATAGAAAATGTAGCTTAGCATTCACGGCATATTGTGGGTTTAGCAAAAATGGAACCGAAACCCAGTTATAACGAATGTCATGCTGAGTATGTGAACTGTGTACTTGTAGAAAAACGAGAAGGAACGTGTGAGTCGCTTCTGGACGCGACTCTACTTTTATACCCGTACTCAGTCAGTATATAAATTTATGAAGCTATGATTGAAATTTAAAAAAAAATTTTAAATTTTACATTTTAAATTTTTTTGCTACATTTGTTAACTACATCTACATGTAAAATGTAGATAATACATCTAGAACAAATATTCTACATCTACCATTTAGATTCTACATCTCCTCCGCTAGGGGTTGCTCGCGCATTGCACAGGGCAGAGTGTGTGCGAGCGAGACAGAGAATGAATAGCGTAAGCAGCGCCAGAGGAGGTGGGGAAGCAACTGAAAATTAATTTCTTTATTCTGGCTATAATAATGATCCGATCTGGTTCAGATTCGGCAATCTGTGCTATGGTCATTCTCTACGATACTGCGTTTTTAGTTTTTTCGTATCTTCAAAATTGTGGATGCCACAGATTTTCGTCCTTTGTGAAGGCGGAAGGGGGCGGGGCGAAATTTTGAAATACACTTGTAACAGTGTGATATCACATGAGTCTGGAAAAAATTTCGTTGCTCTAGCTTCTATAGTCTCTGAGAACGAGGCGCTCATCGGTGACAGACGGACAGACGGACAGACGGACAGACGGACAGACGGACAGACAGACAGACAGACAGAGACTCGGCTATTGATGCTGATCAAGAATATATATACTTTATGGGGTCGGAAAATTTCCTTCTCTGTGTTACACACTCGACTTTTACCATAAATACAGTATACCCCTTAACTCTTTTTGAGTACGGGCATAAAACCACGTAAGTTAACAAACAAATATTATATAAATGTTTACCCAAACATAGAACTTCCATTTTGCAGCATTAAAAACCATAAATAGACTATTGCTATCAAAAATCATGAGTTTAGTCTTTGATAGCAAAATGTACATACATATGTATGTACACTATAATATTGTCTGCTTGTTTATTTCGGATTGCATTTCGTATCCTTTATGGAGTATGTACCTACATATTTTCTAGCCATCAAATAAATTGAAAAAATACAAATTATGGTATATATATTTGTGGGAAAGAAATATTAATACGACTACAGTCTTCTGATTTGATATCTGCAGAAGTAGCTAAAATATCTGATCGAAGTGAAAATACTCTCTGCAAGGGGCATATCTTGGACAATGCAAATTGAAACTAATTGCTTGCAAAATAAGAAATTTGGCGCCTATTTGTCTGGATCATTAATGGCATTGAATGGTGCTACAAAAATATTCTTTCTATTGCAATATCCAAGCTCATGATGGTTATCTTGATTTTTTCTCTAATTGATAATTGAACAGCGTGAATTTTTGGAATTTTGTAAGCTAATTTTTGTCTTTATAAGCTATGGCTACGTCAAGATATATTGAAGATGGCTGTGAGGCTGATTGCACTACAGAACTTAGTCCTCGTTGTGCGTATGATGAAAATTATGTTGTTCATTACTTTGATAGCCATTGCTTCGCCTGTATTGCTCATTGCAAGCGAATGAAAGCAAAATCGCCACGTAAGATTAAAAATGTAATAGTTTTTAATAAAAAATTATAGGTCCATCTAATTTTACAGCTCTAAAAAAATGGTACCTATGACCGATATCGTCTTGGGATTAAGCCCGGATAGTATCGGTATTTGTTATCCATCAAATAAATATCATAATGTACCCATAATGGTTGTAAAACCTGTGGAGAAATGCGAGTTAATCTTTGGATTTTATTTAATTTACTCCATTGTGGATGCTACTATGGGCTCGAAAACACTAGACTCTCTGTGTTTGAAAGATCTCTGATCGTTAATACCCTCTGCAACGGTATATCTCCGCTTCGTACTCCCCACAAATTTCTGGTTATGCAAACTGAAACTAATTCCATGAAACATTTGCAATTTTACGCCGATCATTCTGGATCATTAAAAGCATTGTTTGCTGCTAAAAAATATTCATTCTATTGAAATATCCCAACTGCTAAGCATCGTCATGAGGGTCCACGTCATTTTGATTTTTTTCCTAATTGGTAAGTTTCTGAGCGTGAACTTTGGAATTTTATTAGTTAATTTTTCTTTATAAGCTATGGCCACGTCAAGCGGTACTAAATCTGCCTGTATAAAACCATGCATTTTACTTCTTAAGCCTGTTTGTGCGTACGATGAAAATGGTCTTGGTCATAATTTCGGTAACGATTGCTTGCTCGAAAGCGCCAATTGCATACGGGGCAAGGAAAAATTGCCACGTAAGCTTAAAAAAATCAAAGTTGGTCAAAACAAATTAAAATCAATCTCATTTCACAGTACTAACAAATCCTACCCCTGGCGATTGCCCTAAAACTAAATAGGTATTTGTTATCCATTAAATAAATATCATAATGTACCCATAATGGTTGTAAAACCTGTGGAGGAATGCAAGTTGTTCTTTGTATTTTATTTAATTTACTCCGTTGATGCTACTATGGGCTCGAAAACACCAGACTCTCTGGGTTTGAAAGATCTCTGATCGTTAATACCCTCTGCAACGGTATATCTCCGCTTCGTAATCCCTTCGTAATTCAGGAAACATTTGCAATTTTACGCCCATCATTCTGGATCATTAAAAGCATTGTTTGCTGCTAAAAAATATTCATTCTATTGAAATATCCCAACTGCTAAGCATCGTCATGAGGGTCCACGTCATCTTGATTTTTTTCCTAATTGGTAAGTTTCTGAGCGTGAACTTTGGAATTTTATTAGTTAATTTTTCTTTATAAGCTATGGCCACGTTAAGCGGTACTAAATCTGCCTGTATAAAACCATGCATTTCACTTCTTAAGCCTGTTTGTGCGTACGATGAAAATGGTCTTGGTCATAATTTCGGTAACGATTGCATGCTCGAAGGCGCAATTGCCTGCGGGGCGAGGAAAAATTACCACGTAAGCTTAAAAATTAAAGTTGGTCAAAACAAATTAAAATCAATCTCATTTCACAGTACTAACAAATCCTACCCCTGGCGATTGCCCTAAAACTAAATAGGTATTTGTTATCCATTAAATAAATATCATAATGTACCCATAATGGTTGTAAAACCTGTGAGGAATGCAAGTTGTTCTTGTATTTTATTTAATTTACTCCATTGTGGATGCTACTATGGGCTCGAAAACACCAGACTCTCTGAGTTTAAAAGATCTGTGATCGTTAATACCCTCTGCAACGGTATATCTCCGCTTCGTTCTCCCCACAAATTTCTGGTTATGCAAACTGAAACTAATTCCATGAAACATTTGCAATTTTACGCCCATCTGGATCATTAAAAGCATTTTTTGGTGCCAAAAATAAATTCATTCTATTGAAATATCCAAACTGCTAAGCAACGTCATGAGTGTCCACGTCCTCTTAATTTGTTTCCTAATTGGTAAGTTTCTGAGCGTGAACTTTGGAATTTTATTAGTTAATTTTTCTTTATAAGCTATGGCCACGTTAAGCGGTACTAAATCTGCCTGTATGAAACCATGCTTTTTACTTCTTCAGCCTGTTTGTGCGTACGATGAAAATGGTCTTGGTCATAATTTCGGTAACGATTGCATGCTCGAAAGCGCTAATTGCCTGCGGGGCGAGGAAAAATTACCACGTAAGCTTAAAAAAATTAAAGTTGGTCAAAACTAATTAAAATCAATCTCATTTCACAGCACTAACAAATCCTACCCCTGGCGATTGCCCTAAAACTAAATAGGTATTTGTTATCCATTAAATAAATAGCATAATGTACCCATAATGGTTGTAAAACCTGTGGAGAAATGCGAGTTGATCTTTGGATTTTATTTAATTTACTCCATTGTGGATGCTACTATGGGCTCGAAAACACCAACAACCTGAGTTGGAAAGATCTAATCGTTAATACCCTGTTCAAGGGTACTCCGCTTCGTACTCCCTACAATATTCTGGTTATGCAAACTGAATCTAAAGAACATTGGATGGCTGTTAATAATCCAGACTAATGGGCGCAACATTTCTTATTGTGCATGTAATTTTTAAAAATATTCATTTTATTGTATTTTGAGCTTCCTCCTGATTTTTGTCCTAATTGGTAAGTTTCAAATTTGGGCGATGGAATGAATATCTGATCGAGTACTCGTACACAGAGGAAGTGTATGTTTCTGCTTCGTATCCCTTACAGTTTTGCATGCAAAATTACAAATGTTGCGCCTATTAGTCTGAAACATTAAAAGTATTGCTTGATAGCTGAAAATACCCATACTGTTGGCTCATCTCACCTCATAAGCATCGCCATGAAGATATTCTTGATTCTTTCCCTAATTGGTGAGTTTGAAAGCTGAAATTTTGGATATCTAATAAGTGTTCTCTGTTATTTTTTTTAAGCTGTGGCTATGTCAAACAATCCTAAAAGTAAGTGTAATAGAAAATGTTTCTTAGACTGGCAGCCACTTTGTGGGTTAGGCCCAAATGGAACCACAACTCAATTTTATAACGAATGTCATGCCAAATATGAGAGCTGTGTGCTTGCAGAAAAAAATGAACCACGTAAGTTAACAAACAAATGTTATAATAGTTTACAAAAAAAATACCAACTTCCATTTTGCAGCATTAAATATTATAAAAGGCCGGTGCTAGCAAAAATTATGAATTTCATCTTTGATAGCAAAATGTACATACATACACTATACTATTTGCTAGCTGTTCATTTCAGATTGCATTTCGTATCCTTTATGGATTATATATGTACATATGTACCTATATATTTTCTAGCCATCAAATAAATTGAAAAAATAAAAAATTATGGTATATATTTGTGGGAAAGAAATATAAATACGACTACAGTCTTCTGATTAGATATCTGTAGAAGAAGCTCAAATATCTGATGGGAATCAAACTGAATCAAGTTGAATGAAAAATGTTAAATTTTCCGCATATTCTTCTAACATTTCGTGGTAGCTATAAATATGCATACTCTTGGCATATCTTAAAATTTTAGCATTGCCATGAGGACATTCTTGATGCGTTCGCCCATTGGTGAGCGTAAATCTAGGAAATTAAATACTTTTTCTCTGTTACTTATAAGCTATGGCCACGTCAGGGGATTCTAATCTTAAATGTGTGTCAACGTGTCCCTCAGTAGCGCATCCAAAATGTGGAAATCATGAAAATGGAACCAAAATTTATATTTTAAACGAATGCCATGCTTTTTATCAGAGGACAAAGATCCCAAACGTAAGTTAAAAACGAGAAGGAACGTGAGTCGCTTCTAGTCGCGACTCAACTTTTATACCCGTACTCAGTATATAAATTTATAATCTTATGATTAACATTAAAAAAAAATTTTAATTTTACATATTACATTTTTTTGCTACATCTGTTAACTACATCTACATCTAAAATGTAGATTATACATCTAGAACAAATATTCTACATCTACCATTTAGATTCTACATCTCCTCCGCTAGGGGTTGCTCGCGCATTGCACAGGGCAGAGTGTGTGCGAGCGAGACAGAGAATGAATAGCGTCAGCAGCGCCAGAGGAGGTGGGGGAAGCAACTGAAAATTAATTTCTTTATTCTGGCTATAATAATGATCCGATCTGATTCAGATTCGGCAATCTGATAGATATGGTCATTCTCTACGATACTGCGTTTTTAGTTTTATCGTATCTTCAAAATTGTGGATGCCACAGATTTTCGTCCTTTGTAAAGGCGGAAGGGGGCGGGGCGAAATTTTGAAATACACTTGTAACAGTGTGATATCACATGAGTCTGGAAAAAAATTTCGTTGCTCTAGCTTTTATAGTCTCTGAGAACGAGGCGCTCATGGGGACGGACAGACGGACAGACGGCCAGACGGACAGACGGACAGACGGACGGACAGACAGACATGGCTCTATCGACTCGGCTATTGATACTGATCAAGAATATATATACTTTATGGGGTCGGAAAATTTTCCTTCTCTGCGTTACACACATCCACTTTTACCACAAATACAGTATACCCCTTAACACTTTTTGAGTACGGGTATAATAATGAAATCCAACTCTCAATTTTCAGCATTGAAGGAAATTATCACAGGTCCTTGCCTTTCAAAATGATGAATTGCTTTTTTGAATGCAAAATTTGCATACAATCGAATGACATTATAACATTTTCATTTCGTATTCTTCATGGAGGACATATGAATGTTTGTATTATTTGTTGCGCCATCGTATAAATATGAATATACTCGTACAAATGATGGTACAAATATTTCTAGGACTAATGTATTTTCAATAAAAGAATCAGACCAGAAATGGGTTACTTTGTAGGTCTCCCAAGAATAATGTCTATCTAAATATCTCTGGCTCTATTGACTCCTTTATTCTCTTTATGTTTGGGGTCGGAGTGGCGCGCGGACTGCAACAACGAGTGGGAGGTGCAATATTAAAAATTCCACAGCTACAGATGGGTTCTCAAGGAAATAATCTCATGCTGTTGAGTCGAATATCATCTTGTCGTCAACATAGAGCGTCTGTTTTTGTGCCATGCTATGAAATCAAATCGTTTGTGTGTGTTTTTCTTTGGTCTGAAAATGGCCAACTCACTCGCGAATGCTTTGGGGTAAGGAAAACCCCCTGCTGTGATTGCACTGTCAAGTGGCGAACGTGTTTCTACTTCACGGCAAATTAAGTTTCGCCAGAATGTAGCGACGCCGAAGCGTTTTTCGAGTGGATAATGTCTGAATTTAATTCATGCAGGAAAGTTATTTGGTTGGGCTTTAACCTAAAGCGTTTCTTATTAAAATATTTTATAGCATAGCCTCTTTTTAGGTATACCAATTTTATGAAATTCTCTTCAATTCCCTTAATTAATCGTTAAAAGAGAAGCTAAGCTAACAAATTAATTAATTTACATCTTAATTTTTATCTAAATTTAAAGCATAATTAAATACATTTTTCGGCCCAGCAAAAACAAGACGAAAAAAAACTCTGACGCCCCAACAAAGCAGCCAGAAACAGGGGAAATTCATTAAAACCAGCACTGTGAAAATCCTTAGAGCCTGTCGGCAACAGAGAGTACGACTGCGACCAGGAAAGCAGGGAGAGAACGACACCTCTCTCTCTCTCTGTCTCTGTCTCTGTCTTGCTGACACCTTCCCAACCGAGTTGACAATGTTTGTCATTTGCGCTTCATTTAGTTTTGGCCATTGAACGAGCACTTGATGCCACTGTCGATGCTGATGCCACTGTCGATGCTGCTGCCACTGCTGATGATGTCTAAATCAGAAAATGTTGTTTAATCTGTGGTGGGCCTTAGACCACGATGGCGGGACACAGCATGAAGTCTCCGGAAATTGCCGAAAATGTGCCCGTCGAATATCGTTATTTTTTGTTCAGAATTTGTTTTGTTTCTCTATTAAGATTTCATTCCGGCTCCACGAAGCGTATAATAATTTATTATAACTGCTGAAGATAATAATCAACAGAGGACACCGCGTGTGTGCGTGTGGTGGGTGTGGTGTGTGGGATGTGTGGTGGGGGGGGGGCCTTGAGAAATGACAGCTGTCATTGACTAGCATTTGCTTGTAAGCCATAGAAGACATTTATATTAAGAGTTTTTTTTTGTATTTCTCAAGAGAACACAACAGTCGAAGGTGATCTCTTTATGGGGAAACTCAAGATTTAATCACAATTTTGTAAAACTTTTCTAGCAAGTTTATTTTAGGGAATTACTTTATGAAATATGAGGGGATTAGGTGCTTATTTCTTAGGTACTACCAAGGATTTTATTTGAGCGTGAATAATATGATTAATTATTTCACCAAGAAAAAAAAACCAAAAATGTATTAAATATTCATATGTTCTATATTGGGAATACCCTCTATTTAGAACTTGATTTTTACTTCGATGTTTGCTGCCAATGAGAACATAAAGACATAGACAGCTGGCAAAATATATTTCACTTCTTTCACTGTAGTGTTTAATCGATTCCGATGATTTTTCTCTGCCAAAATATTTCTACTATTTAACACAGAAGATTCCCCCAACTACACCTCGCATTCAATTACTATACATAAACTCCAACTGTATAATACAGTTAATGTGCCCTCCAGAGAGTGCAGAATATAATCAACACACGTGCCGGCGTGCCGTAAGAAACATTTTTGCAAAAGGTTCGTTAATGAACCTCCTCTAGGTGCCTGACGTCTGGGCGTGGGCTTCTAGACAAATACAGGAATCTGCCATTTGTTAATCGGGACACGCACACGCAAATCAAAATCACAAATACACACAAAGCAAAGCAAAACAAAACAAAAACAATACAGAAGCGGAAAGACATAAGGCACACCTGCGACTGCGACAGGTTACCCATCAATGTTATTTGTTCACTTTGTTGACAATACTTTTACTTGGTGTTCAGGAAATGCCCGAAAATATATTGTGTGTGCTATCCAGAAATAATCATCATTTGGAATTTATACAGCAGAACGGATAACTTTATCGTATTCAAGAATATTTATAGGGATATTTTAAAAACTTTCTTACCAGTTTGAGCGTATTGTAGGTGAGTTATATTTCAAGTATTGAATCCTTTTAAAGTACGTTTTTTTCCGTTGCTTTCTTATCCTGATGCTGAACTTTCGTTTTGTGCAACTGACTCTGGACAATTTCACTTTTTGGCTACTTTGCTGCTGTTTGTCCTTTCAACATTGTCATCTATGGGGAGAGTCAGTCCTTTTTCCCAGTGAGCAATTGGAATCGCTAGTTTTTCACATGTTTTAACATGCAAAGCACAATTTCACGAGAGCTTTGACTGCCTGCCAGATAGCCTGCCTGTTCGTTTGGTTTCTTGTGTGGCGGCCAGCCCGTGGGGGAAAAATTCGTTCTACTCTTTCGACTTTGACTTGATTTTTCATTGAATTTTTTCCAGTTTCGAGCTCCCAGTTCTTTGGATTTTCACATAAAATGTTGGCTATTGGGTTTTTGTGGTTGGATGCTTAAAGCATATTTATAATGCACAAAATGTTTCGTTAATTTGGTTTTGCATCGCTGGCAACACGCTTTGCTTCAATTGTTTTTTCTTTTTCTGTATGTTGCACACATAGAATTATTACAATTTCCATTTCCGATTAAAGCTGGCAAATATTTCGTATCATTTCTAAAAATAAAATAAAGAATTACTAAAATAAAAAAAAACTTTGTTGCACAAAATGTTTAAGAGCGAACCGGAAGCCAATTGATCATTTTCGTTTGTGTAATATGTAAAGCCGATTAAGGCAAATGCCACTTTATTTAATGTCTGCCAATGCCCAATTTTACTATACCAATAAAATCATCTAAGTAATTCAATTCTGGCCGATGGAGGCCATCAAACCGAAGGCAACACCGCTTCAGGGTTTTCCCCATAGATTGCCTTCGCCGCAGTGAGGAATGACAAATGGTGTCAATCATTGCAGGGGATAACTTTTCACAGAAACGCCACTCTATCTATCCGCTATCCCGACGACAATCAAATTGAAGTTACATCATGCGAGAAGCTGCTGATGCTGCTGGAACTATGCTATACCCCACGGCACTTAAAAATTTCTAAGCTTTCCTCAGTAACTTAAAGTTTTGAGTGCACCAAGAAGGAGATTTGAGAATATCAGTCGAAACTCGTTAAATTTACAAGCGCGTGGGAATTAGTCACAGTTGGGCCAAAGTCTGTTTTGGAATTGCTTTGTTTTTTACGACATTTGTTTTAAGTATTCAGAATAATCTTTAAGTGTGTATATTGTAAAAGTTTCTTTGGACAATTATAAGTTTTTTTTTACTATTTAAATCGCTTGTGTGTCAGCTAAGTATAATATTTAACAGATGGAAATTAATAGTTTTCTTTATTAGCAATCCAAGTTTTTATTTACTTTCTCTACTATTATTATTTTTGTTGCTTATTCAAGAAATTATATATTTTTTTAAATTTTGTTAGGTGCATTTAATTCATTAAATAAAATTATTGTTTATCCGTTTATTTTATTAATTTATTTCTATTAATTTTAAATGTTGCATTTCGAGTTTAATTTCGATTGTACCATAAATTATTCACTTTACAGTTTTTCAAATCTTTTCTTGTGAATATTTTTGCTATTGAGATTTCAAAAAACTTCATAAATCACATGGTCATAATTTTGTTTTGTTTTGACATTTGCATCTAATTTTTCAGCATAAATATTCCCAAAAAATCACGTTCCCACTCACTCACACACGCATAAGGGGTAAAGCACGATCCAACACTCGAATTCGAGTAGAATTCTCAGTACGAAAACACTTGAAATATTATCCAAAAGGCAATCGGTACGCAGTACCGAATCGTTTGAGATGCCGCGACATTCTAACGGCTCGTTCCCGAAAGTCGTCGGAGTCGGCCAGTCGCTGGCTAACATATGTTAATCCCTTAACAGCTGGCTGTTAACACTAACAGTGGCTGCCATTGATTGTTGTTGTTGTTGTTGTTGGTGTAGTAGGTAGGGGGCTGTTTGCGTCACGTGCTGGCGCTTTGTTGCTGCTTTTGTTGCATTGAACTTGAACTAGTAACAAAATTGTTGTAGTTTCTGTCGCTGTGTGGTTGATGTTGTTGTTTTTGTTGCTGCTTCTGTTGTTTTGACATTGGCGCGCATTTTGCCGGCTGTTTTTTGGCCTGCCTTTTGCGCTCTCTCCGTGCGCATGCTCTCTCTCTTATTTCGGCTGACCATTCATTCCACTGGCCATTGGAGGAGCCCGCCACAGCCAACAAGCATGTTGTTGCTGCCGCCTTGTATTTTGCGAAGGCGTTGCAACGGCAAAGTCAAATTAATTAGGCCCCAGCCATCTTTGCATGTGTAATATGATAATGCCACAGAAATAAATAATGCATTCTGGGGGGTAAAGCTAATTTTCAATTCTAATATGAAATGTGCCACACAGTACGTATGAGTAATCTGATTGCTGGGGGGATTAGTAAGGTCGATGGAGGGAACTTAAGCGTGTGACACCTTAAGGGTGTTCCATAATTAGGTAATTGTTTGGTTTCACACTCTTGCTTTTGTATATACCAATTAATTGTAGACTTATTGCAACTGTACTTCAGTTCTTTTGCTTAATATTTATAATCCTTCGATTAAAATCTTTTAAATATAATTAAATCTCGACTACTGCTGACTGTTATTAGGGTATCTAAGACCCCACCCCATTATAGAACATATTTATTCCTTGGATACACTGCCCCTTCCGACCAAAATGCTTCTCCAACAATAGGCTTAAAATCCCTTCAAATTGTGCTGTGGTCGAGTGCCAGAACAGAGTTACGGTTCACCATGCCAGAAACGTGCAGAACAGATCCGCAACAAGAACCACAAGAGTGGCAACAACCTCAATGACTTGGCCAACAGCCATCGCCATCGCCATAGCCATCTGTGGGCGGAGAACAGAGAGGAAGCTGCGTCTGGGTGGCGAAATTAATGCAGTCCCATGTGCCACACAGCGGCAAGGAAGCAGGGAAAATCCATAGAAGAAAAATAACAGCTTCAACTGCTGAAGGATGCGAACCATTTTATGGCCCTTGCAATTAAGAGAAAATCACCAAGGTGGCGTCGCGTCGCGTCGCGGAATCGTAGAAGGAGGAGATGTGGAGAGAGTGTCCGAGGCTAAGGGATTTTTTGCCGACACGCTCATTAAAATCAAAACGTGCTAAGAACCCAGAAAAAACAAGGCAGATTCATTCGCTTGAATGCCGATGATGATAATGGTAAGCAGTTCGCGATTCGATACTTAATTTAGCCAAAATACTGAGAAATACTTAGCCGGCCCAAGTGGCTTAAAAATATGTGCTAGGGATGGTTTAATGGTGGGTGCAACCGAATGGGTAATGCTGTTCGCCAAAATGTCCAACTTTATTGCAACGGAAGTTGTTGGCAGTAGAGCGGAAGTTCCGCCAGTTAAGTGGTTGCATCTGCCGCAGCTGCTGCTGCTGCTCCACAGATGTGGCGCTCAAAAGCAAACTATGCATTTTTCATTTTGTCTTTTTTTGTAAAAAGAGCTTTGTGGACGAGCATATGCTTTTTTTTTGTGGAGGGAAGAGCAAAATTTTTAATGGAGCAAGGATTTTCAAGGAGAAAATTGAGGTAATAATTAAGGCTAATGAGTGGAAATAAAAAGGAAAGGAACGAAGGTAAGTGATTTATAAACAGAAAACGTAAACAACGTAAACAAAATTTAAAGTAAATGAGTAGAAAAAAGTTTTAAATTCAAGTTGAGCTATGCGGAAACTTTTATTTTACCACTAATATGTGCATATTTATGGTATTACTATATGAGAGAGAGAGAGAGAAATATAAAGGCACGCCAGCTTAGCTGCGAATTATGAGAAGCGCAGAGAAAGGCGCTGTTAAAATACAAATGTTAACATGGGAGCGCTCTAATACCTATGATAAAAAGGAAGCGCTGTAAAAATATCCATTATAAAATATACCCTTTACGGTAAAGGGTATCGATGCGTGCAACAACTTGAATTTAGTTCATCGATTCTTGAGATGAGATGCGATGCCATTTTTATGCTGCGTACCCCCAGTCCCTCAGTCCTTCAGTCTAGTGGCAGTTGCAACGTGAACTTGATACTGAAAAATTGAACAAAGCAGCGAAACTTGCAACGTGTGTGTGTGTGTGTGTGTGTGTGTCTGTTGATGTTAGAGGTTGTAGGTTGGAGATTGTCGTAGATTTGCTTGCATAAAAGTTTACAAACAAAAATCAATTGTCGTTGTTGCGCCACACAGCCCATGCCCATGCCCCAACCACTGCCACAGCCAATGTCACAGACAGTCGAGGGAGAGGTGAGGGAGGGGGAGGCTGCACCATGCATATGTTTAGAGTTTGGATCGTAACGAATTGGCCCATGTTTGTCGTGGGCTAAGCCGCAAACTAACCAAAAGACAATGCAAGTTTTTCTGTTCCACAACGGAGGGTACGGTCTTGTGTTTTCTCCTGCAACTCTTCAGACTCCTCTCCTGAAATTCTTTGCTTGAATTTCCGCCAGAGAGAGACAAACAGAAGAAGAAAATCAAACTGCAACTTAAATCGTTCCTTCCACGGCCAAGTTCAAGTGGCAAAGTAGTCATAAGTCGCTGCCACATGCCTGTATGCGGGGAGTGGAGTACTCGTAGTACTCGTACTTGGCCATCGATGGCAAGCTTTTGGTAAATAATTTAAGTATGTGTGCATTGGGCTTAGGCATGAGGCAACCAGCGAAGAGATAAAAAATTCCCACTGGGCTTTGGATGCAAATTTAATTTCATGTCACAGCATGGCGCAACGGCCAACGAATTTATATAAATTGTTCCACTTTGCCCTTGCCCATGTGTGTGTGGTCCACAATTCCATAGAAATTTAATTGATTTTTGCTTCACACACACACACAGACACACACACACACACACACACACACACACACATCAATGAGATTTGGAAGCCAAGAAGGAATCTGAATAAATGTCCTGACCAGCTGAAGAACCATTGCGAGGCCACGCAAAACCAGCTAATGAATCAATCAACAAAACTGACGATAAAACCACTGCATAAATTCATGAAAAAGAGTTCAAAACAAAATATTTGTAGCTCTCAGGAGTATGCAATAAAATATATATAGAAAATATATACAAAAACTTTCCCCATATCCAACCCGGAAGTTGTGGGCAACATTTTTAGTCGTGGGAACAGGAAGCAAAGCAAAGCCAAGCCAAGCCACAAGCCCTGGCTAAGCACACACACACACAACTCTCTGCCAACGTGCTGACTGATTGATGAATTTTCATATATGAAAATTGCCTAAATTCAGGGCATATTTTATGGCGATAAAAAACAACAGCCGCTCAGCTCAGAGCCATGCATTTTAAATCAGCGTCCATAAATTCAAGGATCGTCGTTTAATAAACATTCATTTTGAAGAATAAAATCAGTTTTAATCATTTTGTTTATCAAAGGAATATATATGAACATTGTACACAGATATACATAATGTACACATACATATATGTACATACATATATGTACATACATATATGTAGGTATATATTTTGGCGACATTGTTGGACCCACAAATAACTCATTTTACGACTGTGCACATAAGCGAACAAATTTAATCAAATGCTTCCACTATAAACTCTGAGAGGCGTAAAGACGATGAGCAGCAGATAGATATGTAGAGAGAGTCACAGAGAGAAAGAGAGAGACTTAAGACTTGCCACAAAAGATGAAGCCAGAGCCGTGCCTAGAGCCTATAGTCGTTCACGACTTAACTATGTGTTTTGTCATGAAAGCAAATCAATTGCTTGTGTTCCAGGCAGAAATTTCTGCTACGCTTTCCTGCTTGACGCAACTCTTGCCAGGATGTCAGGAAGCAGGAAGGTGAAATACAAAAGTAACCCCATTCGGGAAGCTCCTTCAAGTGGCTCTAAGCTTTGTATCTCTCCACTAATTACACTACTCGACAAAATCGAAATCTATTTTTCCTTAAGGATCCAAACCGAATTTTTCTCATAGAATTGGGGCTTTAACATTTTTTAAAGAATTATGGTATTTTTTTGTATGCCAGAACTTTTTTCAGCTTTTTTCAGAGGAAGCGCTTTTTTTTATTTTTTTATTTTTTTCTCGACTTTTCCTGCGTTTTTGAAGGTTCATTTCGTAAAAACTACCTATGTACATAAAAATCAAAATTTTTGCATTTGAAAGCTGAATATTTTGCAGACGGTAAGCTAAATCACAAAGTGTTTGAGTTTAATTTCTAGCTGTCTTAATTATTATCTTTTCAGAATAGCAAAGTTCCTAACAACCAGACGTAAGTTACTTAAGCTATGTGAAAACACAAAGCGCTACCTCTGAAAAAAGCTCAAACAAAAAATACCAGTTTTCAAAAATTCTTCAAAAAAAAAGTTCTACCATAGAAAAGAAAAAAATATTATCAAACCATATTCAAGGCCCAAATCTTTCAGAAAATTTGGTTTTGTTCCTTGAGGAAAAATCGTGTCGGGTAGTGTTATCAGCAGAAGCGCCAAACCGTAGGAACCAGTAAGAAGATTTTGACCCCTGTTGGGGCCGCAAATGTTATGGCATACTTTCAGCCAGCCAACCGTCTAATGAATAATGACAGCCCAGAGCGGCATGAAAAATTCTCGGCTGGACAGCCATTTTTTCGTGTGCGTATCGAAGGGCAATGTGCAACTCGAGCCCAAAAACACGACCTTGGGTGAGACAGTGACAGAAAAGTGAGGGGCTTTGGGTGGAATATGTTCCGAAGAGCACCGAAGTATCCTCAGGCATCGACAATTATAAAAGCCATTTGCTTTCATTTATTTTCGGGTGGGGCAAAACTGTTCACAGTATTGGTTGAAAAAGTTTAGACGAGGCCCCGTCTTCCCTTCGGTGTCGGTGGGTATGGTTACTTCGATTTTCAACAGATGTCTGTAAAAGGCATTTTGGAAAGTCTAGATATGCCGAATCCGCATCAATAGCAGATTATTACTTCTATGGCATTGAGTTCCTTAAACAAAAGATAGCAGCCGTCGGAAGGATTCACTTAATAAAACTTAACAGAAACAAATAAAATCCGAATTTGTATAACTGTTCAGTGGGCTGTGCCAAAATTTTTAAATTTTCTTGTTGAAAAAATGTTTAAAATTTGGTAGCAAAAACTGAATTTACTTTCAAATTGAATGCTATAAAAAAGAAGGAATTTGAAAATGTACAGCAAAAAAATGTATTTATTTTCTTTGCCAATAATTTCAATCGGGCAGAAAAAATAATGGAGTATTTTTCAATGCAAACTACATCATTCCTCCCCTATATGTATATGTAGGTAGATTGGGTACGGTATAAATTAAATAAAGTCCAAAGACCAAACTGGTATTTTACAACTCTCATTACCCCACAGATATTGGGATATGACGCATTCAGCAGTATCGATCTTGCAATCATTAGCAAAGTAATGAGCAACACCGTTTTCATCAAACGCACATAGAGGATTACGGAATAAAGTGCAAGATGCCTTACAGCCAGCCTGAATCTTGCTGGACGTGGCCAAAGCTTACACAACAAAAATTAGCTAATAAAATTCTGAAATTAGTCTAGGATTTATAACTGCATTTGTCAGCTTTTCAGAAATGCAAAGTTACACGCAACCAGATATAAGATACTTATGTGTTATGTGAAAAATAGAAGCACTACAAAAACATGAAAAAATGGATTTAAAAAAAACTAAGCCATAACAAAAAACATAATTTTTTACAATATTTTAAATCCCGATATCTATCAGAAAAAGTCATTTTCGACCACAGCGAATTTGTCGTGTTTACCAGTGTAATCCAGACTAATGGGCGCATAATTTTGTATTGTGCATGCAATTAGTTTCTGTTTGCATAACCACTAGGAGTACGAAGCGGAGATATACCCAAACTACATCTCATTCCTTCATTAAATATTTTGCACAGATTATGGACACTTTAGATTAAATTATCCCCACAGATATGCCAACCATTATGGGTAAATTCAAATTTATTTGATGAATAACAGATAACCACACTATACGGTCGTAAACTTCAGACGATAACGGCAATCGCCATAGGTACTATTTTTTAGTGCTGTAAAATGAGATTAATTTCTAATTTCAGCATTAAAAACTAATATTTTTATAGTCTTACGTGGCAGTATTTTTTTCTCACGCTTGCAATTCTCTATTTGGGCGAAGCAATCGTTATGAAAGTAATGCACATAATCATCTTCATCATACGCACAAAGAGGCATAAGGTCTGGAGGGCAATCGAACTCACAGTCATATATAATATTGCTTAACGTGGCCATAGCTTAAAAGGAACAAATTAGGCAACAAAATACCAAAATTAACGCTCTAAGAGATACCAAAAAGAGAAAAAATCAAGAGGACCCTCATGAGTTGAGATACTACAATGGAATAAATACTTTGAATGAATGAACACCATGCAATGCCATTAATAATCCAGACTAATGGGCGCAAAATTTCTTATTTTGCATGCAATTTTATTAGTTTCCGTTTTGCGTAACCAGAAGGAGTACGAAGCGTAAATATACCCAATATACCCAATATAAATATTCCTCACCTAAGTACTGAACACAGATTATGAAAATCTTGAGTTAACTTTTTCCCACAGATATTGCAGCCATTTTGGGTATAATCATATTTTATTTATTTGATGTATTCGGCTAGGTATGCTCAATACCAAGACGATATCGGCAATCGCCATAGGTAACATTTCTTAGTGCTGTAAAATGAGATGGACTTATTATTTTTTTTTCTTTTAATAAAAACTATTAAATTTGTAATCTTACGTGGCAAGTTTGCTTTCATTCGCTTGCATTTATCGAGAAAGGCAACGCAATAGTTTTGAAAGAAATGAACAACATTTTGTTCATCATATGCACAAAGAGGACTAAGTTCTGTAGTGCAAGTACCCACACAATCAACTGGAAAATCGCTTGACATGGCCATAGCTTATAAAGAAAAATTAACTAATAAAATTCCAAAATTCACGCACTAAAACCCACCAATAAGGAAAAAAATGAAGAGGACGTGGACCCTCATGACGATGCTTAGCAGTTGGGATATTTCAATAGAATGAATATTTTTTAGCACAAAAAAATGATTTTAATGATCCAGAATGATGGGCGTAAAATTGCAAATGTTTCATGGAATTAGTTTCAGTTTGCATAACCAGAAATTTGTGGGGAGTACGAAGCGGAGATATACCGTTGCAGAGGGTATTAACGATCAGAGATCTTTTAAACTCAGAGAGTCTGGTGTTTTCGAGCCCATAGTAGCATCCACAATGGAGTAAATTAAATAAAATCCAAAGATTAACTCGCATTTCTCCACAGGTTTTACAACCATTATGGGTACATTATGCTATTTATTTATTGGATAACAAATACCTATTTAGTTTTAGGGCAATTGCCAGGGGTAGGATTTGTTAGTACTGTGAAATGAGATTGATTTTAATTTGTTTTGACCAACTTTAATTTTTTTAAGCTTACGTGGCAATTGTTCCTCGCCCCGCAGGCAATTGGCAATTTTGAGCATGCAATCGTTACCAAAATTATGACCAAGACCATTTTCATCGTACGCACAAACAGGCTGAAGTTTCATATGGCAAAATGTGTTACAGGCAGATGAAGTACCGCTTGACGTGGCCAGAGCTTATAAAGAAAAATTAACTAACAAAATTCCAAAGTTCACGCTCAGAAACTTACCAATTAGGAAAAAAATTAAGATACCTTGGACCCTCATGACGATGCTTAGCAGTTGGGATATTTCAATAGAATGAATATTTTTTAGCACCAAAAAATGATTTTAATGATCCAGAATGATGGGCGTAAATTTGCAAATGTTTCATGGAATTAGTTTCAGTTTGCATAACCAGAAGGAGAACGAAGCGGAGATACATACATACACATTCCAGAGGTTATTAAATACCTGCCATACGAATCATAGACACTTGCAAGTAGTTTATCTATAGCTTCAAAGACAGGTTTGCCTTTCTACTTTCTAACGTGTATTTTCTGCAGGGATACCTTCACCAAACCCACCCCCACGTACATACATACATATGTAGGCCATATGCCATATGATGCTTTGCATAGTTTTGTTTCTGCGGCGCTTTGGCATCGACCAACGAACACACAATGTCATGTGTCACGTTTGCTTTCATTTTGCTTTGACTTTTTGGCTTTTGTTGAGAATTTTTGCTGGCTGTGTTTACTTGCTTTGCCATTTTTGCCGCAGTTGCAGTTGCCATACCTCCCCCTCTCACTCTCTCGCTCTCTCTCTCTCTGTGTCTTTATTTCTGTTCCTTTGGATGCTACCTTCTGCTGGGTACACTTGCATTTTATACGTTCATTGGCTTTGATGTTGTACGCTGTGAAAGTGTAATGAACCCTTTGGCGAATGGCGATGGCAGCAACGATGGCAGAAATGGGAGCATAAAGCACACCCAACCAACAGAGGCAGAGGCACACTTACAGATAGATAACACTTGCAACAGTCTGTATCTCTGTGTGTGTGTGTGTGTGAGTTAGTTTCTTTGTTCAGACAACGCACACACACACACACACACAAGATATATGCATGTATATTTATATTTATATTCGCATTTCTTACTTGAAACTTTGGGCCGCATTAGGGTCAACCTTTGCCCTTTTGAAGCATGGAAATTGGTCTCAAACAAGATGCTTAAGCATCTATTTAACATTCATAGAACCAGACCAAAGTCTTGCAACAGACTCTTTAAAATGTTCGAAATTCAATCGGAAACTCCAGGCAATTGTTCACATTCAGATTTTCCATTCCATAGACGCTCTCTACAGCCGCTGATTTATTTAATTACATTCAAGCATCAGACAGACACAACACACTGCAAGTCATGCGAAATGGCACAACATTTTCAAGTGCTCAATCAGTCGTTTTGTGGGGGTTGACAACATTATCCACAGCGTGGGGCGTTTCCCAGAGAGGTTGAGGGAGAGACTGAGGGGCATAAACGTTTAGCCAAATGTGGCCAATTTCTCACATTAATGCGTTTGGAAACAGCGACAGATACAGGCTATAGACAGCACAGGACAGACAGCACAACCCCAGATGGTAACAGTCTGGCAGGCAGAGTCAATGAAGTAAGCCAATTCAAGGCATTAGGGCTGGCAAAATCGGTCTCTATAATTGAGTCCATAAATATTTTAAAGTAAATCTAATTTTTACTTCTTTAGTTTTTTGCTAGGAAATTTATTTTGTTTAAATAAAATTTAATTAAAGCTTCAGCCCTGCTTTCAGCATCACTGAGCCGCGCCATCGTCTTGCTTTTCGGGAAATATTCAAAATAAATACCCAACTTTAAAGACCAAGTAACCAAGTAACAGCCAGAAAAAACGTCTAAAAAATGGTGACACAGAGGCCTGGGCCTCGAGCTGTACGTTTATTCATTGTCCTGTCTACGGCTGAATACATGCAATGTTGCTGCAGGCAGATCTGGATGAATGGATATGGACATGAAGTCAACCACTGAAGCGGAAATTGCATGGTCGTGTCGGTTGCTAACAAAAGCGCCTCCTGCTGGTCGCGTGGGGGCGGCAGGCATTGCATGCCAAATGAAATGCCAGCTTTATGACCCAACACAACCCGTTCAAAAAGCTTGTTGGCCCACAGGCAATTTGATGAAGACATGGCCATAGCAAAAAGAGCGTCCAGTTTCTCAATGGGCGAAATGGTGATCCCAATGCTACAAATAATTGTGTCTTATAGATTTTTTTTTTTGTAGTCCGGCAAATGGCAAACTTTGTACAAAAAGTTTCCCAGAATAATTGATATGCCATACACCAAGACACCAATTAGTGAGGCTGTGCTCGTAGGGCAACTGCAAACATGAGTCATGAATTTCAAGTGGCCCCCCAAAAACGACTCCAACAATTTTCCTCAATTTTCTACCCCAAGCCCCCTAGGCGAGGGCAAGTTCAATATTTGAGTATAGCAAAGCATTTATAATTCAATTATGTTGATGTCTTAATAAGGCGTACGGAGATGGAAGAAAGAATGCGAGCGCTGCCTACACGGGGGGTATCCATTTGCACTATCAATAGCCGGCGGAAGTTTATAATTACAGTCCTTAACAGGCTACAGGTGGGCGTGGTAAGAAAATACCAGCATTATCAACATCATCATCATTGTGCCCGGGGCACGTTTCGTGTCAATAACTTACAATTAGCAAATGGAAAGTGTGGGACCCCAGTGCCCTGTGAACTCTTAGCCCTCTCTAGTGGGAGGCCATAACTAATAG
Source organism: Drosophila subsilvestris (assembly GCA_035043285.1). Taxonomy (NCBI): domain Eukaryota; kingdom Metazoa; phylum Arthropoda; class Insecta; order Diptera; family Drosophilidae; genus Drosophila; species Drosophila subsilvestris. Next base: position 1,393,323 of record JAWNNB010001726.1, on the reverse strand, counting down.
ATAATAATGACAAGACAACGTCAAGTGCCTGATGGCATTGCGGTTCAGTGGCCTCCACCTCAGTGTCAGCCAAGAGCTACACAGATGGATGAGGGGCTAGTTCACTGAGCTATGCATGCAATGTGTCTACTATTCGTGCCAAAAAATTATTTGTGCTAAAAATATTTCATCAACTTTAACTCTGACAAGTGCATGAAAATGTCCAATCATACTTTGGCTCCAAATGCCGCCACGCCACAGACTGACAGACTGACTGACTAGCGGAATTAATGGTACAGGAGCAAAGAAACGGCAAAACGTTGATTATTTCTTGGTATTAGTCAGCAGTTTTGCAGGGAAAGCAGCAGCAGGCAACTCTTTACAATTTTAAAGCCGGTCAGAGTGCCGCAAAGAAGTCTTTTCTTAGAAAAAAGCTTGGAAGCTGTGGATTCATATTAAAAGCAGTGCATAAGCGCACAAAGCAGGCAATAAATGTATGAAACAATGGATTATTCAGTGAAATTATTGCATTTTGAAACTTAATACATTTTTCTGAGACTATGAGACTTTTCTCCGATAAAAGCCCGAGGCTTAGCCTCTTTATTAAAACTTTCGAAATCTCACCCGAAATCCGATTCAATTAAATATTATATATTAAATATATTCAATATTCTTAGCAAACTATTTTGAAGTACAACAATTAATTTATCTAGAGTCCAAAAATGTTCCCTCATATTTATATTATTATTCCTTAGTGCTTCAATGTACCCTGAGTGCACTCAATTATTTAATTTGATTTAGTTACCTACTCAATGAATGTACCTGCCACACAGGATTAAAAGCCTTATCTAAAAATTCCATTTAAATATTGTTATCAAATTTCTATGGCTACAATGAAATGCCTTTGAAATCTTTAAAAGATTTTCCAATTGAAATTTATTGCTTTTCTATCCATCCACCCACCACTCACTTCTCAACCATTTTTGACCCATGTCTGAGCTTCGTATTGCCAATAAAATAAATTTAAGTGAAGCGAAAAGTTTATTTATTTGTTTTTTTTTCCTATGTGCGTTAAGCATTTTGAAAATCGAAATGTGTGTGGAGGAGAGTGAAGCATTAAAAGTTCAAAATTCTACTCAAATTTCATTAGATTTGTGCTTGGGTCAAAAGACACTTGAAAGTTTCCCGACATGCGATAGCAATGTCTCAGGCAAACCTACCAAGAGAGAGATATATAGAGACACTCGACAGATAGAAGACGCCCCCACGAACGAGTGTGCAAAGCCAATGGCATTGGCATTGACAGTGGGCGGTGCACAGGGCACAAAGCTTATATTTATAATCGCCTTCAACGCCATCAGGCACACAACATATTGAAATTGTCTCTCGTTTTGCCTAACAGAACCTGGGCGACAGTTCAATGCACCAAATGTTGTTGTTGTTGTTGTTATTGTTGCCTATGCAACGTGATTTTAAAACATTCTTCGCGTCCGGTCAAAGTTGAATGGTCAGTGGTCACAGTCACACAGGCAAACAAAACAAATGAAGTAAAAAGTCAACGCTCAAAATGTATTTTTTCCAAGTGGTTAGCCTGGTAATTTAATTGCCAAATGCAAATCCAGAGTCCCAGAATCCCCAGCGAAAACGAACATCAACGAACGTAAAGTACAAGTCCAAAGAACATTCTGTGGGAATCCCATTCAGCAATTAGGTGTTGCTCCAGGTGCTGCTACACAGACAGAGACAGACTGAAGGGAATAAATACGTAGTACACTGAGGGGGCTAAAAAGCAATTTAAAAACAAGTTTCGGCGTGGGTTCTGTGTTCATTTTGTGGCATTTTTTTAAGTTCAACAAGTGCACAAAATCGTTAAAGTTGGCAGAAATAGAAATTGAAAGAAAATGTCTTGAATTTGCATATCAAGTGGAATTTGTCACGTCTGCAAATGGGCCATGCCATGCCCCCAAAAAGGGTGCGGAGAGTACTATGTGTGAAATTGGCTCTAAAGGCATTTTGGGCTAGTCAATTTTCTTGTTGAATGGCAAAGGAATATTTAAGAAGACTTTGAGATATTCTGGGAAATACTTGTTGTATTTTTATGCCACTACTTTTGCTGTACTTCGTTTTGTCTCACACTTCCCAATAAAGTAAAGGCAGAAACTCCTTGCATTTGACCTCTTCAACGTGTCAAATGTCATGTATGACCTCCCCTCCCCCGCGTATTGTGGCCATCATCTGCAGCAATCAGTCATGAGTCAGCCCGGCCACAAATACAATTCGTGTATCCCGTCTGCATAGCCTTAATGAAGCAGCATTCACACACCCTTAACCGGGGAATGCTCGTATATTGGCAATCAGTTCGGAGTCTTGGCCGCATCCTATACGCCAATTCATGCCAATTAGCATGTCTCGCTCTCTTGTAATTATGGAACAACATGTGGAGAGTCAATAATTGATACTCGGGGGCCATTGTGTGGGTGACCTTTACAGCACACCCCAGCCAACACTGCCGCTGGCCCGCACTGCATAATTATTCGCATTGAGACCAGAAAAGCAAACAAATTTGAGTAACATTCAGCCAATTCTGTCAACTAATTCTGAGGCCACAGAAATAAAAGATTTTCTTCTGTGCAAGGAGTTGATTTTCGCAAACCAAAGGGAGAGGAACCACCGCAAGTGGAGACAGCTGTAACCACAGAATGAGAGCCAGCAGCAACCACAAATCGTAAACTGGAATCGAGAGGATGTGAGTGTGTGTGTATGTTCTGATTAGCAGTGGCAACAAGTTTTGGGTTCTTTGCACTTCATTGCACATTCGAAACCGAATCAAAAAGCAGAAACAATGCGGTGTAAAAAGCTAACACAGGAGAGCAAATAATTTATATTGAGAAAAACCAACATTTTGAGGCGTAAACTCAGAAGAAAGGAATCTAATAGAGACATACAAAAAAATAGAACTAATTTCTTTATCATTTGTAACATTCATTAAATACACTTTCAGCATTCATCAACTTTAATTAAATGCTTATAAATGATTATAGATAGCTCTATTAGAGATACTTGGCCGCAGCTATGTTTGATGAATGACAGGCATTGAACGTGAAAGAAGAAACCAAATGAAATTAGTGTAACCACAGCTGAGTGTCTGACTGACGGATTGCCTCTGGCCTTTCGGGCCTTAACAGAGTCCGAAATTCTGGCAATGCCAATAGATTTGCCACGAAGCAGACGAGGCCTCTTTAAAAATAGCTTACACGAATGGTACCACCAGCACGTCCCTTGCTCCAGTTCCCCCCCAACCACCCTTCAGGCACTTTGGGTAGTAAAAATGTTTGTTAGCTGTGTCTGGACATTGTCCAAAGGTTCATGCCACAGTGGCGGCACTAAGGGGCTCAAAATATCTACAGATTATACGGTATAGCAGAGCCCTAGACCTAAGCCAAAAGTCAGTCAGGCAGGCATCAGAAATTGGGTACAAAATATGGGCTAAAAGTCAGTCAGCCAGTGATATATATTTATGGAACCCCCTTTACGGTCTAAGCCACTGCATAGTCCCATATGGCGAGGCCATAAAATTAATTCATTTCTTTTCGTTTAATTGAATTTTCTTGTATTGGGCTAAAAGTACCAACTAAATTGACTTTTTGACAAGACATTTTTTTATGTTGTTGCAATTGTCAAGAAAGGACATAAAAGTTGTAGGATTTTCTCATTTGTAAATGTGAAAAATACAAATTAGAATTATTTATTGTTATTAAAAAGAATTTAATGAAACACCAAATTAATATTTGAAATATTTAGGCAATTTAAAACGTTGGAAAAAGTATTTATGCATACAACTAAATTCAGAAATTGTCTTCAAATCATTACAGTGTTGTAAAGTTTGAGTTGAAAAACATTTACCAGCACTAAATTTTATTTTATAAATTTTATTCGTATTTTAATTGCAACCAAGTAGTTGTTGACTTTTAAGTTGTTTTTTTATGTACTTTTCAAATAGAAAACATTTTTATTTCTGTTCAGTTGAAGCTGTTGTCGAATCAAGACACCCTGCTCTGGATTTTTTAGAAAAAAGCCAACAAAATGGGACTAAAGGTAAGACACAAATTATTAACAAAGCTACAAAAAAAATTAAAATTAATACAAAAAAAATAAATTAATTTTTTGTAATTTATTTATTTTTAATTAAAATTTCAGTCAAAGCCTGACTTTAAGTTTCCCATGCACGATACGCATCTGAATAAATCGATGCGTAACTTGAAAGTGGCCTGTGTCCTGTCTCTGATTGCTCCACTGTGTCTCTACGTTTTTCACAATGCACCGCGCAAGGCCAAGTACAAGACCTTCTATTCCAACTACGATCCGATGGAGGCCTTTGAGCGCATGATGAATGCCGGTTATCTCAGCTCCTGTCCGCCGGGCAGTGGTGGCAAGAAGGATAAGGACAAGGACAAGAACAAGAAGAAGTAGAACGAGAAAATTACACTAACCTAACTGACTGACACACGATAGAAATGGCAACAACACACGCATCCAAATTCTAAGAAAAGATAAACTACACTCTTTAGAAATGGTTAAAACGTTTGATTCTAAGAAATTTTACACTCCAATGGACAACACCCCCTTAACACAAAACTATTAGCACACTCTCACTCTGAAAACACTGAATAAAACACGGAGAGCATTGTAAACAATTTTGAGTGGCCTTCTGTATATACTTTCATCTGAGATTCCCAAATATTTCTTGCCCCCTGGAGTTGCTCAAGGACACCCCCTGGGACTGACTGGCAGGCAGGCACCCTCGTAAATCGTTGGCTCTGATTTCCTCTTACCTGCAGGTGGGTGGGCATACCTTCAGGTGCTGTCATGTGTGCTGCTGCGCTGTCTGTTGTGGACGTCAGCTGACAGTTGGGTTAAGGTTGACGTGGGAACATGATGCGTGAGCGGAATTGGAAAGATTTTTACACTGAAAAAAAAAGACTTGCTGAAAACTCTAGACATATTTAAAAGACATCGTTGGAAACTCTTTTTAAGGAGCCCTCTGTCCCTCAGTGTAAATTTATGTTCGAGCAAATCTGTAATGTTATTTATATTGTCATTTAATCCCCCCACTTGGCATGTCAGTAAGTAGATCTCGGTAATGACATAAATCTCTAGGAATCAACCGACTTTTCCGTATTAATTAACTTGTTTTAAGCAACACTTTACTTGATTATTTTTGTATTAATAGTGGCGAGAGAGGAAGAGTGTGTACACCCCCAATCGCTGTCATCATTCTCGCCTACTTGAGCTGCAAATTTATCGAAGATTTTCCTAGCGTAACGTGCGTAACTTTTTTTTGGGGGGGCATCAAGCAGCATATATGTATCGTTGGCAAAGCGTAAAACCTCCCGAAAATGTTACCAAACATGTTAGATAAAAGTTTTCAAATATAGCCACAAACCACCAACGTGAGCGATGCAAGACCCGCCCCCGCCACAAACGCAGGCCACAGCCAGCTGACAACACAGCGACAGGCAAAACTTTTAGTTTCTGCTCTATTTTTTTTCGGTTAGAGGCAGAGGACTCATATGAGCAGAGCACTCCTCCTCCTCCCCCCCCTCCCCAAAAAACAATGGAATAATGCAAGAAATGCATAAAATTTCAATAAACTTGAGCTGCACGCTAAGAAAAAGCGGTTCGCGGTTCGCTGAGGAGGATTTACAAAAGGAAAGCAAAAGCAAATGCAAAAGTATTTGTGGGCGGCTAAGCCCCGTGTCATTTAGCAAAAGTGCAATGTCAGTGAAATGGTGAAATTTATTGCCAACTGCATTGACATGCCCGCAGTCCCCGACCCTGTCACGACTCAAAGTGGGTGCTTCTTCCAAAGCCAAGGATTGTTTGTGCATAGAGCCATAAGCGAGCAGCAGCAGCAGGCTTGTCCCTAATTATCCACTCCAGAAAATATGCTCAACAAATTTCTACGCCTGGCCTGGGGCAACAACTTTTAGCATTTTGAACTACCAAAGCCGCTTAGCCTGAGCCTGAGCCTGAGCTCTCACTTTCGCCCAAGTCAAGTCTTGGCTTGGCTTGGCTTGGCATGGCATGGCATGGCAGTCCTTAAACAAACACCAACCATGCCGAAAACGTCCAACTGGCAGTGCACTTTTCAACCTGCATGTACAGCGTACATAGTACATAGTGGAAGAGCCATTCACTCCGAGCCTTCATGTGGGGGACGCCACTCAATGGACAGCAGAGAGCACACTACCGGTGCTGCCAAAAACTGCATGGACAGGACTCAGCACCGCCACCCGCAAAGGAGAGACGTGCTCGGCTTGTTGAACACCTCAGAGAGTAGACCGCAAATGCTCGAAACTGCTTCTTGACAGCCGGCAACAATAATAAACAGCAAGACAGAAGCAGGTACAGAAGCAGAGAGCAGGGAACAGGGAGGGTGTGCTTTCAATGCGGTTACACGAATACCCTTTATGGCTAAGTGCCATAAGGCTTGACCCTGTCCATCATGTGTCTAAGAATCTATCCATATTGATATATAATGTCCTTTATCGCATTATCGATAGTTTATCGAACTCTCAACTCGCATTATCGATAATATAAAAATAAATCGTTGCATAAATTTTAATTTCCCTAAATAAATCATTCAATTTATTCCTAAAATCTATCTTTAATGCACACTTTGATCAAAAATCGCTATAAAAATCGATAAATATGTTAATTATCGATGTTTACGTGTGTTATCAAAGCTATCTTCCCACCTGTTTTGCAGGGAATACAACAACTTGAGTACTCAACGAAATTTGTCTGGCCACCACGAATGGTTATGGCCCTTGTTCGCAGGGTGTTCTAAAAAGGTGCCGCCTGCCTCGGCTTTGGCTGGCTACTTTGCATGTTCGTTCCTCTAGGAGCCGTAGTTATAGCCTGCCCACGTAAACAAAAATGTTTTGGGCCACGTTTTCTTGGCCCCAAAAGTATTCCAGGCTAGCGCTAGGGCCCCTTTTTTTTTGTTATGTACAAAGCAAGACAACATTTTTTATTGCGCCATCCCAGGTCCTAGACAAATGGCCATGTTAAGCACTGTGTTTGCCATCTCCTTTTTACATTCTTTTTGTGTTTGTTGGTTGCTTGTATTTTAATAGAACCTGCGCTGGAAGTTGAGGTGTATTTTGCTGGTTGACCCTTTTGCTACCCATCGATGGGAATGTGCTAAAGAATTTTTCCACAAATTTACATTTAATTTGCCAGGCGTGTGGCATTCTTTGCAGGGGTTTTTTTCTCTGTACCTGCCTTACTCTCACAGTAGAAATCTTCAACTGTTGCTTACTTGTGATTGCTGTGAGCCTAGAATTTTGATTGCTAATTCGCTGGCCCCAACACGTTTACGACTCTCTGTGAGTGTTCGAGTTTATGCTTCAACTGACAGGACTGTCTGTCTATCGGTAGCCATAAAATGGTCCCTGAATAAACCAAAGAGCGATTTTATGGTTCAGTTCAATTGGTAACTGAAGTATATACTTTTTTACGAGTGCCTCTGGGCTCGGGGTTTGGCCCTTGCCGGAAGTAATTGCATAATTGCTACTTAGAATGTCTTCGACTTACACAGCTCATTTAACTCTTGTTGTGACTGTAGCTGCAAAAGTTTGACAAATTGCATGGGGGGACCTGCCACTGCCTCCTCCACCATAATCATGGCCCAATTGGTCGCCTTTCAGCCGGGCCCCCGACAGCCGGGACTACAATAAATCAAGCTGGCAAAAAGGATTCGTGCACCGACTTGGACTTGATGCATTTAATGGGGCTGTGCGGGGAGGAGTACGGGCTGGTGCTGTTGCTGGGACTGGGACTGGGTCTGGGTCGTTTTGGCAAATTGCAGTTTGGCAGCTTGGAAGTTTCTCCAATCCGCTTACACGTCACGACAGCCGGGCCAAGCGCCAAAAAGGGTAGACAACATTTTGCATTATTCTTGATATTTTTGAGGCAGAAGGGCAACTCAAAGAGTCATTGATTTATTTGCGGAAAATCGTTTATTAAAGCCCAAGCAGCACCCCACAAAATTCTGATGAGTGGGAAACACCAGCCGACAGTTGGAACAATTGAACACTTTTGATTGAGTCATGGGTAGGGTAGAATCGATGTGGATGTTGCACAATTCGAATGGCACATTTTTCAGCCCATAAGTAGGTTGAGGAACGAATCAGAGGAGTCGTTGAAGCAAAAGAAGTGGCAATTGTAGGGCTTCAAAGTGAAATTGGGTAGAACTTTATTATTGCTGAACTAAAAGGGATGCAATTTCTATTTTCCTATTTCTGCCTCTTTGCACGCACAGCTCTGTGCCAGTGAGGTTCGCAGTCTCCCTCTTCCTTGGACTAGGACTAACACAGCATAGAAATACATAAATATATATATAAAAACTGAGTACAGAGCATCTTGGTGTCCAGTTACACGTGTGCCTCGATAGCAAAACTTTTCACTTGTTATTCATGGAATCGATCGACAATTATCGAGTGAAAAATCAATCCAAAGCGAGGACATCTATTGTACGATGCAATATTTAACAAGATAAATCGAATAAGTTTCATTTGCATAACTCTTTAAGCCACATTCCATCCTGGCCAAGGTGAGTTCTCAGAATTTGTTGCCACTCCACCGCAACGCTAGTTTCCAATTACAATAATCCCCCAAAGCAACCTTGGCAACCCCTTTGAGAAGATTGGGGGGCAGGGAATATTCATTCATTAGCACACAAAACACCTGCCACAGCCCCCCACACAGACACACAGACACAGACCCAGTTACAGACCTCAGCGTCTGTGTACGAGGGAGGAGGCCTGTACGTGGCCTGATGGGCTGCCATCAAAGTCAAATATTACGCACAGTGGCTTTATTAATTAAGTAATGGAGAAGAGAAGGAGTCCACACACATACAAGTTGAATAAACCAATACTGAGAGGGGCACGCAAAACTTTGCACATTGTTTCTGATTGGCAGCAAAACCACCGTCTCGAACGAGAATCATCAAGAGTTTGCCCCTATAGTTTTTTCCATCAGCCAGGATGGCCAGACAACCTTGAAGGTTGTTTAATTTCATTTCGTTTGTGTTGTCAACTGATTAATATGCGAGAATCGGTTAAGGATACACATAAATCAGCGCAGCATCGTCTCAGGATTAAAGTTTCAGCATCGCTTTTGGTTTTGCGTTTCATTTTCAGAGTAAACAAGAGCTCCTCCTCGTCCGACTAATTGCCCAACATTTAGCAAGCATCACGAGCACCGTTGGGGAAATCGGTTGGCAGGGGGGGGGGGGGGGCGACGGAGGAGACTGCTAATCGGGGTGTCATTCTGCTCTGTTGGCTGCCATTTTGAGTGGCTGGGTGGGTGGCTGTTTTCATCTCGGATTAAGTGCACAACTAATTGTGGAATTGTGGCGATTGCATAATGCCCAAACACACACACACACACACACAAATATGTAGCACACATCTGCAGATCAGTGTGAAGCTGTCGAGAGAAAACGTTGGAAACTCTTTTAAATTCTTGCAATTGGCCAAGCATGAAATTTAATTCCGCTCCTCCCATTGTTACGATATAATATACTCGGTCCGCGAATGAAATAATTAAAAAACAAGAGAGAAAAATGGAGAAATGGGGTAATGGGGTAATGGTAAAATGGCAAAAAGATATGGGCAACAGTTGGCCAACAACTGGTCCAGCCCCAGGGCTGAGCTCGGTCCACCCTTTGGGCATCCACTTGAAACTATAATTAACATAAATAATTTGTCAGCTTTCTTCCAGTGCCCAAACAGGGTGACAGGGTTAAAAAAAAACGAGAAGGAAAACCTCTGAAAAATATTTAATAATTAATTGAAGTCGAGAGAGAGCTGATTCATGCAATGCAGTTTTTTTACATTTCAATTATTTTTGCTTGCCATTAGGTCATAAATCTTTGTTAAATTCTGTATTTTTAAGATTAAATTTTGATTTATTTTCCTAGTATTAAATATATTTTTAGATTGTTTAAGTTTAAGCTCTTGCAGCATGCATCTCCATGAACTCCTACATATTATTATCCTGCATATTAACTATTTATACGCATTGTCTCCTGAGCAAATCATACAAAAATACTCGTGTATGAATCTGTGAAGCAAACAGCAAATATATATCACATTTTCACACCCTTGCACAGCATTCCCCATGGAAACCCCTATAGAAATCTTTTGGAGTGATTTCCCCAAGCAAATGTCAAATGCCTGACACACAAGACGGATGGATGGATGGATTGCTGTATTGCTGGATTGCTGGTTGGTTGGTTGGCATTCCTGGTTGCAAATGACTTGTGTTGGCTGCTTAGAGAGTTCTGTAGATTCCCCCAAAGAGACTGGGGGGAGACTGATACGACTATCAGCATTATATTTGTGCATTTCTGACTGCTGTGCATATGCTGTGGCATGCATAAATTACAGTCTATCAGTAGCATGTAAGAATTAAACTATTTCTAAGTACCTTTTCAGGGTACTGGGTAAACCCCGAGCTTCATTAAATGCCTTTATTCACAGGAGGAGATCTTTCGTAATCTCCCACTAGACTTTGCTGCATACGAAGCCTGACTTTTAATCCAACTTTTGGGCAACACAATGCATTCATTATCGGCTCATCGGCGGCAACGTTGATTAAAGCTTAAAGTTTTTGGGCGGCAAGTCGAGGTGCAAGTCGGGGGAAGTACTGATTTTACGCCTCACAACTTTTAATGGCAAAACGCTGACGCCTGCCGCATGCCTCGTGCCTCGTGCCGCGTTGCTGCCACGGTGAAAGGCGCATAATGCGCCCGTTTAATGCATTCCATTGCATGCTTTTCGGGGCTGGTAGCCCGCAACTTCCACACCCCCCAAAAACCATTTCCCCACCCATTACCCATCACCCCCACACACAACAGAAAATATTATGCAACGTCTGCGCTTCGCTGTACGCATTTCATGCAAATTGCCAAACGTGGCAGCCAGTGGCAGGCGGCAGGCGGTTGGCTGCCACGCTGCGTCAACCTGCTGCGGCATGTTTGTCCAGCCCTGGAACAGAGTGCTGCGGCTGCACCGTGGGAATACCCAAAATCGTGGAGGCTGTAAATTATTTCACGCCACGCCACGCCCCCCACCCACCGCATCCCCATGGCGGGACACCACACTGCGGCGTGTTGGTTTAATTCGAGGAAATTAGTTTTTAATTTTAGAGCAAGCTATTAAGCAACAAATGAAAGTTCGGAGAACTTCTAGAGGGGATCTACTGAGTTATTTAATAGTAATATGCTAGGAGTCAGGAAACAAATTTAATTGAATTAAAAAGGGAAGGATATGTAAATAAAGGGAGTTATAATATTCCAAAGCAACACGCATGGAAATGGACAAAGCAAAGTTAAAGAGAAAAAGTGCCAACAAATGGTCCGCAAATTAGTCAAAAATAGTCAACAAAATATTTAGAAATAATCTAGAAGTTTCTGCTATTGATATCTAATCAAACGGATGACACGAAATAAATTCGTCGTTCTTACAGCGATTAAATTTGCATTCGCATATTTATCAAAGCGTTATATTTCCCATTCCCTGGGCGGCATACTCAAAAGAATTCCCAGTCAGATAATCCCAGTGCCCCGCTTCCTTGTGCCTTGTCAGAACCCACAGCCACAGCCAAAGGTTTCCAATTAACTGAACACATCTTTCCGGTGGGCTTTTAATTAAATGTGACATGCTTGATGGGAAATACATTTAAATGCTGCCAAACAATTAGAAAAAATACAAAATAAAACCCCCTAAAAGCACAACAATTTCTGACAGAAATCTATCAATTAGAAAATTAATGAGAAATACTATATGTATGTATATGTATGTATGGGCCCGAAAATGACAGAAGCCAATGGAATTTGGGTTTTGGGAAAATCAATTATATATTTTGTGTAAAGTTTAATTGCTTTCGCACAGCCACAGCACACAGAGAATAGAACTGTGGCGATAAGTAGGGACGGGGGATAAGGAGAAAGAGAAAATTGTTTTCAACATTGTTACTTTACTTCCCTTCCACTTGGCAAATGAGAATTTATGACTTTGGTTTCCGGCCCACAGCCCGGCGCCTACTTAGCTGCTCCTCGACCGCGTCTGTGCCCCCTCAAGTAGGGCATAATTGCAGAAAACTAAGACAGAAGCCAAACAGAGTGCCATTCCCAAATTAAAGTCCAAGTCTCGAGTTCAAAAAGGAATCAATTTCGATCATTAGAGGACACGAAGAAGGAAATTCCCAAATTAAAGTCCAAGTCTCGAGTTCAAAAAGGAATCAATTTCGATCATTAGAGGACACGAAGAAGGAAAAATTATATATTTCTATTGAATATCAAACATCGATTCGATATAAGTATCGATAATATACATGCGATGTTTTATCGCTGAGTTCTCTTCTCCACCAACTATGAAACTGAACAGACGGCAAATAGAATAGAAGAAATATAAAACATAAAATATAAAAGCCATCTTTGCGTGTATTCGTTTTACTATTTCTGCATTATTTTCCCAAAATGCGTCGCGGAGGGGACTCACTGGGATCCCGTGGGCTCTGCCACATTAGAATTATCCCACACCTGGCTCCATATCCACTTCACGACGCGTGCTGTACACTTTATTCGTATCGTGAATCCTGACACTGGACGCAAAAATATTGCAAAATATTTGCAGCTGAAAGCCATGTACAATAACAATATTCCCTAGAAGATCACCATGGCGAGTGCTTGAACGGTTGCTACTCCTGCGTCCTGAATTTAAACGTAATCAAACTAAAATAATCTTTGTTTTTATATTTACATATCATCTACAAATGTAAGAGAGATCAACGGCACCCAAAATGATCGAGCAGATACTTAAAGGCAGATACCCAAGGTACAACCGGAAGGAAACTATTTCGATATCAGAGCAGAGTAAAGAAGCACTAGATTAACTTTCCTATGAGAGCACAGCCACCTGTCCATTATACGTATTATAAATATATGAATGAATGTAATTCCGATGTCACACAGACTTTAAAAACTAAAATAATAGTGAGAAGTCGTCGGTCCTCCGTTGTGCCTTGGTTTTTCTTTTTCGCCCAAGTGGAGGCTTTCACTCAGCCGCATTTTCCAAATGAAATTAATGAAAATGCTGAGACTGAGCGACGCGTCGGCCGCAAAAATGGCAAACGGAAGGCGCAAATTTTCACGCGTCTAACGACACACACTCGCACACACACATGTGACGTGTTCGTCTCTTTGTGTGAGTTTATTTTAGTTGCGGCTCGACATTTTGCTCAACTTTGTGGCCAGGGCCTCCCGGGTTCCGTCGCCTTTTGTTTGGCCGCGTCAAGGCGGAAACTGCGCTCAGGGGCACGGCGGGAAATGCTGAAACTATGCTGTAATTTTATTGTGTGGAAAATATTCTCCTGCCTGTCGCATTCAGACACTCAAATGTGTGTCAGCATACATGCACGGGGGGAGAGGGGTGGCGAACCACTTGACCTTTATGACTTTTTTCCATTTGAAATATTCGCAGTATCGTTGTGTTGTCGCACAAGTGGAATTATGAAAATTAAATATAATTATTCTAATTGTAATTGGTCTATGAAATTCCTCATGAAATGTGTGTGTGTGTAAATGAAACTAAAAGCTTCAGATAATCTTTTTTGGATATATTTTAAGCTAAAATTGAATTTTGTATTATCCTTGACATTTCCTATAACATTTTGATCTGCTGAGCGTCTTGTTCTGCTCAGCCCAGATGGTTGAAACAATTGTTTCCTCCTTCTATTTTCTACATTGCATTAATCTAAGCTAGAAAACAATTTCCCCCCATGCATTTCATAAGTAATTCGACATCCAATCGGCTATCCGCCGTGGTGTACCACAGTAAATAGACCCATTCTCATGTAAATGTGTGGAACTTGTGTGCAAAAAGTGTGAATGGCAAATATTATGTGCTTTAAAAAGGCGACGGTGAACTCTTTGCTTCTGGTTTGTTTCAGAATTTACTGAAAATCTGAATTCCTTTTCTACTGTGGAATTAATGGTTCAAGCACATTTAAAATATATTTAAATTTATCAAAACTAAGCTTTTGTCACAGCTTTTAGTTCGTTGCTGGTACTGCCAAGAAGTCAGTCATTCTGGATGTGTATCCCCCCCCCCTTGTTTATATTCCCACAATTTCAGGGTCATGCTAAAAAGTTCTTCTTGTGCTCAGCTCATGTGACTTCCGTTTCCGGTTTTTTTGGGTTGGAGGGGGGTGTGGCCAAAAGACCGGAAAATTTAAGTATGCGGTCAGTGGTAAAAACTTCTCAGATTCGCATGTTTAAATATCCTGCTCATATCATATCCTGTTTCCACTGCTTTACTTTGCTCCCTAAAGCCATTAACCGGATAATGTGCCAATCACAATGTTGCTGTGTTGCTGTGTTTCTGTGAGAGCCATAAAACTTTATAAAGCGTACGAAATGGTCGAAGGCGTTCAAGCTTTAAACCATCTACTGGATTTTGTGGACTAATAAAAGTTTTTTGGGTGGCAAATTTAGCGAAAAGTTATCAGCTGCTTAACTCTGTCTGTTTCAGGGGGTATATTTCCCGCACATTGACTTTTGCACATAAGGGCCAACAGGAACACCTAACCACCGCCACAGAAGCGGCCACAGACAGACAGACAGACAGAGACATTGGGCGGGCTGTCTAAATATTTTTTAAACCATATTCGTTTAAAGATTTTTGTTTTGGTGCTTCTGTGTGTGTGTGTGCTTGACAGAATTGCGTACACTTTATGGCATTTTCTTTCGAATTAATCCAAGTGAAAGATCCCCTCAAAAGCTGCCAAAAAGGTTGATGCGAATCCCTTTATATGGTTTAATCTTGAGAAAATTCTTTAGCTTTTTCCCCTTTTTGTTTGCAGCTGTTTGCTTTAGCATTTTTTGTATGGCCCTTCAAAGTTTATTTCTGACTTTATTTCACTGGTTTTTCGCTTGAGACCAACTGTTGCCAGGAAAAGCAAAACAAAAAGTTACCAAATTTGTGTTGCTTTGCGGATAACTCATCAACGGTTAACAGATCATATTTAGACAGGATTTCCCTGTATTTTCAGTATTATTTTGTTTGTAAAGTATTTGCAAATTATTCTTACCTTATTGTTAAGCTGAGGAATCAGCCATTGTGTAATAAACTGAGGCATTTCCATATTTAACAGCTTTATCATTTTGTTCTTTTTATTGTGTGGCATTGGAGATGTTCTGAAGAAAACTGCAAAACGAACAAAAATTTATTTTATTATTTTATTAAAATTAAATTTAAATTATTTTCTTTATTCCATAAAATTTATCAGTCCAGGTAAATATTCGGTTTTGTTTTAGTTTTATTTTTTTACCCCAAAAATGTTGTGCCAAAATATAATGTCGCACTTAAACTTCTACGGCTACAATTCAATTCTCATTGACACTGGAGGGAACGGACCAGTCTGTCATTCACTTTACACATAAGTCCAGCAAAGAGGCGGTGCAAAAAAATATACATACGTGACCCATGGGGGCTTCACCTCCTGCCCCCACACACACCCACCTAAACCACGGGGCATGTCAAAGTCCTGGCCAAGACGACTGTCAGTTGTGAAAGCCCTTTGGGGCTTTTGGGGGCGATTGTCCTGTCCTCTCCTGACCTGTCTATGATTTTTAGCTGTGTGTGTTTTGTTTTGGTTCGAGCTGCAATCATTTTTAAAGTTTTCCACTCCCTGAGGAATTTAAGAAATCTGCACTCCCAGAATATATTTTAATTATGCAACACTTTGTGGCATGCTGCAGAGTGTAATATGAGGCATGAAAAAAAATATATATAAAAATCATAGGAAATCCGGCAAGCAAAAAATTTATTCAGCACTCGGCCAAGCACCATTTGTGCCCACAATTTGCTCTCAACTAATATTTTTTATTCGCTTACATCTGCTGGGATATATGTGCTATATGTATATGTATGTATATAGTATATATTGTACAACACCAAATGAATGCCCGCCACGATGCTGGCATTTTTATTTGTAATTTATTTATGCGCAGCCATTTCGCTCACTGGGCAAAAATTATGCTGCAGCATATGAATATTGAATGGAGCGACGACGGAGGCGGCGGCGGGGTGAAGAATGGTTTTTGCAAAAGTTTCAAGCTTCAAAATTTTGTTGCTGAAATGCTCGGGGGAACAAAAAATAACGAAAGGAAAAAACAAGAATAAAAGGAAAAGGATTGAATGCTCTTTCTGTCCTTAAAGAAAATTCTTTTTAAAGTGAAATTTTAGATTTGTTTCCTTGAACAGCTATAGGAAATTGTTTTCCAATATTTAGCTTCTAGTTTCTCCTACACAAACATCACTACAAAATTATAGCACCCTCTTGGTAAGAGTACAGAAAAAGTTACACCAGCCACGGTCGACGGCCCAATAAAAAGTATTCTCCACAAATGTCCCAAAAACGAAAGTTTTCTGGCGTCGAGTCCAGTTCTGATGCTCTCAAGAGTTACTGCCTTTTAGTTAACAGTTCAATGGAACTGATTAATTCCCTCAAGGCCCAAAACAAAATCTAAAAGTAACTGCGTGGGCTACAAGGGGTGTCATAAATCTAGTGAACAACCAAAAAGTGTGACTCCTGCTTTAAGGATTGAACAAATTTTTGTAGGGAATTTTTGGAAATAATTTATGGCACAAATTATTTTAAAGTTTTCTTGAAACTCTTTGGGCCTGGCCCCCAGATGTTACTCAAATACAAATGGCATGCCAATAATAATCATAAATACCTTTTTCCTTTTTCCCAAGCCCTGAACTATCAATTGGTATTTAATTTTGATACCCAACGCAAAACTATCCAAGTATGTGTGCAACAAAAGCATTGCTGCATTGCCTGCAATGTAACCCAAGGCATCGGTCAAGTGCTATTAAAGTGAGCAATATGGCCAAGGTTGAGCTGAAATTGTGAGACTGGGGGTACACACAGCACGTGCCACCCCACTGAGACCTGACATGGCTTTCGTTTTGTGTCAACAATGGCATGCACCATGCACCATGCACCAATGCAGTCGGTCGGTCGGGTCGACGTTGACCCCACAGTCTCTTTGGATTTTATGAGCCACATGGCCTGTGGCTTATTGCACTCGTCTTATTTCCAGCATTTTGTCACAGTTTGCCATTTTCCGCACGAAATTCAATAAAGAACTTGAAAAATTCCCAAAGCACTTTCCTAATTTTTTTCTTAGATTTATTTTTAAATATATATTTTTTGTTTTCTTGCTACCACCTCGAAGGAGTCACAAGTTTTTGTGTGTTGAAACTTTACTTCTTGTAAAGTTTTCTGTGTTTATGGGCAGCAAAATTTATGATGTTTTAATTAAACAATTTTATGTTTGTGTTTTTGTGGTGCTCGTCACAGCGTTTCGTATCTGCCTCTCTCTCTCTCTCTATCTTTTACAGCTGGCAAAAACTATAAGTGAGTTTCTTGTGTTCGTAGCAACTTTCATGTAAATATTTGCAATTAAAATAAATGACTCTCTCCCCGAAAAGTTATCCGAGTGGGCAAATGAAAAAAGTTGTAGCCAAAGAGATATGCTGGGGATAATCTTTGAGTTGTTCTTTGGAGTTCAAACGGACATTCGGATTTGGAAGCAACAAAAAACATTGAAGAACTTCCCAATTGGAATTGAAAACCCAACCAAGACATTGAATTTCCTTGTTTATTTTCCACTGTTCTTCCGCAGGAACGTGCTCTAACTTTCCAGCGCTTCTCGATTGCAATTTGAAATTCCATTATTCCGCCCCAAACAAAAAACCAAAAACAAGTAAATTCTAGTCAAAAATTCAGGCACGTGCGCAGTTTGCCAGACTATGCCAGACAAGAACTTTAAGTAATTAAATAATGCAAACCCAAAAATAGATAATAAAGGGCAAGGCATGAGAATGTCTTTGGCCTAGAAAAATCTTCAAAAAATGTCACGCGACCGCAGAAGCGCGAGCGCGCGTTCTTGCAACATAATTTATGAGGCAGCGGAAGGGCACAGCGCAGCACCATGTAGGTCCCGGAACTTGGGACGTAATCAACAAACAAGCAGAATACTTCTACTCACATGTCGACATGTTTGGGGAATATATTCGCAAGAAAAAAGAAGGCAAAGATGCAGAGCGCCCCCCAACATAAATCTACTTTGCATATGAAGATGAATATGCCCTGGCGATTTGACTTATGCGCCGCACGTTACGCATACGCCATGTTGTCAGACAGATTGCCACAAAGTGGGAAAACTCAAACCTCCCACTCTAATTTCGCGCTTTAAAAAGTCCATCAACTTGAATGGAAACACTCGCAAGTTGAAGTTTGTGAGCACGAGATGCATCGGGCGCACATGGCGTATACTTTATTCATACGCTTCATCTCCATCTCCGGCTAAACATCTCAAAACATCAAAGACAACACGGGACAAGGCATAGAAATTTCTAGGAAAAACTCAAGAATTTCGCCAATGATTTGAGTTTAAGGAAACAAAAACCCCGTTTCGTATCTCTGTCTGGCAACAACAAAAAAAAGGGTTAACATTGCAGGAAGGGTTAATAAAACAAAACAAAAAGTATCTTCAAAGTACGTATCTTGCGTGTGCGACGCTGTCCCTTGGGGGCTTTCTTATGTGGAAATCATTTCCTTTTGCCTCTTTTTTTCCGGGTCTATGCATAAATGTAAAGTGCGCGAAAGAAAAGTCAAAGAAGGTGTGGAATATATTTGAAGTTTAAGAGATGGGCTCTCAAATATTTCTACTTCGAAATCATCATTCACTTTTCGTCCACAATTTCTGAAGCGCATTCAACGTTCGACTTTAACTGTTTAGAATATTTTTTAAAATGCCCTTGTATTATTCAGAATATTTACATATGAATGAGCTTGTGCCAGCAGAGGACGCATCAATAAAGTAATTTCATAATAACTTTCTCCGGATGAGCGTGAAAATATTTTATTGTGACCCTCTTCAAGGCGACTTGTCTTGCCTTCATTCTTATTTTTATTGGGTGTGGAATCAACATGATTTTCTCGGGAATTTGTTTGCCTTAATTGTTACACATTTTTGTTGGTTTGGCAAAAGGAATTCAATTTTGGAATTTGCTTGCGATATTTTAACAAGAGTCACTTAGGATTTTTTGAGGGGTGAGTGAATGTTTGATGTGGTTGCTGTTTAATAAAGCAGCTTAAAATATTAGCTTTATACGAGTAGATGCTAAACCTAGCTTTCTTCTCATTTTTCTTATTCTGAAATATCTTTGGCATATATTTTCCACTCTATTTTCCTCGCTAATAACCTTTCAATAACCAACAAGAAAATCCTGACATTTCCATTGTGCATTGTGATATCTCTATTCATTTCATTGCAGAGCTTCAATTGCAGACACACACTCTTCTTTTTTAGCCTCGGGACAAGAACGGAGTGAAATAATATTCAAGCAACACTAACAACAACAAAAAACTGCAGACCAGAGACACTGTTTGCTTCAGCTGCAGTTTGCCACAAAATCACATAAATCTGCTTTTTCTTTTATTTTTGCTCAATGTTTTTTGTGCTGGCAGCCCAACATTTCTCTTTCTGCTTTCTACTTTTTGTTTCATTTTTTTCGTTTATCGACTTGTGTTTCAATCTGTTAAATTGCATAAACACGGCTGAGAGAGAGCGAGAGAGCGGCTGCATGTAGAACTGGCGAGTGGGTGCCTTTGTTTTTTATCCGTGCCTCAGCGTCTCCACCCCTCACGTTTCGCTTTGGTCTATGGACTCTGTGCTACCTGTCGCTTCAGCTATGCATCGCTGCAGTTGTTCACCTCGACGTGTGGCATTATTAACGCCCCACCATGCCACAGCAACAACAACAAAATAACTGAAACAATAACCTCTACAATGGGAGCAAGAACTAAAAGAGAAAAGGCAAGCTTGTGGTATGGAAGACTTGTATACCCATGCATTCATTCATTTCTTAGAATTATTTTTAACGTGTCTAAGACTGGAAAGAGCTTCGAGTTCCTAAGCATGGAAATCAATATATATTGGTAGTATTTTATTTAAATAATAAAGATTCTATCTTCAGATAGGGAAATCAAAAACTTTATATTTTTCGGCAGCAAATAAAAGAGTTTGCAAAAATATTTGTTGAACATTTTTCTAGAATTTTTCTTATGTTGTCCAGTATGTTTTTTTTATTATTTCAAATATTTTCTATACTATTGATATTTATATTTCTATGCTTTTCTTTTATTTTTCCAAATCCTTTCTCTAGTCTCTGTTCAGCCAACCACCGCCCGCAATGGTGCATGCCCCATTGTATGCCCAGGGTATGCGCACACACAAACCATCATTTGTATTGCTGCCATTGGGTCTGGCTGGGGGACTGCCAGTTGGGGGTTAACCAAATTAAAGTCGCCTTTTGTTGAATTCCGCTTTTTCACAGTTTGTGCAACATTTCTCCGATAGTTTGTTGTTTTTTTTTTTAAATTAAGTTGTCAAGGTGGTAATCACTGCCGCACGAAGGACACCACCGGCAGCAACAGCAGCAGGCGCCGCATGGCGGAAATGAAATTATCTGACAGTTGTTTTCCCCTCTTCACGGCTTTCGCTGTTGTTGTTGCTGCTGCTGGTGTCACTGTGGCGCTTCTGTCAGCGCAACCATAATTAAAAAAAAAAGAAAGGAAAAATAAAAGGCAAAAGAGAGACAGGCGCGAGTCGTGTAAACTATGGAATGTCGTTCTTTGGCCTCATCCTCTGTATGCTGCAAGGGTTATCTGTTTGCACTGGCATTTTGTTTATGTATGAGAACGGGGGGAAATCAATGACAAGAGGAGGCCAGGCACATGCAAAGGCCCGGGGCCCTTGGGACACTGAATGGAGGCATCACTTTACATTTTTATAGCATATGAGCGTAGACAAATATATTTTAATTTAACATTTATGGGGATACTAAGTAATATGAATAAACTATCTTTAAAAAAAATTAAATAAATAGAGCTACTCGTATTTATCCGCCTACGAACCCCATCCTCACATCCACTTTCGACATTCCCTGGCACTTTGTGTGCAAGGAACCCTTTTATCGCAGATTATATTATTAAATATTAAATATTAACGCAGGGGAATGTCAAGGCCAGAATTGAGCCGTGCTTTCAGTTTCTTAATGGTCTTTAAATAACCATTAAAGCTTGATCCCTGACAGAGCGAAGTCAAAGGGTAAGTGGCAACAATTCCAACAAACTTAATCACGAAAATAACACCCTTTCTGCTGTCGTCCCATGTGCCCATGTGCCCAGGAATGCCGTCACAGTCCTTGGCCGCCAGAATGAATGAATGAATGAAAACATCAAAGTCCACTAAGCCGCTTAGCTAACCCCAAATCCCATCTGCGTGTGCGGCACCATGTGACCAGTTCCGAGAGTTCTGGTCCAACTTTTAAAAAAATCAAAAAAAAAATGAATAGTTTTGTAACGAATTCACGTTGACTGCCAGTCCACTGGATATGTGCCAGTGCCACGTGAATTGTACGCTTCACAGCGGCTAGTTATTTTTATCAAGGATAGGGTTAGAGGCGGTGTGAAATATTCAGAATATTTTTTAATACCCCCCCAAAACCCCAACGGGGATGGAAACGTTTTTGATTTGTTACGAATTGTGTAAAAATATACAGAAGTTGAATGATTGCTTTGCAAGATTTTTAAATAACCAATAAAGTCTTTAAATGATGGTTCCAATACGTCCTTAGAAGTTGGAAGTGGTTAAAGTTTTTCATTTTCAAAAATTAAACCATTATCAGACACACAGAGAAAATAGGACTAAAATTGTATAATTTACGCTTTTATTTTGTATTACCAATATATAAATTTATACCAAAAGATTTATTTTGAGAGTGAAAATTTTAATTTGAAAATATTTGATTGAATTTAAATATTTTCAAATATATTTCTCACCAATTTAATATATGTATTATATTTATTTTTAAGGTTTTTTTTTAGATTAAGATTTTTAAAAATATTTATATTTCTATCAAAGTGAATTCTATTTAGTTTCAATATTAAAATTTTAAAATCCGAATATCTATTTTAACTATTGGCGTGTTTATTTTTATCTAGCCATTTTTCTCTGAGTGTGTTTTGGTATATTTTAAATGAATCAAACAAAAATATAGCTCAAATCTATTCCTTATAGTTCTTGAAAATACTGAATAAATTCATCCTCACCCTTAATTTAATATTTAAATCATAAGAGATAAAAAATAAATGATTCCCGCAGCACCAAAATTTCCTGAATTGCATCTATGTAAATCTAAATAGAAAGAATTAAAAAAAAACATCTCGGGTAGTGAAAATATGTACAATTATAATTCATCTTCCAGCATAATCTGCCAATCAAAAGTTATTGGATTATGCCAAAATGTTGATATACAAAAAAATAAAAAAACAATACAAAAAAAGATTTAGCATTTAAAAATACTTTTGACTAGACGGAACACATCATCCATTTAGAGGGTGAGGACTTCCAGGTTGAGGCAGTTTATCCAGAAATGGTCAATGGTGTTGTACAAATGGGGCAGCGCATTACCAATGCTATGGTTCTCATCGGTATAGGTCTTTTTCGTATAGGTATAGGAGAGTTTTCGGAATCAAGTATATATTCAAGAGAAGGAAAAATGTGAAGCCACTAACCTGCTCTTCGAACTGTATGTCCGCTAGTTGGAGCAATTTAGAAAGCAGCAGCGAATGCTGATAGTGTACATTATCATCGCCCGAACCATGAATCAATAGGAAATCATGGGTATTGAAGTTTTTCAGATTCTGGAAGGCATCGCTCTCCGTATATTTCTTTAGGTTATCCTCTTCCGTGGGCAGACCCATATAACGCTCCGTATATATTGTATCTACAAAAGAAAATATCAAATTAGAACAAGTTTTTGTGTGCTTAGAGCATAAACAAACCGTAATATAACCAGGAGGTAACTGGCGCCACCGACACGCCGCACTGGAAGATGCGTTTGTCATCCTTTTCGATCGTTTTGGCCGTCATATAACCGCCATATGACCAGCCCCAAATGCCACAACGTTCGGCATCCACATAGGGTAGATTCTGTTGCATCCATTCGGTGACATACAGTTGATCCTCCACCTCGTGATCACCCAGATTGTTGTTAACTGAAAAGAGCAGATCCTTGCCCTTGTTGCCCGTACCCCGGCCATCGATATACGCATAGATCGTATTCCTGGCGGTGGTCACAAATGCCTCGTAGCCCAATACAAATCCATTGGTTACACGCACAGAATTCGGTCCCTGATAGACCACCACAATCATTGGATATTTCTTACTCTCATCAAAGTTTGGGGGCAGCGCCAGCTTGGCCATTCCCATGCTACCATCGGCCAGGGTAACATTCAAGAACTTATAGCTCGGGCGCAGTTTCTCCTGCAGCTTGGCGCGAAACTCTGTATTCAGTTCCCAGTCGATTACCAGCGTGTTTGCGGCTGCCTCAAAGATGCGTGTATACGAGGGATTGGGTCCGCTGCAGGTGAGTGTGTAGTAGGCAAAGGATTTGCTAAAGGTAGCGCTGGCCGAGCGGCATTCCTGGCCATCCACATCGATTTGATTACAACTAAGACAATCGTCGTTGCTGAAGACATGCGAAACGGAGGGATCATTCGCCTTGGTGGCCTGATAGTATCTAGAAAGGGAGATTGAGCAGAGGTTATACATATCTGCAGCAAAATTTTGAACTGCTTCTACTCAACTCACAATTTATTATTCACTTCATCGTATCCATAGACGTTGAGTACCGTAAAGTTGCCCCTCGACTGCCAGCTGTTGACGCCCGTCTCCAGATTCAAATTCCACACCTGATACCAGTTGCCGATGTAGTAGGCAAAGATGCAGCTCAATCCACTGCCCAGGCATTTGGGCGTGCTTATGTCCACCCAGCCCTGAGGCTCCTCCAGACGTTTCACCTCCACGCAGACACCCAAATGGCTGCAGCTTTGAATGGAGGACAAATTCTGGCGACGATTCATCCAGGTGATGAGCAAATGTGTATTGTTCGACCACACAACATTCTGTAGAATGTGATCGCTGCTCACAACGTCAATGGGTGCCACAATACTTTGCATGGTGGGATCAGAGTTGGTCAGATCGTACACCCGCAGGTTGACAACGGGGTTCTTGGTGCCACTCTTTGGATACTTGAGATGCTCCTGATGCGGATACTGATAGAAGGTGGTGTCTCCATCGCCATACAGGAAGTAATTGAATGTCTCCACTTCGGTGTCGTTGAAGAAGCCAACAGCCAACTTTGTGCCATCCGCTGACCACCAAATGGCGCTGCCGCTGCTCAACACCTCCTCCTCGTACACCCAATCGGGCACACCATTATAGACGATGCCATCAACGCCATCATCCGTGATTCTAATCTCCAGATTCTCATTGAAATGTATGTACACATTGTTCAGATAGACATACGCCAAACGATCCCTCAGCGGCGACCATCCACAGTACTGCAATTTCTCGCCCTTGTGGATCTGAATGGTTGTGTTCGTCTCGATATCGTACACATCATACTGGGCAATGTACGAGTGCCGGAACAACTCTGTCAGATTGTGTCGAATGAGGATCTTTGTATTGTCCGTGGAGAGCGTAAATGTGGCGCCCTCATAATTGTTCTGAAATTCTATAGATTAGTTTTGGTCTTGCTGATAGGGGAATTCGATTTGTATATTACCAGAAATGAGGAATTTTGAAAGATAATATCCGTTTTGGTGGCAGCATTAAACTTATGTATGGATCTGTCCGTGGCAGTGTAATAAAATTCTTCATCTGCAATACAAAATAAAGTATAAATTAAGCTATTAGATTCGAGTTAAATATTTTAAATAATAAATTTAAATTAAAAAAGAAATTATACAAATATATTAAGACTTTTTGCGGCTTTGAACTATCCTTAACATAGCCTTCGAATAAATAAAAAAATTATTAAATGATTGAATTCAAATAAATAGAGAAATTTCACAAATTTTTGTGTACTTTTTCGACTTTCAACTACGAGTATCAATGTGGTTTAAATTGTTTGTCCATTGCCAAAAAAACCACAAAAAACTCGTGCAAAAAACAACAAACTTAAAAGCCGTAAAAGCCTTGCCAAATTTCAATTACTGTTTGTGGATAAAAATCAAAGTACTCGTACATGCAATTGCCATTTGAACAGGTGCCAAAGAAAAAAGAAAAAAATATTTAAATCAAATAAAAACTTCACTTAAGTAAAATTCCAACTAAAAATACAAAGGGTGGAAATCTTTACCCTT
Organism: Drosophila subsilvestris; assembly: GCA_035043285.1. NCBI lineage: Eukaryota > Metazoa > Arthropoda > Insecta > Diptera > Drosophilidae > Drosophila > Drosophila subsilvestris. The sequence goes on along the minus strand of JAWNNB010001726.1, from coordinate 1,367,979 downwards.
ATATTTACTAATACCACAACATCGCATCACTACACTGAAAACAATCGCTCTCTAATCACAAATCCAGTCTTATCAGTGCTAGTAAATCTTTTTTGTGGAAATGCCCATATGTTGAGTGACGCAATCAGCTCATTAGATCATTCATACAAATCCCAAAAATATTTTTAAATGTTTTTCTCAACCAATATGACTTTTTATAATGCGATTTCGATCTGCCAACTCCATACAATGCCCCTTCCAGCTGCCAGTCAGAGCGTGCAATGGCGGAACAAAAGTTTTGTCATACTCATCATTACATTGAGTACTTTCAGTAGCCGCTGCCAAGAGAATAATTACACAAAAGGCGACGATTGAAACCAGTTGGCGAGCCGTACTTGAATTGTTTTCAACAAGTTTGCCATAGGTGAAAGCTTTCCAGAACTTTGAGTCAGAACTCCATTCGTAAGTATTTTGATAAAATAATAGCAGAAAGAGCAAAAGTAAGAGGCAATAGGGAGGGGGAGGCATTATCTGGACACAGTCATTATAATAAACCACAAGACGGCGGCGATAAGAAGAGGAATACGTGTATCAGCCTTATTGCTTTGGGCCACTAGCTAATAGGCCACTCGTAATTCATCCAAGATTAGATTGTGATGCCTTTAGTGTAATATCGGGCTCTTGAGGAGTGTGCAGAAATCATCAGCACACCACAGGGTTATACAATGAGATCCGCGCTTCAGGGAAAGTACAATTCCAATGGGCAAATGACCCTACGCTACATGAATAGACTACATAATTGAGTTTACGTTGATAAGAAAGGCAGCAGCGCAGCAGTTGTAGCAGCAGCAGCAGCATCTCCCGCTGTGTCACTGACTCGCTGATTGTGCGTAAATTTGATAGAAAATTCCCCCGCCATGGGGAGTTTTTCAGGATGATAACAAAACAAGCAGTTAACTGCTTTCAGCATAGTTCGCGTTCATCGAACCGAACAACTAACCTGTTATCCAGGTGCCACTGAAACCACGTAGACCCGCAGTGCCGCCTAGGGCCTCCAATAGGTCCCAGATCGTTTGATTTGTGCTACTCACCTCCCTCCTATGGACAACAGCGCCATGCGAGAGGGACAGGCAGAGCAGCAGCAGCACCGCAAGCCCCGTTAGATGCAATTTCACGTGCATGTTTTTATGCATAAACCGATTTTCTCACTTGTTACACGCCGAAAACAAGTGCGACGAATTGGCCCTCACGACGCGCAACAGGTAAAACACACACGACACACGGCACACACGGCCAAAAGGCAAGTGAATCGAAATCAGAAATCAATTTAAATCGACAATTAGCGGCGCACTCGAAGCAGAACAAACAACTTAATAAAGAGTGGCGAGGAGAGGAAGATAACTGTAAGCCGCTCATTCAGCTTGCCCATGGCCTTGCCAGATCGGTGCATTTTGGTGTTTGCTTATACAAAAATAAAATTAATTTTAAATTAATTTTAAATTAATTAATTAATTAAATTAATAACCTAAAGTAATAAATAATTAGTTTTTAAATATTTTATATGCTGTTACCAAATGCTGCATCTGGCAGCGCTGTGATCTGTCGATTGCTCTTAGATCGATAATCGATTACGTTTGAGCGCGCGCACATTTAATTTTTTAAGTGTTTTTGAATATTTATGGATTTACCTGCTTCCCATGTTCCATTAAAACTTTTTGAGTGCCAACCATTATAGAGCGCCTGTCTCAGTTTCCAGGGGCTCTTGGGTCTCTGTTTCTGTGTCACAGCGCCAGAAACTGTATAAATCTCGCCAAGTGGCAGCAAAAGCAGCACAAATAATTTTATTTCCACCCGCATAATTCGACACGCTTGTTCCAGAACGCTTGTTTAACGCTTGACTTCCCGAAAGCAACTGATTTAAGGAGAGATTTCGCTTATATATAATACTAGGGAGCACAACGAATATGTAAATACCCTTTAGGAACAGAATTTTCGTTTACTTTGTATTTGTATTTATTTTTATTACTTTAATTCTTAATATTAACACTTTTTTGCTTGTTTGTATGTATGTATATTTTTGTTTGTTTTTTTGTTAATTTTTAGGGTATTAATTAATTAAATCGTAGGACACACTAAAGCGACTTAACAGTTACAATCTCCAAAAAAGTTTAGACAAATTGCAAGGCGTCGCGCGGTCCACAAAACTACAAACTCGTTGATTTGCTTAAAAAAATGTCCAAAATTGTTCTGCCCACTGCCCACTGCCTTGCTGCTATGCTGACTCACTGGTGTGGCTGCCCGGAATCTGGTGGCTGGTGCATCTGCTGAGGCGGCTGCGGTCGCGACTCCCACTGCATGAAGCGGTTTAGTATCATCGTCTGATTCTCGAGCACCTTGGGGAAGAAGGTCTGCATCAAGTCGAGCTTGCGTTCCTCCAGCTCCAGCCGCTGACGCGATATCTTTGTCTGTTCGGCAATTAGCTGAGTGTTGCGACGCACCTCCTCCATGTAGAGGGCCTCCAGGGAGTCGGCCGGCAGCGTATTCGATGATCCAAAGGGACGGCCGCGCCTGCGTGGTGCCGGTGCGGGCGAGGCACCGCCGACAGACCCGCCGCCATTGGCATTGGTGGCCACACTGATTGTGTTGTTGCTGCTGTTGATGTACGCCACAGCGGTGATCGGCTGATGATTGACGTTCGGTGCGGTGGCAGCGTTGCTATTGGTGCCATTGCTGCTGCTGTTTGTGTAGAGACTTGGCTGTGCTCCTGGCTGCTGCTCTGTGGACAGCTGCTGCTGCTGCTGCTGCTGAAACTGTTGCCCGTATCCAGGCTGAAATTGTTGCTGCTGGAGCTGCTGCTGCTGCTGTTGGAGCTGCTGTGGCGTCTGCAGTTCGAGCAATTGAGCTGGCTCAACTGGCGAATACTGTTGGAGTGGCTCCTGGAAGGGTATCGAACGATACTCATCGTCCTCGTACTCCTGCTTCACCGTCTCATCGTACTGATCCGTAAATAGTTCCGTATTGAAGCTCATGCCACCGCCGCTGCCTCCACCCGCGTTGTTGTTGTTGTTGTTATTGTGGCTGCTGCTATTGTTGCTATTGCTGCTGTTGTTGTAGAAGCTGCTGGCCGCCGCCTCTGTGGTGAGATTGAGACCTTGCTGCTGCTGCTGTTGTTGCTGCTGCTGCTGTTGCTGTTGCTGTTGCCTTTGCGGCTGTGCTGTTGGCTGCTGTTGCAATTGTTGCTGCTGTCGCTGCTGCAGCTGCAACTGCTCCGGCGTCATATCCTCCCTGGGCGGCGTCATGTCGCGATTGTTAAGCATTGCAGCCGGTGGCAAGGGGTCGGCATCCTTGGGCCTATGTAGATTCTTTAGTATCCGATTGATAATGTCGTACTTCTTCCAGCGATTGGCATAGCTGCTGGGATCCGACAGCAGTTGCTTCTTCACGGACCTATGTAGTAACCCAATGCATAGACGGGCTCAAATCATTTGAAAGAGATGCTGCTGATCGATGCACAAACTCACCTGAACTTGGCCCGCGTCTGGTTGACCTTCATCTGTATCTCCTCGGGCTTCACATCCACCCCGAAACGTTCGCGCAACTCCTCCGCCCACTGGGCAAAGAATATCGTATTCTTGCCATTGCGCGTCAGTCGCCAATTGTCGCGTCCCCAGATCTCGTAGAGGCGCTCCTCCTCGCTGGGCGTCCAGTAGCGACGCGCCTTCTCCTTGGCCTTGCCCTCCAGCATATCCTGACCCCCGCACATGTTCAGATCGGACGCCTCGGCGTTGTTCGTCCCGCTGCCGGCTGCGCTGCCCACACCACCGCCGCCGTAGTCCATAAGCACCGCTGCAGACTTTGTGCGACGTTACTTTGCTGCTGTGCAGTGTGTGTAGCCCACGGTTCCGTTTCGTTTCCGTTTCGGTGTGCACGCACAGAATTACACAATAAATTGATGCATTTCGAAATTTGAGAAGCCAAAAAGATTTTTTGCACAAAAAATCAACAACAGTGATGAATAGTGTGACCGGCGGATTAATCAATAAAATATACCCGTCTGATTCGCATAAATATACCGCAAATATACCATTAACTGTACACTTCTAGTATTATCACTACCGCGTCGCGTTGGTATTTTTCGCCATTGTTTTCGGTATATTCGCGTTTGGTATTTTCACGCCGACCACGTTTTGGTCCTCAGTCACGTACGAAAATGTTTGGAAGAATTGCACAAAATTAAACAAAAATAACCATCATGAGCGGAAAGCATACGCGCCTGCGTTACTACACCAGCATGGAGGAGGCCACCATGGTGCGGGTGTGGCGTGATTATCTCGACCAGATACCCTCGTACAGCGACAATCTGCCCATCTTTCGCGACATCTCCACCAGCATGCAATGCTGCGGCATTCGACTGAACAAACAGGAGGTTCGCCGTCGCATCAATAGCTATCGCAATAAGTATTTGTAAGTATTACCCCAGGCACTGCCCCACTGCCACTCACATTTCCTTTGCCCTACAGTTCCGAACGCAGTCGGAGGGGCAATCCGGAGCACGTAACGGAATGGCGTCTATACCCGATTGTAGACTGCCTTTTCCATCCTGAGCGACCCACGACGGACTTGCACATAGCTCACAATGTGCTCGAGTCGGCGGCCATAAGGGTGCGCAACGAACAGCCAGATCTGCCGAACGTTCCCAGCTCCATGTCCAGGGCGCCGTTTGTGAAGTTTGAGCGCGATCCGGATGGCTGTGCCTTCCTGGAGGCCCCACCAGCATCACCATCATCGTACCTTTCCGAGTCGCTTCCAGTCAAGACTGAACCCAAGCCGCTTGAGGCGGACGAAGCAGGCAGTCCCATCTACGCAGAGAGCACCAAGCGACGGACACCCTTGACGCCCGCCAATTATCAGCTGCCCCTGGACGATCGCATGGAGATGGAGAACAATGCAAAGAAACGACGCGGACGCCGCAGCATTCTGCCGCGCATGGGACAGATATCGCTGGCCCAATTGGATGCGTTGCGCATGCAGAACAGTGAACTGGAGCGGCAGAACGAGAACAACCAGATGGAGTTGGAGTTCAAGGAGCGGCAATATAACGAGCTGGAGCAGACCCTCGATCTCTGGATGCATCAGCAGGAGGTCTTTCTGCTCCACTTTGATCGCCTGGGCTTTAAAAGCACTGAAGAGTAGCCGCGCTCACCTCCCCTTGAACCATCAAACCAACCTGCTCGTTGATCTATTGAATAGTTAGCTTTAATTGTGTACAAAGGCACCCCCCTATAGGCTATAGTAGCGAACCGAAGATTTACATTTACGTTCTCATTATGCAAATTCGCATTAATTAAGTTTTTCATTTAAGTGCTAGTCAAAATGAATTGACAACGAAGCTATCGGGGAGAGATTTCTGAAACTATTTTTTTGTTTAATTCTCAGTTTAATAATTAGATTTAGATGTAAGACCCAAACAATTTGCACGAAGCAAAATAAGAAATTTAGTTTTAGTTTCCTTCTTGGATTTTCTTTTAATTGAAGCCCATAAAAAGAGAAATTACTATTTAATTTAGTTTTTGAGATATTTTCTAAATAAATATGTATATAAAACTGTTTGATATGTGGCATGGCATGGATCGCATGTCTATAATTTTAGAATTGGAATTATTTCTACCAATGAAAATGTACTGGAGACAGCAAGATATCTTATGGCTTTAATTAAATACATAATTATCTATATTTTAAATGTTTTTATATCCAATGAAATCGATCCTTTATATTCGATTTATAGACATTGGAAAATCTGCTCAAAGCGCTGCTACATTCTACATGTACATGTAAATGTTCCTTTACTTCAATTATACATCCCTCAAAAGTCTCTCAAATTGAGTCAAATTCTCAGCCTTTTGTATGTTAAAAGTTATATTATAATATTTGGTTGTTTTTTTACTTTTAGATTATTAAATTACAGAAACTAGCATGGCTATAAGTATACAGGTGTAAAATGTCCCCAAACAGATTATTCTACTTTAGACATGGGTTTAATTGAGGCTCTCGACGCCTGCACCAGCGCCATCTATCGTCCGCCTTCTGCACCTACACCACCACCCACAACATTTAAAGGCAACACCTGTCTGCCCACCCTTAAGTGGTTGCCCCTCCCACCCTCCTATTATGCCAGTTGGTCAGAGTGAAAGTGAATTTCCTGTGGGAGGGATATTTTTTTCGTTTTTTGCGTTCAAAATTAATTGCCTTCTGATAAGAGACCGTTAGAACGTCCCAGCTGGCTTTAATTGAAAGTACTTTCGTTTTGGGGCAAGTCTCTGCTGTTCAGAAAATTGTTTTTTATATAAAAAGAGCGGCAGAAAATTAAACGAAATCTTAAAATAAATCTGAGCATAAAGCTTAAATTTCCATAATTTTAGTCGCAGCAGGCGCAGGCCCAAGAAACAGATGTATCTACTATCTAGCCGGTTCAGTGGCAACAGAGCGAAGAAGATTGAAATGTTAAGTTGCAAAAAAAGTTCTGCTTAACGAGGCAATGATTGATTGATTGACTGTTTGACTGGTCAGTGCAGCAGTGTGGGGTGGCAAAGGAAGCGCCAATCCAATGCTAATGGTACATCAACATGAACGTGGGGCACATGGACATGGAAAAAAAGTAGAGGATAAGAGAATGAAGAATGCAGAACGCAGAACACTGGCAATTACGTCCAATTAGAGATTGTGAAATCTGTGGCCATTTGAGTGATGCTCTAATTGATAGTTTTGCATCTCTAAGGCAAATATCGCTGCCGCACGACACTTTAAAAGGGGGCAAAAGCACAAGTTCTGCAAAACAGAAAATATTCGAATGTATACAAAATTAGCAAGATGCCAAATGGCATTAGACTATGGATTGGAAGGACTAGCACAACCAAAAACAATCGGTTTTCGATAAGTTTCGTTCGTAGAATCCGAATCTTCTTAAAATCGCAGGTAAAATGGTCTTGAAAAAAATCAAGTTAAAAAGAATTCCAATCAAGGAAATTCAATTCAAAACGCGCGCTCTAACAAAGACGCCCTCTATGAGGCCATTTTGTACGGTGTACCTAATATATTTATACCCTGGACTGAATATACATAAGCGTGAAACTGTTCAATCTCCAAGGCTTCGCTTGATACGTTGCGTCACACATGATAGATAGCCTACCTCTGCCACTATCCAAGATCCAGATGCAAGAATCAGAATATAAAGCACAAAAGGAAGAGGGGGATAACAATGGCCGCGGCACCGTTATGTAGTGCTGCCACACTGCTCCGATTTTGATGGCATGAATTGTAAATCGACACTGCTCAGACAGCTGTTCGGTTTTGTTTAAATTAAGAGATATTTTGTACGGTTTTTAATCGTGTTGATCCACATCGTAGATAAGGATACTTTTTTTATTCAAGAAAGTAATCAGAGCAGATCGTTTTTATTTACTTAAATTTTTGCTTATATTAGTACTATAATTAATGAAAAGTTGTACAACACTGCAGCATTATACCACATCATTTTGTACAATGCTGCCGATTCCGCTTTTTTCCCGTCAGATCTGGCTTTTTTTATGAAAAACTGCGGGAATTGCGGGAAGCGGTACTTCTGGATTTTTTATAATGGTATTTGGCTTTTTTCCCGCTTTTTTATAATGTTGCTATACTTGAATCACTAGTTTTAAGAATACTTTCATCTCTATACCATTCTACCATCCCTATGTGCGCGAGAGTGAATGTCAACGTATAACAAGTTGTGAAATGCCTAAAGAATGTGTGCAAAAAAGAACAAAATAAGCGAACTATTAGAGTATTTTAATGTTGAAAACATTTCCGAATGTACAGGTATGGCCTACGAAGACTAGGAAAATGCTGTTTCGATTATGATGTGCCCAAAAATTATCTTCGCTTGATTAGTACGATTGCGAGCCTGAAGACAATTACGCTGAGTTAGACGAATTAAGGGCGGTCTTACAGTAAAATTCCTATAAAATACTACAGAAATAAAAAAATTGGTAAACCCAAAGAGTACGCTTTTTTTGTGGCTCTTTTCTGTAATGTTTCAGCGTTTTTTGTGTCATGTACAAGTCAGAAATGGCTTTTTTTCCTGATGAAAAGTTGGCAGCACTGATTTTATACGACTGCGCAGGTTCACAACATTCACAACATTCAGTCGTGTCGTGTCTTCGCGCGCGTTCGCAACAAATCGCGCAGCCCACTATATATATGTATATATTTTGTGAGTGAATAAGACTAAAACTCGCGGAAACTCAGCAGCAGCAGCAGCAGCGTCAAGTGCGTGTGTGTTCGAAGGTGTGTAAAGAGAGAGAAAGCCAAAAGGAGAAGCGAGACAGAGCGGCGGACGGTGGGGCTCTTAAATAAATTTCGCAGATCCCAAAAATAAAGCCGAAAAACAAATGCAATGCAATAATTTACATGTGAGAGTGTATTTGTCTGTGTTTTGTGTGTGTGTTTGCTTGTGTTTGCTGTTGGATTGTGTGTTTGTTTCAGTAACAAACACACGCAAAAATTGTCTCGCATTCCCAATATGAAATTTCGTTGTTATTGCCGCTGCATCAGCTGGCGACGACTCTCTTGCCATCTGTACTGTACTCCCCCCCCTCGCTCTTCGGCAACACAGTCCATTCTCCCCCTCTTACTCTTTGTGTGCCCCGCCGCATCCATACATTTAGCATTTGGGTGTAAAAAAATCTCTTTCTCTCTTCCTCTTTCCTCAACCCAAAGTCACACAACAACAAAAAGAACAAGAAGGTTAGCAACGCGGGAGGGGAGTCGAAGTTTGCGGAACCTTGCCAAATGGCAGCTGTGCGATAAAGTCAAAGAGCTTTGATTAAAATGATCAGAGCTTAGTGGAAACATTTAGAAACAGAATTCTGAACGTTTGCATGGATTATCTTTAGCAGTAAACACGCATTTTCCCTATCCATTTGTTCTTTCTCAGTGGCTACGAACGTGACACTCTTGGTTTTGGTGGCGGTATGGCCGCTTCAGTCGAACTCGACGGCTTCCTCTTTGGTATGGCGCCTCTATGCCCTTGCTCGGTGCCGTTCTCATCCCATTGCGGTACTGTCGGCTGTGGAGGCTGTCTCATCGGCTGCAGAATCTCATTGAGTTCGCGCATCATCCCCATGAACCCCATGCGTAACTCCTCCTGCAACACCCGACTTATAGAGTCCGCCTGCGCTGCTCTATTTGTCGCCTCAGCCTGAGCCATCGCTACATTGGCTGCTGATACCAACTCAGAAGCAAGAGATGGTATATTTGGACCCTCTTCCGCCCTGTTCTGGACTGGCGTCCTAGGCAATCCACCCACAGCTCCCAGATCACTATGATTTTGGTCAGCCATTGACCTGGCCACTTCTCCTACCGATCCCTGTCTTTCGTGTGCGCGAGATCGCGTCGGATATGGACGGCTGCTTACTGCTTTTGGCATTCCCACCAAAAGAACCCCAATACAACAATAATTACAATCTAAATAACTATATATAAATAAATAAATATCCAAATAAATAACGAGCAAAATAAATAATCCAACCCTTGGACAATAATTGATCACGTAAATAAATAATTAAACAATTACTTAAATACCTAATAACTATTCCGCCAAATAGGCTAGTATTTAAATACCCCAATAAATACCCGAATAAATAAATAAATATAATATATATCGATAGACACCTAACCAAAACTCACAACATATACTCTCAAACAAAACAAAAAATAAACAACTTCCAAACTTTTTTCTTTTTAGAGGAGGACACATGACTAGCCGGGACCAACACCCGCTCCAGTTTCTGCGCTCCACCTGACAGTCGTCCTACGGATACACTACATTAACAAAACACCTCTTGTGTGACTTGTCGCCTACACTAGTCATCACTTTGAGTGATGGCCGATAAGCGAGAAGCCTCACGGTGCACCAGCTCAACTTCCTTGCGCCTTGTCTCCGCCATCCATCCTACCGATCTGCCATGACAGTCGATGCATCGCGGACTGTCTTTACGACACCCGGGTCACCGACTCCTCACAACTTCTCGACGGACGGACAACCAAAACAAAACACGAAAGCGACTACCTACAAACAAACAGGTGAGAAACTAACTTGAACATTTAACTACATGACTTACTCTATCTTATCCCATATCACATTCTATCACAGATTTATTCGATATCACAACCACCAGGCAATGTGTCCGTCGCAAACTCCCAGTTCCTTCTTGGAACGGCAGTGACTTACGTCCACTCGTGACATCGAAACGTGACGAAAAGCAACATGGAACAGCAAGTCGTAGCACCACTCCAGTTCTCTATTTTACTGCCTCGTCTATCTCTCCCTAGCATTGGCCACTCCGCGCCATTAAGGGCCAGCTTTGCGCTCCCCTTAAGCCTGCAGCAGCGACTTCTGCCGGGAAAGCTAAACTGCATTTCGCGAGACGTCGTCTTCTCCACTAAATTTGTATTTTTCTTTATTTCCCCAATGCATTCCCCTCTCCCGCAACTCCAGGAGCCATTCGTTACAATGACACCTGGACCTGCGTCAGTCCAAATGCATCGGGACAATAAATCAATTGGGCGCCATTTGTTACACTTGGCTTGCGGCTCGTGGGGCAACGCCGGCTAGCTCTCGACCCCAGGGATGGGTAGTTCCCCTTGCCCGCCAAATGTAAACAAGGTTTGAGACTAAGACTTCTCGGGACATCAAATCATACAAAGAACCTACCATAGACTGCAAAACAAACAACAACAAAAAATAACCAAACAGATAGACGACTGTTACGTGGGTGAAGGCTAGGTGATTTTCCTTCGTGCACCCTCCCTACCTGTGATCAAACTCAACATTCATTTTGACCACCCTCTGCTGGACCAGGTACGGATGGTCTAATCCATGGCACGCGCCACACGTCCTCCCTCTAAATTAATTTAGGCCTGCATTTCAAAATTTCTTAATTTCATATATTATAACTCTCCATGATTTTCTTCCCTAATTCTATACTCTTAAAATTTCTAAACAAATAAATAATAAATCCTCAAATAAATAACAAGAAAAAAACACCAACTCATTTATCAACTAAACTCCAAAAATATGCATATATGTCGTTACGGGAATACCCTTCTCCCGGTGTAATGTGTGGATCGATGTAAATACCAATCGGTATACGTGTTAACTTTTTTGGGCCCTCCCGAGACTAACCTACCAAGAGCTCTTGTTAAGGGTCAAAGGGGCAGAAATAACCAAGGCCTATGACAACAAAAATGACACAACAATATTCCACCGATACTCCACCAAAACAGTGGGCGTGGGAGACCCCGTGTTGCACACAAGGGTTAATCCTCTACCATATGTTGCTGTTTTGTGTCTTTGTTGGGCAATGTTTGGCGTTGTACATGTTTGATATGTTTATGTATGTATGGGTATGTTTACGTTACTGTTTACTTAAATGACTAATAATATATAACATTAAATACACATAATATAGGACAACACAATATCCGATATGCACTTCTATTTGAGTGGGAGGAATGATTCCAGAAAACTGAGCGATCGTCAGTTCGCCAATATAAGGTATGTATATACATATGCAACGGGGGAGGGTCACGTAACTGTAATACTAGTTACTGCACTTGTGGCTCCTCAGGGGAGGGTAAATCTAAGTGCCCATTTGAATACGCTGGTGAGCGCCACGGGATAAGTGAACGTATAGGTGGCTCCTGTAGAGTCCAACGGCTCGGACTACGTGCTTCACTGCGTCTGCGGCACGGTCCCTGGTCACTCTACGCGGATCGGAATCTCTGATCCATACACGGCACACGCACAACAGTCACGGAACGGACTCACAATTTGGGTTTCCCTGCTGGCTCGTTTGGCATACTGCAGTCAATCCTCTCCAGAAATTCTTGTCTCCCTCGGGCAAAAATCACTGACCCGGTTGCGCTGGGCAATCTTCCGGGCCAGACTATGGGGAATGCAATACACCGCGGTTATTTCACTTTTAAATTCAAATTTTCCACCACTCACTTTGAATTTTCCAATAATCGGGTTTAACCCCACTCGGCCTAGATTCTGGTAATGCAGTCCCTTATTGCATCCGCTTTAAGTGATCTCCAGTTATTTAATCCACGTTTTTTTGGATGGTCACTCCCATTTATCTCCTCTCACGCATGCGCGCCTTTACCCATACTCCCAAATAATTCTTCTCTTCCTTCTTTCCTTTAGTCCCGGATTCCCGCTCTCACCGATACCAACATACATAAGTGAGCCTCCTCGAAAACCCGATAGATGGCGCTATGACGCATCCCTGGACCAAACTATCGCTAAGGTGGGACTGGAACAAAAGCTTAAATTTCTATAATTTAAGTCGCAGCGGGCGCAGGCCAGGCCCATTCCATAGTCCAGAAAATGAAGCAAGAAGCAGATGTATCTACTATCTAGCCGGTTCAGTGGCAACAGAGCGAAGAAGATTGAAATGTTAAGTTGCAAAAAAAGTTCTGCTTAACGAGGCAATGATTGATTGATTGACTGTTTGACTGGTCAGTGCAGCAGTGTGGGGTGGCAAAGGAAGCGCCAATCCAATGCTAATGGTACATCAACATGAACGTGGGCACATGGACATGGAAAAAAAGTAGAGGATAAGAGAATGAAGAACGCAGAACGCAGAACACTGGCAATTACGTCCAATTAGAGATTGTGAAATCTGTGGCCATTTGAGTGATGCTCTAATTGATAGTTTTGCATCTCTAAGGCAAATAACTCTGCCGCACGACACTTTAAAAGGGGGCAAAAGCACAAGTTCTGCAAAACAGGAAATATTCGAATGTATACAAAATTAGCAAGATGCCAAATGGCATTAGGCTATGGATTGGAAGGACTAGCACAACCAAAAACAATCGGTTTTTGATAAGTTTCGTTCGTAGAATCCGAATCTTCTTTAAATCGCAGGTAAAATGGTCTTGAAAAAATTCAAGTTAAAAAAGAATTCCAATCAAGGAAATTCAATTCAAAACGCGCGCTCTAACAAAGACGCCCTCTATGAGGCCATTTTGTACGGTGTACCTAATATATTTATACCCTGGACTGAATATACATAAGCGTGAAACTGTTCAATCTCCAAGGCTTCGCTTGATACGTTGCGTCACACATGATAGATAGCCTACCTCTGCCACTATCCAAGATCCAGATGCAAGAATCAGAATATAAAGCACAAAAGGAAGAGGGGGATAACAATGGCCGCGGCACCGTTATGTAGTGCTGCCACACTGCTCCGATTTTGATGGCATGAATTGTAAATCGACACTGCTCAGACAGCTGTTCGGTTTTGTTTAAATTAAGAGATATTTTGTACGGTTTTTAATCGTGTTGATCCACATCGTAGATAAGGATACTTTTTTTATTCAAGAAAGTAATCAGAGCAGATCGTTTTTATTTACTTAAATTTTTGCTTATATTAGTACTATAATTAATGAAAAGTTGTACAACACTGCAGCATTATACCACATCATTTTGTACAATGCTGCCGATTCCGCTTTTTTCCCGTCAGATCTGGCTTTTTTTATGAAAAACTGCGGGAATTGCGGGAAGCGGTACTTCTGGATTTTTTATAATGGTATTTGGCTTTTTTCCCGCTTTTTTATAATGTTGCTATACTTGAATCACTAGTTTTAAGAATACTTTCATCTCTATACCATTCTACCATCCCTATGTGCGCGAGAGTGAATGTCAACGTATAACAAGTTGTGAAATGCCTAAAGAATGTGTGCAAAAAAGAACAAAATAAGCGAACTATTAGAGTATTTTAATGTTGAAAACATTTCCGAATGTACAGGTATGGCCTACGAAGACTAGGAAAATGCTGTTTCGATTATGATGTGCCCAAAAATTATCTTCGCTTGATTAGTACGATTGCGAGCCTGAAGACAATTACGCTGAGTTAGACGAATTAAGGGCGGTCTTACAGTAAAATTCCTATAAAATACTACAGAAATAAAAAAATTGGTAAACCCAAAGAGTACGCTTTTTTTGTGGCTCTTTTCTGTAATGTTTCAGCGTTTTTTGTGTCATGTACAAGTCAGAAATGGCTTTTTTTCCTGATGAAAAGTTGGCAGCACTGATTTTATACGACTGCGCAGGTTCACAACATTCACAACATTCAGTCGTGTCGTGTCTTCGCGCGCGTTCGCAACAAATCGCGCAGCCCACTATATATATGTATATATTTTGTGAGTGAATAAGACTAAAACTCGCGGAAACTCAGCAGCAGCAGCAGCAGCGTCAAGTGCGTGTGTGTTCGAAGGTGTGTAAAGAGAGAGAAAGCCAAAAGGAGAAGCGAGACAGAGCGGCGGACGGTGGGGCTCTTAAATAAATTTCGCAGATCCCAAAAATAAAGCCGAAAAACAAATGCAATGCAATAATTTACATGTGAGAGTGTATTTGTCTGTGTTTTGTGTGTGTGTTTGCTTGTGTTTGCTGTTGGATTGTGTGTTTGTTTCAGTAACAAACACACGCAAAAATTGTCTCGCATTCCCAATATGAAATTTCGTTGTTATTGCCGCTGCATCAGCTGGCGACGACTCTCTTGCCATCTGTACTGTACTCCCCCCCCTCGCTCTTCGGCAACACAGTCCATTCTCCCCCTCTTACTCTTTGTGTGCCCCGCCGCATCCATACATTTAGCATTTGGGTGTAAAAAAAATCTCTTTCTCTCTTCCTCTTTCCTCAACCCAAAGTCACACAACAACAAAAAGAACAAGAAGGTTAGCAACGCGGGAGGGGAGTCGAAGTTTGCGGAACCTTGCCAAATGGCAGCTGTGCGATAAAGTCAAAGAGCTTTGATTAAAATGATCAGAGCTTAGTGGAAACATTTAGAAACAGAATTCTGAACGTTTGCATGGATTATCTTTAGCAGTAAACACGCATTTTCCCTATCCATTTGTTCTTTCTCAGTGGCTACGATAAAAAGTTCATATAAATGGCTATATCCTCGCGACTGTTCAGCCAGATCACGAATATATAAACTCTATAGAACAGAGTCTATAGCATCGTCATCGTCTGATCAAAATAGTTAATATACTCTCTCTCTCTCTCTGTCTCGCAAAAAGGGTATCCCAAAAACCCGTTTCATTTCGCCTTCTCTCTTTTCTCTTGCCCCGGCCCGAGCGCTCTTCTTGCTCTTAGCGTCACGCCTTTTATGTGTGGTTTTTGTTGTTTCTTTATTTAATCGGCCGGCCCCGTTACACCCCCACTCCCTGACCATACGTTCATTCATAGAAAAAAAGCAGTAACAAAAAAAAGTAACGCGATTTCTTTTTCTTTTTTCACCCAAAAAAATTCAACAAAAATAATCAAATAAACGGAGAAAAAATTAAAACCGCAAGAAAATATCAAAAGAAATCAAATTTCAAATTCGTGCTACAACAAACAACAACAAAATTACAATTATCCAAAATCATCGCCAATTGCATATTCGTTGTTGTTGTTGTTGTTGTTTTGGGTTGTTGCTTCTTTTTACACGTGTTCACGAGTACGTGTGTGTTTGTGTGTGTTTGGCTTAGGGCCCACTGTATGTGTGTGTGTGTGTGATGTAAGTTTATTTAACCAAACAGAAAATAATAAAAATTTTGATATCTACTACAAGTATTATGTATAAATGCCGCTATTGTTGGGGCTGCCTTCAATTTGTTGTTGTTGTGATAGTTGTTTGCTCATTTGACTTTCGTTTCGTTTTCCGCTGGTTTCGGGGGAGGGAGAATTTTGGTATTTTGATACTCTCGCTTGTGGAGGTATGATAGGTTTTGGCAAACGGTCTAAGAATAACGAAACTACGATCCCAAAGGTGTACACAAAAATATATTTGCAGAGAAGCAGAGTTTTTTTTGGTGGTAAATGGTGTAAAGAAATGCTGTCTTTTTTTCTTCTCTTTCTGTTAGTTTTTATTATATGTATGTACTCTGAAAGGGTAGCAGCCAGCCGAAAGCAGTCAGCCAGTCTATCGCTTAATGTTTCCAGTCTCTTTATCACCACTAAAATTTCAGTTCATTCATGAATTAGATATTTGTATTGTATGTTTATGCATTGTTGATCTTTCCCCACATGTTTGTTTTCCTTTCCCTATTTCCTCTGTCATTAAATACTTATATTTTCAGGAAAAAGATATGTGAAAAAAACCAAAGACAAAAATTAAGATTGTATAGTTTAAAGTTTCATTAATGAGAATAATTATAAATTATAAATAAATTAAGAATATTAATATTCAAATTATATTTTTCTTTTTAATGGAAATTTTTTAGGTCCCAAAATCATTTCACACTAAATATTGACCTAAAAGGGCTATACAAATTATCATTACAAAAAATTCAGCACCAGATTTGCTTTTATCGAAAGCTTTTTAGGTGTAAACACTACATAATACAGCCCCCTTGGGCATGCCAGAACCATGAGTGTCCAGCTCAAAGAGAATTCACTGTATTTATTCGCATTAAAAGATAATTATGAAAACCTTTTCCACTCCATAATTAATCAGGCGAGGCTCTTCACGACATAGCCGAGTGTTTTTCAAGTGGAATTTCATAGATAAACATATTTGGCTTTTTGGCTGAAACTATGTGAAGCAAATGATAAGAAGTACCCACCCACTTGTATATTTTTTTGAAGTCTCATGGTTGAGTTAAAATGTGCGCTAATGAAATGTTGTTGTAGGTCTTCCATCCACATTGGTGGGGCCACCAAAAATTCTGATCAATTTGCTCCTCAATTGCCAGCTAATTTTCACATTAACAAAACATTTGTTAACACATTAAAAATATGTGTTTAATCATTGCTGAACAAGGCCATTAAAAAGCCATAGGGACACCAACACCACATAAATCTTTTCATCGTTTGCGGCTAAATATTGCTGTACAGAAATTAATTTTAATTTATGCGCGCGTCATTTAAAAATAGATTTTGATGGAAAGACTACAACAACAACAAAATATGAAAATAATTCTTTGAATTTTGATTTAAAAGACGAGACGGCATTTACCTGAAAGCTTTCGGAATTCTAGAGGTAGTAATGTGCTTTGATTTCGATTTTATTAGTGCGGCGAAATAGAAACAATTACGCTGAGATTTAGGTGTATTTTTAGTCGAAAGATTGCTCATTTTATTATTGAGAAAATATGAGTTTTTGCTGTATTTTAAACTAAAATTTTGTTCGAAATATACATCCATATATTTCATTATTGAATGCCATTGAATGTTATTGAATGTTGTAAACATTTTGACTGATTATTCTTTGCTTGAATCCTTTGTTTGCAATGCAATCTCATATCAATAAATACGATTTCGATAGCACATTGCACATCATAATTTTGATTGCCAAAATTTCGAACAATTTCATCTGGTTTGCCTTATCAAACATTCACCTCATTAGCAAAATGAATATGCAATTAATTTGTGTGCATCAATTAGGTATGCACAATGTGGGAAAACATCTTTATTGGATCAATTGCTAGTATAAATATTTGCCAGACACAGACAGACAGTATTGTATTTCTGTGTGTGCTCATGAAGCATTGTTCCCAGCCCACCTTCTTGGGAAGATCATTCAAGGATAGACTAATAAAAGTACCCATTGAACAAATGTTTTTCATTTCCCAAACGATGACAAATATTTGCCAAGCACGTGAGCCACAGAATCGGACATAAGAGAGCTGCCTCCTCATATATAATTCTTGTTGCTGGTGCCTGGTGTTTCACTTCCATCTAAAATTCTAACGTGTCGCATAAAACGTTGATAAGGCGAAGGCACTGTGGCACAACTGTAGAGCAACGCATTGCAGTGTTTTGGATTACGTGTTGGCTGCCGTCGTCACTCGTTGACCAGAGGGAGGGCCGCCGCCGCTTCGATAAGCGCTCGACATCATTTCTAGTTTCTTGATAAACAGGCAACAATTATACAGTACATCTCGTACACATATGCCTAAGCGGAAGTCCATAGCAAACGAAAGTCACTTTATGACTGCTTCAAATGTAATCCCAAGAGATGTTGGGCGCTGAATGACCCTGGGAAAGGGGTACAAATATGTGGAGATGCCCGCCACTGCCAAGAGAGTGTAGAGAGTGTTCAATGAGAGCAGAAATTATGTTAGTTATTTGCCCGATCGTTAGATGAGAGTAGAAAAGATGCTAAGAATAGTTTTAGATGTGTATTGAAAACCGAAGAGAAAAGGGGGTTAAAATAAATTACTTGGGCAAATAATAACAAACAAAAAATCTTTCCATTTGCCTATGCCTGTTGACCCATTTTAAAGCCCGAAACGAGTATAAATGTTGCTTGGTTACTTTGGCAGAAGACTCCGCTGACTCTCCACTGACGTAACTTATTCACAACATCATTCACATCATCATTCACATGCATTCACACATAATTTGTTGTTTGTCATGGCGACAACAACAGCAGCGACAACAGCAACGACAACAGCAACGACAACAGCAATAACAACATTTATCATTTCAGAGCGCGTGTCGCTTGAGTTGGGGTGGGGGGGCTTTGTAGCCGTAGGGTCACTCGGCGGGTTCACAGGGGTCAACCAGGGAGCCAACATTTTTGCCAAACTGTCTGGAAATTTTAACTGCAGCATTAATTTGAATTTTTTCTCTTTTTTTTATCATATTTCTAGCGTTTGTGCACAAGTCAAAGTTATTTATTAATTGAAGAACCAGTCAAGTGGAAAGGCAAAAAGAAATTCTTTTGCCATAGAAACATTTCTATTATTACTCAGAGTGTTTTGAGTAAAAGAAAAAAAGGGAGACTGAGTGGGAGAGGCACTAGAGAAATATTCAAGGTCTCTTAGACAGAGTTCTTAGAAGATTTCTGCACCATTTTCATGCTCTTAAAATTGAGAAATCATGCTATCCCTTCTGTATTTACCTACAGATAATTCTCTTCATTAAGGAACCTTCTCTCTGTGTAAGTAAATCCCAAAGTTAATCGAAGCGTGGCATAAATCACATCAACATCACCACCTTCAT
This sequence comes from Drosophila subsilvestris, assembly GCA_035043285.1. Classification (NCBI taxonomy): domain Eukaryota; kingdom Metazoa; phylum Arthropoda; class Insecta; order Diptera; family Drosophilidae; genus Drosophila; species Drosophila subsilvestris. The sequence continues at coordinate 1,348,964 of JAWNNB010001726.1, read as the reverse complement.
CCCTTTTGCACTTAATTAAAGGTTAAATTTTGTGTCTAAACAAAAAACAAAAACAACTGCACCTTACACTTGAACTAATTCAGGGTCTGTGCTGCCTTCTCAAAATGCCTAAAGCAACAAAATGTAAATAAAGCTTAGATCGAGTTGGTTAAGAGATGGTTTCCGCTTTTCTACACGCCATTCCTTTCCTTTCCATTCATTCCGTTATTGGTATTGGTTTACCATTTTGCTGTGGTTAACCGCAAATAAGCATTTTTGTGCATTTTGTTTTCTCGTTCGTTTGCTTTTTACACTTTTCCTACAAGACCCCCCAGAGAACCACCCGCCCACGAAAAGAAATTCAGTCATTTGTAAAAGTTTAACTTCTGTGGGGGGGCTTAGGATAGGATTTTTATGTTGAAAGGACAGGTGCGGATGCGGTTAGGAAATAGGTTTCCAGTTTTCCGGGAAGAAAAAGTAAAATAATTAATAATAAATGTTTATGGGAACCTCTTTTTGGATTAGATAATTTCTCAAAATGTATTATTTTTCCCATCATTAATAAATATTTTTGGGGCCCTAAAATCCTATGTTTGCTCAAACCCCTGCCCTGCTTTCCCTTTACTTATTAGCCTACCCCCAAGCCCTGGCCAATCCGCTCCTGTTTTTGACCCTTGGCATTATTTCCATTTGGACAGCTTCGTTTTTGGGGTTTTTCGTGAATTGGACTTCTCATCAATACATTCGTTTGGGTTTCCCCCCACTTTTTGCATTAAAATGTTTCACACTTTGCTGAAGCTTTATGGGATGAGAGAGATGGGGGGCAACCTGCCTGAAGAGTTTTACCTTCTTATTTGGCATGGGAATGGGTTCTCTGGGGTCTTCGTTTGTTTTGTTAATTTATTAAATTTGTTAATGCACTCAAAAATTTGGTTAGTTCTAGCATTCAGATGGGCCCTATTTATACCTCTTTTTGGGCCCTCCAGGATTTGTCTGTCATGACAACGAATTGTTTTTCTTCACTTCCTTTAACAATTAGGCACGCAAAAACTGTCAGTCAGACAACTCTAGGGGCTGAAAGCGGCGGGTTGCAGGTGCGCCAACACCTTTGCAGCAGCACCCCCGGACAGTCAGCATATGGGCGGGCGGAGGCGTGGCGGCCATAGGGCATGTCAGCGTCAGCATGACATGCGTGTGTGGGTCGTCGTCCAGTTGTGTGGTGTGCGGTGTGTGGGGTGGGGGTTCTTATGTTTTATGGTTGATTGAATTGAAGCGAGTGGCGCAAGGGGGCGGGTGTGTGATGCCACGACATGTGCATGGAATGTGCTTAACCCCCAGGATAAGGGTGTCCCGAGGTAGCATACATATTACGGATAGTAATTCACACAGAGAAAATGGTGCCAAGGCAACCCCAAGCCAAGGCTAATCAGAGGTGTTTAGGTGTGGCATAAATGAGGAGTATCGTGGAAGATTTTGCAACGATATTTATCGATAGACCATTAAACGTTAATGGGTTATTTTTTAACATTTATTTTTCATGTATTTCTGCATTAAAAAATATTTATTATTCCATCGGTTTACCAGTTCGTTTTAAATCAAATCTTTCAATGTATCTTTCGAAATTCCCTCCACACGTATCTGCATAATTAAGCCCCAGTCTAAGGCCATAAATTGGCCATTTAGCTGGGGATTTAAAAATTCTTGGGCCCCGCAGTCAAGTTCATGGTTTGTACAGCAAAAACAACAAAATTAGCATTTCTATCTGGTTTTTGTTCGGTGGCAGCAGACGTTGCTTCCAAACCGACTGACACACGCATCAAAAATCTGAAATCAAACTCGAGGCTCAGCTTCTATTTTTTCTCGTGTTGGTTCAATAACCCACAAAAGAAAAGGTTTCCTGATTGCTGACTAAAAAACGAAAAGGTAGCTCAAATGAGAGCTGAAAGGCAATGCATTTTTGATGGGGCAAATATAAAATATAAAATCCCTCGTCAAACTAGAGACTTGAGAGCTCCTAAATAAATCATTGGGGACGGCATAGAACCCTCTAATTTAAGTGCAGATTATCTCTCCAAATAGATGTACTCACTTTTCCACAGATCTGTGCAATTTGTTAAGCATTTTCCTACATTTTCTTCGGCACAAAACTTCTGCAATTCGCTAAAAACTTATTCCAAGAACAAACATAATGGAAATAATATTGAAATTTGCATAGTTCCTGCCCCCCATTCGACTCCATTCCATTTTCTTTTGCATTTCCTTCTATTTTTGCTGCGCTAATGATGTTTACGACACAAAAGAAATAGTTTGCCCCGCACCACCCAACAAAGTTATCCATATCACGTAGTGTGTGTGAAAAAAGTAATTATGTTAATGTTTTCTTCTGTTTTGGTATAATTTTTGGAACATGATCCTCTCTCGGTTGCCTAAAAAACTTTTTTGCCCTAATTGGAATTTTTGTTTGATCGATTTTTGGTTTCTTTAAGAAAATATAAGATGAATACATGCCATGGTTGATGTTTCTTTTGAGGTGAAATTTCTGAATGTTATCTTGAGATAACAAATCAATTAGTTTTCAAATTAATTACTTGAAAACTTGATGATATGAATGATTGATATGACAATTTTGTGTGATATTTTTAATGTGTGAAAAAATGTATTCAGCAATTAATTGAAATGTTTCACGAATGCCTAACAACAAAATTAAAATTTGAGTTGTTAATTTAATTTTTCTTTTGTCATTTTTATAATTTTTTCAGATAAACCCTACAGGGCCCAAGAAGCTTCGGATACTGCTTTACATTCTTCATTGATAAGGTAAGTTTTTGCGATTAAATATGAAAGTATTTTGTGGGTTTTATGTTGCATAAAATATTCACAAAAAGGGCTGATTGAAGTGGCATCTCCATTGCTTTAATATATATATATTAAAACCTCTTTAATCCATCCATGAATAGTATTAGCTCGCAACCCACTAGTCAATCAATTAGCAGATTAATTAAACCACAGTTCCCTCCATCCCCCCCGTCATTGATTGGTGGTGCGGTGACTGCTTTCCGCAAGCGTTTGCCTGCTTTCAGGCGCCGCTTAAATCCATAATTAATCTTACCAGCACTTAACCGACAGAACAAACAACAAAAACACAACTGCACAGAATAATAAAAGCAGCGCAGCAAACTTTAGTTGTAATTAATATGCAAATGCAGGCAAGAGACCAAGGGAACTTCGCAGCTACCGACGCAACGTCAAAAACATTTGCACAAATCATCGGTTAGGAGCGTTAGAGAGTTGCCTAATTTTTATGCAAAAAGGGTTGCCCCGTCAAGTCAGAGACTACAGATAGACCGACCGACCGACCCGAGACCCACCGACTGACAGTTGTTGCTGTTGTGTGTTTAAACTCAATTGAACCTTTAATGCAGTCCAAAGTCCGTGCACACACACCCTGGTGATAGACCTAAAACGAAGCACCCATTGTACTACACTACGCAACATAAGTTTGCTTGTTGCTTTAATTGAATTTACAACACAAGTCACAGATCAGAGCCAGAGCTAAACTTTGTAACTATTTTAATTAATTTTTTTGGGTGCTCTTTTGAAACTGTTTTTCGTTTGGGAATTTAATTATTTGTGTGGATTTTATTGTGCCAAGAACTTGAAGATATCTTGTAGCGTCTTATGTCTGATTCAAGAGCCAAACTTTCTTTCCCTCCAAAATCAATCATTATTCCTACAACTTAAATATGAAGCAAAAACCCTAGGGAAATCCTTGATTTAAACTTTCTAATTTGGTAACCAGTGTCTGTCTCTCCTTTCGGAAAAGAGGCTGAAATTTAATTAAAAATCGTTTGGCCCCAGCAGCACGTGCTGTGTGCCCCGCTGCAGCTGCGGCAGCAGCAGCAGCTTCTGTGTGTAGTTTTTGGCAGCCATCCAAGTGGGGGGGAAAAGTGCTATCGATGCAGTGCCTCCCTGCTGCTTGTGTCTCCTTGTGCCAGGCGGAGATGAGCGAATGAGCAGAGCAGACGACACTCAAACTTGACATCGACTGAGGCGTGTGGATATAAGGGTGCATGGGTGTGTGTATGTGTGTGTGTTTCTGAGGACAAGGACAAGAGGCCACCAAACAAGAGGCACAAGGCCCACTAAGCGACCAACAACAAGAGGCACCAGAAAGCCCACCATTGGGCACGGCACGGCACAGAGGCGGAGACTTGAAAAGTGTGAGGAAACCATTACGAGTATTGTCCAATGTGGAATGCAGAGAGAACCGCTCGGAGACTGCGCCTCTGGTGCTGCTCCTTGTGTGCCCCCATTCTCCATTCCTTGCACAAAAGTTTGAGGTTAAGTCTTCGAGCATCCTTTTAAATGAATTAGTGGAAAATACATTATAATTTTCAGCTGCATGTGCGTTTTCCTCCAGTTGCTTGATTACTTAAAAGCTTTTATTCACTTTCTGCCTCAAGAATACTCGTCGAGGAATTGCACACACACACACACATACACACACACAGAGAAAACGCCTTTTGGTGGCTTTTCAAATCGATTTATAAGAGAGGAAGAGGGAGGAGGAGGACCTTCGGTTTCCAGTGGAATGTTCATTCTAATGTCGCTGAGAGCATTTCAATTTCTCAAGCCTCATTGAACAGCAAAGTGTGGGAGAATGGCTGCCCAAGAGATTCGTAGATTTTTCTTAGCTTTACAGATTTGATTTCTTTTGAGAACGTTGCATGGATGCAAATACTTTCTATACTGTATTGTATATTGTGGAATATATGGGTTAGTTTAAGGAAGTGCTAAGATCACTGTTCTTATCGATTAAATATAGTTTTGGCAATTGTTTTCTACATTTTATATCGAAAAATCATCAATCGATGACTAAACGATGCGTAAATTTTGCATTTAAGAAGTTTATTGGGTTAAAAATTGACAATTTGTGTGAATAAATATCGTGATACATAAAAATATTTTTAATAAAAAACAAATAAGAATAAATAATTTACAGCATTCCTAATTTACAGGATCAGGATATCTGTTATTTTAGAAGATGCCCTCACCCCGCTTATGATAAACTGGTAATTAGCAGAACTTACCTTGCAAAAGAAAATGCACATCCTTCAGTTCCTTAAGAACTATTTCCACAGTAATACATTTTTCTGAAAAATAAAACAACTTTCTTTAGAAACCATTTGTGACTACGAGTATGACTATGATAAGTATACAATAGTCTTTTGGGAGCTAAATGTTCTTTTGTCTAGCCATTTTGCTCCTGCTTTCCTTCCTTCCTTCCTTCCTCCGACCCAAAACCAAAAAAATGGCAAAGCGAGCGAACTAGAGAAATATGCCGACATATTTAAGTTACTTGAAGCGCACATAAGTACCCAACAAATTGCCTTCATGCGAACACACTGCACCCCCACAACGTGCCACATGCCTCATGCCTTTCCTTTCCTTTCCCTTCCTTTCATTTTGATTGTGCTTTTGAAAACTCATTAAAACTTCAGAGGCGAACAAAACGAAAATAAAAAAGAACTCAACATATTTTTCCACATGTGCATTGCGACGCCTTGGAATATGCTACAGGAGTTTTCTTCATTTTTAGAGGGTTTTCCCGCAGAGTGTTTTTCCTGCCATCAAAACCGAAACAAGACTAACCAAAACAAGACAGTTCTGACAGAGCATTCAAAAAAAAAACCTCCCAGCTATGTACGTCTGGAAGAGTGAAAGCTCTGAAAAGTGAAAGAGAACTCTGCGCCAGGGAAATGAAAATAAATGTGTGCCTGTGTAAATTATGTTTCCCGCCGCTTTGTTTCCTGCGCGACGAAAATCGTTAAGAAAACTGCAGTAGGGAAAACATTTGAAACTGGGGAAAAAATATGAAAAACTTTTACCCACTGCAGCAGCAGCAGTAACAAAAACTTTTTACCCATTTTTTTATTTTTTATTTTTGCGTTGTGTTTGTTTTCCACTTGTTATTGTAGCCAGTGCCTTAATTTATGCCCATGAGAGACGCCAAAACGACATACAAAACAACTATACATATGTATGTAGTACGATATATATGTACATATGTACATACATATGTATGCTGCATTTGTAGGTGCAGGCTGCTTTTGCTGAATGGGCGAATGGCCGCGGCGGCTGCTTAAAAGGATTAGCATTGCATGGCAGTGATGATGAAAAAGTGCTTGACCAAAATTGCTGCAAATTGGAGCCTTTGCTCCAACGGCATCCCTCCTTTTACTCTCACTTTCAGGGGAGAATTTCCGCTTTACTGTGTGTAGAATTCTCGCTTTTATGGTTGGAGAATTCTCTTAACCCAGATCCGCTTTAAAATTCCATTAGTTTTCTTAGTGAACATTTCCACTTTTCCTTTAACAGAAAGATAATCTTCCAGTAGGATTCTAATTTGACCTCTCGTCGTTTTACATTTTAAACCATTCCATATCTTAATTTTCCGACATTTCTCTCTCACAGTGCAGCTGAGCAACACCCAAAATCCGCTTAGAAAATAAAGGGTACAATTATTTCAGCAAAAGCTAAACGATTAAGAAGAATTTTAATTAAAATACCTCTTGAAATATTTTAAATGGATTAAGAACTCTGTTTTGTAACCACTCCCACTTCACCCTATCATGCTGGCAATCGGATTTCCTTGTTTTTTTTCCACCGAATTTTTTCTCTCGTTTAGCATTTGTCTCGCCCGCTCGGTATGTATGTTGGTTTTTTCCTTGCCTTGCCTTATTTTATTTTATTTTTTTTCATTTGGCCAACTCATCTTTCTCTCTTTTGTGGACAGGCCACATTGTTGTGTATGGATGGCTTTCGGTCTTTTTTTTGCAGGCCCCAATACCATTGTTATCGTTTGTATTCGGAGATTTCTTTGCGAATCATTCGGGGGGGTTTTTCTCGGTCCGGCATCGTTTTAGTAATTGAAGGTTCTTTCGTTTTTTTTCTTCTCTTCCTTTAAGGGCTTTCCCGCCCACTAACAGTTTTCACTTTGTTATGGTGGGGCGAGGTGGAGAGGCAGAACTAATGGGATTCGATTTTTAGCTATCAATGAAATTTGAGATCTATTGAGCGTCCCATCGGTGGTATAGGATGCAAGTTTTTGCTGTACAGGAAATTTAATTAAAAAGAGGAAACCTAATGAAAAAGGAGATACAGTTGAGTGCTGTTAAGAAGATAAAGGGTTTCAGGGAAATAAATACAGTGTGCAGAAAATAAAGGCAGAAAATGAAGAAAATTAATAAGTCTATAAGGAAACTATGGCCCCTGGTTAGAGCAATGTCTCACGACTTAATATGTGTAAGAAAATAACTATTATCATTTTAAAGAATTTTTGAAGATGGAATTTATGTTTAAGGCTCGAAATATTGGCCTAATATTCACACTGAAGACTGTAAATTTTCGTTTTGATATGGGTTCTCTTTCTAACGTAATCCCTTTGATAAATACCCAAAAATTGAATATAAATCAATGCCATAAGAACGTGTAGCACCACCCAAATATACTTATTGGAAACCCATATATATTCATAGACATTTATTATCTCTGCTTAAAAACAAAATTTGCTTCATGTTTAAACCAAACTTGTGACAAGGATTGAAACTGTGTTTAAACTCTCCAAGAATAAATCCTCGAAAAAAAGGGGAGAAAAGGGAAGGGAATATACATACACCTTTGCAGGACATGCAATATAAATGGGAAACCCACACCTCATGGGCCCAATCGGTAAATCAAAATGTCACCTAGCGAAAGAAAAGGCCCAGGCACATTCCACCAGTTAACACAGGCGCAAAAATGACAACAGCTGGAGGTCCTGGCACACACACACACACACACACACACAGAAACGACAGGCAGGCAGTCGGGTGTGTAATATCATTAAAAACAAATTGAGCACATTAATAAATATGAATTATGATTGTTAATAAAAAATGATGGCGTCCGATGGGATGGGCCCAGAGCGTGACCGAAAAGTGAAAGAAATAAGAGACGAGAGACAGGATGCGAATGCGGAAGTGTAGCATACTTTTTCGGGGCACTGCCCACTCGTAATGCTTGACACCTACTCTGCGGCCACGCCCCACGCCCTGAAAGACAGGAAAACTTCAGGACTCTCCACAACAAAATGTGGTAGTCACTGGGAAAACATTTCGCTGCTCTGTGTGCGCCATGGCATGGCATGGGGCATTCTGTTGTTGCATAACTTTTGGGCGCTGCAGAGTGTGTGGCAGACATCATAAATCAATTTATTGCTTTTACATGCAGACAGAGAAAATCGGCGCTGCCAGTGGGAGGTGGATTATAGCTTCCGAAAGCAAGCCACACACCCACCCCCATACCGCTTTCAATGATAAAAATAAAATTGCAATTTTTATTTGAGGTCGGATTTTATTTGTGGGTAGCAGAAAGCAAAGTGGAAAGGCGGAGGTGCCAACAAGCTGATAGGAAAATCTACCGAAAATGGGATGAGTAAGCGAGATGGCTATTGGCAGCTAAAGAGTGGGAGAGATAGATGGATGGATGGACTGTGCCACCCGCAAATGGATGCAAAGTTAAACAGAAACTGCACTGTGGCGATGCGAGGCGAGTGTTTGTTTTGTAAGGAACCCCATGGAAAAACGGGATTTAAGTTGAAATTTATGGTTTCAATTTGGGGGGCAGTCGAAGATAGAGATACGCTTGTAGATATAGATATATTTTTGTATAGAATCAGTATAGAATCATTTAAGACATGGGATTTATATCAGAATTATAGCATATGCAACGTTTGATTGGATTTTATTTTTGAATATTATTCTGAATATTATTTGAATTTATTTTATAAATACTTTTAGTTGATGTTTACTCAAATTTAAAATTTTCGCTTTATTAATAAGCCAAGTTTAATACAAATTTTCAGCTTAAAGTATTAAAAAAGTTTCTTGCGATTCAATTAAAAAACACCTGTTCAAAATCATAATACCCTCTGAAAGTGTATATATGTAGGTACATAAATTAATTTGCCTAAAAGCCTTTGCTTTTTTGGTAAAAATTAATATAAAAATGTTTGCCCAAAAATAATAATTCCAAAAATGTTTGCCCCAAAAAAAAAGGAGTCTCAAAATGTTCAACTCAAAAACTGCAACGTAATTGTTTGACTCACAACAAAAAAGAGTGAAGTAAACTATAAATCCGAACCATAAATGAAATGCTTCAAATAACTTTTTCACCATGAAAAAACTTGCCATGAATTTAGTGCTATAAGGTTTACCTCAAAGCTTGCACCTGTAATGCCCGTTTATCACCTTAATCCTTAATCCTGAAAATCCCTCGTAAAAACCAACCGCACACCGCCCCAACAACCGTTAACCGTTCATCATAATTGAGAGGGGGTAGGAGCGGAGTTTCTCTTACCACCGCATTTTGCAGCGCATGTTACGGCTCATCAGCTTTAATGTCAATCCAGGGGAAGCCATTTTGTTTTTATCATTCCCGCTATAAGTCTGACACGAGCTTAACCGATGGTTAAGGCGTCTTACACCCGCATTGATTACGCCACCCCCCCGAGAGGTGGGTGGGTGTCGCTGCTAATAAAAGTTTTCTGGAATTTCTTCCGGCTTCCCAATCAGAGAGGAAATTCCGCCACTCAGCTGTCATTTTTGCTAAACAGATAGATATATGTTTGTGAGTATATATGTATATAATATAATATATATGCTCTGTATATAGCATTTTATATTGAGACTCATTTGCGCTCGATTGCGCTTTAGTTAGAGAGCGCCCGCGAGAAGCGTCAGCTTGTCAATTTTTTTCTCGTGAAAACTGACAGCGCCCATGAATTACATTTAGGGGAACAAAAAAAAGTTTTGTGTGCCTTCAAAAAGTGGGGGGGAGGAGAGGAGTCCATCAATAGGCATTTGTAATGCTATCTGTGTGATTTTTTCCCAGGGCAAAACAGGAAAGGGAAAATCCTCACACCACGCCACGCCATTCCATTCGATTCCATTCCTAAAATCATTGACACTTGTAATGCCCATCATCCTTTATATTCGTTTTTCGCTTCGTCACTTTGAGAGTTGTCTTTTCTCCGGCAAGTTGACTTTGAGTTTTTCTTTGTATCTTTTTGTTTGTTTTGTTGCTGTTGGGCATTCCACTTCATCATCATCATCATCGTCATGAGGGTTTTCGGGGTTCTTCCTATGCTGCGTTTTCGTGTGACATAACTCACACTTTCATTGCTTTCTTTCTGTCCATTCGCTGGCTGCTCCAGAGGCGGCTTTTGTGTAGCGGCAGTTTCCATCTCTTTTTGATAAGATTTTTCATGTGCCTAATGTGACGGAAAATGTAACTAATTAAGTGCTAAACAAGCCAGGCAGGTAGAGCCGTAGCCTACCCTCAAGGTTGCGTGGCTGCCGCAGCACGAGGTATGAGTACTCGTATCAAAGTCAGCCGCGGTGGCTGTGGCGGCGGCGGCATCATCATCTCTGTAAACTTCAGCTGACACTCTGTGGGTGGGAAGCTCTCTAGAGCGCACAATAGAGTGGAAAATGTGTTATGGTCCAACCTCTGAGACAGATTGTGCTGATAGGCGTTTAATTAAACAGAAGCTGTAGAGCTTTGGCCGCGACTATAATGTGATTTAGTTAATTGGTAAGCTGTGTGTTTCGGTTAAGATCTACTGAGGGGACATTCCAGGCAATCACAACCACTATTGGGAAAGCATAATGAATGGGACTACAAGTTTGTATTTGAAGACCTTTTGTTCAAGTTGGGACAACTGCTGTTAAATTGTAAAATTACAACATTAATTTCTGGAAATCCCAAATATTGTAAGACCTGTGAAAATACACTGATAGAAAAAAAACAAAGTAAAATTAACTACAATCATATTTGAATTTAAAATGCGATTTAAATACAAATTAAAAATAGAATTCACTTTGATTCAAATATACATAAATGTATTCAAATTGGCTTTTTTAATACGTTCATATTTAATCTCAAAATAAATATAATATATTGAATTTAAATACAAAACACTTTAAAATAAAAAAAATAAATAAATTTAAATATGAAATATATTTAAATTATATATAAAATATATTAAATTTAAATATAAAATATATGTATATAAATTAAATATAAAATATATGTATATAAATTAAATATAAAATATATATTTAAATTAAATATAAAATATATATTTAAATTAAATATAAAATATATTCAATTTAAATATTTTCATATTTATATCAAAATATAAGTGAAAAATATTCAATATTAATACAACCATTCTTGGATGAAAATCAATGGCATAAATGAGTGAAAATATTAAAATTTCAGGGCTTTTTTCTATCGGTGTAGCAACTAAAATATGGCTTATATTTAGTTATATTTCTATGCCACTTTTCCCTTTTTGAAGCTGTATTATTTAGCCCTTCGTTGAAGCATTTTGCTGGCACTCATTAAAGCACCGACCTAAGTGTCTTGGCAGCTTTTTGTCGTAGCCTCAAACTTAATTAAAAATTCAAAACATCTTGACAAAATCAAATATTTCACGCCTGGCGGCCAAAATATTCTACAATTTATGCAAAGAGCTAAAATCTGCTCGGAAAACACTTTTTACTCTGCCTATGAAATTAATGCATAATTTACGTTAACCAACATTTGAAATTTCATAAAATTAAGTAAGCGGTGAGGGGAAATACGAGTGTGCGAGTACGTATGCAAATTTGGCATAACCCACCACCCCTACCTCCACCACCCATACTTGTCTCCGGGTACTTAACATTGAGAAGCGTTTGCTGTGTGTGTGTGTGTGTGTGTTTTCTGTGTGGTTTCCTTGCTTTGTGTTGGGTTGGGTTGTGGTAGCGGGGTCTCTCTCAATTTGTCAAGCAAAGGGGCTGTCATATATTTATGGATGGGATCTCTTTGCCTTGAATATTTGGCCAACTGTAAGTGGCTATGTTTGTCTTTTGAGTGATTGACAGCCGCGGGCCACCGCGTGTGTGCGTTATATCCATCTAAATTTGCATATGAAATGGCAATTTTAATTGATGTTCAAAGTAATTTCCCCCCAGACCTCAGGGGGAACAGCCCCCACCCCCCTTAATTACACTACCAAATGAGTAAGCTGTTTTGTTGTTGTTGTTGTATTTTTCTATAGCTTCTGGTTTTTCTCGGAAATAATCTTTTGACCAACAAATTTAATGCCCACTGACTTACTGCTGGCTGGCTGGCTGGCTGCTTCGTTGTGTGAACCAATTTTTTCGTTTTATACCTTTTTTTCGACTCTGGTTAAAACGAGCTCTTTTATGCCCCTGTCGTATGCATGTAATTATATTCAAGGTTGTCGGTCGCTGGCTTGGTCTGGTGGGCGGTGGGGCGGGCACACACCAGAGCTAGCATTTTACCCACAGAAATGCAGGCGAATATGCATTAGGTTGGTGCCAAAAACTATAGCTACTAAAGGGTAAAATTCCACACGTTTTTGCATTATTAACTAGAGATAATGTGGTGAAATTCTAAACACATTTTTTGCTTAATGAAAAGTTTTAAAAAATAAGTAGAGATTATGTTTTTACACATTTTAAATTGAAAAATAAATCTCTTCAAATATTTGTAAATTTTAGCAGCACCCCATTGACGCGGGCTAGTAAGAGAGGGCTCAGAGAGAGAGAGAGAGAGAGAGAGCAAAAGAGAAGCATAATCTAATATTATTTGTACTGTTGACACACAAAATTACTGGGCTCTTGCTGCACGCCACATTACCACACTTGCCACACACTGCACACCACTGTCTTGTTGTGCCTGTCTTTTGCATTGTGGTTGCTGTTGCCACCCTCCGCATTTCCAAGTACATATCTCTGACAAACTAAAACCTTGCATTGCATTTTTATTTATTTTCGGTAGCTTGCAGGTTGCTTCGTGACTTGTGTGCCAAACACGTTTCCATTTCCTACCGTATAGTTTTTTTAAATTAAATCTTTGTATGACAAATTCGTTTTGTAACGCATATTATTTATTGTATATTATTTCTGGTTATTTACCGCCATTTTTTTGGGTGGCACCCCAAATGCTAAATAATTGATAAACAAAACAGTCACGATAAGAATTGCCAGACGATGTGCCAGATATTTATGATAATTATTTTGTTGTTGGGTAATTTCGACCTTCAAATGAGTCATTCTTATCTTGAGATAAGGCTGGAATATACATATGAACTACATATGTAGCAATCGCTACAATAATGTGGTAAGTGCCCCATTTCGAATTACTTTTACGTACAATATGTAAGGATATAGTGAAAGAATTTACTCGTTTTTAGCACTCGCAAGCCATAAAGAAAAAGTCAATGAATCTTTTCAGCTTGAGGTTTTTCATATCTATCTTTTTGTGCTTGTTTCTGTTATCTTGTTAAATGGAAAGATCGTTTCAACAGCAAAACAAATAATGATTTCAAATACCCTCTAGATAGATAAGCGAATTCGATTAAGATACTATTCCTGGAACTAGAGCTGCTCTTTACACTGGCGTCTGCCGCCACTTAAGGCCATACATCAAACGCACCTGAGCACCCCATCCAAGCTGCATCTCTTTTTTGCTTGCATTCTGCTGCATTTAGAAAATTGCCTGGCTCTTTGATTAATTGGCAAAAACCAGGTGAAAAGTGAGAAGTAATCTGTTTAAAAGCAGCTCAGTGAGATGTGAAATATGAGCAGGAATATTCAAGGAATATATTTTGCAATGCACCCCCAAGTAATCGGAATGATTTGAATACTTCAAATGTTTCAAGTGTTTCTTAAAGCCTCGCAAATTATCAGCTGTGATTTCTTATTTCTATGGAATATTTTTAGATTAAAAGTAAGCCACTTAAGGCCTATGCTAAAGCTCTTAATGTATATTTTGTACCCGAATGATAGACATAAGTCAAAGCACCTCAGCACAATATATGCAAATTTATCTGGCCAATTTATTTCTTATCACTTTCAGAAGCTTTCCTATATTTTCCCATAAAAAATCACTACTAATTTTGTTCTTATCTGCCACGAGACGTTTCTTACAGCGCCATTAAGTGTTTGTCTTGTTTATAGCTTGTTTGGAGTTGCCTTGATTTATCAGCGACATTCTTCCATATGGCTATAACGTATTTCTAAACAGAAGTTTTGAAAATTTCATTAGCTTTGGGCGCTGTTTGATAAGGGAAAATTCCCCACATTCAAGTTTTCTCCTCTCTCTCCTCTCTCTCTCTCTTTTTTGATAACAGGAAATACTCTACTTTTAGTGGGTTACTTCCTTTTGCAGCATAGTTGTATAAGTATACAACAGCAATTAAAAATAGGGGGGAATAAAATGCCTTTTGGCAAGGGTCTCCGTCCGCCTCTCAACAAGCCCTCTCTAATGAGTTTGCTGAAAATGTCCACCAGGCTGCGGCTTGCTTTGGCCAACTCATTTGTGCCAGTGGGCGGGTCCGTACATTTACTTTGTGAGCACATAAATGCAAAGGCTTATGGGACTTTAGCTACCCTTTCTTGTAGAGTTATCTCTTCATCTCTGGCAGCTGTACAAAATATTCTAAAAACTACAGAAAATGCCATTTTCAGCCAAAGTCTATACAACCATCTTGTATGGGCACCACAAAAAGGGTATTTCCATTATGGAGCATTGCTGCAACATTATTTGCTCTGCTCGCCCCCCTTTTGTTCGCACATTAAGCGCGTATTAAGACCATGTTGATGACATTCTCAACTACTCAAGAGGGGTAGGGGCCACTCGCGTGGAGCAATCGAGCAATCCAGCAGATGTCCGACTTCAAGTGGGAGAGCACACTTGGGCACACTTTCGAGTGCCACAGTCAGAGTCACGGTGCACAGTGCACAGTCAGAGAGAGAGAGAGAGTCAGGAGTCAGGAGCTACTCTGACAGCAGCTTATTAATTTTGTAGTCTTCAGAGTCTGGGCGCTGAAAAATTCAATTAATTTCAAATGCAATTTTAAGTGCTGCACTTGTGTGGAGAGGGCCAGGCACTTCCGTTGGGATCCCGGATCCTGCTGCTCTCTTCACTGACTTTTTGGAGCAGTCCGCTTCCGCTTCAAAGTCTCTGAGTTTCCGTTTTGGGGTTGGGGGTTATTTTTTTTTTTTTCGTGGTTTTTGTCGATGCGTAAAAGTTTATTAATTATGCAAATTTTAATTAGCTTTCAACCAGAGTCGCCGCCGCCGCCACCTCTCACTGCGGTCCAATCTCATTTGACGATCCAATTTCCTTCCCTCTTTGGGCAAACATTACGACCGACTATGGCTATGGGTATGGCTATGTGGCAGCATTATCTATGGGTCCCCTGGATATTGGCAGCCGCCACTCATCGTCGTCGTCGTCGTCGTTGTTGTACATTCAATTAGTCAAGTGAACGCAGCAGCATCCCAGGGGAGCAGCCTCACGATTTATTTGAGCTCTTAATTAAAATTACGATATTTACACTCGTCCGAAACGTTGGACGGACGGCTGGACAACATTTGGCGCTGGCGCTTGGACGTGTGGCAGAGTTTTCGGTTGTTTTTTTTTTGTTGGCAGTTAAATACAAAAATTTGTTTGCCAGACTTCTTTATTGACTTTTACTTTTTGGCTTTAGCTGTGGGTTCTATTTGGAGGCTGAAACTTGTGGGGGACTGCCCAAAGATTGTATAATAATTTTATATTTATTTATTTATGCTACCCTTTTGTTTCTCTGTATTTTCTTCGTCTAAAGTCAACTCTTTTTTTCCACTTTCAGGTAAGCAAATTGATGCACATGACAAAGGCCTATCGCTTTCAGTCTTTTACCAATAGAATTTAGTAAGTCAACAGTTCTATCTGTCTGTCTCTCGGTGTCTACTCAAAACCAAAAACAAACTAGGCCCCAATCGATATTCAGCATAAATCCCTTGTGAATAAATGCCAAGAGAAAGGAGTAGTCGGGGCTCTAATGCCAAAAGAAAGAGGAGTAAAGTCTCTAGGCCACCCAATTGCACTTTCCCCATAAAAGGAATTTTAATTAACCATTTTGCCCCATGCCTGGGGTTACGTATGGTTATGGCATGGCACGGAAGTTCAGTTACTGAACGTTGCAGAAGGATGGTGGGGGCCTCCCTCCTCTCGTACCTCGCAGATATTTAAGTTTTAGGGGCCGCAAATCGTTTTGGTTTTTATTGCCATCTGCTTTGAGTTGCCAAAAAAGGAACGAAGGAACGAACGAACGAACGGACGACAAAGTCCTCCATCGAGGGCACAAGGCAAACAGTTTGGATAGCGAATTGGGCAGGCAGGCAGGCAGGCGGACTCCTGGCAGTCCTTTGAAGATATTGTATCTACTATGCGACTCGTACTACTAGTAGTAGTATGCATGCCGAAATCTAGGCTGCTTTTTACCATAAGCTCAAGCCCATGCCACACACACAGAGACACTGATACAGATGCGCTGTATCTTGTAGTTGTAGTTGTTGTAGTTTTTGGGGGCACCCGAAAAAAGGTAGCAAAACACAATTGAGAGCAAGTTGCCTGCAGTTGTTATAGTTGCTGCTGTGTTGCCACAGCCACAGCCACAGCATAGCCACTGCCGCAGGCTGCAGTTTTCTATGCCCTAACAAAAGGTATACAGCAGGGGATATGCTGTGGCCTATGCCCAGGCTATATGGAGCATAATTTAATCAAATGAAACCCTATTTTTATATTGGCTAAAATAAAACTTCTAGTAACGAAATCAAATTTCGACCGGAACTTGTACCACTAAAAGTAAGGGTATTTAAGCCTTAACCTTTGGCCCACGTTTCTGGCTCTTTTTGCTCTGCCTTCAAAACTAATAAATTTTGCATTGTGCGCGGCGTTTGCTCGAGCGCCACATTTACCTGCTACTCGGGTGGGATATTGCCTTCTGGGGGGCGGGGTGCTTCTTTGTGCCACACTGCCATAGCCACTGCCGCTGCCACAGTGCCGTTTGCTGGGGGGCTGACTGGCTGACCCGGCGTATGCGCGCTATTTTATGCCAAATATTTCATGTTTTATTGGCAGCTGGTGTGCTGTTGGCCCCACTCGTTTCTGTTTAAAGTCACAGCAAAATATTAAGAGACTGCGGAAACAGTAAGACAAACTTTCCAAAGATATTTTACAATTCGCACGTTTTCCATCTCCATAAACAGAAATCCGAAATCAGAACAACTTTCCATAGAGCATAAACTGCAATCCGCATACTCGCATAAATTCATGCTCGAAGGAACTGCGTGACTGCATAACATGAATGATGATGAATGATGCCTGCAGGCAAATGAAAAACTAAAATCAAATCTAGTCCTGTGCAAAATCACATACATATATTTTATGGAAATTCATATGCAGATGAACGCAACGGAAAATCTGTTAAATTATTTAATGCAATTTAAAGGCTTTCCACACATCTCAGCTGTCATCTCTATCAGCATGGAAATCAGCATGGTTATGACCGCTGCTGGATGTTTAGTGTTTTTCTTGTTGCCGCACACAAAAACTTTTGTTGTTTCTGCAAACAAAACTATGAAAAGTTTTGCCTTGTCATAAAAAAGGAAAACTACATAAAATCACTGGACAGGCGTGCAATGGCAAGGATATTCGAGTAGAGCAATAGAAAGGACCACTAGGGTAGATAAATTCATGTGTAATCATGTGCAAATCCTTTAAGGTTCATTTCAATGCAATTTCCTTTAAGTTCTGCCTTCAATAAACTGCTCTCTCTCTCTCTTTACGTAAACTACAAGGCAGGAGCATAAATAAACGGATATCAGGTGGAAGAAAAACGTTGATATTTTGTGGGGATAAACGGGTGTGCTCCACCCCCTACCCCTACCCCCACTGCAACCCCCCAAGGGCTTTGATTAGAAAATATGAGGACAGCAGCGCGCTGCCTGGATACAGAGGATACAATGTAGGGACGCTGTAGGTACGCTGTTAACTGATGTGCAAAAGGGATCCAATTTATATTTAATAAGATTTGTGAGGTGTCACACACACACACACACACACACACACATGCACACACACACACACATACACACAACGAACAAAAATGTCTTTCATCAGGTGGAAGTGGAGTATGGAGTATCCGGGGTTCAGGGGCTTCTATAAAGATTGTGTGCCAATAAAATATGAGCAAATTATGTAGCGCTTAAATGGGGGAATATTTATGAAGCTCCCAGCCGCTACTTTTCTTGTGTAGGGACAATCCGAAACAAAGCGTAGCCCTTTGGGATACAATATTTGAATATTTCAAATGGAATGCAGGGCCATTGATTATCCGGTAAACTGTAGTCGCCTTTGATATTTAATTTTGCGACATATTTGCAGCAGTAGCCATCTGTGGGTTGGGGTCACTCTACCATTTGGGTCCTGGCCATCTGACGTACATCTAAACAGACAGTCAAAGCTCAACTATTTTGAGCTGTGCTGTGCTGTGCCTATGCTCTCTCACTGTGACAACTTGAAATATTCATGTAATTTCATGTTAAATATTTGCACTAGGCACAGGCCAACAGGCCACCAGGCCACAAGGCACAAAACAATGCCAGAACCGGACCGAAAACTGACAGGACATACATTCCACACACACAATACACATGTCCTGTCCTGTTTCTGGGAGTGTCCTTCAATTTGTCTTCCTCTGTGACACAGCACAGAGCACGACGGGCTCTGTTTTGTGGGCTCTGGCTATTTGCTCATACGAATTTATGCCTCACATTTCGTTTTTGTTTTATCATTTTTGTGTAATTATTATTTTTAGTTTAATTACCCAGGCATAAATTATACAAGTTCCTGCCTGCGCAATGTGCCTCCCCAGTCGATCCTGTCATGTCTGGCCGTAAATTTCCTCTTGGTCAGCAGTCGATTTTTTTCTTTTGTTTTCCCCCTGCTATAATTACCAGCCAACATTTTCCGGTTTTTAAAACCACGAAATATAGAGGAAATTTTAATTGATTTGTGGCACATTAAAAATGAATTATGCTTGTTGAAAAATATCACAACATAAATAAGTCCCATAAAAGAAAAACATTTAAATTTGAGTGGATTCGATTGCAGGAAGAAATTTGAGTTTTTTAAATGGGAATCGTAGTTGTGTGCCATTTCATTTAAAAGATTTAGAAATATACAAAATATAATTTATTATTGAGAGGTTATCTTGCCTTAAAAGTGCCACCTAAATGCTAAGCATCGGCTTGTAGCAAACACAAATACGAGTATATTTGCCTATCGATCCATTTGCCTACTGCCGATATTTGCCTACATTCAATATTTCCCAACGAATATTATTTGACTACATTCAATATTGTCCTAAAAATGTTTTACGACTGCTTAAAATAATATTTGTCAAAGCATCGAAGAAATACCTACGAATTTCTATGATATAATTGTCCAAACATTCGTTTCAATTATTCTGTCAAGAAGATGATTACGTTTTATGGGCTCAAAATAACAAAAAGCTATATTTGCCTGTCAAACAAATAAAACTACCACGAAACTAAGCTTTACGGTATATTTGCGCACAAACAATGAGTACGAGTAGATGTGCATTGTAAATGATATTTAATTTAATTAAGAGCTTTATTTTAGGCAGGAGATACAAGGAGCACAAGTTTGCATAGCTGAACCGATTGAAGCATACAAAACTGATAATTAAAATATATAAAACTACACAAAAACAAGCTGCAAACTAATCAATAAATTCACTCATACGGAATTCAGTCAGTGAATGGATTTGCAAACAAAAGAAATAGAAATACAAGAGCTGAAATTTTAATTGAATGCCAATCTGGATTATAATCTCCCATTTATTTATTAAAAATTTGTTGGCAATTCCGTTTGCCTGAATAACAGCAGATGTATTTCAGATAATAAAATAATTGAAGCTTAGCTTAAAATAATCAAATATGAATACAAGGCAAGGCAATTCAATTAAAATAAACAGAGCATTTAAATGGGACTTAATAGCCTTCATTTAATTTGCGAAATATTCCCATTAAGTGTCACGTATTTTCTTGTATCTTTAACTGCGACTGCGAGTATCTTTCAACAGTCAGCAAGAACACCATTTGGTGCTGCTACATGTGGCACGCGTTTCCGAAATTACTGTTGGGCGCACATGTCGTATGATTAACATTTAATATCACATATTGTCGTTCCACATTGTTGATTTTTCTGCATAGGAAAATCAACCCCAGTCCCCGCCCCTTCACCACAGTTTCCACTCCACTCTCCACTCAATTACGTTCCATTGAATGACATTTTGAAATGGCAATTATGTTTATTAATAATTATGCAATTTAATACTCACTAAGCACACGGATGACTCGGAGTGAGTGAGTGTGCAACCAATGAACCCGAACCATGTGCGCGTTTGCGTTCAAATTGAATGAAAATAGATGCTAATTTTCGCGTTTTTATGCATGAATGGTTTTATTTTTATATAAAAATAATTGAATTAAGTGGCCCATTCGTTTGGGTTTTATAGAAATTTGTCTAAATTTAAGACCTGGCGAATAATTTATCCAGCAAATATTCAAAAGTTTTTCTTAATCCCTCAACAGCAGAACAAGCTCTGGCTCATGTTTTGCTTTTTAGCATACTTTTTTTTTCGGGGTGTTAGGGGAGCCTCTGACAAATTTCCTCCATCCCCAGGCATGTCGCCACACATGTCCTTGCCTCGCCACCAACGAGGAATAAACTTTCAATGAGCACTTCCTGAGCCTCGAACACACACACACACACAGGAAGAGACTTTGAGGATGGAGTTGTGGAACACTTCCTTTGCTGAAAGACTCGCAGCTTCCTCTTCCGCTGATGTCCCCTCCCTATGTGGTGGGCGTGCTCTACAGTTTTCTATGTTATTTCCCTAATAGACGCCAGCAGCTTTACAACATTTTCGCTCTCTCTTTTTTCGAACGAAAATGTTGTCACATTTTCTGCCTGCTTTTCTTGGCTATTTAATTTAGTGTAAGCCTAATTAAATTGCAAAGGACAACATGCACACATCCACGTGTAGTCCCTTGCTAGGGAGGGCGTATCTTTGTGTATCTTTGAGGCCTGTATTTCTTCTGCTATATAAAGGAGGTGTGTCTTTGAGGCTAAAATTCCATGACATGCTTCAAAAACTAACAAAAAAAAAAGACAAATTTGTGTGCATTTTTGTGCATGCCGTGATACCCTGTGTAAAGCGGCAGAGTAGAAGGGTGTATTGTATTCATGGAGATGTGAAGGATTTATTTTTATATATTGAGCATTTAGCAGCAGTGCCAGAAATAAATATATATGTATGGAGAATGCTTAAAAGAATACTTCTAAGTAGAATTTTCGAATGTAGAATCCTTTTACAGAGACAATTTTTAAAGGTATTCCCTTTACATAAAAACCCCTAATGGAGAATCTTTGTACAGAGATTTCCCTTATAAAGAATCCTCCACAGAATATTTCTACAATGAATCTATTTGCATAGCATACTCCTATGGAAACCCCTTCCATGGAGAATATAAAAAAAGTCTTTCAATTAAAAATCTTCCATTATTAAAATTTCCCATCTATTGAGCACACAATAAATATTTTGAAAGGGTATCCCACAGTCACAACATAAACTCCAGCACTCTTTATAGTTATTTTGTTGTGCCGCTCCTACGTGTTTTTGGCGTTGCATGAGCTTTAAATATTTTATGACTTTTTCTCTGCGCTCTCTCTCGCTCTATCTATTTTTCTGTGTTGCAGGAAAGTGCATTTTTTGAAGGCTGTGCAGCTCTCGTTGCAGTTGTGTCACAGTTTTCTCCCTAGACTGCTACGCTACTTTTTGTTTTGTTTTTATTTTGGCAGCTGGCATGTTTGGCAGTTGTCCTTTGAGGGGCGCCCCCAAGTAGTGGAAGAGTTATGTGCATACATAGCTATAAGGATATTGCATACACAAGTTCGCTCTCTCTCTCTCTATGTGAATTTTTATGCAGTGGATTCCATGTGGAGTGTTTGCAACGTGCTGCACTTATTCAAATAAAGTTTCAACTGCGCTGACAGTTGCTGCTCTTTGGGGGATTTGGGGAGCAGAAAGTAGATTCTATAATATATAAAAATTGTAGCAGGTTTAAAGCAAATTTCTATTGAAAATGATCCTTTTTTTTAATATTTAAATTGGATTTTCATGTGACTGTGATTTATGTCTTTTGATTTTAAGTAGAAAATGCTGTCGCATCCTTAATACTCGTATTTTTGCACGTACACACACACACGCACACAAAGAGGAACTTCAATCCTCTTTTTCTTGGTGTAAATCTCGGATGAAAATCTTATTATTCAACGTTATTGCTCTTGACCCGACACACACATTCCCTGCCCCGCCCCTATGCAACGTTCGCCCCCCTCCCCACTTGACTTGCGAGAAGTCCAACCAAACAAATGACTTTGTTTGCTTAGCCTGGGCACACGACCCATCATGCCACATGCCGCATGCCATACCGTCCCATGCCCGTGCTGAGCCACTCGAAAAGTCAAGTGGCTAGCGGCAACTGCCGCTGAGCCGAGATGAGCCTTTCTCTAGGGGCCAGGCCAGGCCAGGCCGGGCCTCCCTTTTCTGAATGCCAAGGAGTCTGCGGCGTCGAGCGATTTTCATAAGAAAAATACTCTACGCGAATGAATGAAAATCGCTGCACAATTTAAAAACTTCCACATCAAGCGGCAACAACAACAAAAATATATTCCAATATAATATGCGCGCACACTCCCTACCCCGCCCCCGCACAGCTGTCGTCAAGTGCCACACAGAACGGCGCATGGGTTTCCACATTATATTACATTTTTTTTTTCGCTTGTTTCGTTTGCTCTCCTTTCTGTGTTACCCCCTTAAATGCATTTTCTTCTGGATTTTCTTCAGCATTTTCTCTTTCGCAATTTTTGTTTATTTTTGGAAAAGTTTTTGTGGAGTTTATAGATTTAAAATTAATGTGAAATACGCATATATAAAATAGGTTTAATGGGGATATTCCTTAATTCCATTTTGCACATTTTTTTCAAAAGTTTCCCCTAAAATTAAAGATTTTCCCCATTTTTTTGCAACTACCATATCTTGACCTTTCTTCACATTGTTTTAAGACTTACATTTTCCTACTTTACAGAACAAGAAATCTTCCCCAACATTTTTTAGTTTCTCCTCCAAATGGTGTTTCTCTTTTAACGGTTTTTGGTTGCTCTCACAGCTTGTCGCACTAAAAACTTATCCAAATTTCACACAAAACTCGCGTTCAACATTGTTTTTACAACCTAGAACCAACTTCAAACTGTACATTTTATCGTCCAGTGGACACCATCTGCTAAATGTTAACTGATTTCGGTGTCAGAGTCTCAGAATGTGTCCTTTGGGGCATCGTTGGTGCAACAGCTGTGAGGGCGAGAGTTTGCAGTAGAATGGGACAAAGACGGTGACAGAGAGAGTACTCATCTTGGAGTCGCTTTTACTTCTTTGCTCTGCTCTTCATGCACTTTTCTTTTGTGCTTCCTTTGTAGCGCATTAATTGTTGAATACTGCAAATGCAACTAAAAATTTCATGCATTTTTCATATAACTTTCTGTCGTATTCTTTTGCACTGCGTCTCTGGGGAAAGATTTTCCACTAGGGAATTTTCATAACCAAAAGGAAGCTGTAAAGGTGCCGTCTTAGCAGAACAATTGGAAGTCATTCTGGTCCACAAATTGAAAGTGAACGATATGGTAATGTGTGCAAGGGAGACTTTGCTTGTATAATTTATGAAATATTTTAAGATTTTGCAAGGAAAACTTTCAGGGGAATTCCTACAAGAGATCCCCTGGCAAACATTAAAATCTTTGATTCTTTTTAACAAATAATATTTTGTGCGTCTTAAATTCACGTTTATTAATTCCAATTATCTTTCCATCTTTTTCCAGCAATTAGCAAAATAAATCAGGTAAATACTTGCACCCACTCATCTTGAGATCTTAAGAAGTTTTTTTCCCCCAATTTCTTTTCAACCATTTAATTGCCCAAGATTTTTCATTTCCCCCCTTTATTTGACGCGTAAAACTCCCCTGCTCCTGCTGTGCTACTCAAGTGAGTTTTAATGAGCGAAGACGTCTCAAGCGAATGAAAAGAAAAACTTCAAAGGCCACCACCACGCTGCACGCTGCTTGCTGTCTGACAGTCTGACTTTTCCTTTCGCTTTAGACTCTTGTTGCGAAAATGAAATGACTCATTTAGTTAGTGACGTGGAGACAGACACTACAATGCGTTGATTTATGTAGAGCGACACAGACTCGACTGGTGTGTGTGTGGTACGTGCTATAAAAAAAAAAAAACCAGTAGGAGAATGTGCCCACACATTTAGTCGAAATTCCGACTGTGGAATACCCCTTTTGGGTAGGGTTCTCGTTTACTTGTGAGTAATGGGAAATGATCTAATGGCTATTCTGGAGAAGTAAAGCATATGAGAAATATTCTTAGAAGAGGGAGAATATTTTTACACACAAAATATTCATTATTTTAGTTGGAATATTCATATTTTTTTAGATGGATAGATACTAATTTTATTTACTATGCTACTGAATTTCAGAGCTATAAAGAGGCTTTTTCTTGATATTTTAAATCTTTTAGATATTTTGAAGATATTTTTTCTGCTGCATAATTACAGAATTGTACAAGTCAAAGGCTGTTCCTCTAGTTCCTGTATACTCTGTAATTTTGAGTGTATTTATAGCACAAATACAACATAGCCTTTCCATTCTTTAAGTGCTGGGTATGCAAATGCAAAAGGAAAAACTTCAATAGGCGACAGACAAACTTCTAGCATTTCCATTATGCCATGCAAATTCCCACTAGGCACAAGATTTATATATACATATGTATTGTCTATTATCTGACCATAACTATTGTCTCTATTAATCGATTGTATGTGTATGTAGTTATGCCATTTTTAGTTTGTCCTCGTTAATCAACCATTGCCTGCGGTGAGTTTATTGGCATTCGTTTTGTTTTGTCGGATTGTCGTTTTCATTAACCTTAATTAGCGTGTGCCGCTGACATTCGTCATTATCCAACATAAATGCAATTGGCCAAGTTGGCATCCCATAAATTCCCCCCACTCTCTGTCATTTCCCCCTCCTGCTCTTCTCTGTGTCGTCGTCATCATCATCATCGTCGAATGAGAGTGACATTTTGTGGCACACGTTTTCCTCTGCTCCTCATTTTCTGTATTATTTTTTTCGCTGTCTTTCTGTCTCTCTGCCACCAACCGACCGCATTGGCATGGAGACAGGGCCACGAACGATGCGACATCGGGGGAGGAGGAGTCTCTGATATTGACCATGGCTCTAGCCAGTTGCTACCAACCATACATACATCCATCCAACCATCCATCCCGTTCCCGTAGTTTGATATTGCAACTCAACAACTGGCTGACTGCCACATCGCCTGCTGCTGCTGCTGCTTCTGCTGCTGTTGGTGTCAGCTGCAAATGAGTTTCTGGGCCGTCGTAAAACGTAAACGTAAAGTGGAAGAGTTAGAAATGGGATACCACAAGGCCAAGGGGCTTACGACTTTCAAATGCTCTGGTTAAAACTGGAGGAAAGTGTTTGGAGCAGTTATAAAGTCGTTAAATATGGATAGATTGGTAGACAGATATTCAGCAGCAGGAAAAATAAGTTTTTATTTATACATAAAACCTGAGCAGTTATATAGAGATATTGGCATAGATTATGAAATCTTCAAATCTTCAAAAATTTGTACTTACCTTCACGAATTTTCAAATTTTTTTTAAACTCATTTGAGCATCTTTAAAGTCACATTAAATATCTAAAAAAAAAAATAAAACATTAATATTAATTTTAAAATCGTAAAATCATAAATAACATTGCCCCAAGATGATCAACAATTTGTAATAAAAATCTGAGACTTATTTAATCGTTGAATAAATAAAACCAAAGTAATGAACTTTGCTATGTTTAATCGTAAATACTATAATCGAATTTTTTCATATTAAAACTGCTACTAAACATCGATATGCTCAATCAAAATTGGTAATTTTTACGCAGCTCCCATTACGCACGCATTCTAAATGTGCATTAAAATTAAGTCTAATTGTTCATCTTTCAATTCCATTTCAAGTCAAAGCCATAATCAATGGAGAAAACCACTTGCAACTTACATAGTTGCAGTGGCACAAACCAACAACACCCGCTCCTGCTGCTGCTGCACCACGCAATGCTTGCCTTGCTCCACCTGTTTTCACATTAATTATGCTCTGTGACTTAAGTAGCACCCCGTTCCACTCCGCTCCGTTACTCTGCTCTACGTTCCTCTGCTCTAGGTTCCTCTGCTCTACGTTCCTCTGCTCTTTGTTCCCCTAGTCTCCGTTCCCCTGCTCTGTTCAGCTTACTTTTGCCAGAGCTCATTGCAATGTTTGCTTTTGCTCTATTTACCTGCCAATGACAGTGACTGCGGAAAGTATGTCGACCTATCGCTTACTCGAAGTAAACTAGTTTTGTGCGTGGCATTCGCCTTGCAATACGCCAGTGACTTTGAACTGAATCAAGTGTTAATCGTTTGCTTTGACTTAAAGCAAAACTCAATTAAAACTAAAAACCAAAACTAAATAAATCGAAAATTATTGTGGGATTTGTATGAGAACTGCTGTGGGATTCTGGGGGGGGGGGGGCGCAAAACTTTCACGTAACTCATTTGTCAAAATGAAAAAACAAATCAGCATTTGTTTTTTTTTTTTTTTTTTTGTTCTTTTCGCACTGCTTATTTGTTGTTTATGGTTTTCTCTGCCTTTGCTGTTTGTCACGTTCTGCGTTTGCTTTTGTTTTATTTGCCTTGCCTTATTTTTGCTTCCTACAACACACGGACAACGGGAGAGATCTCTCTCTATGGGTGTCTTGCTCTCGCTCTCTCGTGGGTCTCTGGCCTGGGGGCCTGCCTCTCAATAAAGTTCTTGACACCTTTACTTCATTTGCCCACAGATTTCTCTTGACATGACTTTTCGTTTGCTTTCTTCTGGACACAAGAGCAGAGTGTGAATTCCTTATGTGTGGGATGTCGGGGTAATAAGTCATTGAAATGTTCTTAAGCATTTTTTGGCAAAGCATACAAATTATTATTTTTTCAAGAGAAATCTTTCAAAGATCTTACAGTTTTTTTTGTGTGGATTTTCAACTCAAAAATCACTTAAAAATTCTCCATTCTCTCTTTTGAATAAATTTTCTAAATTAAATTACAAATTCCACTCAAACAACAAGTTTTTCCATACAAACAAACAAACAAAACAAAACAGCCCCTCCAGCCCGCTCTTATTAAATATTCATAATAGTTTATACCACATTCGAGAGGCATTGTTTGCATTTAACGAATATAAACATAAAAATCATCATTTGCCTTCAATTTGCTGCAAAAACTAATTGCAAATGTCTGTCTGTGTGGCACAAACAAACAAAAGGCACCCCGAACGACCTTTACAAATCTACACATTGTACGAGATACAAACGTAGATTTTTATTTCTTTTTTCTAATTTTTTTTATTCTTTTCGTTGAAAAATTTAATTGTGCAAAACAAAAGTTGTGCCTCCCTCGGACTACTGGCTAGCTCGCACTGTGACCTGTGTTTTTAGCATTTAGATACCCTTTAGAGGGGGTATTACGATTTTGGGGGAAGGTTTGGAAGGTAATCAAATTATTTCCATGGCTATTTATTAGTGCTGCAAGTCGGCTTAAAATCGGCTAAAATAAAATCTTGACATTATAAAAATGTACTCCCAACCGTATCCAAAGCTTCGGCACGCCAAATACTATTCCTGCCTTGATAAAAATGTATTGAACCCATACATTTTTCTTCCTTCAAGCAATCTAATATCAGAAAAATCTTAAATCATTTAAAAATATTTCTAAAATCTATTTCCAAGTGTATCTAAAGCTTCGTCTTTGCACAAGCAAGCCTTTCCATTCTTGTTTGTATTACCAACGCTTAATTGCTTTTGACTTTTGTGTTGGCTGTTGTCTACTAACTGGGCTGTTGCCTGGGCTGTTGCTTTCCTGTCTTTCGTTTTGGCTCTTTGTTGAGCTCTCAAGGTAACCAGAAGTGCCACCTCTTCGCCTCCTCCTACTCCTCCAGCTCGCTGGCTGTTTAATTTCTACGTTACAAAAAAGAACCAAATAAAATGTCTAAGATTGCGATTATCTTTTTAATAACATTGCGAGGCAAACGAAATTCCCAGCACAAACACGGCAAGCAAAAAAAAGTGGTGGTGGTGCTGGTAAAGTGGAAATAAAAATAAATTACTTAAATCACGAATTTAATTACCACGCATCCACGATAACGCGCCTCCAAATGAAGCGATAAAATTGGGGGAGGCCAACAATTGTTGGTAAGGTCATAAAGTTTCAAGGTTGGCTGGCCAGTGATTTATTTCTTATTTACTTGAAGAATATGGATAGAAGAGTTCAAAAGATGTACAATATATGGAAGGTCAGAAATGATCAGATGAATCGGGAAAAATGTGAGCTAATCTTTATGGCTAACAAAAAAAAAATACACAAATATTCCAGCTAAAAAAAGTCGAATTTTTTTATTTTTTTTTTAATCTGGTACTTATTTCCACATATGTATGTATCTTCCCATAGCTGCTGTCTAAAATAATAAATTCTCGTAAAATAAATTCAATTTTAAACACATTTCTATAGTATAGTTTTTCCGCATGCCTGGCTATCAAAAGGCATGTCTGACCCACTGCGATCTACACTGCCCCTCCACCCAGCACATTCCGTTTTGTGCGTTTTGCTCTGAATATTTTCATGGTCCCCCCCCCACCCAGACCCAGACCCAATGATGACGTGCAAGTTTATTTGTTTATAAATCTTATCCACCGCATCAGGGGCATGATGTTACACTTCCCCCAACAAACAAACAAAAGCTAAGAAAATCTAACTAAAAATAGATGTGCAAAATATATACCTAAGTATAAAATTGAATCAAATTCATTTTATATACATAAAAACCAAAATTAAGTGAAACGAAACTCAAGCGTAAACCGTAACGAAACCAAAAGGCATTATATATACACTGTCAAGCCAAAGGGCAATAGAATAATTTGCAAGTAAATTAAAATGTCTTCAACATGCAACAGAATTTTCCTTTCGCACAGCTTCTTGTTTTTATATGCTATTATATTTTGGGTGCTAAGGAATATTACTTATTGCTGCTGTGTGGTCGAAAGTGCACTTGCATGAAAATAATTGGATTTTATAATTGCTTGAGTGCATTTTAGGGTGTATAGGGTGGGCCATAATTGCATTGGCAGAGCATTGAAAGCAGCTCAAAGGATTTTGTGGCTACAAAATAATATCTTATAGATGACAATTATTTATTTATTTTTGTTCAAATGTGCAATAGATATTGAGCGTAAATTTTAAAATATATTTTAAATTGATTCAAAAGCATTTTAGAATTGCTTTAATTGTGTTTTGTTGAACAAAGAGTTTATAGCAGCTGAAACTAGCTATAAAAGTAGCTTACAAATAAGCTCGTTGTATATAGAATTCTACAAATTTAAGTTCTCTTTTTCGTGGAACATTTAACAGGAGCCTAAAAAATTTGCCCAGTTTTTTAAATATTAGCAGCTGTCAGTAGACCTATTTTAGAATACATTTTAGAATATGTTTTAGAAAACGACCCCCTCTCATTATTCGCACTATTCTCCCTTTTTTTTCAGCCTAAATTCCCTGCCAAAGAATATACTCTTCAAAAACTAGGTAAAACATTACTCCTATCCAAAGAAAATGATTCCTTAAATTGATGAAAATTTATATCATTTGTGTATAGAAAATCATACAATTGAATTGATTTAAATTTTCCCCAAAATGTTGACGCTATGGCAAATATTTTTAAATAGTTTCCTAATTCATCTTGCCGCCATCTGCTGTCTGAATATATGGCTTGGGCTCTTGGCCCTGATGCTGATGCAGTGTCTTGGGTGGATTGGGTGTCTGGACTACACCCTCTTGATAGCCTGGCTGGTAGTCAAAGGCATGCTGCGGCCCCTGCGTTGGCTGCTCCGGTTGCTGGTGCATCTGTGGCCCAAGGGGCTTGGGCTCTGGTACAACGATATGCTCGTGGGCTTGTTCCTTGCTCTCTTTGTCATCATTCACAACGTCCACCAGAGCTTGGTCCATGGGTTTCTTGAGCAGAAAGCGCGTATGGGGATACCGTTTCGTTTCCAACTCGAGTCGATCAATCAGCCAGCCCTTCTCCCGATTGTTGGTGGCCCAAAAGAAGACGGTGCCCTTGTCCTTGGTGCCATTAACGGAGACTTGCAACTGTGCCTGCCGCCCATCGCAGGCGTTTTTGGTGTTTGTCAAACTAAAGCCGGACTCCTTGATGGGTTCACCGAGCAGACGTACAGCACCGCCATGCTGTCGCAAAGTTTTAATGGCCAGCTGATAGTAATCCGCCTGACGCACCCGATCCTCGAGCTTCCAATGGAGGTAGGCCAATCCCGTGATGGAGGCCACGGCACCACAAACACACAGATTGGCCAACAACCGCCGCGAGGGCAGGGTAAGGCGCATCTTTAGTGTTGGCATCGTTTTGAATTTATTTAAAAAAGCCAAAAGCATTGAAAATGCTAACGAAACATTTATGGTTTGAGTTTTTGTGTGTAGTCAACTGACTGACTGACTGAGATTTCAAATCGAACTTCTACTGTAAGTTTTCCTACCTAGTTTTTCCCCACAATTCCCACAAAAACCAAGCCTTGAAATTCATCGCAAAGCCAGGCCGGCAGGAGCTGCCTTCAGCTAATTGAGGTTGTAGCTTCTGCTGCTGATGCTTTTGCTTCTTCTTTTGGCCAACTTAAAAATTGCTGGCCACAAAGCCGCCAGAACGCAGCAAGCAGCAGCAATCGGCGGCGGGCAGTCGTTCAATTTTGATGCCGCCACCCAAAAGGCGTGGACAACAAAACGCTCGCCTCTCCCAAGTGGCATCCAGAGGGGAACCAAAAAGAACAAACTCAGAAAACTCGTTTCGATTCGTATAGCTGTACATAGAGGAGTTGCCTCTTTTCTTTTCTTTTTTTTTTCTTTTCTTTTGGTTTGTGGGCCAAACAAGCGGCGCCATTAATGACAGCAACCGACAGAGTCCAAAAGAGTGACCCGTCCATGTGAATGTGGGATGGAAAGACCAGCAGAATGGCAAAAGAATATTTCAATAATTCTGATCAAAATCTTACATGATAAGGCTTTTCGTTGAGTGGATCAACTGAATGCACGAAGCGGCGTTCCAATGTCTACTTTAGGCAGCAGCCTGCTTTGGTATTCGACGGCGGAAAATGCCTAGAAGATGGCCAGAAAGATACATATTTTTAAAACTGATTAAAATGTTACGTAAAGGGTATAAATGGGACCCTAGAAACTATGGCTTAATTTATTTACATAAAGCTGATTAAAAAAGGGCCACAAAAATGCTTAGGAAATACATATATGGCTGGGAAAGGCTAGCAGAGAATAATTTTTGGTTAAATTTGAGAGACAGAGAAGAGCAGAGTGGATCTGCTAATGGATCAGCGCTAGCAATGGGTGAGGGAAGCACACCGAAAATAACTTCTAGGATATAAAATATAAAACCATAAATCTGCTAAAAGGCAACTAAACTTCCTCCTCCTCCTCCCCACCCGTTTACTTTTTCAACTCATTATAGTTGCACGTTGTAGAAGTTGCATCTATTTTTACTAGCCGTTTTGCTTGCAGCCCATGCAGCATCCAGGCACAGTCCAGCACTGCCCAGCGTATCCAATGAGTGTCCATTTAGGGTGGTGCTGGTGTTGCGTTCAATGGTTATTTAAAAATAGTTTTCCCCACACCCCACCACTCGCATATCTCGCACACATCTCACTGGATCGGTAATCGATAGGCAGCCATGCAACGCCTGTCACGGGCCACGGGAAAGGGAACGGGAACGGAACGGAACGGTACGGCATATTGCATCTCTGATAGGAGGAGACTTTTGCGGCGTGGCCTAATCTATCAAATGCATCTTTGGGTTTGAATATCTTTGTGGTCTTCGTCTGCTGGTCGCTGGCTGGCCTCCAGTTGGATGTTACATTTTTGGCCTAAGTGGCCTCTTGCGTGTCTGTATTTATCGCCATGCAGCGATCATGACGCTGACTCTGGCACTGAGACCCTCTTCAGCTTGCTGCGTGCCAGCGAAGATTCCGTCGCAGCAGATTCCTCCTCTTCCTGTGACAATTTCTGTGTGCCGTTTATTTTAAGTCTTCATCTCATTAAAGGTCTCTCGTCTATCTTTCCTATGTGCTGTCACTTTAAGACCATTTTCGTTTGAGGCTTATCTACGGGGCCAGTCTTTGAGCTTTAAGTGCCCGCCATATGTTTAACATGATTTCGGATGGCTGGGGGTAGACAAGGAAGGTCTTTGGTTTCTATAAAT
The DNA here is from genome assembly GCA_035043285.1 of Drosophila subsilvestris. Taxonomy (NCBI): domain Eukaryota; kingdom Metazoa; phylum Arthropoda; class Insecta; order Diptera; family Drosophilidae; genus Drosophila; species Drosophila subsilvestris. The sequence goes on along the minus strand of JAWNNB010001726.1, from coordinate 1,316,535 downwards.
CAAACACTGCCAATACGGAAGAAGACACCTAAAGAATAACCATCTTTAAGTACGTTTTATTGCACGTTCTGTGGCAGGTGCTCAGGTGTTACAGGTGCTCGCTAGCCATAAATATACTTACAACTTATAACCATTAACTGTTTAACGGTAGTTGCTGCTACAAATTGATTTTGAATTTCGACGCTCATCTGTTTGTGCTCTTTGGCTGTGATTATAGGCCTCGAGGCTCGAGTTAGTTGCGATCGTGACCAGATTGATCATGAAATTATATGAATTAAATTCTAATCACATATCACACACACATGTGTGTGCAATCATTTCATTATTACCAAACAGATTGATATGAGCAGACACACTCGCTCGCTCGTTAATTTCATTATTGAATATTATATTGAGTCATTCAATTATGAATCAATCAAGCTTAGAGGCTGGGCTACTATTTTTGGTTCAATGAGCTACAAGAGACTCTCCTCCAAATTGTGACTAATTTGAAATAATTTTTGTCGTTGGTTTTTGGCTCATAGAATTCCTAGGAATAGCAGCTTAAAAACCTTAAAAAATAATTAATTACATTTCCTTTGCGTGTAAAAATTATGACGCCAGCGACACAGCAAAACAATTTATCAATTTTTTTTTTAATGACAATAAAAGTCTGTTTGTTTTATTTATCTTCTTGTTTCTTTTTTTAAATTTTTATGAAGCGCCAAGGCTTTTTAATTAGTTTTATGCTACAAGCAAGTAAATGAAGCGCAGCATAAATTAAGTTTACGAATGGCTAAGGGGGTGTACGGGACGTACAGGGGGAGGTCAGGGCCCTATGGCAGAGAGGAGCCATAAAAAACCAAACTGGTTGCCAGAAGATGAGAAATGCAATTGAGCACAGAACACAGCACAGCACAGTGCCCGCAAATAAGTAATGGACTTCAGTTCTGTCTCTCTCTCTCTCATTCTCTCTCTTTATTATTTTACATGATTTACTCATCGTTTTTAATAAGTTTTTCTTTAATCAAATGGTTTTCCGATTGCGTCATAAATGATTTTGAATTAGCATAAAATTCTTGATGATGGGCTTGGGGTCAGCCATCCATCCATCCATCCTCAAGGTAATCCTCGAGCGCTGCTTCCTCAATAGCTTTATGAACCGACAGAGGGCCTTCAAGGCCCACTAACTAAATTACCCATTTGCCTACCCCTACCCCAACCCCAACCCCAACCCCAAAAAAACCTTTAAAAAACCATAAATTATATAAATATACTAAAAATTGTACAAGCAAAAGGGGTTAAGTTAGTCAATCTATCGTTCAATCAGTCAAGCAGTCAGTCGTTCAATCAGTCAGCCGTTCAGTCGGCTTGCGGCTATTATTTTCAATAAAGCATAAAATAAATATGCCAAATTGAAGTGCGGGTCAAAACATTAACAGCCAGCGGCAAATACACAAAATACGAAATAAAGCAAAGTAGTAGGGGGCGAATCGAAGCTGTGAATACCCTTAAAAAAAACTTCTTTGTAATTTACATATATTTAATAGTCAGACTATTGTATGGAAATTAAACAGAAATTAAACTACATTTACCTACAGCTAGTAAAACTTTTTTAAAATTATTAAAAAAAAAAATAATTTTGGAAAATATTTTCTATGCCTGGATTTGAATTGTTTTTTTTTGCTTGAATTTTAAATATGCATACATAAAACTGCAAATACTATGCTTCTTTGCGTTATCTTTAGAAGCAAATAATTTATTTTTACTTTTCGTGGTACGTAGTAGTTCGTACACCTTAATCCAAAATAAATTTTGATTTTTAAACCGAAGAAAATTGATTAAATATTTAAAAATACTTGTTTTTAATTTCAGCAGTTTAATTTTGAATTTATTTTTAATAGAAAATATCTGAACTATCCATATCGATGCGTTTTTGTACCTATTTCAAAATATAAAGGAAATTAGCTAATATCATTTTCACAAGTTCATTATACCCCTCTGCTTTAAGGGTATCAGACAACAAAAAAAACTATCAAAAGAAGAGGAGGCAAACGGCAAACGCAGTGCGCATGCGCAGCACGCAATGCCAAAAGAGACGCCGCAATCGAAGTCTCAGCCGCAGCCGCAGTCCGAATCGGAGTCGGAGAAGCCCCTACCCTGCCCCTGGCCAAAGTCGCTGCTGAGGCTCTGGCCTCAGCCAAAGCCAAGGTTGTTGTTGTTTTTGTAATTGCTTGTCTCTCAAGTACAGCCATCGTCTGTGAGTAATGTTAGCGCCATAAATAGAGAAAAATACAGAAAGAGAGAGAGAGAGATGCAGACGAAGAGGAAGGCAGAGACGGCCACAGTAGACAGGCGACAGTGGAGTTGGAGGGGAAGGGGGACAAAGCAAAGACGAAGCCTGGAACGAACTTATGTTTAATTGCAAGTTGTAAAAATCTTTTAGGGTGGAGCCTAATCACCAAATCCCAAAAAAAATACAGAAAGAAAAACCAAAAAAGAAAACAAAAAAAAAACACACAGGGAAGTCAATTGAAGGCCAGCAGACAAAACAAGCAATGGGAAAGATGTGTTGGCCGCAGCGGAGTTCTGTCTCTCGGAGCAGGAGGGTAAAACGGGGCAGAAGATCTCTGGGGAACAGAGAGAAACATCAGAGAAGCATTGCAAAAGCTGCAGAGAGACATGCAACACATGTTCTTCATATGTAGGATAATTGTGGAAAAACCAAACCCAAACCACAGAGTCAGGGTCATGGCAGATCAATTGGAGAGGAGAGGCTACACGCTTTGCGGCTAAAACTGCAGTAGTTGGAGTACTTTTCAATTAAAAGAGATATGTATTTGCACAGCCTTTTAGTTGGAATATAAATTACATTTAATGTGAGAGCTTTGAGTGCATTTTAGCTGTACGCAAAATAATTACCATATATTTTTAAACAGAGTCAAAACTGTTGCTGCTTTTAATCTTATAATTTTCATGCCCTTTCAAATGAAAAAAAAAAATCACTTGCGTTACGCATGCTATAAATTTAGACCTGCCATATGGTTGCAAGAACTTGAATCCAGAGCCAGAATCTCTTCCGCTTGAACTCGTATAGGGGATTCTTATCTTACCAGCGGCTGCTGGATGCCACTGCCGCACATGCTGTGGATTTTGCTGCCGCTGTGGCTGCTTCTGCTGCCGCTGTGGCTGGCTCCCTCTGCTGATGTAGAACCTCTCCATTTCCATTGGGGAAATGCTCAAACAATGGCAACTGATAAAAGGCCGAGAAAAAGAGTAGCAAAAACAACAACGAAAAACCAACAGAGAGCCGGCCCAGCCCGTACTCGCGCACTCGTCTGTGAAATGAAAGTAGCCAAAGCCACACACAGAAAACCGAAACCTACCCAGACCAGCAGACGGAGTTACCATACGGATTCTCTATCTGTATCTGTGGCCAGTGGACAGTGCCATTGCGGTATTTCTATGTGTGTGTGTGGGAGAGAGACAGAGACAAGCGCATCCAAAATGCTTTCATGAGTATTTTTTATTTAGAAAATTGTAACTATTACAATTACATTTCCTCTGTGTTTTTTGCAACGCCAGTGACAGTGGCAGTGGCACTGGCGGCGGCTGCTTGGCTTTTGTTCTTTTCAAAATTTATGGCAACAAGTTAATTGTTTTTATTGTACTTATGTAATTGCAAACGAGACGACAAGGTAATCGTTATTCTAGACACTGTCACAAACAAACAAACAAACAAAAAAAACACAGAAAAACAGCAGAGCAAAAGAGGAAGCTGCTGGGAGAGTAAAAGAAAAATCAGAGTTAAAGTTTTTCAAGAGGCGAATTGGCAACATCTGTCTGGGGAGTGTTTTCAATTACATTTTACATTTGTTCGAATGCTCAGTCGCTTGGTGTACCCTGTAAGCGTGGAGTTTGCTGTTTTTCGAGTGGCTTAAAAAGAGAAATAAAGCTCCTTAAACTATTCCTACCCTTCAATTCTTTGCTGCGTTCTTTTCTGTATATTTTTCTTCTATTTTTCCGCGAGTGCACTCTCCACGCTCGCGTGGACTACGTACTGGAGTGGAGTGTAAAAAAGTCTTGGCCTTGTCGGCTGGCTCCTTGAGCCCCAGCAGCGTGCGATGCAGACGCGGATTAGATGACAGATTAGTTAAATGCGCATGAAATGAGGAGCCGTTTCGTTCGCTGCTGCAGCAGTGTCTTGTTGGCATGCCTCCTACTTGGCCTTATGACCATATGGAGCCGCCGCCGCCTCAACCAGCAGCTGCAGCTGGCAGCCTCCTCCTCCTCCTCGATGTGGCTGGCAGAAAGGCAGGCGTTGCCATAATGTCTTCATCTTCATAATCAGGCGTTCGTCCGTTTCGCGGGGGCTTGTACACGCGAAAATTGCTGCAACTATTAATAGGCGTTTGTAATTGGAAGTTGCATGCACAGGTGATTAGCTAAATGCCCCGCAGCAGCAGTTGCAGCTACTAAGGGGGTTCCCACAGGAACCCTGACTCAGACTGACTCAACGATGACTTTGGCTTTTCAACTGGGCCGGGCCTTTTGGGGTTGCTGTTCTGCGCATATTTTATTCAAATTTTCCTGCCGTTTTTTATGATGACACTCGAGCCATTAATGAGACTCATTCCGGAGTCTCCCACTCCTCCACTCTCCTCTTTAGGGTCATAAAAGTTTCAGTTTATAAAGGAACCTTCTTTATAGTCGCTTAATGGATCTGCAGCAGGGCTCTCCCAGGCCAGGGGCTTCGTGGCTTCAACTCTTGGGGGGGTGTTTCATGTCTCCTACGCTTGGGTGTATTTCGTGGCATTTTCTGGTTATTGACTCTGACCTTTGGCTGCCCTTGCAATCATTCCATGCCGTCACTAATGACTTCTAGGCCTAGTGTTTATTATAATGGGACAACCGATTATTGGTCAAACGTTCTGGCCACGCACAACCAATCACACCCACACCCCACTCCCCCATTCAGTAGGAATTTCCTAATGGACTTCCTGGTTTGCAGAAAACCGCAAAAATGAAACCCAAGATACCCCAAGTATCTTCCATTGGAATTTCCCCTGCAACAACAAACAATTTTCTCAGCTCGATTTGTGGCACGTTGGCACTGGCTGGAAGAAAAGTGGCAATTGAATTGTATTATTCGGATTACTCTTTGTGGGATCTTCTTTGCGCGGGGACGCACACGCATGGAATGGATGCCATTGCGGGAGAGATATCTGATCTGTTGCGGAGGTTGAACCTCCAATTATTGTATGCTCCACATATCATCTTGGAGCGGGTGGGGGGGAATACCAATTCAGCAGAACAGAATTAACTACTCAGCAGATTGTGGCCAGACAATGGACAAGTAAGTCTGTGGAAAATATCTAAATATCTTTTAATGCGATTTGCGTTCATTTCATTACCCTCGAAACGATCATAAAGCCAAGCCAAGCCAACACACAACTTTGTGCACACAAAATTCACAAAACAAATAAAGCCACCGAAGGTCGTTTGTCTGTTTGTCTGGCAACTGGCTGCCCGTCCACTTCATTGAGTTGCCACCCAATGTTTTTTTTTTATCTATTTCTTTGCTCTTCTGTCTGTGGGTGGGTGGGCGGCTTTGTTGCATTTGGGAATCCTTTTGGCTGATTGGATTAATATCCCCAGCAAACATACAACCAAAAAATACGCGTACAAATGGCAATGCAAACCAAAAACCAAAGCCGCAACAAAATAAAACAAGAAAGAGGAAGGAATGCAAATGAAGGCGAGTGTCGAAGCAAAAGATACCCTAGACGGAGCAGTGCTTAAGGAATTTGTAAAAAAAAAAGACGTGAGTTTACTTATTTTTGATATTATTTATTATAAATAATATATTCTGATTTTTATGACAAAAATCAAAAAATTATTTTTACTTTTTTATTTTTTATAAAAATAAAAAATAAGTCTTATACCTGATTTTTATAATAAAAATAAAAAATTAATTCCTATTTCATAATTTGTATTATAAAAATTATAAGTCTTACGGTCTCTAAGTTTTTCTTTAAAAAAAAAATAATGAATTTCTTTACGCAAAGACAAAGGGTGATTCCAAGTTTTCACACCAATATTTTGGTAATTTTTAGTACTTGCTTATTTTTATAGCAAAACACAGAAGGAAAAATGGAAATGGCAATTGGGAATTAAATTCATCAGAAATATTCTATGAAATATTTTCAGCTCTTTCAACCAAAGATGTGTCGAAAATCCCTTTGCCCTCCTCTGAGATTTGATCAGCAAAAGTAATGCCCAAAAAAAAACACATAAAAATTGTATACTTTCGTTGCTCTCCCCCACACACTCTCTTCCCTTACCCCACTGTATGGTATATCAATCGAAGGCAAAGACCTCCCCCCAAAAGCAGCATGAACAATGTGCAGGATCTACCTCACACCACCCCAAAAAAAATGTTGTACAAATATGGGCACCAGCCATTGGAATATTTGAATGGGTTTTTTTTTTTTGGGTTTTTGTTTTGGTTTTAGGTATTGGTTTTTAGAATGGTCTCTTCTACTCGTATTGATGGAATGCAGCATTGAGGTTTTGGGGGGAAGAGGAATTACACAGAGTTTTTGTTTCGAATGATTGGGGGTGCATAGAAAAGAGTGCAAAGTTCAAACCAGTAGCCAGTTTAGGGCTTTACGACCAGAACATTTGAGCGCTTTAAATGGAAAGTTTATTTTGGTTTAAAGGCACTTAATGTGCGGGGGTTTTGGAATCTTTCGCTGTGTATTTTAAAGCCAATAAAATACTATAAACTCTGCCAATTTTAATACTTTAACGTTTTATTTCCCTGTTAGATACGCGTATGTTTGAAAGTCCTTTTAAACTACCGACTAAACCAATTCTTCTTGCATTACATATCCCCCCCTCCCCCCTCCCACAATTTCTTTCTTTCTTTGCAACTTTCCTAAGTAGCTTAAGGGCAGGCACACAGTTCCTGCATAGAATGCCAATCAATTTAGTTTTATTTCTTGGAAGTTCAAGTATTATTGAAGACAAATAAACTTGTTTTTAGTTTACCAATAAATAAGCAGACCCACCAATAATATTCTACCAATAATATTCTTTTCCTAGCAGCAAAGAAAACTTTCAGCACAAAATTTTTGAGCAAACTTCAGTTACATTTTCGATTGACATTCGACATGAACATAAAATTGCCTTTTAAAAGTGGCCCACAACTTTTCAGCATTCCCCCACAAAACTGTGGGTTGTTTGGGGTTTTCCAACAAGTGAGATTAAAGGCGCGTCGCGCCCATGCAGTTTCCGCGGTTAAAGGCAAGGGCAGGAAAATTTGGGAAGACAGCGAAAATGTGGAGCGCATTTTGCACGTGCGGCTGACTGTTGCCTGCCGCCTGCCATTCGCCATTTGGCTTCACCTTCTCTGTATGGCTTGATAAATAAATAAATGTGCGAGAGTGCCACAGCCACTGTCTGTGTCTCTGTCTCTGGATGTTTGTTTGGTTGCTTGTTGACTTTTAGCGCTGACTGTTGCCGTTCCTGGAACTGCGTGAATTTTTGTTGCTTCCTTCTTTCTGTCTTCGCATGTTGCTGCTTGTTTCTGTCTTCGAATGCTGTTGGCTTCTGCCACAGAATGTTGCCTCTCTTCTTTTTGCCTTCTACTGTTGCCTACTTGAAGGCGTTGGGGTGTTCAGTGGTGTCCATCTTCTGGTTTATTCTGCTCCTGGCATATCCTGCTGCTTCTCGGTTGTCCTGCTCGCTGTTCGTTCATCCTCCTGGCAATTCCTTCATCAGATTTCCTGGCTCTTTCCTCTGCTTCAGGTGCCATCATCCTGGCTCTTCCCTCTGTGTTCTGGTGCCAGCCTCCTGGCTCTTCCCTCTGCTTCTGGATGCCTACTCCTGGCTCTTCCCCCTCCTTCTCTTCCTCGCTGTTCCTTCTGTTTCGTATCTGGTTGTCATCAGCATTGTTGTGGCAACGCACTTACTTTATACGAGTATTCCTCATATTATATTCATGTTGCGTGTGCGGCCACAGCACAGAGAAAGTAAAGAAAATTGTTTTTAAGTTTTCCATGGAGGTATATGGGAGGAAAGCTTAATGCACAAAGAGATGAGATTGAGGAGCTTAAAGGAATGCCTTAACCTGCAAAAGATTGCATAGAATTAAGGTAACTTTTATGCAGAAAGTGATGGGGGGAGGGAGTGACATTTCTTTCTAAATTTTTGCTGGCCTTTTTCTGTTGTAATTTTTGCAGTAATTGATAGAAGAATGATACTAAGGCAGAAAGAAATCCTTTTGTGCTGTAATTTATTCCAGTAGTTAATCATTTTGTCCAGCAATTGAGTTCAGCTCTGCTCTCAAAAGTGTAGAACCTTTAGGTGCAGCAGCAGATTGAGGAACATACCTTCCTGCCTCTAAGAATAAGTCACTCTTTTTGTGCATTGCCATTGTTTTAAAAGAAAGCCAAAAAGGTTGTAGAATGATTGCATTTTCCTTTAGAAATACGAATGATCCTTTAGTGCTCGCTGCAGCAGCAAAAGAAAGGACACCTTTGTGAACGCTCTTCTTCAGCAGAAAAAAAAAGAACCCACGAAGTGTACTTTTCCCATCGAATAACCTGCTAATTAGTAGCACCCCCTGCCCTCCACCATGCACACACAACAGAGCGGTCTGAAGTGAAGTGCTAATCATGTAAGTCAACAGTTGTTTTGGAAAATTTCATTAGGGTAACATCCATTGCAAGTATCTCAAGTGGCAGCAATGCCTGTCGCCCTCTTTCCGTTACTCTCTCTGTGTGTGTGTGTGTGTGTGTGTGTGCCTTATCGATTGCGTCATTTACACCACTCCAATTCACAGGGGACACTCCACTCCACTCCTCTCTGCTCGCTCTCTTGCGGACCAATCAATTAATGGGCCAAATCACATAATGCATGTAAACGATAATGAAAATGACATTAGTCCGTGGCGCCCTTACACGCAAAAACCGTTGAAACAACAGCGTGAACGAGGAGACACCAGATGCAGATATATTCCGCACATTTCCCTCAGACAAAAAGAAAATAAAAAAAAAGAGAAAAAAAGGGGGAAAAAAAGGAAAACGAAATAGAAAACAGAACAGAAAACGAAACGGAACGGAACGCAGCGAACGTAATTAATGAAATTAAGCTGACAAACTGCGAGCGTGCTTTGTATCTGTAACTGTATCTGTGGAAGGGTGCTTTGTATCTGTATATGTAGCTTTGTATCTTTGTATCTGAATGAATGAATGAATGAATGTGTAAGGTGGTTGGGTGGGTGGGTGGTTCGGCTATGGCTATGGCTGGGGCCTCTCTTTTAACGCATTTCGCGTTAAATTTCCCAGCATAGTTCGCCCTACAGCGGGGTGGGCGGCGTGGCGGGGGACTCTCTCGCATGATAATCGATTACAAATCGCACCTACCCGCGCGCTGCTTTCCCCTACCCGCCTGAAAGTGGGCGTGTTATAGCGCCCCGCTTTTGTGTGTGTGTTTCTGCCTGTGGCAGGTCGATTGCAAGTGCGTGGGGGGACGGGGGGTTTTGGATTTTGGGGTTTGTCTGTCACTCACATTATTCGCATTAATGTCACGCATTTGCATTTTGGAGCTATGCTACACGCTGAGTATTCCTGTGTGTATTCCGCCTGTGGCTGCCACCCACAAAATACGTAGAATGTGGAAAATAGCCTGGCTGCAATTAAATTGATGATTCCCCCACACACCCTGATGGTGAACCATCGCATGACAATGGGTGCATATTAGTGGAGCGAAGGCGGGCCATAATCGGCCCATAATTGCTGACTCTTTTCAATGGATGCTGCAACAGAAAAGGGCAGAGCTGGTTGTGAAAATTAGCAACTAAATTGAGCTCTTTTGTTTGGGCTTAAGCAGGTGGAACTTTTGTTACATTTAAATGGGGTTTCATTGAAGCTCTTTTGCATGCAATATAATAACTTTTATTAAGAGTTCTATGACACATCATTTTAACTGTAATTCTACGTGTATATTATGCTCTTTTTTTTTTAATCAAATTGCTATATTTTAGAATTATATTTTAGTTTTATACATTTATTTATGTTTTTTTCTATTATATTTTAGAACTGCTTTTGCATGTTCCATCTCTACCATATCCCACCTATGCAACTCCTTGATCCACCCCCAAAATTCCCTCTTTTGGGTGTTGCGCAAAATTTATTGGTTTTCGGCCTTCTACAATTTCACTTTTTTTTTTTTATTTTTTATTTTTTTATTTGGTTGCGTGTTACATGCGCGCCGTTAAATAGGCAAAGCAAAAAATGCTTTGGTATGTGTGTGTGTGTGTGTGTATGGGTAGTGTATGTATATGGTACTCTCCCAGTCGGACCTTGTAGAAGGGGTTGCAATAAAGAACTGATTCTTCATTAGTCCCTGGGCAGGCATTGTGGAACCGATTCCACAAAGAATGCTACTTTCATGCATCTTTTATCACAGAAAAAGATGGAATGAAACCCGACCCGATCCCCGATCGTTCGTTTTTTTCACGAAGCTGCCTATGCATTCCCTATGCCTTCTCATAGCAGCGAGAAATTCATGTATAAAAATCGTCCGCCTGCGAACGTTTTCGATGCATGAACTTTTCGCTTCTATTGGAACGCATAGGGAATGCATAAAAAGATTCTGAAAAAACCCGCCTTACCAGGCAGTATGGCAAGCGCATGATGCAATTATATAAGGTGGTCTCGTCGGCTGCCGACTCGCTTGTTGAAGTGAAAGACTGTGTGCGACCAAGTTTTTCACCCCGACGAGACCACCTCATAAAATTGCATCATGACCGAGAGTCAGAATTTGTTCGAACATTCCCTATACCTTCAATAGAAGGCATAGGGAATGTTTTCGAAGTAAAATTCCTACCCCGGTAGGGGGACAACAACAAAATAACAAAAGGGAACATGCAAGAACGTGCGCGGTTCTTTCTCGTCTCTTTTGTTTCATCACTTGCGTCGGTGAAGTCGGTGAAAATTGTGCCTTGATCTGTGCTCTCTGTCAAAAATTGTTCAAAAGTGAAACTCAAGTGTCTAAAAATGTTTATTTTACTACGTAAGTATTGTCAGATTGTTGTGGCAGTTCGACCAGCACCTTAAGCAATAAATAATGGATTATTTACATATTTCTCTTTGAACATGTACATGCATATGAACATAACCTCAACGATGGAATGTGATCAGTGTTGCCAACTCTTTCGGTCATATAAAGGCAAAACTAAAAAAGCTAGAAATATCCAGAAAATTTTGATGGTAGCTAAAAAAACACGCTAGAGTATTTTAACGATATTATTATTGATTTTTTCAAGTAGTTTTGAGAACTTATCAAGTTCGTCATATATTTCCTCCTCTTCAGCTGATTTTTTACGGCGAAGTCCGTATCTACAAATAGATTTCAAAATTTCTCAGACACAGATGCAACAAACGGTATTTACAATATTTGCAAAAGCATTTCCCATGATCGACTAAATCTAAAGCCATCTAAACGATAAAAGCATTTAAATACACAAAGTTGCCAAAGGTTTTTAATAAGCTAAAATTACGTAAATTTGTCTTTAAAAATAGCCATAATTCCAGCTACCCGCTATATTAAAATGTATCCGCATTTGCCAATTGAAACACGATAGATCTGGTGGGAAAATAGCTAAATTGGCAACACTGAATGTGATATACATAAAATGTGCAGACTAAGGAGAATAAAACGAACGTAAGTATTAAAAGTGGTGATGTTTCAATTTTCATGATGTCAATTTTCATGGCGATATATCGATATATCGAGTACAAAAGTGTTTCTACAATACTATCGACGAATAACTTATTAACTGATATTCATATCTTACAAAATATTTTTATTTAAAATTAATGAACCATTTATTATTGCAGAACCACAAAAAAACAGGGGTACAGATTCTCCGATAATGTCAGGGATGTCCAAAGAAAATACTCGCGTTTAAAAGACCTGCCACGAAAACATGCAGACACCGACAAGACGACGGCAACAAGATCCCCGAAAAAAACAACATCTATAACCACGACATGGATTTCATCGTAGACGACGAAGGCAATGCAATTATTAAAATATGTTTTGTTATTATTATTATTATAATTAATTTTCTTTTATTTCTTTTTTCAGTTTTATGTTTTTTCCAAAAATTTTATTTTCTTTATTTCATTTCATTTCGTTTTTTTGTTTTATTTCTAGTCTTATTTTTTTCTCACATTTTCTTTTATTTTATTTTATTTTTTTTGTTTCTCTAATTTTTACTCATATTAATTATTCTTGTATTTTAATTTATTATAGAAAATATTAAAGGAATCAAATTGAAAATGTATAGATTTTTTATGGGTTCATTTCGCGTTCTTTTAGAACGCTCTTTCATGCATGCTCAAGGAAGGGTTCTTGATGCATGCCAAGGTAACTGTTACCGAACGGTTCTTAATAGGTTCTTATGTATGCATGCTGCATACCTTCTCAAAGAACGGTTCTTGATACCTGCCAGGGATGCGTTATGGAATGATTCCTTTGGAACAGTTCCAGAACGGTTCTTTATAAGGTTCCTATGGAACCGGTTCTCGATGCATGCCAAATAAGTGTTCTGTAATGCTTCTTTCGGAAACTACAGCTGGAAGCGAGAACCGAGCGTTTTTAATTACAACAACCACCAGTTCCCAATGCCTTCTAGGAACGGTTCTTTACTAGTGCGAATCGTACCGGTGAAAGCGTGTTTCACCCTTAGGGATTCTGAAACCAAAACGGAACGTATGTGGCACTGGTTCCAAATTGCAAAGAAGGCATGCAGAATGCCTTCTTGGAATGTATAAAGTCCGACACTGGGCTGTCTGGCCTGAATATCGGTGGGTGGGGTGACAGAGACACTCCGAGCCGACCCAAGCCGACCGCAGCGACCGCCTCATAATGCCTATGCCTCATGGCGTGTTTGTTTGCCTTTCGCTTTTGTCGCTTTGTTCGTTGTTCCGTTGCCGTTGCGTCTTTTGCTTTGCGGGGCAGGCGCACACACACACTCTTTTTTTATTGTTTTTGCGGGCCGCTGCTTCATTAGTGCCAATGCACTCGCCTCAGGCGCCGCTGCCGCCGAATTGTGTTAGGCGGTCATGAGGTCCAAAACCAATCGATTTTTTTTTTCTTTTTTTTTTTTTTGCGCTTCTTGTGGCTCTTTTTTTTTTATTTTAGTTTCACTTGCATTTTTCCCCACTGGACAGTTTTCTGGACACCACTCACGATGCTGCCAATGAAAAACATATTAAAACTGCTCTCTCTCTCTCCTTTTCTCACAATAAAAAAAAAAATAGTGTGCCCTCACACGTGGCGTATGAGCAATATGCCAGAAATTTGTTTTTCGGCTGATGATATAACCATTTTCGCACCACAGGGACAGCCCAAAGGCTAAAACAAAAAAAAAAATAGTTGAAATTAAACTAAAATAAAGGATGGGAGTAGGGGTACGCCCATCACACATCCTCCCTGGGGCAGCGAGGCTCCCTCGGGGCATGTCCCGTAATACAAACGAAAAACGAGAAGGAACGTGAGTCGCTTCTAGTCGCGACTCTACTTTATACCCGTACTCAGTCAGTATATAAATTTATGAGCTTATGATTGATATTTTAAAAAAAATTTTTAATTTTACGTTTTACATTTTTTGCTACATTGCTGTTAACTACATGTACATGTAAAATGTAGATTATACATCTAGAACAAATATTCTACATATACCATTTAGATTCTACATCTCCTCCGCTAGGGGTTGCTCGCGCATTGCACAGGGCAGAGTGTGTGAGCGAGACAGAGAATGAATATAGTCAGCAACGCCAGAGGAGGTGGGGGAAGCAACTGAAAATTAATTTCTTTATTCTGGCTATAATAATGATCCGATCTGATTCAGATTCGGCAATCTAATAGATATGGTCATTCTTAACGATACTGCGTTTTAGTTTTATCGTATCTTCAAAATTGTGGATGCCACAGATTTTCGCTCTTTTGTGAAGGCGGAAGGGGCGGGCGAAATTCTGAAATACACTTGTAACAGTGTGATATCAGCATGAGTCTGAAACAAAATTTCGTTGCTCTAGCTTTTATAGTCTCTGAGATCTAGGCGCTCATCAAGACGGACAGACATACAGACAGACAGACAGACAGACAGACAGACAGACAGACAGACAGACGGACGGACAGACAGACATGGCTCTATCGACTCGGCTATTGATACTGATCAAGAATATATATACTTTATGGGGTCGGAAAATTTTCCTTCTCTGCGTTACACACATCCACTTTTACCACAAATACAGTATACCTCTTAACTCTTTTTGAGTACGGGTATAAAAAAGTTTTAATCCCAAAAGTTAAGCTTCGTCTCCATGGACTGCACCACACAACAGAAGAGACTCAGCCTGCGACCAAAACGTCGCTGCCTTTGCTGGACTCATCCCACAAACATCTCACGCAGTTTTTGGCACAAAAAAGTAGCCCCTGAAATTTTAAGTAGCTGTTAATTTATGCAATAGGGAAAGCAAACCATTTTCCTTGAAATGAAAAATCTAACAAAATTCCTGTCCAGCAAAGCAGCCTAAACAAACAACCAAAATTGTGGGCTAATCCATGGACAAAGTTTTTGTTTGTTTGAAAAACAACAAAAATCCATATAAAGATGGGAAGTCACTTCTTGATTTGATATTTCCGTGACCATTGTCATTATATTCGCCTTTTTTATTTTCTGCCTGTCTGCTGGGTCTGTCTGTCTGCTTGGTCTGTCTGTGTGCGTGTGTCTGTGTGTTTGTGGTCATAATAATTGTGCGCTAGATAATTATGCCAATACAAAAAAACGAAACTAAAACCAGATATGGCATGATATATAGATAGAAATTAATGTATAACAGAGAGCCACGTGAAATTCATTTATATGTTATGTGTGTGTGTGTGTGTGTTTTGGTGTGTTGGAGACATTCAAAGTGCAGGGAAATCAATACGTTTTCCTTATTTTTGTTTGTCTCTATTTTATATACCTCAACTACTTGATTGTTGTGTCGTAATGACAATTACATCCATTTTCTAGCTATTTTTGTTGACCCATTTCTTGTGTTGTGTTGTGTGCTTCGTATTTAAATAGTTTTTCTGTTTTTGTCTGGTCTGTGTCCTGTTTTATTCATGACACTTTGAGTCATGTGATTGCTTTGATTCTTTCATTCCTGGCACCTGCGACATGGTCGTATTTGTGTTACGCTCTAGTTATTCTTGTTCCTTACTCAGGCAAGGCACTCAGGCACCCAATTTATGACAGTATATATATGACAGTATTTTGGGTGGAGAATTAACGTTTGTTATGCCCTAAATTAAAGGACTCTTTACTTGCAGCTATATGCACAGCGGGTTTGGTTTTGGGTTTATAGGAATACGCGGAATTTATTCTTGATTTTTATCAAATTTATCTAAACTTTTTTTTGCATGTTTATCTTCAACTTAAAATCATCAAAATATGATCTTAATTTTGTTTTTTAAAAGAAACAGTCATTGGACATATTTTCTGTTTATTTTTAGTACATAATCTTCGAGGGTAGTCCCTGTTTCGTTTCCCTCAAATGTTTGTGTGTTGTCTGTTCCATCTTGCCGCACATTTCTTGGCCTTTAATTAACAACTACTTATGTTCGTTGTGTGTGTGTGGTTTGTGGTGGTGACTGTTGTGGTGTGGCACGCATTGTAATTAAGCCTTGTGGTTGCACTTAGATACATTATTGGTTTCAGCTCTCTTTAGCTGAAAATGGATTTTGGTGGATACTTGAGCTCCATTTCGAATTTCAGCTTCAGTGATGTCATTAAACGATCTCTCTGTAAAGCGATACTCTTCAATTTTGTATGTTAAATATCCGCAAAAGACACATCCAACCACAATTTGATGAACCAAAAGATTGATGTTAGCTAATTAAGAATTCAAGACGAGACAAATTCAAGCAGCCACATTCTGAGCGGTTGTTTAATCGCTGGCTTGTGGTGAGGAGAGGTGTCTTTTAATGTCTTCCTATTTTTAGCGCTGGCAGATTGGCTTGTCTAATGAGTGGAGAGAGAGAGGCCAAACCAACAAGTGCCGTTACCGTGGGGAGAACACATTTTTTTTACGAGGCACCAAAACACATCTCCAACATCCGCTGCTGCTCTCTCTGGGGTTGGGTTGGGCGTTCGCTGGCAGCTATAATTCATTTGGTTGTCATTTCCGCTGTCCAGCGAAATGTTCTAATATAAATTCAATATTTTATGTGTGTGTTTCGCTGTGTTTGTTTGCTGTTTACTGTTTGCTGTTCTATTCATTCATTCATTCATCATTCAGTTACGTGTTGGCTAATGTGACAGTTTGCCCTTTGTGTATGCGCAACCATTTAGAGCCATTAACGTGGCCCAAGTATCATCATTAAATGCACATAAAACTCTTGGGCAATGGGGCTAGCTATGGCGTCTCTTGTTATTCGGTTTTCTCCGTCTCTCTCACTCTCTTTCTCTGTGTCTGATATTTATTATATTTATTAATGTGCAATTATGGATAATTATGTGTGTTTAACCATTGAAAAGCAGTGCGCGGCCTGCGTTGATGGCCCCAGGGCTTATAAAAAATATATTGATTTTATGTTGGAAAAATATTGCGTGTACCCTAGAAGAGGGTATAATGATTTTTGGGAGATTTTTGTAGCAGAAAAATTATATTTTTAATTTTATTATATTTCTAGAACGAAATATTCTCTGAAAATTTGTATTAGAAATCAAATTAAATTCTTAAAGAATTTCAGTTTAAAAAAAATATTTTTGTATGAAATATTTTTCATTTCTGCTGAAATCAATAAAAAAAAGTGCATTAAAAACTTCGACTTGCTTTACTTTTGCGTTCGAAATGAACTTTAATTTGTTCATTAGCTAATTGGTTAGTAGCTATGCAGAGTGCTCCCTGATAGAGTGGTTTAAATATTATAAATCATAATAAAAAGTGCGAGTTTGTTTACCAGCCAAAATGCACAAAATCCTAATAAAGATATTTTTACATTTCATAGATTTTCCAATGCTTGCAAAAATTTGCATTCACTTGGCGCTGCATCCATTATTTATCCATTCCCGATGCTCGGGCAGCGTGGGGCATCCTCGCATTAACCCCACCACCAACCACCAACAGCAGGAGACCAGTGAAGATTTAGCCAATCACTTCATAAAACACAAGCAAACAGCGCAGTTTTCATAAACGATTCTTCTTTCAAAAGAAAAAGCCAAGTCGGGTGCTGGGGCAGGGACAGGGGGAAAGAAAGGAAAGGCATGCGAAACAACGAAAATAATAATAAGACATTCCACGATGCCTCCCAATCCTGCCATACGGACAGCGGTCGGTCCGGGCCACAGCGCAATCTAATTAGACATAATAAGGCAAACACAGCCAAAAACCGAAAGATACAAAACGGCTAACAGCTGAGGGCAACGTTTTTTTCCAACCCATTTTTTTTTTGTAGTTTTGACCAAAGACTTGTTTTGTTTTGCTCCACTGTTGCCAAGCGGCAGAACCCCCCATGCCGCCCAGTCTCTTTTTCTTTCTCTCTGTGTATGGTCGATCGACAGAGTGCGCAGAGTTTTTCCGGCCCTGTGCTTCGCTCTGTGCTATTAAAATATATTACAGCAGCAATTTCACTCGACTTTATTTTTGCGCCAGTCCAGGCTCCAGCTACAGCTACAGCCAGAGCTCTCATCTCTACAGTTACAGCCATCGTCCAGGCCTTTGCCTTGGTGGAGTCTCTGGTCTGGTCTGGTCTTTTTCTTTGGTCTCTTCGGGGTCTCTCCGTGGTCTCTTTGGTCTGTCGGTTGGTGTATATAACTTAATTTTTATGGTCATGCAAGTCAATTGCAGTTTGGCATTTCTTCGATGAATTTTTCTGCACCATCCACCATCATCATAGTCGTCGTTCTCCGCCTCCTCCTCCTGCTCCTCCTCATCCTCCTCTTGGGTTCTCCCATCATCATCTGCTGTTTTGTTTGGAGTTTGCTTTTGGGTGGTAGGAGGAGCGACAAAAAGTCGTAACACAAGACGCAGCGCAGCGCACAAATAGCAAATGACTTTACAGAGCAAAAGGCATCCGGATGCTAAAAGGGAACAACCAGAAGTTTCGCACTTTTGCGGAGGTTTTTATATGGGAATTATTGTATGTGGGACAGCAGGCAGTGGGCGTTTGTAATGCCCTAAAAGTCAATGGCAGCAATGAAATCGAAGTTGGTCAGATACAAAAAGCCATAGAGAAGTATTGCTAGAGATGTAAGAGACATAAAACAGTAGGCAGGAAGCATTTGTAATGATTCAAAAGTCAACACTAGATCCGCATTGCTTGTGTTCACATGATGAAGAATGTTACAGAAAATTCTAACAAACATTGGGTTGAATTTATTATAGATCTTAATCCGCATTTCTTGTGTTCTCAAGAGAAACAACTTCAGGGAGCTCTTGCGGAGGTTGTCAGGTACAAAGCCAGAAACATGTAGAGCGTTTGTAATATTCTACAATTCAAAGAACACTCAAAATATTCGCATCTACCATTGAAAAATCTAGGTCCGTGTACCTATTTTTAGCCAAGAAAAAAATAAAAGAACAGATAAATAAACCATATCTGCACAATTTATCACACAACTAATTTAATCTTTGAGTAATTTCCAAGCTATACATCCCACACTTTGCTTTAGAATTTATTGTGTTGCGCGCAAAACGTGTGTCGCGCACTTGAGGTTTGCCTCCCTTTTTGGGGGCACATACAACTTGAGTTTTTTTTTGTTTTTTTTTTTGGTTTCTGTTCTGTTTGGCAAATTGAAAACTCATAAAAATTCTCACGTTTTGCTCCAAATTTGTACGTTAGACTGATATTTGTGAGCGAGTATTTTGCATAATCACCATAGGCAGCAGCCGCAGCTGCCGCAACAACAAGAAGTCACACAAGACAGACTGAAAAGCAGTGGGGAGGGGAAAAAAAAATCATAAACCAGAACGAAAGCTGAGATTTTGGGGCAACGAAGTGGGAGATACTCTTGAAGATTTATGGTTTTACTTTTTTTTGGGATTCTATAAGATAAATTAGTGCGATTTGTGACGATATCATAAAGCAGAAGCAAAGATTCTACTCGTCTATTAAATCTATGGAGATAGAAATCAATTTTAAGGTTTTCCTAAGTATTTATTGCGTGAAAGGCATAAAAAAAGAAAGATCTATGGAAAACATCAATCATATCCGCTTACAAACAAGTAGATACAACCAATATAATCGTGAAACATTGATCTGAGAGTACCCCAAGGTCTACTCTGCTTTGAAAACATCACAACAAAAAAAAATCTTTGAAAATAATCAAACAAATTCTTTTTCAAACCTCTTCGAAAAATCATTGCACCCTCTTTTAGGGTATTGACAAACCATAGCAAACTGTCAGCTATCGAAGTCTGCGCCGTAGACACGATTATGATGCCAAATGTGATCATAAAAAAGAGAAGTGAGGCCCAAGTCCGAATTCGAGTCTGAAAAAAGACTTGTTGCCGAGTGTTCTGTTCTGTTCTGCTGCCAGCGAGCACAAGCATTTTTTATATATATGTATATATATTTTTTTTTTATCAAATTGCCCGCCGGCCAGACCCCAGAGATTGTGATGCTGTTTGGCTGTTTGTTGTTTCTAGTAGAAGTTGTAGTTGTTTCTTGCTGTAGTTGTTGTAGTTGTAGGTTTCCCGTATGCGTAAATATGTGATGGGGATTACTTTGGGGAGTTGGTTGTGATGTTTGGATGCTAGCCGCGCCGCGGGCTATGCAAATTCATCATCATACGACGAGTACGACTTCGAGAGGTACAACAATGCCCCAGAAACACACACGCACACGCACACACAGAGAGAGAGAAAACCGGTGGCACTTTTTGGTAACTATCCGGGCGGCCCTCGCATCGCGCCATACCACACCACACTTGTCGATGGTGCAATGAACTCCACTCCAGAAGAAACCATCGCTCAGAGAATCCATCAGATAGATTTTTCAGAGCGAGCTCGTGTGGACCCCCCGGGGGCGTAGTGTCCGTTCCCCCCACTAATGAATGAATGAACTTGATCTGATGTCCAGAAGCCGCCCAATAAATTTGTTGTATTTCATAGAAATCTTTGAGCACTGAGAGACATCCATTAACGCTGATCGTTTTTGGGGGCAAAGGAGTGCTCTTAGGGCGTGGCCTGTTCTTAATTGTAATGGTTTTTTTTTTGCTGCGTGCTTTGCAAATTTGTAGGCTTAATCCCCTGAATATTTGCAAGATTTTTGTTTCTTACAGTTACAGAGGCCTCACGCAGCGCGCGCGCGCAGTAAAGTTTGACAAGCACTGCGTGACTATCAGAAAACTAAAGAAAGTTTTTACAGGAAGTGGTGTGAAAACTTTCTGTCATAATGAGAGCATTATATGGGGCATTGATTGGGGGGGAATCAAGTACTTTAAAGCTGATTTCTATCAATAAATACGTGAATACGTGCTTCAAATGAGTTTTTTTTTGAATGGCTGCTCTTGCTGCTGTTGGCCGGCTATCAAAAAGCAGCTTCAATAAAACATTTTAGTGGTCTTTTTTTGCAGGCAAACATAAGCAACTGCAGTTTCAGTTGCGCAAAGCCTCGCCTCACGTAGTCATTGATACTTACTCTTAATCGGGGTCTAGTTAGCACATATTCTACTTTATTTGTGTGGAGGAGAATATTGGATTGTTTAGTGCAGAGTTTATTTAATAAATTTGTCTTTTAAAAAGAATTTCCTTTGAGCGATATTTTTCTTGAGGGAAAAAATATTTTCCGACTCCACTTACATTTTTTTCGAACAAATACTGATAGTGCCGAAAACAATAATTGATAAATGATGAACTCGCATGTACTCGTATAATTATCCGAAATTAATGATAAAACAAGCGCACCCAAACACAAAACCCATTATCTTTAGATGGTAGAACATATGTATGTACAATACGAGTACATATTCAAGAAATATACTAGAAATAAACATTGATTTTCTACAAAATTTGGAACAATCTTTGGTACAACTAAATTTTAAATGAATTTTTAATATTTTAGCAATATATGTACACTGCTTTAATACAGCTGCATTTTAAAGTATTCTCTGTTTAATCTACCGGAAGAGTTTTATTTAAAAAAAAAAATCACACATGGTAATTGAATTGACACCCAAATTAAATTTTTTTTTTGTGACTAATGTCTGATGACAGCGTACAAAATGTCGTTGCACTCTCATTTTGGACGGCGCATTCCATTCCATTTCATTCTGTTCTGTTTTGTATATACCGGGAACAACACGCAAAAATGAAATGCAAAACCCGTTTGAGTGACCACCTTGTTGCTGTGGCTTTGGTTTTTGCGCATGAACTGCACTTAAAATCTACTTAAAATGGCATCAACTCATCCGGAAAATGCGCAGAAATAAAAGTACAGTTCAAACAGTACACATCTGCGGCTATTTATAAATCTAGAGCACAGAGTGGAGTTCCTGTCAAAACCTACGTAACCTACGCAAGCACTTCCTGTGCGACATTTTGTTTTGGGCTAATGACGCGTTCCATGATAGCATCATAACCAATCGCCGTGGCAGCGCCAGCACCCGCTGATAAGAAACTACGTAAGTAGAAAACACAGCAGCACGTCCAAGGTGGTGGCGCAGTGGAAAGATATACAAAAGTATCCACTTGCCATAGCCAAAAGGTCCAACAGTTTCGTGTGAAGTGCTCAACCTTACGGTTCGTCTAGTCGGAATATGGAGTCATACCCCAAGAGGCAAGAGAGGTACTCCTCAAGTTTAATCGTTGGTTAACTAAGAGTACAGGTTTTTTGGAGTGGAACATCATTTGATTATGCTTAACATAAATTTTGAACATCGCGTAAAGTGATTCGCACTTATTCAGAGCCGAGTGCTAAGGAATAAATTCCTGTGTTTACGTTTATACGATTCTGTTTACGACTGTAAAACCGAGTGCATGTGAAGAGCACCTTTTTTTTTTGATAAAGTGCAGACAGCCAATTAGTGTAAAAATTATCCATATCGAAGCAACAAGCAACTAAAAACAATTGATGATAAGATTATATTCGTGCACCAAAATGCAAAGACCATAATTGTTTACGTTTTGCTTAATTTCAATCAATATTTTGGCTTGTTCGATTTATGAAAAATATTCAAAAGCTTTTGATTCTAAATTTATTGTTAATAAATGTATTTAAATGGTAAAGACGAACTACAGTGATATACATACGAGCCATATAAATTCAAATGCACCTTGGCCATAGTTTTGTTTGATTGAAATCATTTTAAGCATTTTCCCCTCCCAGCTAACAAGAGGAAAATTGAATGTGGTTATGGAAAATCGAAAAAAAAAATAGAATTAATATCAGAAAAATGTCGGAAAATACTAGAAAAATATACAAAAACTCTAGAAATTGCATAATATAATGTACAAAGTCATATATAATATATAGTAGTGCAGAGGCTAGTGTAAAATTACCTTGAAAAAACAAACATCGAGAATGAAATCGCTCTCTTTCGGTCTTCTCAAAGAGAGCTATGATCATCCGCTCTGAGGACCTAGAAATAAATGTAGAAATGTTTTATTAATAAACATGTATGAAATATTGCATAATATAATGTACAAAATGATATATAATACAGTGTAGAGTCTAGTGCAGAATTACCTTCTCCGCTCTGAAGTCCCTCTCAGTCTGTAGTTACTGTTCATATTTTGCATTCCGCTTTTCACTCGCGCACTAACACTCACTTATTGCCCATTTCGCCTCACTTCACTCCCTCCCCAGCACTTGCACTCACTTGATCGCAGCATTTCACTCACTTTTTTCACTCACTTGCGCTCAATTTTTTATTCCGCTCCTTTCTTTAGTCCTTGCGGTACATTTACCTGTCTTTATTTCACATGCGCTATCACTTTTCACTTTGCACTTTTCACTCACTGGCGCTCAATTTCTTATTCCGCTCCTTTCTTTAGTCCTTGCGGTACATTCAACTGTTTTTATTCACTGCGCTTTCACTTTTCACTTTTTGACCATATCGCCTTCCTTTCATCTTTTCCCTCCTTGCCGTCTGATGACGATCCTGTACGACAACAGCTTTAATTGATTCCGCTCGCTATTCCTTTTTGCGTTTCCATCCACACTGCAAATGAGCGCTGGAAGTAGCGCGACAGCTGCAGGGCGACGCAATAAACTTTTTGCAGGCCGGCTTTTTTCACTGCTACGAAAACACTCAATTTTATAATTTTCACTAATGCTGCGATCATTTTCTTAGTTTTAGCTTTTCCTTTTGCTCTCCCCACACCCTTTTCGGGCTTTTCACAACAAAAAACAAACAAAAATTTTGAATTTCAGTCTTTTTTGGGCTATTTTAACTTTAATAATTATAACACGCGACTTCTACGGGTTATTATTAATATTTCGCAAGGTCTTTTCCAATTTGTAAGTATTTTTAGGTCCGCGACGCGAGCGCACGTGCTGCTGAGATTTCGGAAAAAATTGTATGCAAAGGGCGCTGCTCTGCGCAGCGTCGTCTTATCTTTGATTCTCTCTCTTTCTAAGCGGAGTGCAAGTCTTTTGCGTTGCGCAAAAGTAAAGAGAGCAATTATGGCTGAGAGTGGCTTTACTACTGCAATATTTGTTTGTTTGTGTGTTGTTGTTGCTAATTTAGCGACCTATTTATGAATCGAAGGTGCTGCTGCTGCGCTGGTATTTTGGACAAAACTTAATGCAAAGGGCTGCGCTGCATCGGCTAATCTTATCTATGATTATCTGCTTCCACTGCAGGTACTCAAGCAATGACCGCTTGCGTGGGCAAAAAACGAGAGTGGCTTTAATATTGTAATGTGAGTTTGAAAAGTATTTTGCGACCCATATGTGTATGAACATTTTTACGTATAGATCTTGCGCTGCTGCGCTTAGACTTTGGATAAAGTTTTAAGCAAAGGGCGCTGCGATGAGATCATCGCGACGCTTATCTATGATTCTCTGCTCCCACTACAGGTAGCGGAGTGCAATGCGTAGGCGAAAAGTAAAGAGAGCATTGCTGTGAGTGGCTTTACCATTGCAGTGTGTGTGTGTTGTTGTGGTTTTTGCTGTTACTGATATAAAAATAATCTGTCATTCCACCTTAATTCTTTTTTAACTTTACCTTCCAACCCCTATTACTCGAAAACTGTAACAATTACTCTAAAACTTTAAATTTTTCACATCACACAAAACGCCACCTAGTGGAAAGCGAAGCACGTGAAGTTTTGCATCACAGAGGGCGCTCTGTTAAATGTTATTTTAGCTTAGGCTAACAGCGATATGTTAGGCCACTGTTAAGAGTCTTTTAAGCTAAGACTGCCACAGCTGTTTGAAGAATTTAAATTTTTGTTGTTGACATGACCAATTTTTTCAGATCCAATTTTAAGGTTGGTTTTAAAAAAATTATTTATAAAAAGGGCACAAGCTCAAATGCCCTGATCAGGGTGTCAAATTCATGTCAATGCTTCCTTAAGTCATCTATTTTTTTCTTTTGCAATTAAGATTTGTTTAGTTGTATAAAAGCCGTTTACTTTTCATTTCGGCAAGGAATTTGTTGCCGTTTTGAAAAGTGCGGGAGCGCCTGAGTTTTCGTTTGGAAAAGTAAATCTTATTTTTTAGCTTAAAGTGAAAACCGGAGCCTGCCTGATATTCTCCGTATTCTCTCTCCAAGTACAGGAGGCTCTGTATGCTATTATTTTACGGCTTTTGTTTTATAGACGTAGTACTCAATTAACTTCCACTGTTTTCTAGCTTTTTCTTAGAATTCGAACGAAACTGGAACTGCGATAAGCAGTAATGAGCAGTTATTAGACCATGATTAATGGTAATTGTATGAAAGATTAAAGATAATCTTTATATATGTTTGAGGGTTTGCTTGTGTCGCCTTGGTTTTTGTGGGGGTTTAATTGACTAAAAGAGTGAGTCTTAAGAGAAGTTTAATGACCACTAAACTAAGTGACTTCATTGTGACTCTCTCGGGTACTTATTGGCTTCTTAAGTTATCAGGGAACATTGGGAATTTATCTTAGAATAAAAAAAACCCCAATGGCTGCAGTCTGCCTCTGAATATTCCCCGTTTTATGCCTTATTTAAATCTTAAATCTCTTAAATTAATTAAAATTCTCTTATATAAATATTAATTATCTGAAATTAATCAATAAATTTCCTCTCAATTTCCTTGCAGCTACAACATGCGCTTTGAGCCTTTGGGCCAGAAAATGTTCACGCGTCGCAATTGGCTGCTGCGCTGCAGCATTCTGATAAATGTTGCCGTCATTCTGTATATTGGCAGTCAGCTGATGATTGGCGGCGGCAACAACTTTGCCAATGGCGGCAGCTTTATGTTGCAGGAACAGCAACAGCAGCCAATGGTGTCGGCACTACAAATGGCAGCCGCCTCACAAGGGCCACAGCAGCAGCCCTCACCCAAGAATCAAGATGTAAGTCGAAAAACCTCGCACTGGCATATCCCATTGTCAACCACATCTTTCCCCTTACAGCCAGTGGATATCTTTGAAGCGGAAGAGCGGCTGCTGGCCCATGCGGATGCCACAGGAGCAGCAGAGGCGGCAGCACAAGCGGCAGCGGCGGCGGCAGCCCAAGCAGCGGCGGCTGCACAAGCAGCAGCGGCTGTCCAAGCATCGGAAGTTGCGCCACCAATTCCGGCCAACGACAGCGGTGGGGCACCCATCCTGACCGATCCCAATCAGCTGATTGGGAATATCGGTGCAGGCGGCCTAAGCGTGCCAAATGCACCAAATCCCGAGCTAAACAACACCCAAAACGAAGGCTACATCGTCACCGGTGACGAGAAGGAGCTGGAGGAGCGTGTGAGATCGCTGATCAATTGCTACGATCGCGACTACCATCAGCAGACGCTGCAGCGCGGTGACTTTTGGGTGCTGCAGAACTACGTGCAGGCGGGGCATGGCGAGGTCAAGTGCCACGAGTCCATCACCTACACCACCCATGCGGACTATACATTCCTCGATAACCTCATCCCACTGCTGGAGCGTTGGCAGGCACCCGTGAGCATAGCCATGCATGCGCCGGGCACTGATTTCCAGCCCACCGTCGACTCCATTCGCTATCTGAGGGAGTGTCTGCCGGGCAGCCATCTGGTGCGTGCCTATACCACTTTTCACATTTACTTTGGCACCAAGCACATACCCAGGGCGGTGCCCAAGCCCCAAGATGTCTTCAAGACGGGCTACAACTGCACCCTGCCGGCGCCGTACTTTAACATCACATCGGGACACCTGTACAAGGCACAGAAGAAGCTTTTGTATCCGGTGAATGTGGGTCGCAATATAGCACGCGATTCGGCACTGACGCACTTTATCCTGGCCTCGGATATTGAGCTGTATCCGAATCCGGGTTTGGTCAAAAGGTTCCTGGAAATGATTGCTCGCAATGAGCAATATTTGAGAAGAAAGGCGCCCAGGTGGGTTTCAATCTTAAATTAATTTATTTTCTATTTTTATTTATATTTATTTGTATTTTTAGAGTATTTCCCCTTGCCATATTCGAGGTGGAGGAGAATTCCGTTGTGCCACATGACAAGACAGAGCTGCAGGAGTTCCTGCGCAGTGGCAAGGCGATACCATTTCATAAACGCGTCTGTGCCAGCTGTCATGGTGTGCCCAAGTCCAAGGAATGGATGGCTGCCAATGAAACGGATGAATTGAGTGTGTTTCACATAGGTAGGCGATCCCAAAAAGCCGCTTTAAATACCAGAATTAACCAAACAGACTCTCTCTTTATTCATAGGCAAACGCACTGGTTATTATATCCATTGGGAGCCCATTTATATTGGCACACATGCAGATCCCCACTACGATGAGCGGCTTAGTTGGGAGGGAAAAAGTGACAAGATGCCACAGGTAAAGTATCCATGCATTTAACTCATTGAAAACCCTTTTTAAAATCTATTTTTTTCAGGGTTATGCGCTGTGCGTTTTGGACTATGAATTCCATATATTGGATAATGCATTTCTGGTGCATAAACCTGGCATTAAAGTGCTGAAAAAGGATAATCGCCGGGCCATGTTGTCGGGCAAAACGAATCAGCTGATACGAAAGATCATTTATCCCGAACTGAAGATCATGTATGGCATGCGCAAGGGTTGTGGCATATAGTAACTAATTCTGAGGCCGGATTTGAGCGGATTGAGAGCCAAGGCAAAGGCGAAACGACTACAAAAACAACCAGCAACAACACTATTACTATTTGCAATGCCATAGATACAAATGCAGAGATACATATATCTAGCTGAAAAACTATGGCATTGGATGCGCCCTTCAAGTGCGTGTCTTCAAACAAAAATTAGCTAAAGACTTAGCCCTAGGATTTAATACAGATGAAGAGCAGTTACCGTAGTTAGGCTTTAGTATATCAGATCTGTTTTTCCAGGGTATGCCAGGGATTGCTCTTTGCTCTACAGCAGCCTTCAGAGAGAGAGAGAGAGAGAGAGTATCGAGAGCACGGCTTAAGTACG
The DNA here is from genome assembly GCA_035043285.1 of Drosophila subsilvestris. NCBI lineage: Eukaryota > Metazoa > Arthropoda > Insecta > Diptera > Drosophilidae > Drosophila > Drosophila subsilvestris. Next base: position 1,288,942 of record JAWNNB010001726.1, on the reverse strand, counting down.
TTAAACGTAGTTAGAATTTTGTGGTCTGTTTTAGTTCTGCTCCGTAAATGGTGGAACCAGAGGTGGGGGTAGCATGGTTCCTACTACATACTTCCTACCATATAATCTTCCTGTAAATATTATTCATTACCACAGACACACACACACACACACACACACAGACACTCGAGGATTTGGTTGCATATATGTATAGATTTTTCTCTTTTACTCTTAGGCAGTCATTATTCAATTACTATTAAGTTAAGTTTATATTTTAGTTTAGCCAAATTCAATCCATTCAATCCTCCTACTACACACACATTCACAAGAGTTGAGTTTTGTTTTTATTTGTTTTCCAGCCTACTTTTCCTTTTATTCAAAATACTCAACTTTTTGTATACCAGCAACAAGAGAGAGAGAGAGAGAACCCAATCTAATGTCTAACCATTTTGTTATGGGGCTCTACGACTACAGTTCTGTTTTTAGGCCATAATTATTTTTCATATGGGCCATTGTAAACTTACCCCTGCAAAGACCAAAACGTAGATTAGAAACTACTCCAACAACAACAAACAAATTTAGCAGAGAAATGTTACAACAACAACAAAAAAAAATAACGTATTACACATAGACTTTTGAGAGTTGCTAAAAAAAGAAAAAGAAAAATTAGAGGGCTATCAGCAAAAAAAAAAAACAAAATTAATATTACAAATTATACAAAACAAAAAAGCAAGAAAGTAAACAAAAGAGAATTGAAAGGCAAGAAAAAGATTTGCAATTAATGCAAAATTTAACAAAAAAAAACACATTTCAATAAGCGTAGATGCAAAAATAAGAAAGAAAGAAAAAAAAACAACCGTGATATTTGTACTAGTAAAAAATGCGAGAGACGTGAAGGGAGAGAAAAGTTAAATGTTTAAGCGATAAATGGAAAAAACAGAGATGAAACCCATTAAAAAAACACGAAAAAAAGAAAAAAACCCAAACGTAAAATTAGTTTTGTATATGTTTTTTATTAGTGTTGAACATTAAGTCAAACTTGTGCACATATAAATGTTAAAAACATAATGAAAAAAAAATCGAAACTAAATCGAAACTAAAAAATCGAACGAATGCTGAAGGTTTTTGTTTGTTGAATAGGCCTTATCGAAATAAAAAATAACAAAATAAATTTAAAAAAACTACAGAGAAATACGAAATAATATTAGATTTAAGCAGCTGTGTTTTGGATTTAGACAACAAAAGAAAAAAATAAATTTTTGAGCGCGACTTGGGAACAAAACATACATTCGTACAACAAATTGGTGTATCTTTGTATCTATTGGATGTCTAGCATTTAAGTTATTTTTTAGTTAAATTTTTCGCTTCGTTTTATGCGCTCAACAAAAATTTAGTAAGACTCAAAGAAATATCACTAAAACCCTAAAGAAAAACCCCCCAATTGTTGATGAAAAGTAGACACAAAATATCCCAATTGTTGAAAAAGTAGACAAAAAACAAAAAAAAACAAAACAAAAAACCAATAAAAATAGAATATAAAATTAAAAAACAAAAATAAATAAATATATTTGTATTGAAGTAAAAAGTATTAAAGTGCCTTAGACAAAAAGAAAAGAATATTAAATATTTATATGAAAGACAAGATGAATTGAGAATAAAAATACCAGACAACATTTTCCTAATTTCCATACTTATTTTTGTACATAAACAAAAACTCTTTACAAAACATTAATTTAAGCTACGCGTATATATTTTGTATATAGAGAGAAATCAGTTATAGTTTTTTCATGGAGCCTTTAGTCAGGGTCCAAAGTATGTGTAGGTATTTTTTCCTATTTAATTAGTCTTCTTAATGCGATATCTAGCCTGCCAACTATTATACGTTTAATTCTTTATAGTTTGCACTCGGAAATGTTTTCGCCCCTAAGTTGTCGATTATGGTAAATAAAACACACACACACACACACATAAATATAGTATATTTTTTGTAAGAGTTAAGTGCAAAATAAATCTGCTGAGCATGGACTATAGCTGAAAATATTAAGAAAAAGGCTAACAAACACACACAGACAGACACAAAAATAAAAACAAACTGATGAGAGAAATGTGAGAGAAATGCGAGAAAGTATACAATGTAAAGAAAAATGTAAAAAAAATAAAGACAAAAATCAATTTGAAAAAAATATATTTATCCAAGATTTATTACTATTAATTGGGGATGTGTGGAAGTGAGGCTGGGAATTGGCTGCAAGTCTGATCTATGCATTGAGTTCTTCGATGAAATATATATTTCCAAGCTTGGATTGAAGCAAGTCGATTTCCTGCTAGTTTGATCTCTGCTGAAAATTTTGCCAGCACTTCCAAACCTCCTTTAGTACATCTAAAATATAATCTTCTTCTACCTGTTTCTACTGCCTTTGCTGTCGTCATTATCTGATAAAGCCTGTTTAAACTTCAATATACGTGTTCCCCTTCAGCTTAATCTTCATTGCTTGAAGCGCCTGAATATTCATCTTCAATGCTTAAATTTGTGCCTGAAACTGGTTTGAATTCTTTAATAAAAAAATCCCAACTCTGCCTTAAGCCTAAAAACCGCGATCATTGTCAAACCCAAATTGTGGTTGGTGGTTGGTACGGGCCGGCCTCTTGGGCGCAGTCCGACCTTGACTTTAAGTTTTTTGATTTTCAGGTTTAATTTTGTGTGTTTTAATGAAAACAAAAGTGCGAAATATGCAAATCCCAAGAAAAGATCAGACATTAACATAAACTGAATAACGATTATTCGTTGCTGGATATTTGATTAATACTTGAGACAGTTGCTAGCGAAGAACCTGCTGGTAGGAGCATGGAAATGACTCATCACTCATCTCACATCTCACAAGTGGAATGGAAGCTTTTATTTTCGCTTGAAATTTATGCCATCTGATGGCTTTTGCTTTTGTGTTTACTTGTTATTTATGAACATGTTTGGGTTTTTATTGCAACCTGAGGCTGTGACGGCGATGGCGACTGCCGACTGTCGCAATCTTTCTGCTGCTGCTGCTGACTAGAAGAAGATCAAGCGACGATGTCTGAGGCTTTACCGGCTTTCAGCCGCACGACTGCGAGCTTCGCTTCGGCTGTCGCCTGGTATTGGATTTTATTTATTTTTTGTTACCAGTTAAGATCTGCGTTGCGTTTCTAGCGCAAAACAGTCGAAATTGTCAGCTCGTTGAAAGAGCATCGCAACCGCGTCCGCTCTCTACTTTTTGTACCTTATCCGAGTGCTCCCCCACAAAAGGGACAAGGAAATATCCTACACACACACACACACACATTAAATATGGCTAAAATAGTTATCAGTGCTTTGTTGTGCCTGGCCATGTTTGGCTCAATGGGTTAGTACTAATTTAAGCCTAAAATATATACCATTTTAATGGCCAAAACGAATGACTCTTTTGCATATTCAAATCGGTTGTGGTCTATACTATATAATCGTATGTACAAGTGGTATTTTATGTACCTTTTGAATGCCAAAAGGTGACAAAAACAATATTGAATACAGACAAAATGATCTTTCATTTTGTGGCTTTTGAAATTACTTACCACATTGCCTCATCTTCATTTTTTTAGTAAATTCAATTAAAAAAGTGTTAATTTCCGCTAGAAATATATAAATCTCAGCGGGCTTGCGAATATATGTTAATGAAAGTGACTTTAAAATAGTAAAACTTACCATTTTTCTGCATTATAATAATTTTGAAAGATTTTTCCGAATTGTTTTATGAAGTTTTTTATGCAAATAATTCTAGAAAAATTGGGAAAATAGAAAATAAATTATTTAATTATATGAAAAAGTTTTAAGGAAAATTCAGAAAGTAATATCCAAAGGTAGACTTTAATTAAATTTTAGTTAGCAATATCTGTGGAATACCTATACAAAATTTAAATGATCTAAAGACTGAATATTAGTGAAATTTAAATAGTATTTTCTGGAGAAGACTTGCTGCCGAATTTTGATGATCTTCAAAGGACCTCTTTTATTATATTTTTTTTAAATCGTTTAATCAATTTAAAGAAAGATTTGCTTGTAACAGAAAGTTTCTTTCAGGAAAACACATAATTCATGGGTTATTAATGGGTTACATTTAAATCAAGTCTAAAGTTCATTCAATTTGCACAATTTGTACATCATTTAGTCTCTTTTTCCTCACCAATTCTCACAATTCAGCCTGGTTTAATTTACTAGTAGTTCTCCTTCAAAATCCATTCACATGTCAAACCTTTTAAGCAGAACACCCATAATTATACCCCGCTTTGAGGCGCCACCACAATTAAAATCGCACAGTAGCAGTTGCGCACCCACAACGAAAAATCTCTGTGTAGCCGGTGAAACCTAACGTTTCCCACAGTTATCTCGCATTTTGCATAAGCTTCAACTACACACAACAGCAGCGATAATTCAGTTGATCGAGCAGAGGAGCAACGTCATTGCGAGCCATTAGGCAACTGTGACATATGCGAGTGACATGCCCCTTTGAAGATTGCGATGCACCCAACGGGAGCAGCAGCCAAAATAGATAGAGATTTCCCAACAATGCCAGGAAATCGTACGTCTTGTCAACAACTAAATAATCATAAAAACAAACTCCAAAAAAAAGGTGGAAAAAAAACTGCAAAGTAATTAATGCGGAAAGCAAAGCGAAAGAAACAAAAGACTGAGGCAACAAACTTTTTTTTGTGTCTTTTGGTATTTCCATTGCATTGAAATCTCTTCCATATTTCAAGGTCAATCGATGAACATTTTTGTGTTCGTATAAATTTGATTCACACGCAGAGTCCGAGATCAATATTGCATAACCTTTGGCTAAAGCTAAAACGGGTTTACGAGTCGCTTCGTACATATGTGACGTGTAGTCGGGAGATACATCTCCGCATTGCGTGCCCCATAGCCGGTTAATGTGACCTTTAAAGCGTCTTAGCAAGCGTCTTCTGGCATCTTCTTTCATTTTTCGGAGCAGAGGAGAGAGAGAAATCTCATTGAATTTAGTCCAACATTCGCTCACGTTGTCCATTTGTGGCTTAAATGTGACAGGGGGCAGTACAGATGGCGGACAACGTGAGGTGTTTGCTTAATGTCTGGGAAAATTTTGGAGCCGTTGACATTATAGAATGTGATATCGTTTGATATAAAAAAACCTTGGCTTTTTCTGCACGCGAACATTAAGGTTCGCTAAAATTATCTTCCGTTAATTATTATTTAATATTGCATTTAATAATACATTTATCATCGCTCATTATTCACTATTTATTTCATAGTTTATATGGAAATTCGGTAATTATTTCCTAATTTATTCGGAAATTCGGTGTGTAAAATGCAGTAATTATTTCCTAAATTTTACGTTATTTCGGAGTTTTAAATCCAGTAATTATTTCTTAATTTATGCGGAATTTCGCTATTTATTTCCAAATTTAAACGTAATTTTTTGTTAAATTATTAAATAAAATATGATCAAATGCAAAATAAATTGAATAATTAATCAAAAATTCATATCAATGATGAAAAAATTTAAATTTGCATTATGAAATAAATAAAAGTAATAATTGATACTCAAACAATTTGTGTAAATACTGCACGTATTTCTCCCCCATTCCACACTCACCTTTTTCTTGTCTAACAACATTTCTCGTATCGATATTTGCACTTAAACAAAATTGATTTAGTAATATTTCTACTGCTCGATGAAACCTTGACTTGACTATGACAAACATTGGATAATTTCATGCCACAAAAGCCCATCCCCATGCCCACACACACTGAACACTGAATCCACAATCTAATAGTCAAAGCGTGTTATTCAAACCCATTTCTTTCGTATTACTCAAAAGTAAATGTAAATATAATTGAAATTCCCCCAACAACAACAACAACAACAAAAACCCACACGGGTTCAACAAACGGGGTGTGGTGTGGTGTGGTGTGTGTTGTTCATTATAATTTCAAAATCCGCTGTAAAAAAAGAAGACAAGACAATGCTATTTTATGGCCATTGGCCCCGTGTGCAAATGTTACGCGAATTGTTTCGATCATAAAATAGTTTAAAAAAATATAAAAAAAATAGAGGCAGCATCTCCATCATAAAAATCATTAGAGGTAAGCTCACCCGCCCCCTCCCACCATTCAACCCATATTGAACGTCAAATTGTTTTCTCTTGCAGCTGCCGCCGTTGGTGGAGGATGTCGCGAGGCGAATGGCACTGCTCCTGTTTCGGGATCCTGCGATGCCTACATTGAGTGCAAGAACGGCGTGGCCGAGGAGAAGCTCTGCCCCGATGGCCTGTTCTACAATGAGAAGTCCACTGCCTATCCCTGTGGCTATCCCATTGATGTGGAGTGCACTCAGGCTCAGTCCCGCCTGCAGTCGGCCCAACCCACCGAGGATTGTCCTCATCAGTTTGGCTACTATCGCATGGGCGATGCCAGCCACTGCGGACAGTTCATGAACTGTGCCTCGGGCAAGGGATTTGTTTTCGATTGCCCTTCGGGTCTCGCCTGGAATCCGTCCACCTACAAGTGCGACTGGCCCGATCAGGTTGAAGAGTGCGATGCCGAGGCTTTCTTGGGCTTCAGCTGCCCGGCTCCTGCCTTCAAGTCGGAGTTGCTCGGCGAACAGGAGGCCGACTATACCTTCCATCCGTCCCAGGACAATTGCCAGCTGTATTTCATTTGCATTGAGGGACGTCCACGTCGCATTGGCTGTGGCGAGGATCAGGCCTTCAATCAGGAGCTCAATCAATGCGATGACATTGAGAATGTGCCCAATTGCAGCAGTGAAATCAGAGAGAAGGGCGCCCAAATCAAGGCGGCACGTGCCCATGCCAGAAGCAAGAACTAAAAGCAGGCAGACTAATCCCATGCAACAACAAACAAAAAAATAAAGAGCCATACCCCATATGTGGCATAAGCGTTTGCTCGAGTTTTCTAGTCTGTAGTTAAAGATCGTTGGCAAATTGAATTGTATCTTTTGCTTTGCACAAAAAATAAAAATAAAGAATTGAAATTTGTTAAGAAAAATAAAGAGTGGAAATTTGTTAAGAAAAATAAAGATGACTCCAATTATTTTTATAGAATTTATCAAGCAATATAATTTTGTACCTAAAATTTATATATTTTTTAAAATTTACTTTCAGTTTTATGCTCACCCGAATGCCCCTTCCCAAATGGTCGCTTTGCCTCCGGGGATCAATGCGATGCCTATACAGAATGTCTGGATGATGTGCCCACAGCCAAACTCTGTCCCGATGGTCTGCTCTTCCATCAGCGTACCAAAGCCACCGGAGAGTGCACCTATGCGCCGTATTCCACGTGCAAGGAGAGGGCACGCCTGCAGCCTGCCAATGGCACCGAGGAGTGCCCCCGACAGTTTGGTTTCTATCCGAATGGCGATGAGACCAAGTGCGGCGTTTACCGTAACTGCGCCCATGGTGTGGCCAGCATAACCAAGTGCCCCGAGGGATTGGCCTTCAATGAGGAGACGTACCAGTGCGACTGGCCCGATCTAGTTGGTAGCTGCAATGCCGAAGCCTTCCTGGGATTCAATTGCCCTGCCGCCGAGCCCGTCGATGCCATTGCACCCGAGGTGGATGTCGGCCCTGAGGGTGAGCTGCACTACTATCGTCATCCGCAGACATGCAAGAAATATTTTGTCTGCGTGCATGGACATCCGCGTTTGTACAACTGTGGCAAGTATCTGGCTTTCAACTCCGAGTCGAAGCTCTGCGATTTCTACAACAAGGTGCCCGAGTGCTATGCTCTGCTGAAGGAAAAGCAGAAGCTGAAGGCCGAGAAACAAGGAAAGTTTTAAGCGGGGCGAGAGAGAGAGTGCCCTAAAAGTTTGCCCAGAGAGAGGCTGAAAGTTGAACATTTCCTGTGCAATAATTATTATTATTTTTTATATTGTAAATATGTAACTGTAACGTTTTGTTGTTTGCGTATTGAATAAATGAGTAATATAAATATATGTAATAAATAAAAATGAAAAGTATTTAAAATGGGTAAAAGTTGATACAAGATATGCAGATAAATAAAGATAAAAAGGGAAAGAGATATTTAGAAACGAGCTATAAATGTGTTCATAGAACGTGTGCCCAGCTATCATCTTTAATAAATAAAAAAAAATATCAATTAGGTTGAAAATATAAAAAAACCAGAGTCCCCAAGGAGAGAGTGAGAGTAGAGAATGGTGTAGATTGTATTTCGGTTCTTCTTGTGAATTGTTGTCTGCTCTTAGCGCTGGCTGCTTCTCCATCGCGGCATGATTATCCCTCCATCAGGCTCATAGATATTTCCATAGAGACTATTCCAGCTCGCAAATCTCATATTTACATTCCTATTCCCAAAAAAAAAACAATCCCAGCAGCAGCCAAAAAATAACAAAACTATCTTGGAATTTTCTTTAGTTTTTGTTTTAATTTGTAATTTATCAACCGTTTCAGATTTTCGGTTTTTGTTTTTGGAATTTTATTATATTATAGTTATGGTTTTAATGGTTTGTTTGCTTATTAATTATTGGTAGATTAATTAAACTTATATAAGTAGATCAATTTTACATATGAGGGCCAACCATTTTCCACACATTTAAACATTATTACATCGTAAACTTATCATCATATTATCATCATTATCATGCTCCTGCATTCAGCATCCTCTATCAAATTCTGTGTTTGTTTTTTATACAACATTTATTCTTTTTTCAAATTTAAAACAATCTTTTGTAGAACCAATTGCCAAATGGAAATATTTGTAGTTTTTTTTTTGGTTTTTTGAAAATAATTTAAGCTCGAATTTTTTTGGTGTGTTGGAGTGTTGATTATAAAACATACGAATACGAGTATTATACTGTATTTTTTGTTTATCACTAAGTCAACCAATTGCTCGCGTTTCAGAATTTCTTAGAGTTTTGTTTTCAGCATCTTAAGAACTAAATGATCCATTCGATCCATCTCATCCTCATCCAGATACCATTCTCCTTCCGATTTCCATCTTCTTTTGGCTATAAAAATTAAATTACATTTTTGTTTTGTTTTGTTGTTTAGATTTTTCTTGAACTTTTTGCACTATTTTGTTGTTGCTGTTGATGTTGTTGCGTGTGTGTTTCGATTATTTTAAATTACAACAAATAAATGTGGTATTTTTTTGGTTTTTTGTTTGGTATTTTAGTATAGTATTTTGTTTGGTTTTACAAAGTTTTTTCATTTCGTTTCGTATCGTATCGTTTTTGTTTGCTTTTGTTTTTTTTTTGCTTTGTGGTGCTTGGCTAAGGCGACTTTTGTTTGGTTGTTTTCACTTTTGTTTCGTTTTTCTCTTCTCGTTTTGTTCTCTTTACACTTTTTGCAATATATTTTCTTATGCTTTTCTTTACCCCGCATTTTCACATTTCTCATTTACATACACAAAAAGAGGAACAATTTGCATTTTGCATTTTGAATGGAAATTCAAAAGAAAATAATAATAACAAAAAATAGTCATAAAAATCAAAAGCGATTTGCAATTGTCGATAGAAAATGATAAAGAAAAAATTCCATGTTTTAGTCATCTTTTTTTGTTTGGTTTTTTAGTAAAAATTTGTGCTAGAAATTCGGCTATTAAAATTATTTAAGTTCGTACACATCGATCGCTTGAGAAAAAGTTTTACATTTCTTTTCATTTTTCATTCGTTTCGTTCTTTTCTTTCGTTCGTTACATTTTGGTTTTTTTGTTTTTCGTATTTTGTTTTTTTGTTTTTGTTTTAGTTCGTTTTAACATATTCAGTCTTTCAGCTTTCAACACATAAATAAATTAATTAAATTAATTTATTTGGATTAGATTTAAGAAAACATTCTGCTGTTTGCTGTTCTGCTGTTTGCTGCCTGTAAATAATTTCGAGTTCTATTGCATTTATGTGGTAATTTCTCTTTCGCTTGTCCTTGAATCTGCCTTACGATCCATCCCCATATGTCGCACGTCCATCCTTCATATGTCCATTAAAGTTTATAGCCAAAAACACGACAAAGTTGTTTGTCTCTTGAGAAAATTTCGAATAAATTTCACTTTTCTTCGTCAAAGTTGGTTGTAAAAGCCAAAAGTTTTGCTTTGCTTTCTTATATAATCTTAGTGCTAGGATTTATGGTTTGTTTGTTGTTTTTTCTTTTTTATGTTTTTTACATTTAATGATAGTAATTAATATATATTAATATATTTCTCCCCCTTGCATCCATCCATCTATTGCGCGCATTCTCCATAAACTGCTTTCGTTTTTGTTTTTTTTTTCATAATTTTAAAAACTTTTCAAGTGGACGTAGCATCTCTTTCGTTTTTTGGTTATTCAAAATTTGGGTTTTTCTTAATTTTAAATTTATTCATTATATATATATAAGAAATATATAAAATTTTGTGTCTAAATTCAGTTGTTTTTAGGAGTTTTTTCTCTTCAAACTAAAAGAACTTTCCACACGGGTTTTTTTGCTGGCTTTTGTTTCTCAAATATTTGCTCTGTTTTTTTATAGTTTTTTTTGTTTGTCTTTTATATTCTTTTTTTGTTTTGGGTGGGGCTTACGTTATCATAGTTCTATATAGTCTTTCTTTCTTTCGTTCATTGCTTTTCTTTTTTCTATACGCCAACATAAAAATTTGTTGTCAAAATTGTTTCGTTTTTTGTTTTCGATTTTCTTTCTTACTGTATAAACCGGTCTCTTGTTAAGGCATCTGCTTTTTGTCACTGAAGTTTGTTCGTTTTTTGTATTGTTTTTTTTGTTAGTTTTTGCTTTTTTGGAATTTCTTTTCTTTTTACAATATTTTGTGTTTGTCTTGTCTGCATTTTTGGAATTTTGTGGTTTCAATTTCTATTTCAACTCAAGTGATTTTTCCGGAAAAACTAAAGCTTCTGCCGAAAGATTATTTCATTTGCCCAAAAGTTGTTTAATTTTTATTTTGGTTTGACTCCTAAAAACAACGAAATATGTTTTGGTTATCCTTTAAGATTAATTTTGCTGTGCCTTAAGTGTTAAATTTTTAATTTGGAATTTTTTTGTTTCTTTTGTAATATATTACTAGACAAAGTTTTTAATTTGGAATTTTGGTTTTTTTTGTTTAAAATTTTCTTAATTTAGTTTTGCATTTAGCAAAATGCTTTTTAATTTTAATAATTGCAACTTAAATATTTAATTTTGTGGCCTAAATTTGTATGCAGTTTACAATGCGCATTTTTTTTTAATATATTATATTATATATTTTATTTGGAATATATTTTATGGTTTTGTTTTTATGTATTCATAATCTAAATACTCTTAAAATTCTTAAAGAAAAAACTACTTAGAATAAATAAAGAAAAACACAATTTTTTTAGTTTGTGGAAAAATATAAGAAAACTTTAATGGAAATTTGATTATAAAAAACGTAACATTATCCAATGAAAATATCAACTGAGGTACTCTAATGCAAAACAATATGAATAAACGGCGTTTAACTAAAAGCAAAACTTAATGGAAGATCGTAAGTAATCGAAGAAAACTCTCGAGTGTTTAAAAATGTTTAAAAACTATAATTTTGGGCCACTTTAAAGTGGTTTTTGTGTCCTCATAATCTCTACGATTAGTTAAATTTTCGCTTTTTTCCACTGCCCTTCTTCTTGCCTTTGCCTCGGGATTTGGCCAATTTGCGCTTTTTGCTGCCATCTCCACGCATGGCCGATTCCCGACTGATTTCACCCAGAATTTCATCGCCCAGTGTGCCTGTAGAGGGATATTTGATTAGTATTTGGCCTTTTAAAGGGTATTGCTAGTGTTTACCCAATGTGGTTAGCTTTCGCTGGCGATGCTTCTCCGCTTTGGTCACTGGCAGACGCATCAAATAGGTCTCCTCGTACTCCTGCTTCTCCCTTTGGGCATTGGAGAGTATCTGCTGGGCCCTGGAGCCCGAAGATATCTCTGTGGGGGCATCCAAATATTCCTCTTTGAGGTCTTGCAGCATGGAGGAACTAGAAATCAAAGTAGTAATGATGAATGAAAATTCAGAAAACTTTAATTTGAGCTACTCACGTCATGGCCCTCTTCTTGACCCTGTCCAAGGCCTTCTTTTCCTTATCGGCATCCTTTTCATCGCCATCGTAGTACACGGGTTTGATGCGTGGCGGCACATAGACTCCCGATTTTCCAGCGGTTGCTGCCTTTCGTGGCTTTTTCGCTGCTCCTGCCTCGCTCTCGTCATCCTCCTCTTCATCGCTGTCGCTGCCTGCCTCCGCATCATCATCATCGTCCTCGTCCCCATCCTCATCATCATTGTCTGCACCAGCGGCACTGCTCATCATCTCATCCGGATTCGGTTTGTACAGTATGGGATCTGTACTGCTCGACACGCCCGTAGTGGCTGTCTTCACCAGCTTATCGATCTGGTAGCGCAACTTGTGATCAATGGGTCGTATCTTCTCCAGCACAGTGCGTATCTCAATGAGTCGCTCGATCGAGGGATCACCCTCGATGGTCTCGCCGGAGCACTTGCGCAGCACCACATATGTCAGATTGATCAAGTAGTCAAGCAGCATGTGATATTTCACCTCCAGGAAACTCAATCCGTACTCTGTGGTCAGCTCTCCGCGTTTCACTCGCTGCAGCATTCCCTCGACAAGATCTGTGACCTGTTTCACATTGCTGTTCATCTCCCCCAGTAGCTGGATGGCCTGCGGTATGTCCTGTTGGCCCTGCACCTCACAATCGTAATCCAATGCCTGAATAGGTTGGTAAAAAAAAACATTGTATTCATTAAAAAAAAAAAAGAGATCTCTTAGAGGATCTTTCTGTTGAGTAATTCTTAGCGGTTGAGCTTAAAATAAAAGACGTCAAAAAACAAAGTACAAATTACGGAATACAAACTACGGACTACAAATTACAAATTAAACATTTAAATTCTTAAAAATAAATTTAGTTTTATGCCAATTCTTTTGGGAAATTAATGGACATTTTATGGAAAAACGAGCAAGCTTAATGAGGTAGATTTTTCTACCTCAATCTCAGCCTTATTATATTCTTATACGAATTAATAAATTTTTTTAAAAGAATGAGAGTTTAGCTCTTTGATTGGGATTTATTGACGATTCTAATGATATCCTTGATTCAATTACAAAATGATTGAATATCTCTTGTGTAAGAATATTCATTTTAGAATGTCTCTCTGGTACCCTGTAAGGGTTCTACTCCAGAGGTTTTCTTTTTGCATATAGAATATTGCTTTATGCTTAGTACTCTTAAGAGTTCTAGGACATATTTTATTTGTGCTTATGCCTGGCTTAAAAGTGGGATCTATTAAGGCGATTGAAGTGCAATGACTGCAGTGCCCCAAAAGCCTACTGTTTATTTTGTATAATTTGTTTCTGTTATTTCCAGTTTGTTGCTGGATCTGCTGGATCTTCTCTCTGTTTATACCTCCATCTGAAAGTTCTCCCATCTGCTGTAACTGCTTCCTCTGTGGCACCCTTTAGGGATCTGCTTATACACACACAATATTTCATTTCATCCTGCAAATATTCCCCACCACCCCCAGCCCCCGTTCATGTTATGTGTCGTTCATGCAACTCATTTGCATATTTTATTGGTTGCCATTTAATTATTCGCAATTTTACAACATTTTTGGCCACAGACACACAGCCTCTACTCACTCCACTGGAGTGTCCCCGAACTCATCACCCAATGGGGCTGCTGCTGCTGCTGCTGCTGGCTGCTCTTTGACCGATGCGGCGGCTTATGGTGCATTTATTTTCAATTAATATTAATAAAGCAGTTCGCATATGGAACTACGTATATGAGAATGGGATATGAGTGGCTGTGCGGTGCGGTGCAATTAGGTTTTTCGTATATTTTAGAGATTAATTGCAAAATTGCATGGATCGGCATTTTATTTCTCTATTTTTTGTTTGTTCACATTTCGTTTGTTTTTGTCATTTGTGGTCTGTGAATTTCTGGTCGTCTGCAATTTACAAAGCAATTTACCAAATAATTATTTAGATAACAAAAATTGCTCACATCGACTGGCAGGATGCAGGATACGCAGGGATATTGTACAACCCGCAGATTTTATGGCACTTTCTGTCGCTGCAAAATTTGCATATTATTATTGGCAAATTATTTTAATTGCATTTTGTGGCCAGGCTTTATACTAAAACAAAGTGGAATTCCACTCGAAATGTGGCTAAAAGTGCGGGTGGGCGGAGAGAGACCAGTTGCCAATATGTTAAACAATGAAAATATTCATATTGCATTGCGGCAATATTTGTGGGTACAGTTGTATCAAAAGGTGCGGAAAATAGTCTAGTCTATTCGGAAAGTGAGGTGTGGCAAGAGAGATTGCTGCATTGCCTATAGGTACAGTTGTTTCAAAAGGTTTTAATGGGCAGAGAAAAGGTTACCATAAAGATTATTTCTTGGTCTTTTGGGACAGGCTTCTTCCATAAGTTTTAGAGTTAACAGTTTGCCAGAGGGATTTTTTCATTGCTTACTGTTTTGCTTTGTTTCAAAACGGCTTTTGGTGCAGAGAAAATGAGTGAGAAGTAACCTAAGCGAGTACAAGAGTAACGAGTAACGATAAAGGTACAGTTTCGGCCATAGATCATCGACTTTTGGCACAGTTTTTTCTATAGATATTATCGTGGTAGTAAAATAAATTATTGTAATAAATATAGCCTAAGTCAAAAAAATATTTTAATTAGAGGTAAATGTAAAGAAAAGTTTCTTAAAAATGTCCTTAAAAATAAAAATACTACCCAAATTTTGAAAATCTTTATTTTTGTTGTATGCGAAATTCAACAATTTCTCTCTCTAGAATCCGAATTCAAAATACGAATACGAAACCTTGTCCCACCCAACAAAAACCATCAACGCATAGACCACAAAAATTCGATTCTCTTTTAGCAAAATTGCTGAAAGAAAAAACAAAAACATTTTCAAAAGCGTTATTAGCCGAGTCTGAAAATATGAACGCAATTACTGCCTCCTCCACTGACGCACACCACACGCAATGCAATGCAACGCAACGTGGCACTTGATTTTCCATAGGAAAAACTACCAGCATCAGGCGAAAATAGTCACCTCCTCTTATGCCAGTGCCAAACAAAGCGTTAAATAAAACGCGGGGCATATTTTAGCCGAAAAGCAACAGCCAATTGCAGAAATGCAGCGAGCATAGCACAGACGAAACCCCCCCCACCCAACAAATAGCCACCAAAATGAGATGGGCATAACGAGGCTGCCATTATAAACTGACGCCCCATAACACGCAGTGCTATAACAACTCTAAACACTGCCCGGAGAGCTTTTCTGTATATAGGCCCTGGCCAAAAGCAATTACAACAAAATGGCAAACTATGCTACACGATCCCCACCCCTCCACTATAATCCACCCTTTTCGCACTTCACAGTCCAACCTCTCCCCTCGTTATCTGGCATTATCTCTACCGCTCTTTTTGGTCCCTATATCGTGTGTGTGTGTGTGTGCCAAAATGATTTAAAATTCGACGAGCATTTTGTGTAATTTTCGAAATGCAGCCAAAACAACAATGAAGGGGAAAAAGGAGACTACGAATTTAGAGCGTCGAAGAGGTAGATTTCCTCTAGTTAGCCAAGAATTTTGATTTTCATTAAATTTGTCTAAATTTTGATGACACAAAACTAGAGGTTTTTTTTTAGCTTCAGGAAATAAAAGTGTTTCTGCCAAACTTTGACTGACAACTAATATTTTCTGTATTTTGTTTTTATGATATAACTTGGTTATAACTTGCTGAAATGATTGTCATAATTTTATCCATAGAATTCAGTTATTAAAGAACACATTTTTGTAGAAATTTAATTGTAGAAAGATCTATCGAGTTATCTGTTGATGCTGAAAACTATCAACTATGAAGGAAGGAATTTTCATTTTCTACTTCGCAAACAGCTTGTCAACCGATTATATCAATACATTTACAGACTTTGATCAATAATATAATTTTAAATGTACAAAAATCTCTTCTATCACATAACAACCTCTCTTTATAGGGTATCAACAATCGCTCTTCTCTCGCTGTTGCAACACAATTTTGTTTTTGTAATTGTTGTTGTTGCTGCTGCAATGTTGTCGCTGTTTTGCATTAACCGTTATTTAGCAATGGATTTTATGTGCAACATGCAACAACAACAACAACAATGAAACGGAACGGAACGTAGCCCAACAGTTTCGCCTGTAAGTAGGCAATGCGAAAATGCAATTGAAATACATTCATGGGTGGTGTGGAAATGAATCGCGATGGAGGAATGAAGGGGAGAACTACGAATGGCGGTATATGGTGGCTGGGGCTGAGGCTGAGGCTGCTGATGCGGCATGTGGGTGGCTCCTGGGGGCATGTACATACATATGTACTCCTACCATATGCTGAATGGCTGGGCATATACTCCGCACTCTTTGCAGCCGCATGGCCATCTCTTTCGTCCGAACCAAATGTTTTTTGTTGCACTTTTTGGCATGGCCCATGTGCATCATGAATAAAATATAAAATGCAATTTCTGCAGCGGCGGCAGCAGCACCAGCCAAAAAAAGTTCCCCACCCGCAAGCACCGCAATCGCTGAATTTAATGACAACATTTTTGATGCCGTCTGATGCTACCTCCCTCCACAACAAATCTCTCCCTCGCACCCACAGAACCCTCTACCCCTCAGAGTTCTTTTATCCCATTCATTCTGCTGCTGTTGTGGTTTTCTGCTCTGTCTCGTCTGAAATTATCATTGGGCAGCATTTTTGGTTTCCAATTTATATTTATATTATTTAATGCATTAATGTCATAAATAAATGGGTGTATAAGAGTGTCGCGGAGTGCGCTCTGTGTGTGTCGGTGTGGTAGGGAGTAGGTAGGGAGTAATGGGTGTGTGTGTGTTGCAGGGGGGCTTATGTGCGTGCCTCTGATAATTGCGCAAATCCATTGCATATTTATGGGCAGATTTTAAATTGGCATTTTCACATTTCACATTTCGTATATAATATTTGACAGGCGCCGCTATACATGGGAGTTTTTTCAAAGGACTGTAGATAGAGGAGTGACTATAATTAGTAGAGGTAGCAATAAAAGAAGAGGCGAAAGGAGTATTAGTGGTGGAAAAAGAACTAAAATTAGAGAAGAAAATACTAAAATAGGTAAATGAGCAAGGAAAAAGAAGAGAGGGAAACACTAGCAGAAAGAATATAGATAAAGCAGTGATAGTATTATGTTTACAAGGAATCATTTCCATATGAATGTTCTTTGACTTTTGGAAGAAAGCATCGACAATGATTTATGAGCAAAAATTTGACAGAAATATGAAATTTGCGGCAATGTAGAATTTGTTGGTGGAAAATGCTAACGAAATCCAATGAATAATTCTTATTATGATTTCAAGCTTTCAGAATCCTCATTAAAACGCCCAGAATAATAAAGAATGATAAAGAGATAATTTAATTCAGATTTTTGCAGAAAATAATAATTTGTTTGAGTCCTTAAATTAAATTCTCAGGAAAAGGAAGCATTTGTATGTATGCACATCAAGCGTACATGACTTTTTAGGTGGAAAATAAATAAAAATTTAAGATTTGTTGCCAAAATTCTTGAATGGGTTATTGAAGCCAAATTTAAAAAGAATCGTACCAGAATTATTCATTTAATATTGTTCGAAATTCCAAGTCGACAATTTCCAAAATTTCTTTCTCCTTGTAACCTTACGGCCTCTCCAACGCTCTCTTCGTACATCAGATTTACTTTAACTAATTACCATACGACCACAAAACCCTACTACATTCCCTGACACACGCACACGCACACATACACACACACACACACATACACCTCACCTGAGAGTCAAGCCATTCTGACAGATACGAGATACCAAATCACTGGGAAACACTTTGAACCATTTTGATGCGCCACCCAACACCCACCACACAGAGAGCGAGAGAGAGACAACGCAGACCGTACGAATCACTTGTTTCAATTATAAAACTACAAATTGAGGTCTGCACCACCCACAAGAGGAACCACCCACTGCAACCATCCTTCAGCCACTCCCAACTCCCCCACCCAAATATGTCTGTGGACGCGTACGCGGACGACGCCCATTAGAAATCGATTGACATAACTCAAAAATTGTGCAAATTAACGTTAAACCAGCGGACCAGCGACAATATGGGGTGGATATGTGGGAGGCGGCCTGACATGGGGGGTGCCCCGCTGTAAATAACGAGGCATGGGGGCAAGTGAGTTCGAAATATGACCAGGCCGTGAAGGAGTTTTTCGAGGGACAACGACAATGTTTGGTGGCTGCCTGATGAAATACGCGACCGGGCTGGCGCACACACCAGAAACCGCAGCGAACATACCCCCTCCCTCCGCCACTCCCTCTACCGTCAAGCTAGTTGTACGTTCGAGTTGTATGGCAAAAATTCCACTCATTCCACAACAGAAAAAAGAGGACCGGGGACATCAAAATTTATGCAACGTTTCGTGGTACGTGTCGCTGTCTTTGTTGCAGTTGTTGTTGCAGTTGCTGTTGCTGCTGCTGCTGCTGCCGCATGCTGTCTTTGCATTGCCAATAACCGAAATATTGATTAGAGTTTATGGCCAGATAGAGCGTGAAGCTTTAGACGCTGGCATCCAGTGGGTATTTTTGGGTATTTCTAGCCCTTCCAGCCAGCCACTCGCTAATAAAATGAAACCACAGCAAAAACGAGCATGTAAAATGGGGAGGGTGTGTTCTGGGGAACGTTTTCGCAGGGAGATTTTAAGGGGAAATAGTTTGGGTGTATTTATAAAGAAATTTAAGAGTAAAAATGAGTAAAATATTCAGTGAATTGTTAAAAGAATACAAAGAAAATTTTTTAATTTGGAAAAATATTGGAAATTTAAGCAGCAAATATAAAGCGACGCTTTCTGGATAAAATCCCTGTAATTATTTTTCGACTGTAATTTTGCTAAATTTTTCAAATATTTTTTTATTTTTTCAGATTGTAGAGACTACAAAAGGGGGCTTTCATTTTTAGGTGGAACTTTAGTAGGGCCGCCTAAAACCTTTTGAAACCCCTACCCATTTCAAAGCGAAATGGCACGCCAGAACAACACCTGTTCTCAATGGTACAACACACCACAACAACGCCCCATTCCCAAAAAAATGTTGCATGCTGACAAAAATGGTTGACATTTGACGCTGTTTATGTCATTTTATTTGTTGTTGTTAGCGATTTTGGATGCCCGGTCTTGGAATGAGAACACGAGTGGGGGATTGGATTGCTTTTTGGTGTTTAGCAATGGGAATGGGTTTGTTTTGGGGGGTTTTCAACACAAACGGAAATGAAACTTTTGCGGTTCGCGCAATGCAAATGCGACAGACACTTTTGCCCACTTTTTCCCTACCCCCCCATAAAAGTATGTGCATTGCCATGTAGCAGCAGCAGATAGGTGTAGTACATAATGCAGTACCTTATATGTATATACACGTATGTACAGCGTACATACTCCCCCCCCCTACCCATAAATAATTGCATATTTTATACTGCAGTGAACACCGAACAAACATCAGCATTTGCCGCCTCAATTGGCATTTTGGCGATTTTCAATTTCATTGCTTTATTTATTTTTCCCCCATTTCCGCATTTCTGCATTTACCGCCGTAGTGAAAATTCCAAATAGAACGATTCAGCAAAGCAATTATTTATTTAAATAATTGGCTAACCAAAAAATAAAAAATAAATTAAATATAAAATGCCAAAAATTTGCCTGAGCTACGGGTGGGTAATCGATTGGTTGGGGGGTGGCAGACTAATTGGATTGGTGGCAACAATGTTGCCGCGGCCCTTGGATGGGGGATTCATAGTCAAATGAATGGAAAGTTGGGAAGGAATATTTATATATTGTTTGAGGGTAAGAGAGAGGAAACGTTATATAAAATTATGAATATTAAATGTGTATAAAAAATGAATGAAAAACTAAACAAATTTCTAAAAAATCTAGAAAATAAATCATAAGGAAGTTCAAGGAAATTCTAAGAAAATTAAAAGAAATCTGTAAATGGTCGTAAAATCAAGATTAGGTTATAGAATTAAACTTTCTTCGATTTTTTCTATACTAATAAATAATTTTTAATAACCCATACTACTCAAAACATAGAAATACAAATTTGCGTGTATTTAAAAATCATTTTCTAATATTTTAAGAAAATAGAAACTTTCTTTCCAAGCCAAACTCTGATTTAGAATTTACTCTTTAGAAAAAACTACTGATAATCCATCTTCAAACACTACTCACTTCTCTTATCCATGATTTCTGATTTTCTTTGCTGCATTCCGCGGATTTGCCTCCAATTAAATGAGAGTCCTGACATTATACCCTCCGCTTTGCGCCGCCCCATCCCTAGTTTGTGCCACAAAAAGATGCAAACAACAGAATAACAAGGCAGACGACATGATGAACAGGGCACACACACACAGAAGCAGAAGTACAATTTGTAGGAGTAGAAAAAATCAGTACAAAGCGAAATTGTCGTGGAATACAGGAATGATAGCGCCAGAATCCACCGCTAGAACACAGGAATGATAGCCAGGAACGCAGGACTTCGGACACAGTGACAGACAAAAGTCAAACAGAGGTATTTTTTCCGTAAAGTACTTATAAAGAAAAGAAAGTGGGTAAAGGGTAAAGGGGCCAGCGGCCAGCAGAAGCATTCGCACGTTGCTTATACGATGCGTGGTCAGCGTTGGATATTTATTCGTACTCTTTTTTTCTCCGCCCCATAAACAGGCAACAAAGTGTCACAGCCCCGCACTCCCACACTCTTTAGAAGGACACCTACCCACACTCTGTCTCTCACTCACTCCTCTCTCTCTCTCTTTTGGACTTACACGCACCCATTTTCGTAGGCGTCAATGTACAAATGTCGCTGTTTGGAAAAGCAATTTCCATTGCAAAAACACCCAGACCACGCGCCACCCAGGGTCGTCGTGTCGTATACAAATGAAAAGAGCAAACGAAGGGCACAGCACAGCCAATCTTACTGCGACAAACGAAAAAAAAATTGAAGAATTTTTTCTGTTGCTTTCTGTTTGGTGATAATTTCATAAATAAATCTAATAAAAAACGGACAGAAGTATATTTTAAGGGGAGATATTTAAAACAGAGAAGTGTACTTTTTTTTTGGGTAAAAAAGTAAATTGAAATTGTTTTAATTGGATTTTTGGTTATTTTTGTAAATTAATTGCATTTATTTCGATTGGAAAATGTCAATATTTAATCTCCTAATGAATTCGATTTACGTTTACGATCTTCTTATAAGGGTTTCCTTCAAGAATTTTGTATATTTTCTACTGAAAGCCTGATGGTTTTAATTTAATATTTAAAAATAATCTGCTGCTCTTGGGAGGCACTAAGGCAAACTAAGAAAGTAATAAGATACATAATTCGACTATAGATCTATGAGAAAAATTTATGTATATCTCTAATACCCTAAGTCTTCATTCTAGTCCAGCATTTTTTTGTCCCCTCACCCTATATGGCTTTCACATGGTATTCATTTTTTTCCTCTAGTATCGCTGGACATTTTGACATTTGCCTCATTCTGTAGGCAGGATTTTCCATCTGTGTTGGAATATTCTATTTGGCTGTTATATCAACCAATCTATCTAACCCCTCTATATAACCCCACTCCCCGCCCCTCGCTAGCGAGTACATATTCCATATTCCATCTCACACTCGGACGGGCCGGCTGTTGCTGCCGCTGTCCGTTATTATTTAAAAAATGCAAATATCCAATGCACACAAACAAACAAACAGACGCCGAATCATATATAGAGAATCCGCCCATATACCCCTACCCCTACCCCTTAGATACTGGCCATGCCCTAACCCTTCGGACACGAGCCAAAAAAAAAAAAAAGGTAGAAACGACATTGCTATGAAATATTGCCAATCAGAAATGAAACCGAAAATAAATCGATTGTTTCAACAAAAACGCATATACAGCAGCAGGGAGGCAGTGCATGCAAAACACAAAAACAACAGGGTAAAACAGCAATGAAAACAACAGCCACAGCAGCAACAACCAGAGGGAATTAAAGTTTTGATAGACGAATTTTAAGTTACCCTACGATAAACGATAGCTCTTAGTGGATTTATTCCATTCAAAAATTGCTAAACTTTTGTTTGACTTTCTTTGCTCTCAGCCTTTGGAGAAGTTTTCTTATATTATTTGATTGAATTAAACAGTTTTTGCCATTAAAACTGAATTTTCTATGATATTTTCTATGAAGAAAATTTTAGATCCCATCTTTAAAAAATTCCCACAATAAAAACAATTATCTTGTTTGCAAAGATTCAATCCAAATTTCAGTCAACTTTCAGTCAACTTTTGCAACTTTTTCTAATTTTTAGGTCTTCTGATCGAGGCACCTTTTGCCTTAAGATATGGTAAATTTCTATGTTACAAGTCTCTTTCCAAATCATAATATCTGCTGTGTGTTCAAAGGGTAGCAAACATAGAGAAACAACAACAATAACAGAAGTCTCATCTCGTCTCGTCTGCTGGCAAATGACAGAGCGACAGAGCCAGCAACATGCTGGTTGTCCCTTTCCCTACTCTGCCACTTATACACGTATCCCCCAATCCATCCAGGGGCTTCGCCCAAAATTCTGCGTTTCGCGAAAATCAAAAAAAAAAACATTGTAGAATGGAGAGAGCGAGGGAAAAGTGGGTGGTGGGGAGGTGGGGAGTTTTGGGTGTGTTTGGTGCAGAGAAAAATGGGAGAGCT
Organism: Drosophila subsilvestris; assembly: GCA_035043285.1. Lineage (NCBI taxonomy): Eukaryota > Metazoa > Arthropoda > Insecta > Diptera > Drosophilidae > Drosophila > Drosophila subsilvestris. The sequence goes on along the minus strand of JAWNNB010001726.1, from coordinate 1,266,164 downwards.
TGGTGCAGAATTTTTGGTTGTAGCGAGTGGGTCGGTCGGCTGAGTGATTGCTGCGCCTGTCTGTGTGTGTGTGTGTGTGTGTGGGGGTGCAAATTGAAACAGAGTTGAGTCCCGCGACCCCCCATGAAAATGGGATGCAGCCACTCCCTGCCACAACACTCTGCAGCATCAGCAGCAGCATCAGCATCACTCTCTGCTCTCTGCCACATCTCTCCTATCCACATCCACATCCTGCAGTTATCCACCGGCCATGTGTCGTTTGTTCGTTGGTCGTTTGGCCGGCCGTTCCCTGGGCCTGGTTTCGTGTCGTGTCGCTTTGCCGCTTTTGGCCAAAAGCCTCGCGGGCACAACAAGCGCGTCGAGTGATTGGGTGGCAAGTGGAGGATGGGAATGGGGGGTGGGGGGGGACCGCTGCTGCACGTTGCATTTCCATGTGTGAGGCATAATTGGACAGCATGGAACGTGGTCCGGGTGCTACACACACACACACACACACACACACACACACACACACTCACAGGAGACACAGGAGAGCAAAAGGTAGAGAAAGGTGGACGCATTGAATGGCAGCGCTACTATTCTCCATTTCTCTCTCTCTGTCTCTTTCTTGTATGATTTTCCATCTCTTTTTTTCGGGCAGAGAGGCTTTTGCATATTGATGATGATGCTGACCCGTTCTCTGCCTCATCCTCTCTCTCTCTCTCTCTGTTATTCACTGCCTATATCCTCTGTCCACTCGCTGGGGCTAGTTATTGTTGCATAGGGACCCAGGACCACGTCCAAAGGTCCTGCTGCTTGCTGCTTGGTCTATGGGCTATGGGGCTTTAAAAGCCAGCGTCCCATGGAATTGGGACAATATGTGATTGAGAATTCCCATACAAATGCCCCATACGAAACGAAAATTGAGACTCTTCTTCTGGCACTAATTAATCACTAAATCAAGTTTAGTTCAGCTTCACAGGGTACAGAGAACAGAGAGTGAAGAGCGGCCTTAATCTGGTTAAAAGTAGTTTTTCTTTTCAAATGGTTTTTGCCTTTATTGGAAAATAATTTCCTTGAATTTAAAACAAACTGAAAAAGTGCCTAAAACTATTTTGAGGTTAGAGAATTACTTACTAAATAATATAAAGAAATTTAAATGATAATAATTATTGTTAAATAATAATAATTATTGTTAAATAATAATAATTATTGTTAAATAATAATAAGTATTAAAAAAAATAAAAATTAATTTTAAATACTAAAAACTAATATTACAAATAAATAAAAAAATTTTAAATAGTACCAAAAACAAATTCTAAAAATAATTATAAAAATTACTTTAATATAAAATAAATCAATAATAAAATATACATAATTATTTCCTCTTTTCTAATATGTATGCAAATTCCTACTAAGGAAAATTCAACCAATAAAAACCGTATTCAATACGTATATATAGAATATAGGAATTCTCTCGTTGTCTCTCTCTCAAACCAATACACAATTTCCAATTACGCGACAGTTTGTCCACTTCCCCCCAGACATATTTCACTCTTCCAACAATACTCTCCGTCCGCACCACCTATCATGCATAGAGGAGGACTGTCTAACTCTTTCCCCGCGATATTCTGCTGGTTCCCAACTCCTTGCTCGCGATATCCTGCCGGTTCCCAACTCCTTGCCCGCGCTGTACAGATGTGGGGGTTGGAGTCCTGTATTTCTGATGTTGTTTTTCGAAGGGGAGGCTCAATAGCAAATTGTATTTAAAATTTATATAAAATTCGCGGATGGCATTTGTTGTGACAATGTCTGTGTGTGTGTGTGTGCTGCTCGAATGGCTGGTACCCTCTTTCACTTCCCTCTCTCTCTCTCTCTCGCTCTCTCTCTTCACTGCCCCCCCTTAACCCTGTGTCGCCGCCACACGGTTATTTTTGTTTCTGTACTACAATCAACGTTAAAAATTCGCGCGATTTATGCATGCATGGAGAAAGAGGAGAGCACAGGAGGTGTTCTCCCTCCCTCTCTCTCTCTCTCACTGTGTGTGTGTTTGTTTCCTGTATCTACGTGTGTGTTTGTGTATATTGTATAAATGGCAAAAAGCCTCGTGTGCTGTTCCCTTTACCCAATCCCACAGTTTTCCATTTTCTCGCGCTGTTATTTCCACTTGCAAAAATCACCAAAAACTCGGCGCTTGTTTATTTTATTGGCACGTAAATTTATGTGGAGTTTCACTGTACCCTCGTTACCCCCCCCCCCTTCTGTTGTCGCATTGTTATAGCAAAAGAGAGAGAGAGAGAGAGAAAGAGAAAGAGAGAGAGAGCAAAGGTTTTATATGTATGTATTGTTGTATGGCATGTACACAATTGTGTTTTCTTCGTGTATTTTATAAATAATTTTTGTTCGACGTTTGCAAAAATATGGACACACCCAATGGAGAAATCAACACGAATATGTATATATATATTTCCCCCTGTATGCATATACGGTGGGGGTTTTTGTGGAGTTTGGGGGCTCTCTATAGAGAGTTAGAAAAGTCAGGTAGACGCGGCACTTCATTTGCGCTAAAAATATATATATAGATATATATATATATCATACCATATACAAGCAGCAAAACGATTGCACAACATATAGATAGTTTTTATTTGTGGCAAAGCTTTTAGTTATTTTTACAATCGACTCGATTGTTGGTTTGAGTTTCGTATGCAATTGGAATATTAATTAACGCAAATAAAGTTAGGAAAGTAATGAAAAATTGATTAAATATTGCATGAATATTTTACTTGCATTTTTATACCCGTACTCAAAAAGAGTTAAGGGGTATACTGTATTTGTGGTAAAGTGGATGTGTGTAACGCAGAGAAGGAACATTTTCCGACCCCATAAAGTATATATTCTTGATCAGTATCAATAGCCGAGTCGATAGAGCCATGTCTTGTCCGTCCGTCCGTCCGTCTGTCTGTCTGTCCGTCTTGATGAGCGCCTAGATCTCAGAGACCTTAAGAGTTAGATCAACCAAATTTTGTTTCCAGACTCATGTGATATCACACTGTTATTTCAAAATTTCGCCCCGCCCCCTTCTGCCTTCACAAAGGACGAAAATCTGTGGCATCACAATTTTAAACATACGATAAAACTTAAAACGCAGTATCGTAAAGAAAGACCATATCTACCAGATCGCTAAATCTGGTACAGATCGGATTATTCTTATGGCCAGAATGAAGAAAGTAATTTTTAGTTGCTTCCCCCACCTCCTCTTCCACCACACAAAACCCTGTGCAATGCGCGAGCAACCCCTAGCGGAGGAGACGTAGAATCTAAATGGTAGATGTAGAATATTTGTTCTATTATCTACATTTTACATGTAGATGTAGTTAAGAAATGTATGCAAAAAATGTAAAATGTAACATTTAAATTTTTTTTTATTTCAATCATAAGCTCATAAATTTATATACTGACTGAGTACGGGTATAAAAGTAGAGTCGCGACTAGAAGCGACTCACGTTCCTTCTCGTTTTAGTATAAAACTAAGTATAAAACTAACAGATTAGATATTAAATTGCTAAAAGTCGAACAAAGTTTTTGTACATTTTTAAGGTTGTATTGCTAAGAATAAAACATAATTTAAAGACAATATAACCAAGAATTCAACAATTGTAAAAGCAATAATCATTTTAGTTTCTAAGAGAAAGGATAAAAGACGATCTTTTGTACATGTGACAGCTGGCAGCACTGCTACTTGGTTGAACATTGTTGCCAATTCACCTTAATTTACACCGATAGGCTACCAAAGTTGATATCGAAATGCAATTCAATAAATTTAAAGGATTTTGCAAGTGAAAAAAGCTGCTATAAAATCTTTTATAGACCTTCCAACATACAAATAATATTACAGAAAAGTTAAGCCAAATAACACTATGAGAGGGAAATATTCAATTACAGCTAAAACCTATCATCTAGGTCTACTCTTCGTAGCACAGTATCATCTCCCACATTTGATGGATTCAAATGAATATCAACATCAAGCCACTAATTAAATAGCCACCCCAAACCCTGCAATCTTCCATTCAAAAACACAATTAACGCAATTACCTAGACGCTGCTATCCACCGCTTAACCTTCTTAGCAAGAGGAATATATCCCATTCATTTTGTGGCAGACAAAACCCTCAGGATTCCTCCCAATCTCACAATCAAATCCTCGCCAAATCCACTCACGCATATGTACATCCCGTCCACGTGCCCCCCCACCGACCACCACCAAAAAGTCTCGTTTATGAAGTGCAGAAGAACCAGCGCCAAATCCCAAACAGTCCCACGAAAAGTATGCGTCTAATCTATTTAAAAAACCCGCACGGAAAAATGGTACGAAAAGGGGATATGAGGATAAGGCCAAGGAAGGGTGGACAGATAGACAGATAGACAGGGAAAATGCCAACTTAGTTTCGAGTGATGAATGAATGAGAAGAGCAGAGAAGAGGAACGAAGCGAGGAATGCATTTTCCACATTTCCACAGCTTGACAACCGCAAATCGTACGGGGGAGTAAGGGCCACGTGGAAAGAATAAAGCGACCAAACGATGCGAGTTGCAGATATAAATTTCATAAATTAAATAGACATCCTACTCGTCCCCCCTCAAACATTACATGTATGAAAGCATATTACCGTAAAATTGCTGGCAACCCTTCCAGGAAACAAAAAAATAATAGAATATAAATATATATCAACACACAGGAAAAAAATAAGAGTAGTACCCCAAAACAGAGAACAGAAAATCTCATTACAATTTCAACGCGATCAGACAAAAGCAGCAGCAGCAGCAGAATCAGCAGCAGCATCAGAGGCGGAGTCAGAGTTATGGCAGGAGAGGAGGTGACGGGGAAGGGCCAGCGAACAGCGGAAACCCTGATGATGAAATGGATTTTTATCCCAAAACAGGACATGAAGGCAAATGAAACAGAGTTGAACTGAAAGAGAGAGAAAGGGATTTTGCGTCCCAAAGAATTATGGAAAAAAACGAAGCAGGATAACCCATAACAAAAAACGTCAACAGGAAGGAAACAGAGGAAGGAAGAGTAGACAATAGTGATACTCAGTAAAAACGCGAGTAAGAATTACATTGGAGAGAGAGTTTGACTTACAAATTTAGAGGATAGAAGTGAGACTTACATATTTAAGAATAAAGAGCTCTTTCCCGAAGGTATTGCAATGGAAATTAGTTTTTTTTATGTTAATTATGTACAAACAGATTAATTCATTACTGTAAACTGTTGAAATATTTAAAAATTATTGCAATTTATGGAACCTCGACAATATTTTAATATTCTCCTGCAAATAAATATCTTTAATTATCATTTCTTATATGAATAAACCCCAGAAAACATCGCAGAGCTCTTTCTAGCGATAGATATCATCTCTAACCGCAATGTAATGATAAAACAACTTGCAGAGAATCCAAAAACAACAAAAAATGTCCAAAAGTCGTGGAATTTTCTGATTTTATATAATTTTTATTTTTCAAGTGTAACAAATAAATTTGTTGATAATTTTGAAATATATAAAAAATCCATCTGACATTTCATGGTTTCTTTTCTACTCTCACATTAGTCTAATATTCTCTACCCTGTGGCATAGGGTACGAAAAAAGAATCACAACATCAGCAAAAGTGGAAACGAAAACCATTCCTTGCCTCGTACCATTCGTCCGATGTCCGTCACATGGGATGGCGATAGAAGGTTGAGGGCGGATGGTCGTTCGGCTCGTAAAAATGCAAATCCCAAGTCAAAGCTTAGCGCCGTATCCCCGTGCCCTGCCCCTGCCCCGTGTACCGTGGGGCAACCTGGCAACATGTACGTGCCCCCCCTTTGCCTTTGCCACAACCTCTCTGGCATCAGTCTCCCGTTACTCCCATCAGTCTTCCGTTACTTCCCACACCCCCACACACATTCATATGAGTAATGGTAGCAAAAGCAAAAAAAAATCCCTACGCAGGAATGGAATTTCAAAACGTATGTCCCAGCATAATGCAACAAAATCGGTGGCAGGGGGTCGGCCACTTCAAAACCCCCCCCCCCCCATAGGTCTGCTCAACAGATAGAGAGGGAGATAGAGGGAGAGTGCGAGTGAGTGAGAGCGACAGCAAAAGCAAATTCAATAAAAGATGAAAAAATAAAATGCAGAAAAAATAAAACTTTGCTCGGTCGCTGTTGGGGGCTCTGTTTTTTTTTTTTTTGCTTTTTGATTGGTGGAAAGAGCCGGCTTTGCGGGGCACATGGAGAGGCAGGCATCCCATGCTGGCTAGCTGCTAGCTAGCTGCTGCGCTGGCTGCATGCCTCTCTCTGCTCTGTCTCTCTTCGGATCAATGACGAAAGTGCGTTGAAGTGTAGCGCAAACAATGGCAAAAAAGGCATAAGCAAATGGTCCACGAGATGTTCTCCCTCCTGCTCCTTTCACATATGTTGGCAAAGGGCATAAAAGGGAATCCACATAGATAGGATTTTATTCCATATTCACATTCGTTTGTTTAGAGGGATTTTTTAGCTGTAGCAGACGCGAAATATTCATATGACTGCATTTCCACGACTGGAATGAGTGTTTTAAAGTGTTTGAATAAACTTGAATATCGCTGAAAAGTGCTGATTTTTATTCCGTTAAAATTAAAAGAGAAAATACGCTTAAAAGATTATTGCATTAAGCACCCTCCTATCTTTTTATCTTACATCAATATTGACTCTTTTTCCTGTTATATTCAATCAATCCCATCTTCAATCGAACACCTTTAACAGCACCGCCCAATCCTTCTATTTCTGATTGAAATCTCTCTCTCTCTCTCACCACTTAGCCTTCACGTTTGACATATCCAAAAGCCAGCAATTGGTATGGGAGATTTTCACCTGTCGCCAGACATTAGATGTCGGCTCATCCTGCCCCAAAGGCTGTTGTTCCTGCAGCACCTGTCAGTTTTCATTGCCACGAAGCGCTGATTAAAAGACGCTTCCGCAGTTTTTGCCAAAACAAAAATGCCACGCATCGAGACGATGGCATATCCCTGCCGCAGAGGAAGTTGCGATTCCCTGGAAGGTAGCCCCCAATCCACACACACTCACAAATACCCATTAGCCTTCGCGGTGGAGCTGGAGGACACGGCGCTTTGCGATATGGAGTGAAGGATCCCCCCCAAAGCCTGCAGGTCCAAACAGACTTCGCGTTAGAGTGAAGTCCCAAGCAGACTTCGCGATGGTGTGCAGGACAAGCAGCCTTCGCGATGGAGTGCGGTCCCTTCGCGATGGAGTGGAGTGAATGCAAGCCTTCAAGCCTTGGAGTTCAGGGCAAGCCAAAGGGCCAACTAAACAGACGTCAAAATCATTGCCATTATCCAAAAGGATGGGTGCGGGGGAAGACTATACGGCACAGGACACAAGAGGAGGCATGGGTCTGCCGGGACACACAATCATCCTAGCAAACAATAGAAAAGACGACCGAACGACCGACCCGACCACCATAGCCGTAGCCGTAGCCATCGCGCGCGCCATAGCCATCCACTTGGCCAAGTGTGGTGGTCAACAGTCCCGCCTTAACCCGTCAGCCACATGCCTGGCCTGGTCGCGGCAAAAAATACCAGAAAATGGCAAGGCAAATGGGCAGGGGGTGGGATGGTAGGCAATGAGGCGCCATGGGGTTGTGGCAAAAGCGTCGCCGGTTCAAGCTCAAGTAGCTTGTGTGCCATTCTTGTTGGTTTTTTTTTTTTTTTGTGTTGCCACCGCCAGCGTTTTTGACGTTTTTGTTTCGGGAAGGGGGGGGGCGGAAACTTTTGCTCTATTTCCGCCATCGTTTGCCGTCGCGATGCTCCCTGCCCTTGCTGCTGCCCCTGCTGCTGTCTGGCTGACGTTTTAGCGCGCGGGTCGTTAGCGGTGTGGCATGAGGACAAGCAAGGATGTCCCCTGTAAGCGAGGTGGAGTCGCCAATGCGGTTGTCAGTTGCTTTATGAGACGCCTCCTCCGTTGCCTCCACCACTGCCGCCGCTGCTGCCTGTCTTTCATCCTGTGCGGGGTCCCTTTGTGTGTGTTCTGGCATTTTGCATGCAAAGCGAAAATGTTGTCGCTGTTTAATGTCAAACGTTGACTTTTTTTGCGCTTCTTTTTTTGTGTTCAGGTTTCAACGCGCCACCAACCAACAGCAGCAGCAGCAGCAGGACACATTTTCATGCCCATTGCGTTGACAGGAAAGCGGGGAGAAAGCATCTGCTGGATTGTCCGGTCTCTTGTCTTGATGGATTTGTCTGGTCTAAGCCTCAATTGGTGGTCACTTGAAGCGTGGGGAAGGAAGTGCTTCAGACAGCAGCGGACGAGCGAGGCGATTGCATTGAATTTGCCACGAAATGATAGCATGAGATTATAGCCAGAATAGCAAAGCTTCAGATTGAGGCGGATCAAGTGGTTTTGATAGAGTTTTAAGAGGTTGCCAATAAATTGATATGCGAGCATTTTGACAGTATTTTCAATGGTATTTAATAATTGAATATTTAATTGAAAGATTAATTAGAGCATAGTTTGTGGAATGATTTTTTGTGTAAGCAATTATATTTTGTAGGTGTAAAAAACTTGTTGTATTAGTGAAAATTCTACAAGCTTTTTTCTACACATTAATGTTAGCATGCAGGCGGGCATTGGAAGAACATTTTAGACCTAGAATTCTTGCTCTTTTCTGGCAGTTTTCAATTCTTTTCAATACCAATTTCAAAGCATATTTTATTGTATTTTTCTAACATTCTAAATACATTCTTTTGATATTTTCTATATTCTATTGCTAGTTCTATGTTGTCCTCAGTTTCCTTTCATTTTTCAATCTATATTTCCATTGAATTCGTTTGAGCTTTAGATCGTCTGCATTGCCAATAAAATATGTATAAGAAATACAAAGAAAAACGCAGCTGAAATGTTTTTATTTTTGAATTGGGTGTTTGCCTTGTTTATCTGGAAACCAGGCAGCGGGATTCGCATACAGGATTATGCACGGCCCCCCAAATTCTGAAAGTGGGAGAGAGAGAGGCCATACAATAGAGAGGCAGCGGGAATAGAATGTTGCCGCGAGCAGAGCATAGCGGAACAGAAAATACAAAAAAATATATATGTATAGAGAACAAAAGAGTGAATATTCTTCGCTGTACAAATGACAAGCTCAAATGGCTACAAAAATTGGATTTTGCTTTTGTTTTCGCAATCATATTATATTTATGCATTCCACTGGGTGGTTCGTGCTGCATGCGCCTCGCTTTATTTTTCTAGCTGGTTTGTCGCTGTTTCTATTTCTCATTCTGGTTGCATTTCCTGTCTTTCTATTGCTATACAGCTTTCTAATACCATGTTATAGCTCAGGATCCTTGTTAGAAATGTTCCCATAAGCGAATAGATTATTTAATTTAATATAGACATGTTCTACGTTGGTAAAAAAATGGTCAAATTTGTAGTGTTTCAGCTGTATATAGATGGAAAAATAATAAAAATAAAACTAGAAAATGTAATACGATTTTTGAGAGGAATATTGTTACATGGAACCATGGCCAGTCAGACATGAACGTTGGTTGTCACATTCCAGTGAACAAAAATATATTTTAGGCACTTGCAAATATTCTGTAAATCTTCTCTACAAAGCTCTCTCTTTCTTTTTATCTTCTGCAGCCCCACTTTCACTTCACTACACTTTCTCTTTCTTGCTTTCTTATCTTTCATTCTAGTCTTAAAATATTTCTTGCTGGCTTTTCGTACTTTCTCTTTCGAACTATGTACCTCTATAATGCCTTCCACTTTTCGCCTCTTCAACCCCCCACACGCTTAACCCCCTTGTGTATGCTATGATTTTAATGTGCCCATCCCCTTCTAATAGATGGACATTTTCTAACCGCCATTTCGCCCGACTAATGCTCTCATTTTTGGTTAATCAAGGCTACAGATTTTAATTCTCTATCCACAGATTTTTTTTTATTTTTTTTTTTGGGGTTTTTTATTTCCTTAATGAGAGTGTCGTCGTCGTTTGTTTGCGATTTCATTTGGTTTATTTACTCTCTGGGTATACCCACCCACTCATTTGCTTGCATATTTTTCGACAACGGGACATTTGGTTTTGGGTTTTGGGTTCTGTTTCTCTGCTTTTGGTTTGTGCTGTGCCGTTAAAATGTTTTAATATGTAAGTAATATGTAGATATATATCATCCCATATATGATATATATGCGGAGTATGGAGAGGTGTACGCCATATCAACGCCATGGCGGGCCCAACCCCAGTGCAATAAAAAAAAATAAATAACTTCAACTTTTATTATTACATTTTTTTTTCTGCGGCCACGTGCATGTGCTTGTGTGTGTGTGTGTGTCTACGCTTGTGTTACGCCCTTTTTTCGGACAGTGCATTTTTAATATAATTTTTACAACCCCATTCTCCATCTCCATATCGTTTCCCTGCCTACCTCCCTCCTCTTTCCCACATTCCCCCGCTTACCATTTCCTCCATCCAATTTTTTTCAGATTTCTCGTTTTTTTTATTTTTTTGCCTGCATTTTTGTTGTTGTCCCCTGCTCCACCCTGCCGCTGCCCCCTGTGCAACCTTGTTTGCAGTGGGCGTGTGTATATACATTTTTCACTCTTTCTCTCATATATATTTTTTTTCTTTTTCTGTATATTTTTTTTGTATTTTGTGTTGTCCGTATCCGGAGTTTCCTTTTTGGGGGTTGGTCTCCGCCCATTGGCAAGTGTCCGGTTTGCAGGTGGCCCGTGGACCGTTGCTGGCGTTGCCGTTGCCGTTGCATATGCGAATTGGGTTTTTCTGCAAAGCTCTTTTTTTTGTCCCTTTTTTCTGCTTTTATTTGTATTTTTTTTGTTTAATTTTTAATTGTGGGAGTGGAAGTGGAGTGCTGGGTGTGACAGTGGGCTGGGCGGGTGAAGTACGTAATAAGCAGGCGACGTTGTCACGCATAGCGGCCGCCAGAAGGGGCAAGAAGATAGAGAATGGTAGTGGGGTAGGGAGGAGGATTCCATAAAGAATGGGGGTATTGGATATTCCGTACCGAAAGAGGATAAGGGGAATATCCCATATAAAGTGCTGGCTTGGGGGAACATCCAATATGCAGAAAAGCTGAGGAGGGGCATGAGGGTCATGTAAGGTGTTCTCCCCAGTAAACAGAACCACAGCCAAAAAAAAAAATCATATTTTTTCTGCCGCGTATGCAAAAAAGTATTTTTAAATGAATTTTTATATAGCGTACTACCGGTTGGGGGGCTGTATTGTTTTTTAGTGTATTTTAATTAATTAAAAATATAAATTAAAAATTGCATAATATTTTAATTGAAAATGGGGAATGGGCGAGGCGAAGTGGTGGGCTGAGGAAGGAATTAAAACAAGAGCAGATGGAAGTGGAAGCAGCAGCTGAGTTCAGAGAGCAGGAGAGAATGGGTTAAAGGGAAGTGGGAAAGTGGCAGATTATATCTGAGAGAGCTCTGGCGAGACGGTTAATCTTTTTTGGGATTTTGAAGAAGGGTTAAAATATGTTGAGAACTGGATAACAGAATGACCCTTAACATTTTCTATAACTCTATAATCATTCTTCAAAGAAAAATTTGGCAGAGGATCCCCATGGTTACTTATAGAAAATGCGGAAAATATTCTTCCAAAGGAATAAATAAAATGTAAGACGATGCAAATGTTAACATAGAATAATAATCCTTCAATTTACTGGAGGAAATCTATCTTTTAGGGGCAGAAAGCCACCCAGAACTGATTTATTTAAAATATCTTCAACTCAAAAACCAATCCACATCTGCAGCCAAACACTTTATAGAGTCGAAAATACATTTTTCTAGCCAAATAAATTTATTAAAAATTGCAAAGTAAATTTCTCAATTAACAAATTAATTTTCACCCCCAAAAACCACTAAAAAAAAACGATACAAATCAGCTCCATTCTTGCATTTTAATATTCACAAAACTTACAGAATAAAACCTTAAAATAAAAACCTTAAAATGTAACCTTATATCACACAGACAGCCTTAAACTTTCGATTCAGTAACCCACAGACAACGTAACCCAAACCCCACTGCAACCTTCGGGGAGGATGGACCCTGGCTTAGCCAGGTCTCACCACAAAGTAGGGCTGCTCTTCGCTGGGACAGACGATGCTCTCGAATAGCCCTGGAATGGTGAAGGGACGCGGCTTGCGATCATCGGGCAGCAGCATGCTGTTCCACAGCATATTCGAGATGATGGCATGGCCCCGCTGACTGAAATGGAAGCAATCGTGCGAGAAGAAACGCCAATCGGTTTGGCCATTCGGCAGCCTTGGCGATGTGATATTTGCCAGCATCGGATGCGACACAATCGCAAAATCCTCGCGATGAAACTCTGGCATACGTGCAACATCCAGATCCACCTGTTGCCAGCGTCGCAGGGTATCCATGCGTTCACTACGCTGCGTGCGATTCAAGCGATCATTAATCAGACAGTGGCAGCCCACGCGATGCACCACAAAGCACTGAAAGGGTATCTCCTTCATGGACGTCAGGGTGAGCAGTATATTCGGCACCACAATCAGATTGATCAGCAGCCGGGGCACGTTATCTCTGAGCAATCGAAAGGCCTGACTCAAATCCCTGGCATGTTGATCGAGCAGCGCTTGCGGTTCATCCCAGTGGCACAAATCCGAGCAAATGTCATTATTACCCACATAAACTGTCAGTAGCTTCCAGTGTCGCTTCATATCCACTTTCGGATCGCGGCGCAGCAGATCGATGAGTACTCTCGCCTGAAATGGCAAATCCCTCGACATGACCATGGGTTCGGCAATGTTGAAGCGTGAATTGGGATGATTAACCACCAGGCTATTGGTCACCGAAAAGCCATACAATTTCGGATTAAATATCTTTAGGATATTGGGCAGCGTCAGATACCGACGCCAGTTCTCCAAACCGCCACCGGAAAAACTCAATCCACGAAACTCATTGATCATATCGATGGCATTATTCGATAGGATGCCATTACCCGCCGACAGCGAGTCCCCAAAGGCGGCTATGATATCAATGTCCCCGGGGCGCAGCGTCTCCACCGATGTGGGTGTTTTCTCCGATCTCGAATTGTTCATGGGACACGGAAATGGCTTCTTCTTCGAGATGGGTATCTGTATCTTGCCCTCGCGCATATTTCTATTCTTCAGATCTTCGATATTTCGCAGTGCATAATTTAACATAACTCGTCGCGTGCCCAAGAATAATTGTCGTAGATCTTTGTCGATTACGGTGTATTGCTGTATGCCATTTTCCAGCTTTCTTGGATCGTAGCTCTGCGCATGTACTCCTATATCCGCTAGGAGTTGATCGGAGCGATTCTGGCGTCGAATGCGTCGACTGTTTGTTGCCAAAATTGGACTCAACAAGAGCAATAATGAGAAAAGCCACAAACAGCTAGCGATGTTTGACATTTTGAGCGGATTTTTGTAAAGATTTTTGTACGATTTTTGCTGGATTTTAAACTATTATATCTTTATTTTTATGTGGGTATCGTTTGGAGATTTGTGGATATAACTTTGTTCATTGTCTTGCACCGAAAGAACTCTGGGATTCTAGATTATTTCGGTTCGTATTTTGGCAGTGTCTGGAAATTAAGTTTCAGCTCATTATCATTCACTTTAAGAACTTTGAACTTTAGTTTTAGATGCAAATCGTCTCGTAGATTGTTGCTAGAACTTTGTTTATGATAATCCACTATACGAATTTCCAGTTTACTTTCTTTTTATTACAATTTAGTTAGTTATAATCCACTTTAAGCATTCTTTGACTTTCATTAGCAGTTCAGTTCTTCAGAAGAAATTAAAAAATGTGTTTAAGCTGTCATAATCCAATCTCTAATTTCTGCTTTTTAGTTCTCTCAAACACTTTCCACAGAATACAACAAATTCTCTGCATATAAAATCACTTTTCTCTGTTCTGTAGGTTTCCCTTTAGGTATTAATTGAAGACGTTGTTTATATAGTTTTTATTCCGCATCCCACACGATGGACTTCTGAACGCGTTCTCATCCACAAAGCGTATGCGTCGAGCGTTTTTGTACACGACATAAATTGTTTCTGAACATCGGAACCAGACTCCACTCCAAAAAAAAATAACTTCACTCAGACAAAGAGCGGGGTACAGAGAGCGGGACAGGCTCAGAACTTGACTTAAAAGCGTTGACCGAGACATTAACAATCATCAAGCAACAACAACAGCAACAACAAATGACAGAGTAGCCGCCTGATAGCAGCACACACACACACACAAAGTGCCCTCTGGGGTTCAAAGATAAAACCACAGAAAACCTCCGAAAAAAAAATACAGTTTACTAAACAGAAAAATAATTACCTTGGTGGCAGGCAGACAGGCAGGCAGAGGGAAAAAAACATTGGATGCTACTGCCACCACAACAACATGACAACGTACACTTATTATTTCTATATAAAACAATAAATAAAAATAAATTGGAGCTCTACCTCCGAAAAGGCAAAGCGCACGCATGCGCAGTGGCGTAGACTTTGAGCTTACAAAAACACTCATCCCGAAAAGGGGGTTTTTTTCCATTTAGGTGGGTTATTGGGTCAAACGAATTTCGGGTTGTTGGACGTGTGTTTGATCCATAAAAAGAGCGCATTAAAAGGGGTCATAGGCACCCAAATGATCTTTGAGAACTCATGGGGAAATCTCTTTCGAGCTGTAATTTCCACTAAGAGTCAGTAATGAAGCACAATTGCAATTAATTTCCAGCTTTAGGGTTTAGTTTGAAATATTTAAAGATACATTTGATCTTTGACTTTGAATAAAGTGCAGAATTAAGTACTTTAAAAACTGCAAATCATGAATGAAGTTTGAATCGGTTTAATCATGTTTGAGTAAAAATCTTTTAGAGATTTTTTGTAATAAAAAAGAATTTTCCAGTATTTTATATTTTTTATACGGAGCACATACATATGTACATATGTATGTGATGGCTTTCAGCTAAAATATAATCTGTACCTTTCATTTCCTCATTCTGGCAAGAGGTAGCATCATTTTCTTTAAATTTTATGAATTTAATTTTAATTTTAAGTTCTTTTAATTTTAATTTTAAGTTCTTTTAATTTTAATTTTAAGTTTTTAATTTTATTTCTTTCAATTTCACGTTAAATAATTCTTTAATTATAATTTTTTTACCCCTTTTCCTATTGGCCACGCCTCTGCATCACTACCCGCATCTCTACCGCCTTAGATCTCATCGCCATTCAAGCCAAAACAAAAAAAAAACAATAAAAGATTTAATTTTTAAACAACAACAATAAAAAAACCTGCCAAATATTTGCACACATTTGTGGCTTTGCTTTGACTAAAGTTTTCTAATGTAATTGTTGCTTACTCGTACTCATAGCTTGAAATGTGAATAGCTAATTGTTTGCTTAGATCTTTCAAGAGAGATACATAGATACACTTTTGAGAGATACTCTTGAGACTGGTGACTGACTGTATCCGTTTTTGGCTCGAACTTGATAGCGGTTATTGCCCGAGAAGATAATTGAAATAAAATATTATAAAGTAAAGTGATCTATAAATATATGACTCAACGTTCGAGGCGTGTCATCTGAAGGCTTTAGAAAATATACCCTACGGCTGCTGCTGCTGCTGCGACTCCTCATCAGAGAAGCAGAGGGGCCTGTGAGCGTGATGGAATTTCGAGTTTATGGAATCGCCGCGACTTCCGCTTGTCCCCAGTCCTCAGTCCGCATGGGTAACGGGTTCTGGATAGCGCATTGTCTGCTGCCTTTTATTGTTGGGGCAGATCAAGTGCTGCAGAGAGTCTGGGGCGTTGTATTTATTGTAATGAGACCCTCCACAAGGCATGGAAAAACACTCATTGGCAGGTCCACACAGTTGTGCGTCACGAAAAGGGCACTTAAATTACAAATAAGCTGATTGAAAACGTTTCCTTCCATTACATCAATCATAATTATAAAGTTAATGAGAGGCTGTGTCATATATTTATATCCTATTTCATTATAGCAGGTAATTCGTGTGTAAATAAAATGTCATTTCACAAAATATTCTGTTTTTATCTGGAGTTTGATCATCTTCCAAGAATTTGATCCCTGAACCACAGGTACAGTCGGGCCTCTCAATAGTTTTGCTTCCGCTACATAAAAAACAAAGCGACACAAACACTCAACGGAAAAAAGCACTTCTACTCGTACATTTTTTTGTTAGTATTTACACGAGTTCTGTGTTTGTTTTATATAATTTACGAGAGTAAATTTACACACACGTCTAAGGTACAAGTGATTGTATAACTAAAACGGCTTTTCTTAGAGAGGAAATAATGCTTGTCACTAGAGTGTTAAAATTGTTGTTCTAAAGAAATAAAGCAAATAGCGGTAGTAACTTAGAGATTAGGGATGAATAGAGGTAACAATAAATATATTTAAAGTTTCGATTTATACCATAAATAATAAAAATAATGTTAATAATATATTTCGTGCGATTATTCATTAAATAATGAGAAATATAAAGATATGAATCGGTTGTAAAAATTGATAAACTTTAAGAAAATAAACATACATACATATGTACATACGGGCTTAAGTACATTAAAAACTATCAAAATTATTACTATAAATTATCAAAATATCTATAAAATGTGAAAACAATACCAGCAAAAATTGATACATGACAAAATAAATCACACAATATTTATCTGTATGAATTGAAAAATATTAAACCTATCGAAATTTTAATATATGCCAATGTTTTGTTAAAATTCGAATTAGTTAGATCAACTAGCAGATTTATAATTATGTGTATGCATATTTCAGAGAAATCCAAATTCATTTTAAAGGAATAAAGTCCATGAAAAAAGTTCTGTCTTTAGCAGTCAGGGCACCTCTTTTCCCTGTCATTCTAAGCGTACGTAAAATACGAGAAACTAATTCAATCAGAAACTATTCCAATTAAGAGAATAATAATTATTAAAAAGGCTTCAACCTTTTTGCTAAGAAATCAAGTCATTATATAAAGAATTCCATGAATTTGCTTAAACCACAGCCGGTTTAAAAATTTAATCGATTAAATTACTCTCCAGCAACGAACTAAGTATAAAAATGCAATAGCAATTAACATATACAATATCGGAGAGTAAAACTGGACGTAGAACTTTTATGGAATGACAATAATTTGTATGCGAAATGCCCTTTTATACGACTATATCGAGTCGAGTGGATATTTATTTGCATAAATTACATGAGCAATTACGGTTCAAAGTTCCCTCATTTAAAGAATATTAATATCCCACCACATGTGAGAGTCAGGCGCGAATGAATATTTAATCGCAGCGGTGTGTCTGATCTATAAACATTCCTCTAGTTTTTCCCCCTTTTGTCAGTCAGTTCAGTGTGATTGTCAAATGAGTCTCAATTAAATAAATGCCACTGCTCTGGATGGAGTTGCTGTCTGTCTGCGATGTCGATCAAAATGCAGCAGTTTCATTTCACTTAAACCTTAATTGAGGGATCATTAAGAGGATTGCCAGTGTATGTTGCTGTTCGCTGTTGCTATTATTGAAGCTGCAACACTTTTGGCAGAGCAACATTGTTGCAGAGCTTTTTGTTGTTAATGTACGAAAGCTCAAACTTGATGTGATTGTATTTAAATGCTAATTGTGAATTAATTAGCAAACAAGCTTGTTATCTGGCGGATCGTCAGTTTCTGATGGTGGGCTCTGTATTTATCCAAGAAATCAACACCATTTTGGGGCAGCTTTTGCTCAGATTTAAGAGAGTTTTTGGGTGCAAGCTTTAAAGGGAGGCTTAAAGCGAAAACTTTAAAGAGAGGCTTGGATCGCTAAGCGTGAGAAAAGCTTAAAAATGTTGCCAGATCGCTTGAAGAGCGCGAAAATGTTAATTTTAAAGTATTTCAAAATAGTTTAAAATATTTTATATATGGAAATAATTTTAATTAATATTTAAAAATTTTAGCAATAATTTTATTTAATATTAATCCATTTGATCGAGTTTTAAGTGCTTTGATATACATATGTATGTCTATTTATGATTTTTATATCTAAAAAAAAATTTCATAAAGATGCGTGAGAATAGGAAAAGTTTCCCATTTCATTTCCCTATTTCTTTGATATATTTATTTACTCAAATTAAAAACCTTCTTAATTTTTTTTAATAATCAATCCTAACCCATTGAACATCAAAAAACCTTGAACTATAACTAACATCCTCCAAAAATGTTAACAATTATACAGAAATTATTCCACAAAAATGTCCAAACTCAAACCAAAACACGAGCGTTAGTTATTGTTCAAAGCATGTAAAAAACATTGCACTATGCTTATTACAATTTTATTTACCCAATGCGGCTTTTAATTGCAGTTTAATTATTGTAATATTGCGATTTATCAGCGCAGGGAAAACAAGAACGCAAAAGCGTGACAGAGACAGAGAGACAGGTAACGAAAGAGCGACAAAGAAGAAAAACGTGTCAGTTGGGGAAAATGGCTTGTATTTTTTATATTTTTTTACGATTTAATCGACAAATGATGGAAGATACGGCACAGGGCGTAGTCATAATAAAAATAAAATAATTGTATTTATTTTCTACACATTTTTTTGTTGTTGAATTTTATTTGTTTAATAATCGTAATGCAGGCAATTGAAAGACAGACTGCGCGTCAGGGGGGGGGGGGGGCACAACAAATCCATAAATTATTACAAAACTCCAATAACCTCGCGCTGCAATTGCCTAGCGAGAGAGGGAGAGGGGTGCGAACGGGAGCAGCATAGTGGGGAAAAGAGAGAAAGAGAGAGGAGACGAGAGAACGAGAGAGATAGAGGGTATGGATGAGCTGGAGAAATAGAGACCACAGACAGAAGAGAGCGAGGAGCAAACGTTGCATTTTCATTTTACATATAAATATTATTTACTGATAAAGAAAAACCGAATTATCATTACTCTTTCTATTAAATTTTTCTAGATTTTCAAAATAATTTCGAATGATAATTTTTATTTTTTTTACTGTAGATATTATTTGATTATGATGAATTTCGGTGTGTGTGTAGTTAATGGTATTTTTAATAGTTCCATTAAATTTGAGCGCTTTGTGTACCAAATTGTAGATGCTATCGACTTTTCTACCATACGTTATTTGTTAGTTTCTGCTTACTAAAAAATCCAAAAAAAAATTAAAGATTTACTTGTTTGTTGATCCCTGGCAATAACATAAAATATGAACATATTTTTCATAATTTCCTATTAAATATTCTGCTCAAATATTATTATACCCAATCTAAGCACCTGTCATTTTAAATATACCCCAACTTAAAGTGCATGATACCAAAGACCCTAAAGAGCGTTCCATCGTTGCGCTACATCGCGGAGGGCAAGACTGGAGCGGGAAACTAGTTAACAATTGCACAACCCCAGCAGCAGCAGCAGCAACAACAACAACAATGTTTGCGACATTTTTGGTCAGCGTTTAAGGCAAAAAAAAAAATTAAACGTTGCCATTTGTAGACGACTGCCCTGATCAATAACCCGAAAGGGGGAAGGAGAGGAACCCAAATCACAGAGAGACAGACAGAGAGAGAGAGAGAGAGGGCCATGGAAACAGGTGAGCAACAGCAGCAGAAGAGGCAACAGGTGAACAGCAGGCAAGTGGTCAATGCGTTCAACATACCCTAAGTGGGTTAATTTGTCTGTCCGTCTGTCTGTTCGTACCGACAGAGCGACTCTCTGTGATAACAAACATCGACACGGCCAAAAGGCAGGCGGCGTGCAAACTCCCAGAGACGCCATAAACCAAAAGCCAGGCCCAAAAGTCAGGCCAAGACGAAGAGCCAAGACAACCTGCCAAGTGCCAAGCGACGACGACGCGCATTGGGGGGCTCTTGCGCAGTCGCAGCCACAGCAGCAGCAGCAGCAGCTGTCAGCAGCGTCAAGGTCGCCTATTGTAAAAGAAAGCGCCATCGCATGGCCTTGAACACGAACGAAAATATGTTAAAAGCCAATGGCTAAATGGTGAATGAAGAAGCAGTCAAAGAAGCAGACAAAACGTCAGCTAAAAAGATGATTTCGGGATGAAGAAAAAAACTCCACTTTGGATATGCTCCGTCTGCTCTCTTTTGTTTTCAAACCCCGAAAACCCAGCGAAACATTCAAAAAATGTGAGCAAACAAGCGTGTTTTTATTTTGTTTTTATTTTTTAAGTGCCATAAACTTTATGCTTTTGTAAGACAATGAATGAAAGACAAAAACCCAAAAGAGCCAAAAGAGCCGAAAAAGCCAAAATGTTTCAAACCAATTCAGTTTGCAAAAACTAAAAAAAATCTTGTGCAAGAGGGCGACAGCATCTCCAAGCAAACAAACTCACAAAAAAATTGTTAAAAATGTGTTAAATTGGGGTTAAATGGTTAGCAAATGGGTTAATTGTATGGAGATTTGTATCAGAAATTGGCTCAGGCTTAGACTCAGACTTTGGGTTCGGTTCGATTCGATGGGGTAATAAAGGTAGTTTTGCACAATTGTTTAAATCAAATGGGTGTGTGTTAAACTTCGGCCTTGAGCATACAGGAAAATAAAGTACAAGCGTTGGAATTAACTAAGTAGAAGTTGTCTTTGCTGTCCACATTTATTTTGGGTACTTTTGTAGATGTTCTCGCTGTCATCTTTTAACCCACAGAGTTGAAAGATTATCAACTACATTTCCTTTTCAATTAAAAGTTTAAATACCCCAAGAAATGTACGTATAGATTGTACTTTGTTCTTGTGCTTCAAACTTAAATTGTATGTACATCGTTTCTAATAATTATAAATCTAACGCTTCCACATCAACCCTTTTCCAGAACAAAATCTATGACAGAATTTATGGACATACATATATAATCTTCCAAAATATTTCCTTGTAGGCTCAATCCAAAAGTTCTTTGCTAGACTTTTTTTACCTTTTCTAAACTTTTTTAGGAGAACATTTTACGATTAACAGACCCTACGGAAACGTTGTACTCGGAACAAATTATATTGACTCTTTCTTCTTTTATTTTACAGAACATTTCGAATGATCTTTGACTGTAAGTAGTCGTAAGTCTAGACTTTTTTTGGGGGGAACATTCAAAGGTATTCGAACATTTAAAGACTCCAAAAGCAGACCCCTAAGAACACTCTCTATACGGAAGTGCTTACACTCGCAAGAGTTCTGTTGAAATTCTCTATTGTGTTGAATCTTGCTAACAATTTTCTCAACTTTTGGGCATTAGAGATCACGTGAGATCAGAGCTCATTTCCACAATTGGACAGTGCTGGGTTCAAAGGTTAGCCACGCGTTGCGATGAAACCGTCTAATGATTCTCCATAAAGTCTGTAATTTGTTTAGTAGTCCAATTAACATGATAATCGGCCAGAAAAATAAAATAAATAAAAAACAAACTATTTGCATGTTGTAATTTAGATCGTGAGAAAACATGCAACGTGTTACCGGAAAAAATCCAGGAGAACAAATTCTATATATTCCTGAATACTTTCAATTCTTAATGACAGCTTGATATAATAATTTTATATCATAAATTGTTCATTGTTGAATTCCAAATCAAAGAAACAATGAAACCTTTTTATATAAGGCATAATTAAATGCGCAATTAGTTGACGTCTTTTATAAAAATGAGAGACTCACCGCAGAATAATAATTGTTATAATTATAGAAAACCGTTGTATTTAAGCCACATTTACATACCTGCAAAGAGACAGAGACAGAGAGAGTGAGGGAAAAGGTTTATAAAGATAAGAATAAAATCGATTCATTATTTCTTGTGGAACTGGTTCTAGTCGATTATTAGAATTAGTAATAGAATCCATTAATATGGACGACTACAAACCAAGACTTTGAGCGACTACAAAGTAGCTGAAAATGTTGGTAAAAATACAGTATTTATAGGAATGATACATAGAGTGTGGGGGCCCTTCAGCAGAGAGGATACTTACATGAAAATTCTTTTTATGAGATTTTTTTATATTATAATTTACCATTTTTCAATAATTTTTTTATTGCTTTTATATGAAACTTTGTTCAATAAATGCTTACAAGATATTCTATTACTCAAGATTTATTTATCTTTTCTTGCCCTTGAAAATTACAAGTGACTTCCCCTCCAGAAACTGTGTAATCAACTAAATCTGTTCACAGCCCTCATACACTCCACGAAATATCATTACAAAATAACCTGCCGATAGAAGAATAAATATCTGCTACAGAAAAAAAGTTCCCCAGACACACACAAAGAGAGAAAAAAGCAACAAAAAAAAGTGCTGTGTTGTGCCGCATTAATAATTAAATTTCAGAGACAATCTATCTTCTGTATTTTTTTATAAATTTTTTTTTGCATTTTATTTTAACTTTTTGTTTCTTGCTTACAAAAAAAAAAAAAAGCGCCACCGCTGCCGCTACTGCCGCCGCTCGACGATCGACAGTCTGAAAGCTCAAAGTCAGACGCGGCGCTTAAAGTAAAGCTTGCGAGTGCGCGATCCGTCGATGGTTTGCTTCAGTCGTCAACCGGAGCTTGCGAACAGCACTTGTGGCCAAGTGGAAACGCGCGAGTAACCGCCGAAATACAAAAGAAAAACGGAAAAGGCCAGGCCACAACACTCTTGAGAGCCCAAAACAAAAACAAAAAACAAGCGAAAAAGCGAAAAGCCAAAAGAAAAAGAGCCACGAAAATTGCAACACAAAAAGCGCGCGTGCGCAACCAAAAAAAAAAGCAGTTAGAAGAGGGGAAAAATAGAAGAAAAATCACTCGCTGAATACGGTACGGTTAATGTTTAATGCATGTAGCATTAGTTATCCCACAAATATATTGGATTATTCATGATTTTCAAGTGAAAATATTACAAACGTTTTTAGTGTGGAAATTACGTATTTGAGCCAACAATTTGTTGAAATAAATGGAAAAAAAATGTTCATTTTTGGACATTTGATGAAATTTTGATATGAAAACTTCTTTGTGAAAATGAATAGTGAAACAAATGGAAATGTGCTTTATAAAACAATTGCAAGACTAAGAGATTTACGAAGCTTAAATATTTGAGAAGTGATAGATTCTCAAAGGATTGGACATTAGGAAAGGAATAAAGGAATTTCTTATTAAATATGAATAATAAATAAAGGAATAAGTACATGTAACCATTCAACATATAGCTGACATTTATATCTTCGGAAATTATATTAGAAAAACTTGAAAATAATCTCAGTTTCTTTGTGTGCCACCCAACAAAAAATTTCCGCATTCAAAGTGAAGTCAGCAGAAAATGTTTTTTTTTTTGGGTATTTTCTTTGCTTGTGTTTTATCTTATGTTGGAAAAGCACGCAAAAACACACAAGCACAGAAAATGAAAAATAGAGACGAAGAAAACAAAAAAAAACGAAAGACTCAAGACACAAACTTGAGCGCAATGCCGCATGAAGCGGTATATGGTTGATAGATAGGATCTATCCACTCTGTGGATTATAGGGTATCCACTGACAGTCTGAGTGTATAAAGAAACACAAAGAAGTTAACCTAAAAGATTTTTTTCGTGTTAATTTTGGACAGACAGCAAATGAAATGTAAAAGAAATAGAAACTAAAGAAAAAGCCATAAATGGCAATGCATAGAGCATTACTTTTTACACATGTTTACTTAGCCATTTTTGTTTGTATTTCTACAACAACAACAAAATACAGAAAATTAAGTGGGGAGAGTAGAGGAGAGCTGTGGAGAGCAGGGTATTGGGAAATGCAAAAGATTGCAACAGGTCCCGGTCCCTCTCCCTCTTTCTGTCGATCAATTTTGTTGGGGAAATTCAATTAAATGAAGGCACGCCAGTCGATCAGGAGATATGTATCTAATGTCTATATATGGTAGATCATTAGGGAAATTGTTTGAAAATCAGGGAAACAATTTGACAGCCCAAAGGCTGATGTCTATAGGGAGATAATTTGAGGGGAAATTGCTGAAACCCCAAGCTGACTTAACCATGTACAGACTCTCCCTCAATTGAGTAATTTCTCTAATGCAACACCATTCCTTCCTTCCCCTACTTGCCCATAATTTATATACTTTTCACACTCCTAGCCCCATTATCAAGGCAATTATTAACATGCAACATCTATAATTATATAAAACACAGCAAAAAAAAAAAAATAACAAATCCAAGCAAAAAAATGACACACAAAACGTCAAAACGAAAAGAAAAACTCGAATAAGAAGTAAAAGCCATGTGTAAGCCGCAGACAGAGACAGCAAAGCAAAGATATTATAATCAAAGAAAGAGACTTCCATGCCATGCAATGGGGACAACTAAAATTAGCAAAAAAACTAAAATTAAAATCATTGCGCGACGATAAATGTTAGCGAAAATCATTCATGTAGGAAAAACTTTGATTGCTGTGGTGTACAGAGTTGTAGAGATGGTAGGTTGATTTTTTTTTTGTGGATTTATAGTAAATGATTTTTTCTACTTTAAATTTCAAAAATAACATTGATTGAAAAACTACCAAATTAAAATAGCTATGGTAATTTTTGTTAAAGCTTTAGTTAATGGTTAAAATATACCATAATTCCTAAAATCATTTAGAAAGGTTTTTAATGGTGTGAATTTTAAAGCAATTATCTACCTTAGTGCCAAAAATCATCTTGATTGGTTTACTAAATAAGCTAAAATAAGCTGAATAAAAAGTGCCCACTCATTCCTTTATTTATTCCGAAAACCAAAACCATATTATCTTTGGCTCTACAGCCCTTTATTTTTCTCTCATTAAAATAGTTTAACGCTCTACTAATTCCATTTAAATCACTTTCTCCATAAACAAATCTACGATAATGCGCTCGTAAGTTTTCAATCCAATTTCGTGGGCAAACCCACCCAAAGAATTCATCAGATGGAATTAAATTAACTTCCACTTGCAAGCCAAAAGGTGAATGATATTTAAATACAGCTCACAGACAGCTGTTTGGGGCGCTAGTAACAGTGGCGCACCACTGTTGCAGCTTGACCGAAATGATTGTTGCTGGCATTATATAAGAAGTGGCCATGCCACAAAAAAAGGCCTGAAGAGAAAGACAAAACACACAAACACAGAGACGCGAAAAGAGAGAAGGAAGCAAGCAGTCGTCAGACGTGCAAAGAGAGCGGCTTTGTAGAGGCGGTGCAACCACATGTTGCACGAACTAAATACCCACTAACACTGCAACACTCCGCCGATCCGAGCCGATCCGAACCGATCCGTTCGATCGGTGAGCGGCTTGTCTTAGTTAGTGACTTGGTCGATATGCTTGGCCTGTTAAATAAGCCGTTAAACTGCATCAAGGTAGCGCAAAAAACGTGTTGGCCAGGGCTCAAAAAGGGGCGTGCCCCTTGCGCACTTAATATTTACGAGCCGCATATTGCTCAGTCGAATATTCTCGGCTGCTAAGAAAGCCCAACCACAATTTGGGGGGCACCACATGCCACTCTTCTAAGCAGCTCAGGGCCATTGAAAAACATTGCGAAAAACACTTTGGCAAATAAAATGCGAAGCTTGCATACGAACAGAAAATACGTATAAAAGACATCAATAAACCATATAGACAATTTTTTCGGAACCACTTTACAACGTCAGCAGCAGCAGCAGCAGCAGCTACGGCAGCGGCAGCCCCTGTTAACCAGTTGCCAGCAACCTTGATGACGAGCGGCGTCTCCTCTGTGGCTGAGGTTTTTGGCGGCTTTTTTTTTTGTTGGTTTATTAATTTATTTTGGGTTTTTATTTTTTGATAATTTTTATCAGAATGGAATGTATGGAAATAAATCTGGCACCTAAATATGGAATTTCTTCAGATACGATAGGATTCCTTTCCTTCTCACATAATTTCTATACTGTTTGCATGGTATATTCTTTGACTATTTTATTTATGGTTTGAGTGATTTGTAAAGAAAATATCACAAGCATATGCTCGAAACCCAAAGAAGAACCTGCCAACAAATACCATTTTAAATTCCTTAAATTCAAACTTTCTTTCTTTTTTTCGCATAATTATTTCCCCGAAACTCTTCAATGATTTTTCCCCAACTCTGACGCACTGTACAGACACTCAGACATTAAAACCTATTTAAATTTTATTTTTAGTAAGGTTGAGCCCCCAGGGCAACAATTGTTTACGCTTGTCTCTCAATTTCGGCTTCATAAAGAAATATATAAGTATAAAAAAATAAACACACACCTGGATATCAGGTTGAAACAAAAATTGTGTTGTCCTTTGCGTCATCTGCTGCAATGTTAAGCAAACAGCAGCAGCAGCAGCAACAACAAAAACAAGCGAAAGATATACCAGAAATACCAACAAAAAAAGGCAGCCAGACAGGCAGGCAGAAAACGTTAACAACATTAAGTTATGGCCACGATTGTTGGTGTGTTACTAACCTTACTCAATTTTTATATTCATTTTTTTCGCTTTTATTTCGGGGCTTTTAACTTTCGAACGAGCGCGCGTTTGATTTTGTGTCTTTTTCTTTCGCCGGCGCATTTGATTATGTATCTATGAGATACAGATACAGATATGTGAGAGAGATAAACAGCTAGATACGAATGCAATGAAGTTGCTTGCTAGCTTGCTTATTTTTTTGGGGCTTGAGAGACTAAAACATGAGTCGGCACTCTAAGTGGGTCAAAGTCTGATTAGCAAGGTCACACGAAAAAAAAAATACATATCGTATACGGGAATTTTTGTGAGATTGCAAACGAGAAAGAAATACAAAGATAAAGAGAGAGAGAAAGAGAGGGGAAAAAAGAGATCTTGAGGAGTCAATAAAATAAAAATAAATTGTTTAAATAAATCTAGAAATTAACACTGAATTAAAGACAATTATTTGATATCATGATTGGTAGTCATAAATGGAATGGTTATTATTCAGCTATGAATGGAAAAGGTTAGGGTAATATGTACAGGGTAGGGGCAAAATATTAGATTCGTTTTTTTTTTATAATTTTAATGATGCGGAACTACAGGCTTTACAGACTCCTAAATGGTAATAATCTCTAATAAAATTTATTACAATCGTTAAATATTGCGGAACATAAAACTGTGATTTTGTTGTTGCTAAAATCTGCTATCCAAAAAGCTTCACTGAATGCCTCTTCCTACACAAAAAAGAACACCAAACTATTTTCGTTAATTTAAATACAAATCCATAGGAAAAAAACCTCTAAAAAAATCAAACGTTTTCGTGTGTGTTTTATGTCTTGGGAATATCCCATAAAAGAGGTCAAATGAATACCAAGTGAACAGCATTTTCCATTCGTCACATGCTTCTTCACCCACTATGGTACATATCGACAACTGATGCATATGTATACATATATTGAAAGTCATATAACTATTTACGATTCTTCTCACACCTTCTGTTTTTTTTGTTGTTGTTGAGAGCCAGCAGCAGCTGCCGCAACTTCTCTTGAAGTCGTCGTCACTGACGACAATTCATCACAATTCCACGAGTTACATTTTGCAGCAGCTCTTTACAGTCCACTTCCAGCCACTTTCAAGGTGTTTGCTTATTCAGAATGCATTATTTCTGACGTTGAGATATAGGTACTCAAAACACACACACACACACATACAGATCCATTCTATATAGTATATCTCCCTCCTCCACTTAATATTCAAAACGTTTCTGTGTGTTTTCCCCCTTTCCACACATCAAATGTCACTGCGATTGTTCCGCGTGTGTGCTGTCTGGCTGTCTCAAGTCTCAATTTACAATTTACATTTAACAAAAGCTAAAGTTTTCTGCATCTCTAAATAAAAAAAACACGTTTTCCCTTGTTTATAGAACTTATATCATAATATCTGTCAAGTCGAAACGGAACCCTTTTGCTTAATCAATTTCACGGCGAATGAAGTGAGAAATTTGCTAACTTAAAAGATGATTCATTATTGTTGTTAAGCAAATATTTGTTTGCCCTTTGACCTTGTTTTAATGAAGTGGATTTTGAACAGCAAATTTCAAGCAATTTCTCTACTGATTTTCTTCTATCTTTTTCTCTTTTAACTCATGTTAATGGAGCAATTTTCGAATCAATCTTTGCCACACAAAAACACTTTGAGTCATGCAACATTTAAGCACTCGCAAAGCAATCTCAATTTAAGCTCCAGAAATCGTAACTTTTATGAGAAATATTCACTAATAATTTACACAAATTGTAGCTTCAAATTCTGTTAAGTCATGAAAAGTTCCACTAGTACATAGAAAAATATATACTTCTCTGTATGTATATAGTATCGCCCCCAGAAAGAGGCTATTGAACTGCACAAAAACTTCCATTTAGTTGGCTTATAAAATTTACAGAGATTCCTATTTCACTTTCAGTCAGGCGGTTGGTTGGTTAATTAGCAGGGCACCTGCTTGGCACTCCTACACATAGCACCACCACATAGCATCTGAGATCTTAAAATAAATTATGGATCGGACAAGTACTTTGAGCTGAATGGCACGTGTATGTCATAAAGAGGCAACCAGAGGCAGCAAATCAATAAAATACATAACCAAATCAAGAAAATGATAATGAGAATAAGAATTTTGTTGACGCAAATGATTTATGATGATTGGGGCGTAGAGAGAAAGAAAAGGGGTTTTTTTTAAATATAATTTTTTTTTTTAAATGCTAGAATAAATTTTATAGGAAATTGGAGGTATATTATGTATTACACATTACGTACATAATACAGAAAATAAAAATACAAAAATACGTTTAAACACAAATTTAAAAAAAAATAAGTTTTAAAAAAGGTTTACAGCTTTTAAAAAAGTTTTACAGCCACACGAAAGCGTCGTGTTAAAAAACCCCATTAAATGGACCCAAATTACACGCAATATTAAACCATAAATTCATCAAATAGAACAAAAAATATCTCCCTTGTGCAATCCCCTTTGGCCGCCTTCAGCGCCTGTCCCAAAAACTTATTTATATCCAATAAATAAATAAAATTCAATAATTAATTCCATAATTGTATTAATTATTCCACAGGAAAAAAAAAACATAAGCGAGAACTCTCAAGATGGCGGCCGTGGAAGTGAGGAATGGCTATAAGTACTATGGCTCCAAATCGAACCCCAAGATTGTGCTCAATCAACTGAATATGAACGTGATGCGTGGCTCCATGTGAGTGGCATACAAAATTCCAATCAGAGCTCAAACAGATACTTATAATATAACTCAATTACTTTCTTCCTATAGCTATGGGTTGCTAGGTGCCTCGGGATGTGGCAAGACCACTCTGCTCTCCTGCCTTGTTGGCCAGCGGCGTCTCAATGGCGGCGAGATCAATGTTTTGGGCGTTAAGCCAGGTGAACCTGGCAGCGGTGTGCCTGGCTCTCGTGTCGGTTTCATGCCCCAAGAGATTGCTTTGGTTGAGGAGATGACCGTCAAGGAAACGATCTTTTATTTTGGTCGCATCTACGGCCTGACGGATGAGCGAATTCGTGAGAAATTCAAGCAGCTAATGGATTTGCTACAGCTCCCGCCAGCACGACAAATGATCAAACAGTGCAGTGGGGGACAACAGAGACGTTTGTCTTTTGCCTGCGCCCTGATACACGATCCCGAGCTGCTAATTTTAGATGAACCCACAGTGGGTTTGGATCCCATGTTGCGTGAGAAGTGAGTGTCGCATGCTAATCTATCTGTTTGGTTAATTAATGAGTGATTCATTTTCGTTTTAGAATCTGGGATTTTCTTGTCGATAAAACCAGAAATAGCAAATTGGCTGTGATCATAACCACACATTACATTGAAGAGGCCAAGCAGGCAAATTGTGTAAGGAAAAACTCAGGAATTATACCAGAAAATATATCCCTAAAATAAAAACACTTTTCCTCTCCCGCACACAGATTGGCCTCATGCGTAATGGCGTTCTCTTGGCTGAGGATACACCCACAAATATCATGATTAAATTTGGCACACAATCCATTGAGGATGCCTTTCTTATACTTAGTCAGCGGCAGGGTAATGAGGATGAATTGGCACAAATAATGAATCAGCAGCCGGCACTGCCCACAGCTGTGCTACCCACAGAAGTGATAGATACACATGAGCCTGGCCTGAGCCTGGAAAAGCCACCCATTCCCCACGACGAGCCCATGAATGAGAACAGAAAGAAGGTGTTCTTCACGACCAAAGGACGGCTCAAGGCATTGATGACCAAGAATTTTGTGCAGCTCTTTCGACAGCCATCGTAAGTGGCAGCAAAACAAAGCGAAAGATTCTCCCTTTAAACATAATTTTTCTTTCATTTTTAGTGGCATAATTTTCATGCTTTTGTTTCCCATCATCCAATTGTCTTGCTTTTATTTGGCCATTGGCAAAACCCCAAAGAATCTCGAGTTGGGTGTCTACTCGGGTGAAGTTAAGAGCTATAGCGAGTGCTTCGATGATAATCTGGTCACTGTTTACGATTCAAATGACACCTGTAAATTCCACAAACTCTCCTGTCGCTACATACGAGAGTTGGGCGATGATATCGTAACGAGAAAGTACTATACCAGCGAAGCGGACGCCTTGAGGGATGCCAAAAAGACACTGACTGTGGGCTATATACACTTTTTCCACAACTTTAGTGAATCGATATCATCGGTGCTCGAAGATGGACGCCATGCCAGCGATGGTGCTGTCGATCATGCCGAATTGAGTGTACATATCGATATGACGGGTAAGAGATATCGATTAAATTTCGATTTTGTTTGATTAAATTAAAGTTAATTTCCTTTGTTTGTGTGCAGATCAACAAGTGGCATATTTTATTCAACGCAAACTACGTGATAAATTCGCTTCTTTTATGAGCAGTGTGGTCAAGGATTGTAATGCTTCCGCTGCCCTTGTGCAATTACCCGTTCAGTTCCAGGAACCCATCTATGGCAGTGCCGACATTGAATTCCAGCAGTATTGTGCCCCGGGTGTTGTTATGACGTGAGTAGGCAGCCAGTAAACGAGACCATCATCGATCATTTCTTTGGACTATTTCTAATGTTTCAACCTTCTACAATTCATTACTTTTTCCATTGGTTTTTCTGCTATTCCAAGTACAATATTTTGAGTGTTTTTTTATTTTTGGAACTAAAGGAAGGAACTAATGAGCATCCCTCTGTACATTTCTTTTGGTTCTAAAAACCCTTGTTAAATCTTCTCTTGTAATGCCTTAATCATGCCCTTAAATCCCACTCCTTAGCATGGTCTTCTTTTTGGCCACTTTGATGACGGCTGCGGTGTTCATTTCGGAACGCATGGATGGCATTTGGGATCGCACTCTGTTGGCTGGTGTTTCGGCCACGGAAATGCTGTGGGCACATCTTTTGACACAATTGATAATCATGTCGCTGCAATCGTTTGAGGTTATCATGTATATTGGCCTTGTTTTCGATACGTACAACAATGGCGATACAACGACACTCATAGGATTGCTAACACTGACGGCATTCTGTGGCATGTTGTTTGGTAAGGGGAAATATATATAACAAATTATAGCTTCATTTATTTAATTTATTTTATCTCTTTTTAAAGGCCTCTTTATATCTGTATTTTGTAAGTCCCATACGGAGGCCAATTTTGTGGCCACTGGTGCCTTTTATCCCATGATTATACTTTGCGGTAAGTGTTGGCAAATTCATAACCAAAAGGTATCACAATTTTATGTGATTTTTAATTTATTTTTGTAGGTCTCTTGTGGCCCCTGGAGAGCATGCCACAGTTTCTGCAGGATCTGGTTATGGTATTACCCTTTACCATACCCTCCATATCTGCACGAAATGTCATCGAAAAGGGCTGGTCCATCACTAATGCCAAGGTCTATAATGGTTTCCTTGTCATGGCCGGCTGGACGATCATCTTCTTTGTGCTCTGCCTCATTGGCATCAGGCGCAAGGCGTAGAGCGTGGGAGACGGGGAGGGGCGTCATTTCTTTTTGGGTTTTAAAATAAACAATTTATTCAGGGAGGGGGCCCTTCACTTTAGATCGTATTGTATTAGCATTTCTTCATAGGCGATTTTACATACACCAAACACCCATACACACACACACACATATATATCGCATCGTTGTAGTATCTATGTAATTTAATAATTATCGGAAGCATATCACTCGCATGTAGTAGACCTCTCATCAAAAAAAAAAACAAAAACAAAACACAAATCTTTCATACCAACGAAATGCAACGCTTTTATTGTGCAAAAAGTGTGCTAAAAATAAAAATTTTAGAATGTAATAAAAAAAACTCGTAATAAGGTCTTAAGGTGTCTCACAAAAATATTTATACTACACTGCACAACACAAAAATCGTATTCATTAAAAAGAAAAAAACAAACCACAAAAAAATTCGTATAAAAAATCGATTCATGACATGTACTAAAGAATTACTTATTGATAAACGAAATTTCACAATTATTTAGAAGAAAACCAATGAATCTATGTACTAAATTCATGTGTAATAAAATGTATAATTATTTAAATTAAAACTTTAAATCAACCAAAAATACAAATCAAAATAAATTGAGCTGAAAAATAAATAAAATAAATTGTTGTTGCTGTGTACTAAATTTTAGTACATGTTTTGTTTTTTAATTTTGGTGTTCAAATCGACAAATATTTTTTTTTTGGGGTATAATCAATTTGAGTACATTTATTACATTTCATTTGGAAGCGAATTCCCCAATAAAGGTATACTGAAAGATGTTTCGAAACTGTTTTTAAAATGAAGTCCTAATTAGTTCTATGTTTCCAGCACCAACTGAATGTAATTTTCCATGCTTAATTCATGTTCTAAAGCTTTTTTCTGAAGACCAGAAATTCTTTTTCGAGCAGCAAACGTGTTTAACCCTTAATTAACTTTACGAATCCCAACTAAAAGTTAACCAAAGAGCAAACGCCATAAAGGAATGCAGAAAAAAGCCATTTAATGGCTCTCCCTTCCCACTGAGTCAACAAGTTTTCTCAATATTTGTCTTCATATGAAATTCAAAGCAGCGCAAAACTAAAGCGAAAGTTCCTTAAACATTCTGACCCCCTTAAAAAAAACACACACAGATATATATATATATATATATATATGCATCATATATATCTTATACATATATAAAATAGTCTCTGGTTCTGTCTCTGTGTGTGGGCCAAGGACAAGGACATGTTCACGACGACGACGACGACGACGATGTCGAGGACGTGGCAAAGTTGCTGACACACTTCGGGCCTTAAAAGTGCTAGACAGAAAGTCTGCTCCGGTTGGCTGGGTTTTCCCCGTAGTCCCCCATCAGAGAGGGGACTTTCCCTCTCCAGACCACTCCACCCCGCTGGGTGTCTGCCAGCAGACATTTTTATTACAAAACTTTATCTTTGCCAAATGAAAACCCTCGTCGACGACGATGACGACGAGAAGGAGAAAAATATATAAAAAGCCAATGTTCTGAGTGTGTGTGTGTCTGTCTGTCTGCCTGATGGCTGTTGGGTGGCTGTTTTGGGGTTGGGGTTGGGGTTGGAGTGCCAAAGTGTCGTTTGGCATTTTATATAACTTGCATAAAATGTGCAAAACTGGAAAATTGTTGCTGGCAGAAAATGTGTGCGTAAAAGTTGAAGGAGTACTCGTCCTTGTACTTGTTGCACCCCCCCTGGCAAGTGGCTATTTTTAGGTTTTTACGAATGCAAATTGCTGATGTAAGTGAGAGCCAGTAGTAAAAGTTAGTTTTTAGTCTTGTAATTGATACATTTATCATGTATAAAGGCGAGATGCATGTCCAACAGAATGTTATAGAGCGTATGAGTGATGTTTGTGGGTGGAAAATAAATGGAATTATGAGTGTTGGGCAATTTTTAAGTGAATTAGGGTAACATTTCTGGTGAATAATCTTAATAGAAAACTCGATTAACTATTTTTAGTTTAGAAAGCAAACGAATTCCATGACTTTTTGCATACCTATCCTAGATACTCTTTTAAAGTACTTTAGCTGGTTCTGTATTTTTTTTTCTGTTCTTCATTCATTTGCATTAATATATATTTAATTGAAATTAAATTTAAAACAAATTCCACTCCATTCTATAAAAATAAACCTCTTAAATCAACCTAAATTTCTTTATCCTTCCTTGAGCCCCAAACTTAAATAAATTTCATATTCATGCACATTAATTTATGCACAATTTCTGCAAGAGAAATATCCATGCTAAATTTCTGGTAAATCCCACACACACACCAACATAAAACCAGCATGAAAGCTATCTCCAGGGTATACCAGACACAGACGGCAGACAGACAAACAACAAGCAGAGTTTTCCATGAGTTTTCACCAGCAAGTGGGTCAAGTTTTTCCCACCCAAAAATGTAGGCAAAATGGCAAAAGTTTTCCTCGAGTTTCGGTCTCGGTGTCTCGACTATAAAAACACAATTTTGTGGCCAACATAAAAGTGAAAATTCTATGACCTTTTGCATAGCAAAAACACACACAAAATAAAAAACAACAAACAATAAAAACAAAATTTCGGGTGAGACGTAAGGTCAATCCCCCCGCAATGTACTCAACCCTTTTTTTTCTCTAGTCTAAAGAGAAAATTTTGTTACAACTTTTGCTCCATTTCATGCATATATAAAATTTTCCCAGGAAAAGCGACAGAGAGAGCGAGAGAGAGACAGAGACAGGAATTGGAGTTTAAAAAGTTGGATACAATTTTGTGGCTTGCTTTCGTAATTTGACCTTCAAACAAGTTGAACAAACTCAAGCACAAACACAGACACAATCGCACACTGCAGACACACACACACACACACACAGATATACAGCTGCACATTCGTACAGTCCGAGTTAGAGAGGAATGAAACGTAATACTCTCCTGGCGCAAAAGTCTAATATTTAAACGTAATTTTAATGAAGGTAAAAGTGTTTTTGGTTTTTGCCATTTTGTCTTTACATTTGAGGGCTTCCCCAAAAATCTACATCTCTCTCTGTTTGTGTGTGTGTTGTTGTATCTATTTGTGTGTGTACTAAGACTTTGCTTTTGTGTTTGCCTTGAACTCTGGGCATCCTGTTTCCTGTTTACAGCTTTAACAAGCATTCGTTTCGGGTTCATTGACTAAAGGTATTTTCTAGACCGAAAATTGTCTGAGTAATGGTTGCAAAATGGGGGGCGCCTTTTTGGGTGGGATTTACAAGGTGTGGCCACAAAGCAAGTTGCCAAATTGAGTACATAAATTTAAAATAGATGATTTAAAGATTTAAAGGTGAATGTGCCTGAGGGAGTTTGTTTCCATTTATTATTTGCAAGCGACAAATTTACGTTAAATCTTCTGAAATGTCTTTGAGCTGAGGTATTCCCTCTCGGAAGCCTGAAATTCTTCTCCAATTTATCGCATTTTGTTAGTTATTCAACGAAGTGAGGATAATCTATGCCCAAAATATATGGGAATTCGTTTGCTCATCTATTTTAAGCTACCTTTTCAGGATATAGGAGATTATATCCAACCAAAACTTATTTCTTGCACCTTATTTGTCCAGTATTTAATCCTAATTCCCTATCTAGCTCCTTTTAAAATTGAAAACTTTACCAAAATGGAAAATGGAATTGCAAGAGCAAACCAGGCCAGAAATGCTTTTCCCTGATTGACAAATAAATGTGGGCAGCTAAATCAAAACAAATATAAATCTTGCTTGGGACCCCACCCATATTTTTTGGCTCAAGCTAAAACTGAAAAACCAACAGGACATCAAGCAAAATGAAAGATGACACAATAGATGCGCACAAGCTGAGGTTCCTCTGGCCAAAAGGACTTTTGCATTTCATTGACCCTTTAAATGGCAAAGATACACAGATACAGATATAGATGGCACGGACGGATGGGCGCTCCTCTTCCAATGCATCGCCTATATACCGGACCATAAGTATAGGACGTGCGATATATGTACTCTTTGGGGGGGAGGTTTCTCTCTTGCATGTCAGGCAAAGTTCTTCTTGCTGGGAGAAAAATTTGATTCGAGAGTTTATTCAATTTGCTGGCATGTGTATCGCCCCCGGAGGGTGCAGCAGCAGGCAGCAGGCAACAGCATCAGTAGCAGTAGCACATCCACAATCCACATGACGTTCAACTGATGTCTGATGGACAACCAGAACAGAACGATAGGAGGAGGGGAGAGTGGAGGAGAGGCATGGGGGCTGCAGGTGGACTCCTCTCGCTCTCGCTCTGAACTCTGCCAATATAATACAATCAACGTTGGGTCTTCGATTCGATGCGCATTCGATGCGTTTGCCGTTTTTGAGTTGGGGGTTGAAGTGGGGAGAGTGGGGAGGCGGGTGTACGGTGTACCGTTGCGTAGGCACAGCCACACAGATACATGCACACACTCTGTCACACACACACACACACACACACACACACACACACACACACACACACTCGGGGGTACATTCTCTTTGCTCTCTTATGTGCACCATACATAGGCTCGTTTCATTCACTCGTTGAAGCTTTTTCTTCGATTTGCATTCATTCCCTCTCGCTCTTGCCCTATGTACTGTTGCTCTGTGTCCTGCTCTGCCTGCTGCACTGTACATGGCAGCTTTTCG
Organism: Drosophila subsilvestris; assembly: GCA_035043285.1. NCBI lineage: Eukaryota > Metazoa > Arthropoda > Insecta > Diptera > Drosophilidae > Drosophila > Drosophila subsilvestris. The sequence continues at coordinate 1,229,549 of JAWNNB010001726.1, read as the reverse complement.
GGTGTGAGGGGTTGGGCAGCAGTGTCCTGGGGTCCTGGCCACACATGCGTTTGGCCTTTTGCCTGGCACACATAGGGGGCAGTGGTAGTGGCAGCGACAGCGACAGCATCGCGGCGCTGCTTTATATGGCGCAACTGCTGATTGGGTTCGCACAGTGGAACGAAATGGAGGATTACCGGATGAACTTGCTTACCTGAAATGGGAGAGAAGAAATTTTTTTGGGAACATTAATTAAGGAAAAATAAGATATAAGAAAAGATTTAAAAAATTTATATTTTATATATTTAAGTAATTATTGACTAAAATTAGTTGTAGTTGAATTAATATGATTTTTAATTTTTATTATATTATTTTAAAAATTAATTTTTATTATTTTAATTTTAATTTTAATATTTTTATTTTTTAAATTAAATTTTTTATAATTTCGTTTAGTTCTCTTTATTAACCCTTCTCTTTATTAACCCTTAACCTTTTTGGTGTTTAAAATTGATCGAATTTCTTTTCAATATCAGCGCATTTCGTGCCACTGTGCACAAAAGGCAATGCAAAAATTGCGCCAGCCAATGCAGCGACCGAAAAAACAACAACAGCAATATATGCGTGGAGCAGGGAGAGTAGGTGGTGGGATGGAGAGAGTGAGAAAGAGAGCGGGTGGAGGCTGCGCTGCGGTGCGTCACGATAAGGATGGGGACGTGGCAAATATGGTGGGACATGGCGGTGGCGTTTGCTGCGATGCAGCCTACTTCGCTGCCCGTGCAACGGGAACACCAACAAAATTAAAAAGGGGGTGATGAGGGGCAGCAGCAGCCGACAGGGACAACTACGCAGCAGACGCACAAAATCCAATACCCAAGAGAGGGAGAATTAAGAGGGACTGAGAAGAGGTGGCGCTGGCAGAAGCCAGAAGCAGTGGCAGAGGCGTAGGCTAAAGTGCAGCGGAGGCGGGTGGAAGAAGCAACAGCAGCGTCAGTAGAGGGAGCAGTAGAGGGGGTAGGCAGCAGCAGATGAACAATGGACAGGCACAGTCGTGCACACTAAAATGCAGTCCGGGGGGAAAAAACAGGACGAAAAGCACACGAGAGCCACACACACACAGAAAGAGAGAAAGAGAAAGATGGAGGGAGAGAGAGAGATAGAGAGGTAGAGAGTGGACTATGTACGAAATGGGATGTCATGTATTGCCATTGACCAGGCCGGCCTGGCCTGTCCTCCCACCACACCACACACTTTCTTTCTCCCTCTCTCGCTCGTTTTTCATGTCTTCCTGCCTGCTGCTCTCTCGCACTCTTTCACTTGTTTACCAATTTATTTTGCGCACAATACGAAACACGGAAAATGCATGAGGCGGTGAGGCTGGCTGCAGGCCTGCCGCCTACCATAGCCCCACACACATACACATACACTTACCCTCTGTACAGTATTCCTCTGGACCCCCTGCATAGTACTCCTCTGTCACCGTGCACATAGCCACAAACAACAAAAAAAAAAAAAAACGATGCGTTCCAAACGAAACGCAATGATAGCCACAGCAGAGCAGTGAGCAGCAGCAGAGAGAGAGAGGCTAAGAGAGGCATAGCAGAGGCATAGCAGAGGCATAAGCAGAAGCGTAGCTGTGGGAGAGGCAGTGCAGCCAGCAAGCAAAGCACTCAGGCGAAGAATAGAAACGTAGGCTAACTTTTTCGGTGCTCCAAAGCTATTGATACCCTGCAAGGTGGATCCATATAAGATATAAGGTACTGCGATTTTTATAAAACAAAACTGAGCCATGAAAGGAAAATAAAATAACATTTTGTTTAATTAAAAATAACTTTGATTTAAATACTTTATATTTTATATTTTTTGTATTTATTATTTGCTGTATCTACTACAATATCATCATACCCTCTGCCTGCCAAGAGTACCGGGTAACAACAACAAAAATTTGCACAAATTCCAGTTCGATTTTTGGTCATAATGCAAAGGAAAAAAAAGAAAGAAGAAGAAATCTCTCCTCTCCGCTTAGCACTCTCTTTTGATATACTCTCCCCCTGCACACTCCCCTCTTGGACCACATGCATTCATTTGCTTGCCATCTCTCTTCCGCCTAGTAGTGGCCCCGTTGCTTTTTCTTTGCTTTGGCGGCTTTTTCTCTGTGTCCTTTTGGTTCCTCCCTTGCCTGCCGTTTGTTATGTTTTGTGTTTGCCACTTTGTGCGTGGATTTTCTTCATCTTCTTTTTCTCAGTTTCGTTTCGTTTCCCCATTGCGCCTTCTGTGCTTTTCTTTATTTTTTTTTTTAGGTGCAATTTATTGTTTGTTTTTGTATTCCTGCTGCGCCCGAGCCTTTCACTTTGATAGAATGGACGCCAGGCCGAAAATTTCATTTTCTTTTCGTTTTTGAAATACCCTTATTGGGAAGGAGTGTTCTAATTTTTTGTAGTATTTTATTTTTTATTTAATATTTTAAATCTAATAATAAAATAAACAAATATATACAGGTCCTTTTTTCATTTTAAAAGGGCATCTAAAATTCGTTATTTTTCGCACACTTTTCCATTTCAATTTTTTTTTTGCCACTTTTTGTTGGATTTTGCCCCTGACTTTTGCGCTGGCGATGTCCCAGAAGAAGAAGCGTAAGCCTCCTCCTCCTCCTCCCATGTGGATGTAGATTGTACATGGGCTCGTAGTATTACGTTTTTCTAGCCGTAGTACGCGGCGTACTATTTCCAAGTCAGTCATCAGTCGTTGGAAAAAAAAAAACCAAGTGGCAAGTGGCAATGGAAATAGAACGAAGGATGTATGAAAGGGAAGTCCTGCCACAGCGCGTATTGAAGGCAAATGTGGCACAAAGGATCTCTGAGATGTGCCCAGCAACCAAACAAAAAAAATGCACAAACCAGCAAAAGGAAACATCAGAAAATGCCAGTGAGACACAATTTCGTAGGCAAATATTTCTCCCTTTTTTTATGCATTTCTCAAGGAACACAAACACACGCACACACACAAATACACATTCTTTACGCATCCTGGCGACTTTGACATAGATGCAGAATTGAATACTGAAGTGGAAAATGAATGGCGCTGCCATTTCTGTTTGTATTTATTATGCGATTTTGCTCAAAAATTGGTGGAGTAGTAGATAAAATATCAAGAGAACATAAACCAAAGATTCAGCTGAATAGTTAAAAGTGTCACCGAGCTATACACATGTAAGGCATTATAGAAACAAAAGATCATTGATTATTCCATCATACCTACACGTATGTGTGCTCTAGAAAATTTGCCTCATAAATAACTTAAATTTAGTCCGAACCATAACGAATAATCTTTAAAAATGTTCAACAAACTGTTGGCTTTCCTTTTGATTTCGCTGCCAATTTTAACGTTGCAAAAAGGCTTCAGCTATCATGTGGCAACGTTTCTGCTACCTGGGGAAACACACAGGCAGGAGGCACAGAGCCTGATGCAAAAGTTCACCCAAACAAATCGCGTGCAGATTTTTTGTCAGACAGTGCAAGATTTTTCTCTCTGGATAATCTTTCAAACCAATCGCCTGCATTTGCAGATCGAAGAGGGTGCGGAATATAATCAGTACAAGGAGGAGACTGCGCATGAGATCTATCAGGCGCATCGCCAGCGAGACGAGTGGCACGAGGGCAAGGCCATGGGGGAGTGGATAAGTATATTGATATGAAGAAAAATTCGCATGACTGCTATGGGATCTACACGGAACAGGCCTTCAATCTCACACTGGAGACCACGCCCACCGACAAGTGGCGTGTGACGAAATTCTGCCTTGGATTTATTCTGTGGCAGGCTGCACCGCACCTCGAGAACTATCAGCGTTGCCTGTACAGCGTGGCGGCATTTGTGGCCTTCCAACTGGGTACCTGGATTATGATTTTCATCACTGGACATTATCGCCTGGTGTTCGGCGGATCCCTGTGGACGGCCTTCCGTGAGGTGCTCTACGAGCGGCCCACAACATTGGCGCTGGCATTCAGTGGTTGCTTTTATGGCCTCGCTTTGGCCTGTCAGCGATCGGAGCAACTGATGTGCCAGCATCGTCGCTTTCGTCAAGTCCATCGCTGCATTCTCAGAGCCATCGCCTGTTGGCTGGTCTTCACTGCCTCGGATCATCAGGATTTTGGACTCTTGTGTGTGCTTTTTTTTGTTTTCTACTCCAAGATTGTGGCGCTGCTTCGCTGGCTCTTTTGGAGTTTGATCAAGTTGTTGCGCCCCATGCTGCCGCCACCAAACAACAGGCAGCAGGAGACGGCACAGGCTGTCTTTGACATCTCGCAACTGCAGCGTCCCCAGCGTTTGGCCAGCAGCAACACGGCTGAGGGGAGTGTAATTTGGGCTGTGCCAAGCATGCCCAGTCCGAATCGTAGCAATGGGGCAATTGGTACGACATCTACACCAATATTTCCGCGATTAAATGCCTTTTCTGGTGTTGCTGCCCATCCGCCTGCTCTCATCTTCCGGGGCCAGGATAGGACAGAATCCAGCGATATATATGGCATCAGCAGAGAAACGCTCGTCACGTCCAGGCGCATCTTTAGGGGTCGCGTTGGCCCCGACGATGCCCCAAATAGCGTCGAACGCGCCTTCACTGCTGCAGACAACCAGCCGAGCCGCAGGAACACTTTTTCGACGACTACACTGTACTACAACGTAGCCTATCGCGAATCATCTGAGAATACACGCGCTCAATAGTGATCCTGCCCCAAAAGTATCTGCTGCAAGCATCAAACACAAGAACAACTAAGCGGGCGAAGAGCACAAGAAAACCATATGGGAAAAACTGGAGGCACAAGCAATAACCAAGAAAGAACTAAGCAAAAAACGAGGGGGGGAAACGCACAAGCTAAAACCAAGTAAGAAAGCAGAAAAAACTGAGGGGAAATGCATTTGATAATTGAAAAGCAAAGCCCAAATACGCACCAACCAGGCAACGGCAACGGCAACGGCACACGTGGAAAACCAGCATCAATGTGCAGAGGGAAAGGAAAAACCTTTTCATACAGGATGGAAAAATGCCCTCAAGGCAGCGGGCGGACAGCAAGGTAGGCAGCAGCAGCAGGCAGCAGGACACGAGAAATCGAATCGGAAGCCAAAAGGAACACATTCAACATTTTGCCATGGAAACTGCAGCAAAGGGGCTGGGCAGGAGCAGGCTATGTGGGTGGGGGGGCGTGGCAAGCAAAGTGATTCGAACGGCAACACAAAGTGGAGTCCAAGGAGGGAGCCACAAAACGGAAACTGGAGTCCAAGGAGGGAGCACTGCACTGCACAAACGCACAGAAAAGTGGAGTCCTGGTTCAAGGAAAATGCCTAAAACTACAGTCCGGGACATACAAATGGCAGCGGGAATTGAAATAATTAGGGGGAAATTAGTTGGAAATCACAGGGATATGAAAATGGGAAAGAAATCATTAAAGGCATACGAAAATGGGAAAGAAATTAGCAAAGCCATTTGAAAGTAAGGGAAATTCAAACTATATTGGTGCAGAATTATTTGATTTCAATATTTGTTATATTTTATATACATTTTTAAACACGAGAATAAAAATGTGTTAATTATTCGTTTGATTTTATTTATACTTAAGAGATTTTTTAATTTTGCGACCTCTTTGATGGATTCAATTTCTAGGGTTCCAAATCCCAAGATGTTCTCCCGTTTCACACATTTAAAAGCACATATTTCCTTTCGCTTATGGGAACATTGACACAACAAATAAACGTCTTTCCACGCATGTTCCCTAGCGTATACAGTGGCTATAAAATACTTTAAACTCTTCATATCTCCTTTTCCAATATATCTTTTTTAATAGTTTTCCTCACTCTGTCGTGGTATGCCTATCTATATGCCTATGCTACACGGGCTACATACTACTACTACTATTAACTTAATTGTCCTGATTAGCATGGGTCCCGTGTCTGTTATCCTCGTTGAAATTTTTGTGCCTAGAAGCGAATGGTTCTCCAGTGAGGGGGGCGGGTAGGGGTTACACGGGGATGCAGTTACAAAATAAGTGACTCGCCCTGGGAGAGTGGGCATGGAGCTGGGTTATGGGACAAAGTCCAGTGTACAAATGTGCCTATTACCCTGCTGTAGATCCCGTCCTCTCTCTCTCCATCCTCTATGGTATATGCCATTAGCAACAGAAGCAGAGGCAGCGGCTGGAGAGAGAATTGCAGTGGCAGGAGATTCGGTGGTCGGGGGGGTGTACTGCCCACTTGCTGGTCACAACTGGAACAACAACAGCAACAACAACAACAACAAAGTTCGGTCAAACGTCAGAAATGCCTCGTTTTTAGCTATTGAACAGAGGCTAAAGCGCAACCCAAAACCGAACTGAACAACCCACCCCACTGTACCACCCAACCCCCCATAGCCTAGGCCTTTCTCGGCAAATGCAAATGTGCAAAATGCGCTATGACGTGGATGCAGCAGGCAGCATGCGGGGGAGGTGGTAGGGGGTAGGGCACCGAGCGGGACCTGGTTCTGCTTTTGACTGAATCTCTGTGTTTGCCCCACAGACTCCACCCGGACAGGACACATGGACGTAAAACGTGGAGGACAGTTGGTCGCAAAAACGCATTTCAAATGGAAAACTGGAACTTCAGTCATTTGGTGGCAGAGGGCGGTTAGTGCGCGGGCGGCTAGAACTCGAGTGGAATCTCTTACCAGAGAGAATCTCTATATGAGGCTTGATTTGAAAGGGCAGCCCTCTATAGTAAGTTGGGTTTAAAAAATATCTAAGGCATTGGAAATTTATTTTTTTTGGGAATTATAATTGCAAGAAAAATAAATTCGGTATTATTTAATTTCTGGAATATTAGAAATATTTTCATTAACTGAAAAAAATATTTCTTTATAATCTAAAAGTTATTATTGAGCTTAAACCACATTTGCCGTACATTTATCCTTCGCAAAAGATATCCATCTAAGGAATGTAGTCGAGGAAAATATATAATTCACTTAAGGAACATCCAAATCATAGAAATTCATTTTCCCAGCGATTTATCAAAGTTTTTTAAAGCCCTAAAAATATTCCCAAATATATAAAGCAACTCTCTTTTCTTCTCTTTCAAATTTGTTCCATTACGCTTCACCTCTTTTACAGGGTATCCCCACCGTCGCATGCTTGATTAACTAGCAAAGCAATTTTATATTTTTCTTTTGCCGAGCCGCTTTGGTGGATGGAAAATTGACTAAATGCAACGTTTTTGGTTTTCATTACGCTTCGACGACAGAGAGACTTAGGACACAGGACGCAGGACCTACTCCTCTAATGGTCCTGCGATTTCCCTGGCAACTCCCGAAGCCAATTGGGATTTTTCCATATCGGAATATTCAATTTTTTTTCCGTCTGTTTTGTCAGTTTTGGTGGTGGTTGATTCCCGTTTGGGACACTGCAAGGACATTGCCAAGGGGAGGGAGGTGGTGTGGGGTTTTTAGCCGTTGGGCTGGTGAGGCGTGTATCGGTTCGAGGGGGGTGGTGCTGGTGGTGCATTTTCCAGTTCTTGTATCCCATTCAGGAATTGCAGAGGGTTGTATCGTCGTATTCCCGTATCACACGTTACGTCAAAAGGTCAGCCCAATCCATGGGGTGGAAAAAAAAACAACGAAAATGTTTTCCAATTTTATGATTTAGGGATTTGGAAACCTTTGTAAAAACTTTACTTTGTAGGGGTTTTACGTTGCGATTTGAGGAGTCAAAATGTGGATTTATGGTGTAAAAGTAGGATATAATTGGTTGTACTTTGAAGATTTTTAAATGGTACTAAATTTTAATGAAAGGGAATCGAGAACAGAGGTAGTACGGTGGTAGCTTTATTCCAGTTTTATTATCCGATTGGATTGCGACCTAAAAAGGTCTCCGTACCCGACAAGATGAATTTTGCCTAGATAAAGCCGCAAAAATACTTTCTTTTAAGGAAAAGGAAGAATGTTGACTCTTAGTTATATTTAGTTTATTTTTAGTTTATATTATATTTAGTTATATTAGTGGGCGCATATTTATTTATACAATTTCGTCTATGTTTTTCTTCACTTTTCAAGAAGAAAAAGCAACCAAGTTTAGTTTTTCTTTGGATCAATATTTCGGCTGTTCCGTATTCAAAACAAATGATTTTTGGATCACTTTTTCCCATCCTAATTCTAAAATCTTTAAACTTTACAAACTTTATTCCAACTAGTCCCATTTCTGATCATTTTTGAGTATTTTACAATGGGAAATTTGGTATCTATTCAGTCCCTAAGCTGATTTAATCAGTTATTAGACTTTACTATGCAAAAAAACATTTAAAAACTTTTTACCTAATTTTTTTTTTTCTATGATACAAATATTTTTTGAAAGCTATTTTTCCCGAAATAAATAGAGAAAACTCCAAAGTACATAGCTTTAAAGAACTTTTCGCAATCAAATCTACATTTTCTTAAATTCCAGTTCTCCAAAAGTTTCTTAAAATTATGAGTTTTTCCTCTCTTTTAATGCCATACAATTTCCCACACAACTTTATACAACTGCGAGTCCCACTGTACGCGTACGACATGTTTTCCACTGTAATTTACTGACCTGCACCATTTTGTTGCTGCGTTTCCTTTTATTATTATCCCGAAATCCAGAAACCGTAAATCAAAGTGCCTAAGCCGGCAAAACAGTCAATGGAACGACCAAGAGCGCGTGCGAACGAATTGCGAGGCAAAACAAAAAACGCAAAAGCAAAGTTACAACAACAACAGCACACAACTTAAAGATTGAACAAAGAGCGAGCGCGATATTTAGAAGAGAGAGAGAGAGCGGGTAGCACGTGCTAATTTCACTTTTGTTTTATTAAAATTCCCCTTCGTATTCGTATTCGTATTTGTATTCTTTTTATTATTATTATTCAATACCAACACACACGCGGCGCACACACACACATTGCAGTTTGTTGGCGAAAGAGCGGGAGAAATGCAGGAACAAACACGCGGCGGCCGAGAATTTTTGTTGCGTTTTCAATTTAATTTCTGTTGTTGCTTTTGTTCTGTGTGTGCTTGCTGTTGCTTTTGTAGCGCGAATTCATTGCAATTTGATGTTTGTTCGTTGGCTGCACTTTTCACGCGATTTCCACGTTTTCCGGGCTTTATTTTCCGTGCAATTTTCCGTACGAACCGAACGTGTTCTGTTGTGGGTGGAAATTGCGGTAAAAATTCTTCTGCGAACCAACAACAAACACGCACTCCAGTGTGACTGCGGATTCAGTGACCAAAAATACCATCTGACCCTCAGAAAAATACCAAAATATTCCGTAAATATACCGAAGAAAGAAAAGAACTTAGCCCACTTAACCCCACTCTATTTAAACAGTGTAAACCATGCAATTAAGCGGCGTAAAATAATATATCGCGGACCTAGCAACAATGAATCTACAACGTACGCGTTCCCGTTAGATTCATATAATTTGTATGGGAACATTTCAGCAACATGCCCGCGAAGTCAGAAAGTCACCAAGATTTGAGGGAGAGTTTTATATCGCAACTATTAAGCTATCGATATGGCGTACGATATATGTGGCAATTATCGTATTTGAATTTAAATTACAAATTAGCCATACAATTGACGACACTAAGGACGTGTTATTCTACGAGGCGCTTCACTTTCGATCATATCCCCAAAAGCTTGTCCCAAGGCGCCATAACTGATTGGCATAGCGACAGAAATGCGAGGAAGACCAACAGAACTTACATTATGTGTGGGCGATTTGATGAATATTAAATTCTTTGCTATTACATATACATATACACTTTCAACTGTTACAATACGATTTTATACTACAAGGATCCATTGGCTATGGATTAAACTGTGATATTTTCCATTTCTTAAATCAGAATTCCTGGGGCAAGCAGTAAATTTTTAACAAAATGAAAAATTACAAAAATTTAAAATTTAAAAAAATTTGTTTTAATTTGAGTTTCATTGTTTTTTTTTTCGATTTACTATTTCATTGAACAGCATATTTCATGGGTATTTGGCTCATGTCATGTAAAACAGGAAGATGGAATTCAAATGTATGGATATTTCTTCGGTTTTCTAATGCTAACATTCCAGTATTTCAAAAAAAAAAATCATTTGTTCAATTCGGATAACTGGAAGTGTCTCAAATAGAGTTTTGAATTTAGTGAGGTGCGGCACTACTATTTCATTGAACACAGCTGTACGAAGATAAATTTTCAGTGCGTTTATTGCTCAAAAGGAAATGCGAAGATTAATTCGATCCATTTGGTGGCCATTGCCATCTAGCCACATGTAGGCTACGCTCGCTATGCGGCATATTTCCCCTTGATTTACCCACGACGGTACGCATCATCGGGCGAACCGGCCTTATCGGGCCTGTAACGCTGGAAGGGGTAAGGTGAAAGAATCACCGGAATGGTGCACACTTGGCTTATCGAAAGGATTGCGGTGCAGACCAACAGAACCAGCTTCATTTTTGGAAGATTTAATATCCGCAAAATTCTTTGCTCTTTTATACCCTTTCAGCTGTTATAATACGATTTCATACTTCACAGATCCATTGGCCATGGATTAAACTGTGATATTTGCCATTTCTTACGTGTCGGTCCATGCCTCGTGTCGGCCCTGACCTTCCCGCCTACCATTGCCCAGCTACCGCCTTAATTTAACCAACCCAGCACAAAAACGAGAAGGAACGCATGTGTCGCTTCTGGACGCGACTCTACTTTCATACCCGTTTCCCTCTCAGCGTTACACACATCCACTTTTACCACAAATACAATATATCCCATACATATATCCCTTAACTCTTTTTACGTGTATACGTGTATAATAAAAACGTTTTACATGTCTCAGTGCGTTTATTTTATAGGGGAAGTGCGCTCTCTGCTGCTTCTCAGAGCTCTTCAACCCCACTGGACTTGCGCAGATTAAATTATAATTTAAATTAATCCAATAATAATATCATCGGATGGTTTTCCAGGCCAGCCTGGTGGAATATTCGGTATAATTGCTTGGCCTAGCGACAGGCATGCGAGGAGCACCAACAGAACCAGCTTCATTTTTAGTCGATTTTCATATCTGATAAGTTTTTTGATTTTATATACCATTTCAGCAGTCATTATACGATTTCATGCCTCACCGATCCATTGGCCATGGATTAAACTGTGATATATTCCATTTCTTACATAAAACATACAATGAACTTTGGTATTAAGAACACAGGCTTCCAGGGACTTCAACGGCAAGACACTTGATACTTGAGACTTGTGGCAACCCTGCACAAAGTTAGCTGATTGATGTTTAAAATGGTTAATAAACTTCAAGGTATGTAGAATCTACATATGTATTCTATTTGTGCGTATATTTTTTCTAACAAATGTAGCTGTGTTTTCTAGGGTAGAACTTTCGTTAAATGCGTTGTACGATCGACATAAAATATTTATTTATTTATGCATACTTATAATTATAATTGTATATTAATTACATATGTATGAGTTTCGTTGTGGAGTCCTGTGATCATTAGCATGAATTTTTACATAAATTTACCAATATATCAAAAAACATATTCCAATTTAAAAAAATGATTTACATATTTTATTAACCATGTTTAGAAGAAATCACAAAAATGCAATTCTTTTATATAAATACAATTTTTATTTTGATCAGAATGTGCTGACAATAAAATTAAAATTGTTTAATTATTGGTCTACGGTTTGATTGCCTTCAGGCCACATAACGGCTACGCTTTCCTCTGGATTTGCGCAGATTAAGTCCTTGCTCCTCTGACAGGAGGGCCAGGTGGCAGAATTATTAGTAGTAGAGAGCAGACCAACAGTACCAGCTTCATGTTTGGAAGATTTGATAAATGATCAATGCTTTGCTCTTATATACCCTTTCGGCTGTCACAAAACGAGTTCATGCCTCACGGATCCATTGGCCATGGATTAAACTGTAAAGTTTTCCATTTCTACAAAAAACTTAAAATAAAATTAATATTTTTATTAAGATCAAACAAAAGTAATTTTAAATGAAGTTCGAAACGATTTTTAAATAAAATTTGCAATTTTGTAATACATTTTTGGCTAATTCTACTTTTTTTAATGTGGCAACAGTGAAATTGAATTCGATAGGTAAACATCGATATGTGCAACAAAAAAAACGAAGAAGAAGAGTGCACTGACATCGATGCCACCAATCGAGGTTTTTCCTTACCTCTGTTACATGGCAGGCATTTAAATGGCATATAAAAGCATGTGCCAGCTCTTATCGAATATCGGCAGCAAATTCTTGATCATTTATTTTTGTTTCTTTTGGTATTTTTTCGGTATTTCAGTATTCACTTGCAACTATCGAAAACTCCGGCACATCGCTAGTCCTGATGAAATTCTCCCCTTGCGCATCACTAACATTTCTTGTGCCGAATATTTGTTTACTTTTGTTTGCCATCAATTTTTAAGCTTATTTAAGCGACCAAACAATGTCGGACAACGAGTACGAACGCTTTGAGATCACCGACTACGATCTGGACAATGAGTTCAATACGAACAGACCGCGCGCGCGGCACAGCAAGCATCAGCAGATCTACGGTAAAGATATTCTTTCTTCAAACAAAATCCTCAAGAAAAAACATCTTTTCAGGTATTTGGGCGGACGACAGTGACGAGGAGAGCCCCGGCGATGGTGGCGGCCAGAAGCGTCATGGCCGCCAGGCAAAGGATTACACAATGCCCGTGAATTTCGTGGCCGGCGGCATTCAGCAGGCGGGCAAAAAGAAGAAAAAACCGCTAAAGGGCGAAGAAAAAGCCGGCAAAGAGGAGGCAGGCGACGGCGACGAAGAGGCCGAAAAGAGTGACGACTCGCAGGAGGAAAGTGGGCGCCCTGCCTTTGGGCAAAGCGATCCCAGTTCGAACAGCTCCGAGGAGGAGGTGGAACGACCCGCAATGAGAAGCAGCCAAGCGAAACCCTCGACGTTGTTCAAGCATCAATCGCACATCGCTGGCACTCGCAACGTGGGCACCTGGGAGCAGCACACGCGCGGCATTGGCGCCAAGCTCCTGCTGCAGATGGGCTACGAGCCTGGCAAGGGTCTGGGCAAGGATCTCCAGGGCATATCGCAGCCGGTGCAGGCGCACGTGCGCAAGGGACGCGGCGCCATTGGCGCCTACGGCCCTGAGACGGCCGCAAGCATTGGGGGCAAGGCGCAGGCCATCAAAGTGGACGAGGATGTGCGCGAGGCCAAGGAGTTCAAGGAGCAAATGAACAAGTGGCGCAAGGGAGGCGTGGCCGAGCACCAGGAGAAGGCCGGCAAGCGGTACTACTACAAATCCGTGGAGGAGGTGATAGCCAAGGGCAAGAAATCCACGCATCTGCTCTCCGAGAAGCTGAGCAAGCAATTGGGCAACGTGCCCGTCATCGATATGACGGGGCCGGAGAAGCGCGTTCTCAGTGGCTACCATGCTTTGGCGCAAACGAAAATCACACCCGAGGAGACGCTCTACGACGCGGAGGCGGGTGGCGCATCCGTGCCGGTCTTTGCCATGCCCGAACTGACGCACAATCTGCAGCTGCTGGTGAGCCAATGCGAGCAGCAGATCATTGCCATTGACAAATCGGAGCGCGAGTCCGAGAGCCAGCAGGCGGCGCTGCAGTGTGAGTACAAGAAGCTCGAGGAGATTGTCCAGCTGGAGCGGAATCACATCAGCACGCTCGAAGAGGTGCTCGATCGTGTGGAGCGGCTGAGCGAGGATCCCGAAATTACGCTGCATGCCGCGGAGAAGCTGTTCCTGCAGCTTCTAGAGGACTTTGCCGCCGAGTTCAAGGAATTTGGACTGGCAGATCTGGCCGCGGGCGTCATTGCGCCGCTGGTGAAGCGAGAGCTTGTGGCCTGGCAGCCCCTGGAGGAGCCCACACAGCCGCTGCAGCTGATCAAAAAGTGGCGCGGAATGCTGCAGCGCGAGGAGCCCGCCGGACAGCAGCCACGCAATGTCTTCGATCCGTATTCCTCGCTCATTTGGGCGGGCGTTATGCCCTCGTTCCGGGCCTGCGCTGCCGTCTGGCAGCCCAAGGAGCATTCGCCAATGGCCGCGCTGCTGGACGCCTGGGCGCCGCTGCTGCCCACATGGGTGCTGGACTCTGTGCTCGAGCAGCTGGTGCTGCCGCGTCTTGTCACGGGCGTCTACGATTGGGATCCCCTCACCGACACGGTGCCCATACACAGTTGGGTGCTGCCCTGGCACGGCATACTGGGCAGCAAGCTGGAGGAGTCCGTGTACCCGCAGATACGCAGCAAATTGGGCGTGGCCCTGCAGGCGTGGTCGCCGCAAGATCGCTCCGCGCGGGCCATGCTAACACCTTGGGCCAAGGCCTTTCCGGAGGAGGAAATGGTGGACTTTCTGCAGCATCACATCACGCCCAAGCTGCAGGGCGTACTCTCGGCGTTCATCATCAATCCGCTGCATCAGGACCTGGAGCAATGGAACCAGGTGTGGGAGTGGCACGAGCTCATACCGCCGATGCACATGGCCAAGCTGCTGGACAAGCATTTCTTTCCGCGCTGGATGCAGGTGCTCGTCATGTGGCTGAACCAATCGCCCGACTATGCGGAAATCTCCCGCTGGTACACCGGCTGGAAGGGCATGCTGAATGAGCCGCTGCTGCGCGAGCCCAGCGTCAAGGAGCATCTGCGTCGTGCCCTCGACATGATGCATCGGGCAAGCGATGCCCTGCTGCAGCCCACAGCAGCGCCGCCACCGCCCACACCGCCTGCACCGCCTTCGGTGGCGGGTCTGCTGCCGCCACTCATGATGATGGATGTGGCACCGCCCACGCAGCTGGAGTTCAAGGAGTTGGTCTCGCAGAAGTGTGCGGAGCTGGGCATTATTTTTGCCCCACTGCCAGGCCGCCGGGAAATGGGCAAGCAGGTGAGTGTGAGGGGGATCTCCAGTTCCTCCTTTTGCTAAGCCTTCGATTTTTTTCTTTGCAGATTTATCGCGTGGGCAAACTCTTTTGCTACATCGATCGCAATGTTTGCATGCTGAGCGATAGCTCATTTAGCAATTGGCAGCCAGTGGCGCTCAATCATCTGCTGGAACGCACACAGGCGGGTTTGTTCTAGCGGCAAGCGGCGGCGGAGGCAGCCACAATCGACCCAATACCAGAGATCGTTGGATGTTGGATGATGGTAGCTGACAGAGCAATGGTTAAAGTTCTGCAAAAGGGAAAGGAAAGTGGAAATGGATGTGATTATGAGTGGAAGATCTAGAGAGCATAATGGTGCAGGATTCTTGGAAGATCTTTGGCTGTTCTTGGAGGCTATTCCATTGCCACTTTGTTGAAAGTTCTCTGTGTGCTTCGAGCTGTTTTATGGCATAATAAAATCCACTCCACAGCCAGAATAACCCTGTAGAAAATGCTGTAAGTTAGGAGCTGCTCAACGTAGCCCCTGATTGGCTTTATTCCTAGCTATAAACTAATCTTAGACACCTTATAAAATTCTCCTTAAATCAAAATTCAACAAAGAGACAAAGAAATTAAAAATTAGCTTTAAAAATTCGCAACTTTTATGTTGATAACAGATAAAAACGACGTAATCTAAGCCAAATTAAACGTTTAAAACGCAAATGCTGTGCTTGGTGTTAACAAACGATAACTGATTGTCTAGAGGGGTTCGGCAGAGTCACAAAAGTGGAGCCCTCAGACACGTGCCATGGACCTTAAAATACACACAAAAAAAAAAAGATAAAACTCTTATCAAAGAATGAAAATTAAAACTTCTAATTTGCAGTGTCCAACAGTTAAATTTTTAACAGCCAATATGCTGTCCATATCTATTGATTGGCGCCAACTAAAACATAAAAATTAATATTACGCACAAGCAGCGGCGCGTTGAGCTATGCTACACTTATCTGCCAGCGATTGGATTGTTGAACGATTAGAAGAAAAAAAAGTACAGCCTGATAGCTAATATTGCTGCATATAGCTTCGATTTGATTTGATTCGTTTGTTTTGTTTTTTGTTTCAGTTTCATTTCATAGCTTCACATCAAAGGTGGGTCGTGTGCTGGAGGCTCGTTTTCTCGTTTATTTATGGACCATATGTGCCTTGTTTTTCAACACAATCTACAGAGTGATATACAGCGGCAATTAAAACGCACAAACGCTGAGTCATCAATTGATTTCTCTCTCTCTGGTAATTCCAAAATAATTAAAATTCAAGTGTTGGACAAGTAAAACTACGTCTTGGATGATTTCTAAAAAAAAGAAGGGAGATAAGATACAAGTGGAAGTGGAATTTATAGATGTGTTTAAGTGATATTTATTTTATTTATATGAATTGTGTCTCAAAGTACGATTAATATGTGCATAAAGTGCATTATTAATTATCCTAAAGTAAGAACATATATAAAATAATCTAAAAAGTGTGTGGTAAATCTAGCCATAGTTGTTGTATTTATTGCACTGCATTGACGTCACTGATACGCTTCCTTGGTAGTCATAAAAAGTCATTAAATGCAGTAGAAATACAATTTTCGATTGCTTTATCAACACAGAAGTCAGTCCAAGTTATTGAGTTAGGAAATGACACTTAAAATCCATTCGTTCGATTGTGGCTAACACTCAGAAGGCAGACGGCAGTTATATGGCGATTTTTCGCACGAAAACTTCAGAATGTAAAGATATGGATTTGAGGAAATGAAAGGCAAAATGGTAAAATAGTATCAATGGAATTTTATACTATAAATTTGTAGAAAAAAATGTACGCAATTAGTGCACCATGCGGTTAAAAAAAAAAAAAAAATTATGAATAAAAAATTTGCGTCACAAGTTTTGGCTTCGAAGAGCCGCGAAATTTCGCAATGAAAATAATCGTCTACGCAAAGCAAGGTCCCGTTTAGAACAACGGAACAATGATACAAGAACTACTAAGAATTATGACGCATACATAAAGACAACCACTTAAAACATTAAATTAATTTAGTAAGCAGCAAAGTGCATGGGTTATTGCTAGTTATTTATACATTCCATTTCTATATAATAATAATTTTCAAGTCGGTGTGGAGTAAGCAGGCCACTCGATAGCACTTACAATTTCTAATTTATTATTAATGTATATTTACTTTTATACACATATTATTGGTGGAATGATGCTGGTAAGTCCATGATATTACTAGTAAATCGAATTCCTGGCATATACAATTTTTGGTATGGCTTTTAGAAGTAGCCACACAATGGGGAGTACTGTCGTTATAATTATTTTAACATTTTGGCTAGATCTATAGAGGTATTAATTTTTTAATTGAATAACCGCCATATAATTATGTTTTTTCAATGTTAAAATATTTAGATAATACTTTTTTAAAATTAATAAAATGTAAAGTACATATATTTAAAATATGTATATTAGTTTTGATTAATTATTTGTTTATTAATTATTGTTAATGATATGCTAAATATTTAGTAATTAAATAAAAGTGGATTTTAATAGAGTTTTTTAAGTTTATTTAAGAATTATTTAATATTTAATATTTAGTAATTAAATGAAAGTTGATTTTAATAATAGTTGATTTTTAAGTTTATTTAAGAATTATTTAATATTTATTAATTAAATAAAAAAATGTTTTAATACACTTTAAGTTAATTTAAGAATTATTTAGATATTCTTTGCAATCTTTTTAGAATTTTTCCTGAGTATATTAGAATTTTGGAAGAAAATTGATACAGCAACCATCTAAAGTCTGCTGCAAGATACATAGGTCATGGCAAATAAAAAAATAAAACCAAATCAACTATATATAGCTGCCATAAATATATTCGCTCTATCTATGAAAACGTGCACATATCAATTTCCCTTTTACGCCGTTTACTCTTTTCGTCTTTTTTGGGTTTATTGAAAGGGAATGGGATGGGAGAGAGAACCCATAATAATTAGCACTATCGCTAGCATAATAATGGCACATAAAGGCATAAAATTAGGCACGACCTTTGGCTACAATTTCGTTGGCACCGCCACGTATCGGGGAGTAGTTTTACGCCCATCAAAGGGTTGTGGTGGGGTAATGAGAGCCTCTGCCCTCCCTCTGTGTGGCCTTATCAAATGCGGAATGTGTCCAAGTTTTTTGTGTGTTTTGTTTTTTATTCGATTTCTCAATTGTGTTTTATAGCTGCGGCTGAGGCCATATATTAAGGAACATCCGAGTGCCACGCCGCAAAACTCAAACGAAGAGCGCAGCGCCATGGTCAAATGTAACCGCTTGTGTCCCATTTTAATTCTACTAACGGTGGCCCTAGTGCTCGTTTGGCGCAACTTGCAACAGGCTCAGCAGCTGAGCAGTCAGCCCCGGATATCCAGCAGTAGCGGTTCCCATTTCACCTATAATAAAATCAACGAATCTTTGTACACCACCGAGGACTATCCCGAGGATTATCCGCAAGTGGAAGAGCCGCCCATACCGCCGCTAACGCCCCGCGGCCAAATACTTCAGCAATTATTGAAGTGCCGCACACGCAATCTGACATTTGAGCGGCTGCAGCATGGGGAATACTGGCTACTGCAGAATCTGATTATTGGCCGCCAGAGTCGTGTGATACGCTGCACGGAAGCGATAACCTACACCACCAATGGGGATTATACGTTCTTCGATAATCTGGAAATGGTCGCAGAACGGTAAGTTGTTGTGTCACTTATCGCTAGGGCCCCCTGGAAGATACTGAGATATCTGGCAAATTTATGGCTTACTGATACGAAGTTTATTTTATTTGTATTACATTATTCTAGTGGGACATTATATGGCACCTGCCTAGCGGTAGGGCATATGCCTTTAAAAGTTCACAATTTAATTGTTACCCATGTTACCGAGAATCATAGATAAGGATATCTAACAGCTACACAAAAATAATGGCAATCGGTTTATTATTTACCCACAAAATGAAGCAAAAACAGCCAGTGATGACTCGAAAAAAACGTTTTAACTGATCACAAAAATTCATTAAAAATTTGTCTTAATATTTCCAACATATTCCTATGCCATATAATCAAAACCACACCTTCTTCTCTCTCTCCCACACAGTTGGCGCGCACCCATTAGCTTTGCCATACACGCACCTGGCTATGATCTAAACACAACGCTGGACTCGATACAATATGTGAAAAATTGTCTGCCTGGCAGCGAGTACATCAATGACTATGTGACATTTCATGTGTATTTCTCCAATCTGCATATGCCCCCATATGTGCCACACGATGCGGAAGAAGTGCTGAATCGGTCATATTTTTGTGAGCTAGATGATGGCACCAAAGCACCGCCGCCCTGGACTTTGAGGCCACGCGGCACCACATACAAGGTGGCTGCAAATCTAACATATCCGATCAATGTCGGACGGAATATAGCACGACAGGCGGCCAATACGTACTTTATATTTGCCTGCGACATCGAACTGTATCCGAGTGTGGGATTTGTGGAGCAATTTCTGGATATGGTGGCCGCTAATCATAGCATTTTGGCACTGGATCCGGCGCAGCCGCGTAGGGTTTATCCTTTGCCCGTCTTTGAGCTGCAATCGGGTGTACCCATACCCAACGACAAGGCGGAACTGTTGGCCCTGTATCGTGAGGAAAGGGCTCAAACGTTTCACAAGCGGATGTGTGCCTCCTGTCATACGGTGCCTGGGCAGGAGGAGTGGATGAATCGTGCGCCCAGCGTCACGGATGAGCTCCACGTGTGGAGCGAAACATTGCGGGAGCAAGAGTTTAGGTATTGGGAGCCCTTCTATGTGAGTGACAACAAGGAGCCAATGTTCGACGAGCGCGTGACGTGGGAGGGACAGTCAAACAAACGGATACAGGTAATTATCGATAAATAGTAAATAGCTTTACTATATATTTCTCTCTCTCTCTTCTTATCTTTCAGAACTATGCCATGTGCCTCTTGGGCTATGAATATCACGTTCTACATCCTGCCTTTCTCGTCCATAGTCCTGGCATCAAGAAGAACAATAGCTCGAAATCACCGCGCAAGAAGTTCGCCCTGGAAATGACACGATTCATTAAAAATAAAATCGAACCAGAGTATCGAGTGTTGTATGGCAGACGAGTGACCTGCACAACGTGACACGTGATGTGGTAACTGAAACTAGAACAGAATTAAGTTACAGAAAGTGATATTCTCCCCCATTTATTTGCTAAGTGTTTCATAAGTTCATTTGTTATTTACATTTAAAATAGAACTATTTTATGCATTAAGCGAATCTTTGTTTTAATATCTGAAAATAAGTCGAGGTGCGTGAGCGCGCATACCAATTCTGTGCAAAATCCTTGGGCACTAAACTGCAATTGAAAATATACTTTGAGTAGGCTTTAAGTGTTTTTCCAAGCCACTAACCTTATTAATTGACTGTAGAACATATGCCAGATGTGCCACACACGTGAGCATCCGATTTGGCTTACATTTACATGATCCTTGGGCGTGCAGTTCTGCCAGCTATCAAGAGTGCGACGTATGAGAAAGGCACCATCGAGTATAATGAAAGTGTAGTTCAAGTCAATCAATACTTGGCCCTAGGGAAAGGTTAGAAATTTAAATAGAGGAATTCTTTTCTCTTTCTTAAGCCATTTCTAAGGCCACTTTCCGCACCTTTAAATTAGCGCCATGTTCATAAATCGATTCCATTTCATTGGTCTCCTCGTAGAGCGGCTCCAACTCATTGATGCTCACATAGGCCACGCACATATCCATTTTCTTCGAGCGACTAAATATGTATAAATCATCTCTGCTATACTGAGTGCTCAGCCATTTCATTTGCATATCGATGTCATCGTACACAGGACTTGTGATATTAAAATCCCTTAAAATCATAATCAATTGAAATTTATTCTGCGCCAAAGGTGCCTCCAGCACATGAGGGAAAGTCAGCAGACAAAATACGCTGAAAGAGAAGAAAATTCAATTAAGAAAAGGAATCAATTTGTAGAAACCTTTTAAACCTACGTCGTGTAGGGCTGTGGTATGTCTGCAAAGCGCCAGACATCATGATTAAGCGCGAAGTTCAAAAACTTTTTGGCAAAATTATATGTGGGCAGCAGTTGTATGTCCATGGAAAAAACATAATACGTAAGAACATTGAGACGTGCCACATTCCGGAGGAGATTCATGGGATATTGCAGCTTCTTGCGATGCCAGTAGGTCAGATCTTGTGTCGAATTTAGATGAAGTGATGCTTCAAAACACATCAAACGATCGGCTGTGGCGTCCATGCTGGCACGCCGGAAATTCTTTGGCATGTGATCCTGGTGCCACACCAAATGAACGCTCACAAAGCGACGCATAAGGTGACTCCGCTTTAGGCAGGTGTTAATGTACGCCAAGACCTTGATGGTTTTATCGAAATCCTCACCGCTGGCATAGATCGTGAGGCTAATGGGCGCTTTCCATCTGCACAAAGGATACTTTTGGATTGAAGGAATCATTTTTTGTGCCTTCTCTCTCTTTCTCACCTGATCAGCAACGTTGGCAGCAGCTTCAGATCCACATAGGTGGCATGTGTGGCCAGCGTAACACTCTCATTGGCAATCAATTCCTCGGCAGCCATAATATAATTATGCCACACCCAGTAATCGCCATGCTGTCGCACATACCCTGATTCCGCTTGGTCGCAGTCTTGTGTCGCCCCCAATTGCTTTCAATGTTTTGCAGCAACAGCTTTAGGCCATAGCCAATGAGCACTAGAGTGAATATCAAGAGGATTTTGGCCATAAATGGAGACATTTTTTTTTGCTGCTTTTTGAGAACTATTATATATTTATAAAGGGTATCAAAAGGCTACTACGAGTAGCTTGTAGGAATCGATATCAAAACGATAAATTATCAAAAAATAATTTATCTTTAATTAAAAAATAGTCGTAATGGAAACGATATACATTATCGATTAATCGATAATAAATCGATAAACTGGAATCCTTGTAGGAATCGATATCAAAACGATAAATTATCAAAAAATAATTTATCTTTAATTAAAAAATAGTCGTAATGGAAACGATATACATTATCGATTAATCGATAATAAATCGATAAACTGGAATCTTTAATTTATAAAAAATCAGTAAAAATATGCAATTTATCGAAACAAAAATCGGCCATGAATTGATAGGTAATCAATAAATTAATACATGCTGATATTAAGATATTTTCCTCTACAAGCCACACCCCTTAAAGGCTTTACATATGTACAAAAATCTCTTCTAAATATTTTTACCAAGCCGATGAAAACTGCTGAAATTCACCAATTCCTTCTCTTTGTACAAAAATCCTTCACCATTGACAGCATTTCGTAGTAAAAAATTCGACACAAGTTCCTGTCTGTGAAAATTCTGTGAGTGAGCATCCATTGAAGCTGCTTCTTCATCGTGCCACCATTTGTGTGGCTGCAAGTGCCACAATTTTTGACCAACTTTGGGCATTACATAAATAATAATTGGCGGCTGTGGTTGGTCAGATGTAGTTTTCCCCGTTATATCCTCTCTATATATAATGGGATGCAGCGGATCCATGCCATAAAGTCGTTGATATTTTTCACTATGCACCAAAACCATAATCTGTACAAAGGCAATCAAAGCCATGGTATCATAGGCAACAAGCACTGAAAAATGTGGCATATAGATGAAGAATCGGTGGATTATATTTATGTAACATACTTGCATAGAATGTAAGAACGAGTGTCGAAAATATCAGAGTCGTTAAGGGCACAACATGACGTGCAATGCGCAGAGAAATCACCGCTAGCAAAACTATTTGCATGGTGTAAAACAATTCGAAGACAAACAAAGGCAAAACATAGTATTTCTTGAGCTGTGGAGGATACAAATTTATAAAAGAAAGAGAAAGTATGATGGAAAAAACGTCACCCTATAGGCACCAAAAGCACCCAAAAGACAAGACAATATATGACAAAAGCTGTAGAGCTGTGCAAACATCATAATTTCCTTGGGATCTGCAATGGCAAATGGTCGTAGTTTTAGTTTGTGTTTTCCCACTTCATATCCAACTTACATTTCTCCACCCAATTGATGGTTTGCTGTACAATAATACTCGCACGATAATTTGCATCATTCTCAAATATGCGAATCACAGAAAATATGAAAGCGGTGCCATTGTCAAATATCACATACATAATGATGATGCTTTTGCACTACACAAATATATAAGAGAAAATCTATATAGAACTTTTTGCAGATTTTACACTACCTTAGGTCTGATATTTACCATGGCAAAAAAGCTTATAACGAGTATGCCCAAACGCACAGAAGCGAAAAAGAAATAGCTCTGCATGAGCACCATGTTGGCTCAAAACTATCTTCATTTTCGGCGACATTTTGTGGCACATAACTGTTCACCCTGAGCTGCAGCCAACGAATGATAAATGTAGGCAATACTCGTATTTTATAAGCTATAAACTCCATTACCATCACCATCACCATATGGGCTCCATTGCAGATTGGAATCTTTTGGAACATGTTTTTGTCATTTGTGTGCTTTGTGGGTAATTGCTTTACCTTTTGTTCTGTCGGCGCAGTGTTTGCTTTGCTGTCGTTGAAATTGGTTAATTTTCCGCTTGATTTATGTTTGAACATTACACACACAAAAAAAATAAGTAAATAATATTTGTATACAATATGTTATTTATGGAATCCTATATGTGCTATTGCTCAGTGCGTTTGGGTGTCATCGTTGTGGCTATTCTAACGATTGTAGGTGGCTTCTCTAGCAGCTGCTCTTTCTGTTCTTTTGGTTTTTATATCTATTTTATCCTTCAGCTACGTTGCATGGCCTTGAGCATTGTGCTGTTTGTGTTGGGTGTTAAATTTTTTGACCCTTTAATCGATATATTTGAGCATGACGCGGACTATAAGGATCGAAAGTTTGTGCGCAGATTAATCAATTGGATAGAAAATTGCAAGTATTTAAATGAATATTTTACTGCAATTTTTGTTGGCATAGTTTATTTGATGTATTTTGCTTTTACAGCTCCCGAAAATTTCCTTATTACGCTGCAAATAATATTTTATGCACACATTGCGGCTGCCATTTTGAGTATTTGGGGCTCCTTGAAGGTATTTTATTTGTACTCTAAGTACTGCCTTAAATAATTCTCTTCTACCTTTTTTTAGTTACAAAAATGGCTGGTGCTGCCCTTGGCCTTTTTTGAGTTGGCTTACTTTTTGCAGTTCACCATTCAGCATATTTTTCTAATGATAATGCTGAAAAAACAAATCAATTTGGGTTTGCTTATAATTCTAACACTCATAGGTAGTTTTTATATACGTAAGTATTCGCTTTTCAAGGTGTAAAATCCACGAACTAATCGCACTTTTTATTGCCAGTTTTTGTTGGCTACAATGCCTTCACCTGCGTGGCCATGTTCCAAGTAATTTCTCTGGTGCGCAGTCCTCAGTATCGAGAGCTCTATGGCGATGATCCGTTTCATCCGCTTGCCATGAGGTTGCATCCACACAGGGACTCATCGGTGCAACAGCTGCGTGTGCTCAAAATGGACAATGACAGCGACACGGACATTGATGAGCAGAAGCGCTTGTCCAAGCTGGGTCTGTGGCCGCGTCGCTATCCACAGGTGGTATCCGTAATACCAGTACAGGCGCCATATCCACCGCTCAAGTGGTGGCAACTCCAGGCCATGGACACGGGCCAGGATAAGCTGCAGGTGGACTCCTCGGCCGTCTATCGTAACTGGCAGCAGGGGGAGCTGCTCAATGGCGTGGGTGGTGAGGTGCAGCGTAAAAATGCACTCAATCGTCGCTATGCGGAAAGTCAAATGCATCGCTGGTACTAGCAAACAAAAGGATTCAAACGAAAAGGGATCCCTGCAGCTGCAGCTCACCTTAAACAATTGGAAGGGGAGTATTCCTTTATCGACTTATTCAATAAAATCATCGATTCCTCTTTTGTGCACTTAACAATCGTGAGACAACGTCCTGTACATTATCCTTGGCTTTTCACTTCCAAAACTTTTACGATTTCTGGTCTCTCTCGATGGTTTTTTTTTTGCATAAACGATACTACAGATTATGCAACTGTCTGGGCAGGACACTTTGCATATCCTACAACGACCAGGAAGTGGGCAAGTGGTGGTTTGGGGGTTGGGGGATGCTTCAATGGTTTGGGATTCGACTTACAAATGCTTTTTGCCATTTTACATTCAACCAACAAAATGCACAGGCAGCAGCGAAACAGAGAGACAGAGAAAGCAACAAAAAAGGAGAAAGAAATAGAACGAGGGAGAGCCATAAGAAATGGTCGTTGGACCATTGTGTTTTTGATGCGAAAAAAACCAAAAAAAATCAAAGTGTCTAACAATTGGCGACGGATGCAATGGACCAAGAGCCTGCTTTTGGATAAAGCCATGGGGGGATAGGGTTACCAACGATACACTCAATTTCTCTCTTTCACTCTCTCTCTCTATCTCTCTGTCTGTCTGTCTGTGTGTGTGGCAACAACAAACTCTCTGTGCCACATGGACACGACTTGTCCTCAGGAGATTTTGTGTAGCTGTGCTGTGTGTGCTGACAGTTTTGTTGACTGCTGGATGCTGTTTTGTCCCCGGCCCTGTTGCCTGGGCACAACTTTTGCTCTAATTTAATTAAAAGTTTTCACTTAAAAAAACAACAAGCACCACAAACTATGTATATGACACACCAAAGTCAATCAGTGCAGGGATCCTGCTAGCTGGTCTACTGAGACTTCAAAAATTGTGCCACAAAAATAATTGTTTCCCTTTCTATGGAGAGATGTACATACATATATGAAAAAGTTGATGGAATGAAATGGAATTATCAAAAAATAATTAAAAATATATATAGAGTAAAAGCACAAATATAACTTTAAAGTTTAAACTAAAGTCTCTTACTTGCTGCCTTTGGCGCATTTTAATATTCACTAACATTCGTTTTCCTAATCATTTAATGGCATAATCACGACATAATCAAGGCAAACATTTTTCATACCTTTTTCGTTATTTTTTAGCACACTTTGGGACTTTCCAGGACATGGATGGGGGGGACACGTAAGCCGCTACGTGTCGCTGATTATCTGTCGTGTGCTTAGCACGGGATTAAGTTGCCAAAAAGAAGGGAAAAAAAACGTGCAAGAAGTGAGAGAGAGACAGAATAGGAAAGTACTAGAGGGCGTTGGGGTAGTACTTACCAGTAGCGGACTTGGAGAAACCAAGGTGGAGCAGTAGAATTAGCGTATGCAAAGAATTTACACAAGCTCCAAACATCAAAACAAATTCCACGCACAAAAAGCAACAACAACAACAATTATGCTCACCGAGAGTGCCCGCCGAGAGTGTCCGACAGCGCTGCAGTGGCGCTCTCTCATCACCAATCTTACTGAAGCGAGAGGCAATCAGAAAGAGCACAAAGAAATGCAAGCTGCTTGCGCTTGCGTACAGCACACTCCACTCTCCCCCGCGCCCACAAGTGCTTGCTCTCTTTGCAATTAGCTGAGAGGCAGTGGATGACAATGAGAGAGCAATTGGAGCGACTATTAAGCCGGCTACGCATCTGTACCTGTAAGTAAACTGCGTGTTTTAAAGCCGTGAAAAGCGGGAAAATATGGAAAAATAAATTGAAACAAAGTGTCGGGCAGCTGTGTAGGGTTACGGTGCGGTAAGATATGTGAAAATCGAGCGGGAATAAAGCAGATCTATAAGAACGTGTAAAAATTGTGTGAAAAACTTCATCAGGTGGCTCATACACGTATGTATGTATGTATTTACATGCGTACTTTTGTACACACTTACGCACTTATGTAAGTGTCCATGTTTAATTTGTTTGTTTTGGTTTTTTCTGTGTGTGCTCATCTGCTTGTCCCGTTTTTTTTTTGCGCTTTTGTCGTTGTTTCGTGTCGTTTGGGTGTGAAAACAAAAACAAAGAAAAAACAAGAAAATAATAAACAAATAATCGTTAATATCGCTAATCGTTTAAATAACAAAACAAAAAAAAACAAAATTAAAATTGAAACGCAGTCAGAAAAAAATGCAGAGGTAAGAGAAAGAGCTGTTTACTGTTTATATATGTATGTACATACATACATATATGTACATATGTATGCACCTACTTGTGTGCTCGGTGTACATCTTGATCTACCCCTCCCTCCCTTGCTCCTCTTCATGTGTTGCTTTTTATTGTCGTTTTGTCGCCCCTTGGGGACACCTTCAAGTCCGCTCCTGTGCAAAGACGATGTGTGACATTTACCTTAAGAGTGGGAGTAGAAGGAAGAGCGAAAGCCAACAAGTGGATGTGCTCCAGGGTGCCGTTTGGCATCCCCTTTTATGTTCCCCTTTACACCCACTCGCAAAATAGCTGCAAGGACTTTTAATTCAATGTGCGTGTATGTGCAAGGCTGAAAAGGATTTTAGGCGCCCCAACGAGTAGCTGCAAAAGTGATTTAGATATTAACTTGTGACTAAGTTGCAACATTTTGTGAGAATGAAATGCAAATATCTGTGAAAGGAGTTGCGAATTTCAATGGGGCAAACATTTTCCAGCATTCTAGCCTTTTCATTGAATTTACTTTAAAAATCTTTTGCCTGCCAAGCATTGATTAATGTTCGGATTTCTTTTACACATTTTACACATTTATTATCAGAAATAAACCATTAAAATATTAAATTAAGAGGAGACAAAATATTAACACAAAGCCCCACACTCGTGTGCCCCCACCCCTTTTCTATATGGTGGGCAGATGATGCTCTGTGCGATGTAGGAGATTTCCATTCTTATTCAAGGGCTGCAGCTTCACATAATCCTGATGCGGATGATGATGATGCTGTGTGCCGGTCAACAGCGGCAATGAGGTGTTTGAAGTCTGCCAAAAGAAAGGATTAGAATTATATCTTTGAGCTGTTGCAATCCACAACTCACCTTTGATTTATCACGAGCCGCTGCAATGGCCGCCGCTTGGGCTGCGCCCGTTTGGAGCTGCTGTGCGGCTGTGGCAAGCATAAATTGCTGTGAGGCAAGCTGCTGTTGCCGCAGTGTGGCCGCCTCCATGCTGTTGAGATGCTCCTGTTCCCGCTGCTTGGCTATGTAGTCATCGAAGTACGAATGTTTGATCAACTTTTCGCAGGACCAACGCTTCACGGGGTCTTTGTCCAGGCATTTCTTCAGAAAGTCAATGGTTAGCGGATTCTGCAATGATTTGGGCGGCATTTTATCCTCCAGCGGCTCCAGCGTGGGCGGCACCGGCAGCGTTATCCCCTTGAAGTACTCGTTCTGTCCGAAAATCTGTATGTGTCGTGGCAGGAGATCGCCCAGCGTTTTTCGTATGAGATAAAGCTGATCCACATCGCTGCGTCCCGGCCACAGGGCCTCCCCGCGCACTAGTTCCGCAAACAGGCAGCCAATGGCCCACACATCGACGGGCGTGCCATACTGTGTGTCGCCCACGAGTAGCTCGGGCGCTCGATACCATCTGGTGGCCACATAGTCTGTGTAATTCTCGCCCGGACTCAACATGCGGGCAAAGCCAAAGTCGCACAGCTTCACCTGTCCCTGGGCTGTCAGCAGTATATTCTCCGGCTTGATGTCCCTATGCAGGCATCCCTGCTTATGACAATAGGCCACGCCCAGCAGGGTCTGGTAACAGATCTGTTTGGTTAGATGCTCGGGACAGCCCTGGGGATGGCGTTCGAGCTCATGGAGCACCGTCAGCTCACAGAACTCAAAGACCAAATGCAGGCGACGCTTGCGACGAAACACTTCCAGCAGGGAAACCAAATTTGGATGCTTTAGGTTCTACAAAAAATAAAAGAAAATATAAAAAATGATGGTAAATATATTTGCTTATAAAGATCTAACCTTCAGTAGCCTTATCTCTCTCAATGCAATTTTTCGTATTGCCGGATCATCTTCGGACTCGACAAACCGCTTCACTGCCACCAGGGCGCCCGTCTCACGATCCCGACACTTGTAGACCACACCATAGGAACCCTCGCCCAGTCGACTCAACTTCTCATAGCGATCCATCTTGCTGCTACCTTGTGGTCTATAAAAAAAAGCGGCAAATACAATAAAAAAAATCAAGGTTTATTCGGGTATTTTCAGTGATTTTTTCGAGTGTTTCTAACATTTAAATTTTTGAGTTTAAGCTTTACCTTAGGCTCAAACATTGACCACGTTTGATGTTTGCACGTCGCATTGCTTTGCATTGACCACATAAAATGTTTAGAAATTTTTCTGTTCGATATCTCAGACACGAACACATGGAACACACACAGAGATACGAGATACGAGAGGAGGATTTATGGAATGAACGTTTTATGGTTTATACGATGAATTTTTGTTGCTGTTGTTGCTGTTTGTTTGTTTGTTGTTTTTGGCTATTTACAAGATTTTTGTCCAGAATTTTGTATGATTTTTAGTTTGTTTTTTTATTGGATGAAATGAAAAAAAAACAAATGAGATAAATTTTTAGAATTGTGGCATTTAAAAGAATATTTTGAGAATATTAAAACAAAAATATTTTAAGAATATTTAAAAAATATTTCAAAT